>CM054129.1:6245848-7445848 GCA_028751855.1 Ambrosia trifida
TTCATAGTATTCTTTTTTTTTTTTTGAACGGCCAACAAATTGGAATCACTCACGGAACACTGGAGTATCATCGTGCCACCAGTGTTGCCACGCGATCATATTCCACCACCTAGTCACCAATTCAGGAGGAAACTCATAATTATGAGAAAACCCCCTTTGTGAGATTCGAACCCAGAACCTTATGGCCTTTAAGTCTTATCTCACCACCAAGATACCACTAGGCTATAATGCCTTTAGAATGTTCATAGTATTCTAATCAGTAATAACTCATATTCCCCACAAAATCGAATTTTACGTGATAATATGAACACTTTGGTGTGTTTTTCCTGTATGAACGAAACCCCACAAAAAATAGTCGATTTTTTCTCCGTGTTTTATATAAGCACTATGGTACTCGTTGGAAAGATAATAAAACGATCGTTAATTTGGTGTAATTTTTTTCTTTAAAAAGTCTCGTTTTTAAAAGATATAAACGTTAAAAATTATGTGAGGAAATATGAGAGAGAAAATTTTAAATTTATTTTTAAATTCTTTTTTCCTAAAATAACTCAATTTAATTAAAAAGGAAACAATTCAAAAACACAAAAAACTCTCCATTATGATGCCACGTGGCACTCTCAAGGGAAGGTTGAAGCCTCCATTGCACGCCACGTCAGCATATACGTTTTCTTTTATATATATATATATACTATATATATATATATATATATATATATATATTATATAGGGTTGGGTTAAAATAAAAACCCTCTTGAGTTGTGAAACTCTAGAAACCCATTTATAGCCATTGATCTACACTCATCAATGGCTAAGATTCATCCAAGCATTTTTTATTCCAAAAAAAATGTGACTTTGAAATTAAAAGGTACAAAAGGGCATATTTGGTATTTTGCTTTTCCTAGTCCTCTTTTTTCGTTCACTTCTCTCTCCTCTCTCCTCTTTTTATCTCCTGTATCTCTCTCATCTTTCTTCCCTCTTTTAGATTTATTCAATCTGCATCTCTCTCATCTCTCTTCCCTCTTTTACATTTATTCAAATTTATTACCTTTTAATGGATAACCGATCAGTCAGATTTGTCTGTAACACTTATGTGTTACGTTTTAACATGTCATAGGTATCATCAGTTAGTTTTGTCTGTAACACTTATGTGTTACGTTGTAACATGTTATAGGTATCATTGATATTTGTTACAAAAACATGTTACAAAAATGCCAACTTATAATAAAAACATGTATATACATGAAACAACTTTTTGTTACGTGTTACATCTTTTACTTATAGTATATTATGATTTTTGTTACCATGTTATAACTTATAATCCCCATGTTAGATTTATGTAACATCTACAGTAGAAATAAACAAAATGCATTTGATTATATTTAAAGAAATAAAAAGAACTTAACAATCTATTAATTATAAGTTTTATAACCATTTTACCAACTTAAAAATAAAACAAATGAAAATCACAAACCAACTTGACATTTCAAAAAACATAATAATCACACGATTCACAAAAACTAAAAAAAACAAAACAAAAAAAAAACAAACTTGTGAAGCATTTAAAGTAGGAAAAACACCTTCCAGTAAACCACCGTTCTGTAACACCCCAACCGATGGCGGAATCATCGAGGTGCCACGTAGTGACGATTGTTCAAAAGCACATGGTACTAAAATGTAAATATTATTGAATAATCCAAAATTGTCTTACATGAAAATGGAAAATACATTGTCTAAATGAAATGTAAATATTGAAATAACTGAATTAAAATAAAGCACTAAATGTTCCTTGCTAAAGCACTAGATCAAACTGCACCTGAAACATGTACAAAATAGATTTGGTCAACATATGAAATGTTGGTGAGCATTCCTAGTTTTGATATATATAGTAGGTTTAAAAGTCATACAATTCAAGTGCAAGCTACAGTGCAATTATGTAAACTATGTATCATACAAATGAGCGAAATCAACCCTGTGACTGTATAATGTACTGTATGAACTGTAGTGTACTTATCCAATAAATGGATAAAAGGCTTAACACTGGCCACGGATTCTCCGATGAAAAAGGGGGAGAATCAATCTAGGCGGGTTGTCAATCCAAATAGCGGTATCCAATGTTAAGGTCGGCTTGTACCATGTTAATGATTTCACTAAGTACAAATGTAATCCACATGTATTGTCTAAGCATAAAGCACGTTGTAAGCAATGCACATAGTACTAGAATTGTATTGTAAAAATGTAAACTTGTATTTGAAATTGTAATAGTGTACATGTAACACCCCAAAAATGTATAAAAGCAAAAAGGGGTAGGAATACTCACAGTTCACGTAATAACTTGAATTTGAACTTGGACAACGAAATATGAATTGAGATTACTCCCAAATGATTAACCTAAAGTAATTGATAATGTGTAAGTGAAATAACTCTAGGATACATGTATTTCTAGGGCTTCGAATTTGGGGATAAACGTTTATTTGTTTAATAACAATTTGTTTATTAAATAAAAGAAATTTAATGAATAAATAAATAAAAGTCTCTTGGTAAAATTTTAAGTTGACTATAGTCACAATATAAGGTTTTAAGTATGAAAATAATTTTTATAAAATTATTTTCTTGAAAATAGAATATTTAATCTAATTATTTTAAATTGTCAAAATACGACTTTAATATCTAAAAATATTAAAATCAAAGAATTTCTGAATTAAAAATTGTATTTCAGTTCTAGATAGTTAGAAATAATTTATATAAAATTTTGGTGCAAAAATATTGGAAAATGAATTTATTATGATTTATTTATGATTAAAACTAACAAAAATTAATTAAAAATATAAAATAAACGGTTTTTCAGAATTAAAAATTATTTCTGAAATGTTTATGAATATACAAGTTTAGGATAATTTTTGTGAGATTTAATAAAATCGTTTAGATATTTTTATAGAATTTAATAAATATAAATGAATAAACTTGTATTATTAATAATATATATTAAATAAACTATTTTTGAAAAACTAAAAATTGGGTAATGAACTTTATCATTAGGAGATCATATGATAATTTTTGTAGAATTTATAAAGCACTTTTAGTATTTAAAATTGATTTTAAAAGATTTAGTGTATTAAATATATATATAAATGTGGCAAAAAAATATACTTGTTGGTTATGGGAATCGAACCCGGGCCTCTGGCCGGTTCGGGTTTTATCACAAGCGTGGCCACCAACTGAGCCACACCCTGAGAACGGAATATATTAGATTTAAATTGATTATATATAGGTTTAATGGTTTAATAGAAAAAGGAAAAGAAAATCAAATGTGAATGTGGGATTCGAACCTGGCCACAAGGCCGGTTCGTTCCCTTGGCCTATGCGTGCAAACCAGCTGAGCTGATCAGTTGGTTGTGTTTCTTTTCCATCAATTTAATTATATACCACATAGTTTCAGAGTGTTCTTCCCCAAACCTTACAAACCCGTGCCCTAATCCTCAAACCCTTACAATTGGTGATCATTAGCCTCTGAAACCTTAGGGCTAATGATCACAAGGGGCCGATTAAGAGAACCCACAAAGAAAAGAGAACTTACAAGCCTCGTGAACGGGTCTGCGAGTTCAAACAAAACGCTCACAAAAAACGACTTGAATAGCTTCAATACTGGATTTAAAATAGAAATTGGATGTGGGGAAGTGATAATCGGCGCTTAGAGACGATGTGGGTACGTTCAATTTATAGCATAAGGGTTGGATTGAAGTTTTGGCAAGTTTGACTCGTTTAGTCAAACTCGCGTATGATTGATTCAATTTTGGGAAGATTGGAGCTATTATCATGGTCAAAGATGAGGGAGATTAATTGCCGGGTCATAATTGTGTTATAAAGATGTGTTTGAATGTTAATTAGGAAGGTTGACCATGGATTTGGTATGGTTTGCGTGAGGTTGCAGAGGCAAAGGAAGGAGATGGATCAGTTAATAGGGGTTAAGTATAATTAAAACCGGGTTTAATACAAGTCTCAGATGTAGCCCAGATGGTTATGCGAGTGGATGTTTGGGGGGGACTGCTCCGGTTCGAAACCCGGCTGGAGCACTCCTTTTGTTGTTTTTTTTTTTTTTTTTTTAGTGAGGGGAAGGGAGTGAGTGAGTTTGGGCTTGGCTTGGTTGGGCCGGACCTGGGCCTCTGTACTGGATTTCAGGATGGGCTTCAAGTGGCTGGATGGTTAGGCCATTAAGGTATTTGGGTTATGGGAAAATCTTGACAAAACAACATGTATCTTCATGTTTATAATTATTATTATTATTATTATTATTATTATTATTATTATCTATAAAAAAATAAAATAAAAGAAAAGTGACGGATGTCACAGCATCCCCTACTTTTAGAAACTTCGTCCCGAAGTTATTAGAAACATAGGGTTATGGATGTTTGGGTAGAAATTAAGGTAGCAGTGGTCTGGAAAACTCGAATGATTTGGGTAAGTGGTTTGGTAGATGTGAGTTAAGGATTGGGTTAGGTTCGTCTCAAATAATAAGGAGAATAAGAATCTAGTAATTCACCAAGTTTCAAGTTTTAGAAATCCTATGATAAATGTACGAGCTGATTGACTACAGAAAGACTAAATGAACTACCAAGTAAACAGAGTTCGTTCCTGGTCCGACTTCCAGTCTCACTTTCAATGCATCATTAGTGCTTGTATACAGGGTGTACCGCAGCTAACCCACCACACCTTTGATACCTTGAAAACGTACTGGACGCCTACCAAAAACTCTAATAGAATTTCACACTACCCTAATGTACCTGTAAATTCATGATTACGTTCCGGACCGGAATCATCAATTTACCTTACATTAAGGTTTTGCGTCCTTCTATGACCCCACCGATTGTTGAGCAGGTTCGATAGCCTCCACCATCCGTGGAGCAGGTTGTAGGGCCTCTCCCGACTGTTTGAAAAGGCATAGTGACCCCTACCAATCGTTGAGTATGTTCGATAGCCTCTACCAGTCGTGGAGCAGGTTGTAGGGCCTCTCCCGACTGTTGAAAAGGCATGATGACTTCTATTAAGTGCAGCAATTATTATTCACATAGATTGCAAATTGATAGCATGTTTATGCAAGCAAGTTTGTAAGTACTACAACCATTAAGTGTAAGTGTTATCATGAATAATTAAATGTTTACGAGTATCATGAATAATTAGGTGTTCAATGCGTAGTCAAATTAAGAGAAAAATCTAGTTTCATGTAATAACCAATGATGTTTTTCTTAGAAAAGCATCTGTAAGATCAAGTATCAAGTCCAAACGTTTCAAATAAATGCAAGGTAGAGTCTTGTATGATAAATATAATAAATTTCCAATCTGTGTTAATACACAATAATACGCAAGGAAATTTCTAGATGTTGTATGCTAATGAGTGCGACAAAATTGGATACAAAATGAAAATAGAATTATGAAAATGAAAACACAAGTATTGGATTCTCGAGTCTTGGGAAAATTTCGTCCATGGCTTAACCAGTGGGATTAACGTCATCCTGATCAGTTGTTTCGTTGGTATTGATATTGAAAGCTCGTCCATGTGCCACCAGGTTTACATTGTTCAATTTGGGACATTGGGGTAGCATATGATTAGGGTCTCTACAATGATAACATGCCCGACCGTTAGTAATCTGTAGTGGTCCCTGGGCAGCTGTTTGATGATTACTCTGTGTTCCAACCATTACTCGACAAGTGGTAACAAGGTGTCCAAACCTCCCACATCTAGTGCATTGACGGCATGGAAGATTTGCAGGGTGATGATATTTGCAGGTGTTGCATTGAGGGTGGATTCCCGTGTAGGCTTTCTTGATAGGAGGCTGAGCCACCGGATCAACAACAGCATGGTTCTGATTATCGCCCATTCGTTTCTTAGAGTTCGAAGCAGTAGTGGCGACTTTTGCTAAAACAATCTTAGGTTGTTCGACAACATTGGTGGTTTTCTCAGTAGGTGTCTTGGTGCCCTTCCTAACCAAGTTTCCTTTCCTTACGTGTTTGTCTGTTAAGGTGGCTGCAAGTTGGATGGCTTCTTCTACCGTAGTGGCTTTGCCTCCAGTGACAACGTCTTGAATCAGGTCAGGTAATCCCTCGATATATTTTTCGATTGCTCGAGAGACTGGGGTGACCATGTGTGGAACCAGTATGCTAAGTTCGTGATATCGGGCATTATACGCAAGATTCTCCCCACTGTCTTGTTTCAGTCCATGGAACTCTTCCTCCAGTTTCCTGATTTCGTTCCTAGGGCAAAATTTGGCGATCATGAGTTCCTTAACTTCAGCCCAAGATAAAGATAAAGCAACATCAGCTCCTCGATTGCGTTTTTCGCCATTCCACCAGGTTAACGCTCCCTTTTGAAGGACACTGGTAGCATAGCGAACGCGGAGTTCATCAGGACATTCACTGTTCACAAAAGTACTCTCCATGCTTTCAAACCATTGGAGGAGGCCAGTAGCACCCTCCTCACCAGTGAATTTTGTGGGGTTGCAGGAGTTAAAGTGTTTGAAAGTGCACCGAAATTGAGTCGTACTCCCTGTGTTGGCACTGTTACTATTCTGGGTTATCTCACTGACAAGGTTTGGGATCACTGCAGCAATTTGTTCGGCGACTAAAGATGCGAGGCGACGATCAGAACGTCGTCCCGAAGCACGAACAGGGCGTTGGCTGGCATCACGGAGCATGCGGCGAGCAGACATCTATGAGGTAGTCAAATAATAATCATGAGATTAGAAAATGTAAGTGTATAATCGTACAGCTGATTATGAAGATGTGATCTTGTAAGCAATCATGATATGCAAAGTATTGTATATGAAACAAGAGGGTATTATTGAAAAAGCTTGCATAAAATGCTTGGAGTGCCCTTGTCTAGCTGTAAAGCCCAACAAGAACGTTGACTTTTCAAAGGAATTGAACCCAATGGTGGTCAAAGAAGACGTGCTTTAGCCTATAAGTGGACACTCACTCCAGGAATCCCCAGGTAAGCATAACAGGTCCGTAAATGGATTTATGCGCTATGCTTGCCTATGCCAGAAAACCCAGTGTACAGGCATCCACCCTTCCAGATTGCACGTGTCCTTATCACACTCATTAAAGTTCAACAACTTCGAAGGAGTAACAATAAGAGTAGATATTATATCTAAGAGTGTCTTCATGAAAGGTACTGCTCCCGCTCCATGATGATGTAGTCTTTCCACTCCTCGTAGGACACCATCTCTATACGTCATGATGAAAGATGAGGAGAAATGGAGAAGAAAGGAAAAGATTGAGGAAGGGAAGTGGAGGGTAATGAGAGGAATGATAAATTAGGAAGTGTTGTACCTGTAAGTTGAAATTCGGTTATAGTCTAGGCTAAAAGGCATTCTAATAACCTAATTCCCTATAACCATGGCTCTGATACCAATCTGTAACACCCCAACCGATGGCGGAATCATCGAGGTGCCACGTAGTGACGATTGTTCAAAAGCACATGGTACTAAAATGTAAATATTATTGAATAATCCAAAATTGTCTTACATGAAAATGGAAAATACATTGTCTAAATGAAATGTAAATATTGAAATAACTGAATTAAAATAAAGCACTAAATGTTCCTTGCTAAAGCACTAGATCAAACTGCACCTGAAACATGTACAAAATAGATTTGGTCAACATATGAAATGTTGGTGAGCATTCCTAGTTTTGATATATATAGTAGGTTTAAAAGTCATACAATTCAAGTGCAAGCTACAGTGCAATTATGTAAACTATGTATCATACAAATGAGCGAAATCAACCCTGTGACTGTATAATGTACTGTATGAACTGTAGTGTACTTATCCAATAAATGGATAAAAGGCTTAACACTGGCCACGGATTCTCCGATGAAAAAGGGGGAGAATCAATCTAGGCGGGTTGTCAATCCAAATAGCGCTATCCAATGTTAAGGTCGGCTTGTACCATGTTAATGATTTCACTAAGTACAAATGTAATCCACATGTATTGTCTAAGCATAAAGCACGTTGTAAGCAATGCACATAGTACTAGAATTGTATTGTAAAAATGTAAACTTGTATTTGAAATTGTAATAGTGTACATGTAACACCCCAAAAATGTATAAAAGCAAAAAGGGGTAGGAATACTCACAGTTCACGTAATAACTTGAATTTGAACTTGGACAACGAAATATGAATTGAGATTACTCCCAAATGATTAACCTAAAGTAATTGATAATGTGTAAGTGAAATAACTCTAGGATACATGTATTTCTAGGGCTTCGAATTTGGGGATAAACGTTTATTTGTTTAATAACAATTTGTTTATTAAATAAAAGAAATTTAATGAATAAATAAATAAAAGTCTCTTGGTAAAATTTTAAGTTGACTATAGTCACAATATAAGGTTTTAAGTATGAAAATAATTTTTATAAAATTATTTTCTTGAAAATAGAATATTTAATCTAATTATTTTAAATTGTCAAAATACGACTTTAATATCTAAAAATATTAAAATCAAAGAATTTCTGAATTAAAAATTGTATTTCAGTTCTAGATAGTTAGAAATAATTTATATAAAATTTTGGTGCAAAAATATTGGAAAATGAATTTATTATGATTTATTTATGATTAAAACTAACAAAAATTAATTAAAAATATAAAATAAACGGTTTTTCAGAATTAAAAATTATTTCTGAAATGTTTATGAATATACAAGTTTAGGATAATTTTTGTGAGATTTAATAAAATCGTTTAGATATTTTTATAGAATTTAATAAATATAAATGAATAAACTTGTATTATTAATAATATATATTAAATAAACTATTTTTGAAAAACTAAAAATTGGGTAATGAACTTTATCATTAGGAGATCATATGATAATTTTTGTAGAATTTATAAAGCACTTTTAGTATTTAAAATTGATTTTAAAAGATTTAGTGTATTAAATATATATATAAATGTGGCAAAAAAATATACTTGTTGGTTATGGGAATCGAACCCGGGCCTCTGGCCGGTTCGGGTTTTATCACAAGCGTGGCCACCAACTGAGCCACACCCTGAGAACGGAATATATTAGATTTAAATTGATTATATATAGGTTTAATGGTTTAATAGAAAAAGGAAAAGAAAATCAAATGTGAATGTGGGATTCGAACCTGGCCACAAGGCCGGTTCGTTCCCTTGGCCTATGCGTGCAAACCAGCTGAGCTGATCAGTTGGTTGTGTTTCTTTTCCATCAATTTAATTATATACCACATAGTTTCAGAGTGTTCTTCCCCAAACCTTACAAACCCGTGCCCTAATCCTCAAACCCTTACAATTGGTGATCATTAGCCTCTGAAACCTTAGGGCTAATGATCACAAGGGGCCGATTAAGAGAACCCACAAAGAAAAGAGAACTTACAAGCCTCGTGAACGGGTCTGCGAGTTCAAACAAAACGCTCACAAAAAACGACTTGAATAGCTTCAATACTGGATTTAAAATAGAAATTGGATGTGGGGAAGTGATAATCGGCGCTTAGAGACGATGTGGGTACGTTCAATTTATAGCATAAGGGTTGGATTGAAGTTTTGGCAAGTTTGACTCGTTTAGTCAAACTCGCGTATGATTGATTCAATTTTGGGAAGATTGGAGCTATTATCATGGTCAAAGATGAGGGAGATTAATTGCCGGGTCATAATTGTGTTATAAAGATGTGTTTGAATGTTAATTAGGAAGGTTGACCATGGATTTGGTATGGTTTGCGTGAGGTTGCAGAGGCAAAGGAAGGAGATGGATCAGTTAATAGGGGTTAAGTATAATTAAAACCGGGTTTAATACAAGTCTCAGATGTAGCCCAGATGGTTATGCGAGTGGATGTTTGGGGGGGACTGCTCCGGTTCGAAACCCGGCTGGAGCACTCCTTTTGTTGTTTTTGTTTTTTTTTTTTAGTGAGGGGAAGGGAGTGAGTGAGTTTGGGCTTGGCTTGGTTGGGCCGGACCTGGGCCTCTGTACTGGATTTCAGGATGGGCTTCAAGTGGCTGGATGGTTAGGCCATTAAGGTATTTGGGTTATGGGAAAATCTTGACAAAACAACATGTATCTTCATGTTTATAATAATAATTATTATTATTATTATTATTATTATTATTATTATTATCTATAAAAAAATAAAATAAAAGAAAAGTGACGGATGTCACACGTTCCATTAACCAATATTTTAAAAACAAAAAAAAAAAAAACTTATGATTCAGTATACCAAATGAAGAACCTGAAACATTAACATATCTTTTAAAAACGAAAAACTTATGATTCAGATCTGTCAAACTAGAAGCATCATCAACATCACCTGGCCGATGAGCCATCATCAACATCCGACAAGCCATCATTCAACATCAGATCTGTAAATCCAAGACCACCCCCCAAACGATTATTATTACACCTCAGATCTGTGCAAACATCTAGTTATTATTACACATAATAACTGATTATTCAAAAAAATCGATCATATAAACGAAAATAATGTTGAATCATAACGTTGCCAAAAAAAAAGAGAATGAATATAAAAGTGCCAAAAATCAAATCAAAAACTAAACTTCCTTTATTTGATTCACAGATCTTGAATATAGAAGGGAATGAAGGTAAAAACTAAAAAGGGAATGAATATAAAATTGCCAAAAACGATTTTGTCAAGATTGTCACTAAAGGTAAAAAAAAGGAATGAATATAAAATTGCCAAAAATCAAATCAAAAAACAAAACTTCCTTTATTTGATTCACAGATCTTGACCACCGGATCTTGAATATACAAAACCCACTCACACGACGTAACACCCCCTGTACCACCGGATCTTGACTCATAGATCTGAAGCCCATCGTCTTCATCTCACCGGAAGAACTAAAATCCACCATCTTCGAATATGAAACCCACGATGATGAGATGAACTTATAGATGATAAGAAAAGAAGATGAATCATAGACACCATCCATTGCACCCCACTAAAAGTATAGTACCAGATTTAAAGTAATAGATGAAATGAAAATATGATGATGTTGGGAACTTGGGATATCATGGATATTTGATTTGGCCAGAGGAAAAGATAATAATTTGGTTTTTGGGGGAGATGGTGGTAGGTTGTTTAATGAGTTAATGTAGAGAGGGGAAGACTTTTCATCTAAATGTGTGAAACTGAGGAGAGAGTAACAAATGGTACCGAAAATACCCTTCAATTGACTTCAAAAGATGGCATACGTGGATAGAGCTGAACCATAGGATGGGTTTCTAGAGTTTTTCCAACTCATTAAGGTTTTCATGGGTACTTACCCTATATATATATATATATATATATATATATATATATATATATATATAGGGAAAGGATAATGTGGAAACCCTTGTTATATGGTAAACTCTAGAAACTCTGACTTCCCAATTGTTTTTATTTTTGAAAAAAATAGGGCATGTAATATACATGATTTTAAGCATTTTGAGCCAAAAAAAAAAATCCCAAAAGCGCGGAGTAGTTTTTTTTTAAAAAAAATTAAGTTTTGACTAACACGTGTTAACCCTTTGTTACCCGAAGAGGTTTTTTTTATTTTTTTTTTAAAAAAATCGGCTCGGCGCTTTTTCCATTTTTTGGCCCAAAATTCTTAAAATCATGTATATTACATAACTTAAAATTTTCATATAAAAAAAAGTCGGGAAGTTAGAGTTTCCAGAGTTTACCATATAACAAGGGTTTCCAATATAACCTTATACTATATATATATATATATATATATATATAGGGGGTGGATATTTTGAAAACCCACTCGAGTTAAGAAAACTCTGAAAACCCGTCAAAAAACTATCTAAAAAAGTTTTTTTTTTTTTTGAAAAAAATACACAAGGTAACATACATGTTTTTAAGCGTTTTGGGCCAAAAAAATAAAAAAAGCGCCGAACGAATATTTTTAAAAAAAATAAACAACGCAAACTTTGTAACAACGCTGTTAACATATGTTTTCTGCTTTTTAACATATGTTACAACGCTGTTAACATATGTTTCTGCTTTTTAACATATGTTAACATCGCTGTTACAAAGTTTGCGTTGTTTATTTTTTTTTAAAAATATTCGTTTGGCGCTTTTTTTATTTTTTTGGCCCAAAAACGCTTAAAAACATGTATGTTACCTTGTGTATTTTTTTCAAAAAAAAAAAAAAAAACATTTTTAGATGGGTTTTTGACGGGTTTACAGAGTTTTCTTAACTCGAGTGGGTTTTCAATTTATACTTTCCCTATATATATATATATATATATATATATTGCAAAGGGATTAATCCTACATGTCATACCCTTATGCAATCTCTCATTTGAGAGATGCACATAGGATGTGATGTGGCAAGTGTAAACCAATTAAAAAGAAGGAATAAATATGATTTAACCTAATTTGTTATAATCTTTAAGCTAATCTATTAAATACCTAATCTACTAAATCTAAATATTAAAACTTTATTATTTTTTCTCTCATGTTTCCTCCCATAACTTTTAAACATTAATATCTTTTATATACGAGATTTTTTTAAAGAAAAAAATTACACCAAATTAACGAGCGTTTTATTATCTTTCCAACGAGTACCATAGTGCTATATAAAAAACAGAGAAAAAAATGACTATTTTTTGTAATCCGACAGGTATTGTGTCGGGTTTGGGATTAATTTAAAAAAATTGTTGGTTTGGGTCTGTTGGTGGTGAAATCTTCAGGATAGCACTAACCTATATTTTCTGTAGCATCCTCAGGATACTAAAGGACTGGTCAGACTTCAGGATGTAACAACATTCTGACCTATATGCAACCTGAGGATAGACTAGTGAAATATCTTATTGTTATATGAATGCAGGATGATTTTACCTCATATTCTCTGAGTAACATCCTTAGGATGCTAAATGACTAAGCAGGGTTCAGGATGTAACAACGTTCTCACCTCTGTGCATCATGAGGATGGACTAACGAATTATCTTATTATGACATTATTGCAGGTACACTTAATCAATATTAAGGCTTGTAACTCCTCCCTAACAGCTATATTGACTCATTTAAAGACAAAGGAGCTGATCATTGAAGACCTATGCGTGTAGAACAAGTCCACCACCAAAGAAGAGGTCAAACTTGTAACCGACAAGCATTAATGGAAGGAGAGAAACATGGAAACAGTTAACCAACAACTATATTTAGTTGAAACAGCTGCTACAACGGTCATATTCAGTTTAAATAGCTATAACGGTCACTTGAAGCCATCAAAGAACATAACTAACTAGCGGATTATGTGGGATCTCTTATTTATTCCTTGCACTATATAAATGGGAGTATTGGACGAGTATAGGACACATTGCTCACACTAAAGCCACACACATACACTTAGCTGATCAAAATCACTTGCACAATCATTGTAATCATAGTACACTCGTCCAACTACTCATCCAAAGTTGTATCTTTTTACCGGATTAATATTAACAAACAAGGCAGGGGCCTAGACTCCTCCCGAGGTTTTATGGCGGCGATCTACAACTGATCAAGGGCTTTCCTGGTAGATTGTGTGTTGTTCTTCGTGTTTATTACTCTATTTGTTCATTACAAGCAGTTTCATCCCGAGGATATAATTGTCCATCCCGAAGATATAACTGTCCATCCCGAAACTGACCATTTTGACGTGCATTTCAAACAACTAATAATGAAGCTCTCTCTCACCATCTTCGGACCAACCACTCTACCGTGACCACCACCAATCGTCACCTCCTACCGCCTCTCCCTTCGGTTTAACCGCCACGACTACTCGCCACCTACATGGTACCGTCGTTTAACCATTTGTTCAATCCTTCAAGCCACACACTATATCTTGTTAACCATATCTGACAACATTGTGTACCACCATCGTGATAAGTCTTTATGATATACCGCCGCAACAGAACCGTTTGCCACGAACCTGACTCGTCTCTACTTGCATCTAATAACTTCTCGCCATCTGAATAGTGTGATTCTAATTCAGGTTAGCGTCCATTTTAAAAATGTTTAATTCTTAAGTATGATGACTCGTTTTGATTTTTTGGCGACTACAAACCATTACGATAATTGAGTTTTTGATATACTATTCCGATTAACGAAGTTATGTTTATAGCTTTCTAAGTTATGGTATTTTTTAGACGAATGATACAACCCTCAATGAGGTTAAACCATATTTGTTTTGAGTTCATAACCATGTAAATCAAATAATTTCCAATTTGTATCACCTTGTGGTTAGTCCTCATATATTTGACCAAATTTTCAATCAATGTATCTTTATTTATTTAAATACTAAAATTCATATCCTAGAACAATATAGTTAAAGTTATCACTTAAATTTTATAACATGTATAATGTAGTTTATTAATTTTCAACGAGATATGAGTAGCCTAACTCATAACTTTATGACTTTTCAAAATCTTGAATATGTTAGAAAAAGATTTAATTAGGATAGTAGGGACATGGTTATGTAATAATAAAGTGGTGTAGTATATATCCCTGAAAATGTTTTGCTATGTCTTGAATTATTTTATTTAATTTCACATGGATTGGTGAATAATAGAGAATCAATATTTTCTTCTTTCAAGTATAAGCAGTGTATAAAATAAATAAATCTTACCACATCATAACTTGGTATATACGAGATATAAGAAATGAGTTAAAATGATTTAACCAAGTAGCTAAACCTTTGATTACATAATGTATTAACACATTGTTGAACCTATCGTCAAAATAGTTAGTCAAGAGTAGTAAAGATCTCCGTCGCCGGACAATCAACGAGTCAAAGAATCATATAGTCGAATTATTTCTGATAAAATTTAATATAGGTTCAATCGTAATTCATTGATTCTCATTGATTTCCTTACAAGGCCATCACTACAATCAAGGTGAGTATTTCCTATCCCCCTTTTTGTCTTTATTCACTTTTGGGGTGTTACATGTACACTTATACAAATCACACATACAAATTCACAATTTTACAATACAATTCTAGTACTATGTGCATTTGCTTACAAACGTGCTTTATGCTTAGACATTACTATTAAATTTGTTATGATATTAGAGACAATCAATGAAAGGGTACAAAATAAACAGACATTACAATCAAATATATGGAGGCAGTGGAGAGAAATTATAGCCGTAAATCATGATGGTCAAAATGTGGAATGAGATAAAGATGGTAAGGAGATAAAGGTGATGATGATAGGAGAGATATGGCAAAAAGGAATATCCAAAAGAATATTCGTTTATACTCCCCCTCAAGTTGGAGCGTGGAGGTATCGAACGCCCAACTTGTCAAGTAAAGCCTTGAACTGGTGTGCTCCCAAGGGCTTGGTAAGGATGTCTGCAACTTGTGTCTTAGTGTCTATCTTCATGGGCTCTATTTCCTTTGATTCCACACGTTCTCTAACAAAATAACAATCCATCTCCACATGCTTTGTTCGTTCATGGAATACAGGATGATTAGCAATGTGGCGCGCGGCTTGGTTGTCACAGAAAAGAGGTGTTGGGCCGATGGGAGGGACTCCAAGAAGGTTCAACAACCACCTCATCCACAAAATTTCAGTAACCGCGTTAGCCATCACTCGGTATTCGGCTTCAGCCGATGATCTGGAGACGACAGATTGTTTCTTTGATTTCCATGAGATTGGAGCTCCCCCTAAAAGTAGGAGGTAACCAGTTCTTGATCTTCTTGTTATAGGACAACCTAGCCAGTCAGAATCGCAATACGCCGTAAGACGTGTTCCTCCTTCCTTAGGAATTAAAATACCTTGTCCGGGGGTGGACTTAAGGTATCGAAGAACTCTATTAGTTGCATCCATGTGGCTTTGTCTCGGATCACTCACAAATTGGCTCAAAACATTTACAGCATAAGCAATGTCGGGTCGTGTGGCTTGCAAATAGATGAGTTTTCCTATCAGCCTTCGGTATTGGTTGCAATCAACTTTTGGTTCCTCTTCACACTTTCCAAGTTTCAAATTCTGCTCCATTAGGAATGGGCTTGGGCGACAACCCATCATTCCTGTTTCTTCCAGTATGTCAAGTGTGTATTATCTTTGACTTAACACCATGCCTTCCCTTGTTCTGGCAACTTTAATCCCAAGAAAGAACTTTAACGGCCCAAGGTCTTTTATACTGAACTTCCTGTCAAGAAAAACTTTAGTTTCTTGTATTTTGTCCAAGCCATTTCCCACAATGATAACATCATCCACATAAATTAGCGCAGCAACGAAAATGTCTTTTTCTTTGAAGATGAACAAGGAGTGGTCAACCCTTGTTTGCTTAAAACCAACGTCTAATAAGGAATTGGTGAACTTTTGGTACCAGTTCCTTGACGCTTGCTTCAGCCCATAAAGAGATTTCTTTAGCTTGCAAACCACATTTGAGCCCCCTTTCCCGAATCCTTGAGGTAACTTCGTGTAGACATCTTCATCCAAATCTCCATGTAAGAAGGCGTTGTTCACATCAAGTTGGTGTATGTGCCATCCCCTTTTTACAACAACTGTTAGGAGAGTTCGAACTGTCACCAACTTAGCAACTGGAGCAAAAGTCTCGTGAAAGTCTATCCCCTCCATCTGCGTGAAACCTTTTGCCATGAGGCGGGCCTTGTACCTTTCAACATCTCCATTTGGTTTGTACTTTATTTTATATACCCACTTCGAGTCAATGGCACGTTTTCCTTCTGGTAGTTCTTATAGAGTCCAAGTTTCATTTTTTTCAAGGGCCCGGATTTCGGTTTGCATAGCCACTCTCCATTTTGGGTCTTTAACTGCTGCTTAGGCTCATCTCTCGAGGTGATGGCCGCCAAAAAAGATTTGTGAGCGTTAGTAAACTTATCATAAGAAATATAATGTGCTATGGGATGTACCGTTGAGGATTGTTGATCGGAGGTGAGTGGTGTGTGGTTCAAAGACGGGGAAGCGTGACTTCATAATCTTTGAAATGCTTCGGTTGAGATCTACTTCGTTTTTCTCCCAATAGGTGATCACCTTCTAACCCAGGCTCCATAGATTCACTGCCAATATTTGTTTCACCATTTGGACCAGTTTGTTCATTTTCAAAGTTTGGTTCAGGCACAAACTTTTCTACTGGACTCATTGATTCATTCTCAAAATTGGATTGTGTGTTAGGCTCGAATCCACCATTTTTGCTGTTTTGCCCAACATTATGATCAGTTAATGGGCTCTCATCATGCCCATTGGTTTGGGTTGGGCTACCATGTTGCCCACAAACACCTTCAATTTGATGATCGTTTTGTGATGCAACCGATTCAACAGGATGAGCATTGGGCTCATCTTCATCGTTTGGGCCCTTATTGGACGATGACCCATCCTGATTCCCTACGCCTTCCTCTAACCAACTCTGAGGGATTACAAAAATCTCTTCCTTTTCGGGTTTGGTGTTGGCAAAAGGGAATATGTGTTCAAAAAATTTAACATGCCTAGATGTTACCATTTTATTGTGTTGGGCATCATATATTTTATACCCCTTTGTTCCTTGCGGATATCCCAAGAAGACACCCAGCCTACCCCTTATTTCAAACTTGTCCCCATTAGTTTCAACACTTCGATAATATGCAAGATAACCTAGGACCCTCATATACTCATAGTCAGGTCTTTTGTTGTACAACACTTCGTAAGGCGTCTTGTTATCTAGTACCTCAGATGGCATTCGGTTTATGACATGTGCGGCTGTAAGAATGCACTCCCCCCAGAATTTTGTGGGCAAGTTAGCTTCGAACTTTAATGCCCGTGCCATTTCTAACAAGTGTCGATGTTTTCGCTCCACAATACCGTTTTGTTGTGGTGTGTGCGGGCATGTTGTTTCTAAAAGAATTCCTTTCTTTGCATAAAAGTCAAGCATTTGATTTGAAGTGAACTCCCCCCCGTTATCACATCTTACCCTTTTAATTTTTTTTATCAAATTGAGTTTTCACCATTTTATGAAAATCAATAAGGCATATGCTAGCTTGATGTTTGTGTTTGAGTAAAAATACCTAAACTGCCCGACTAAAGTCATCCACAATGGTCAAGAAATAGATCGCACGCGTAAATGAGGGCGTGCGATATTTCCCCCACACATCACAGTGTATTAGGTCGAAGCATGCATTAGTTTTACTCGTACTAATTGGAAAGGGTAGTCTTGCAAATTTAGCCTTAACACAAGCATCACAAGGGTCTTTAGAATTCAAAGAAGCATTTTTCAAAAAATCAACATGAGGGAGTTTTGAGTTTAATGGGTGACCTAGTCTCTTATGCCATGTGCTAGCAGTCGTCATCATAGCTTGTCTTCTGCTTCCCATCATCCTCATCTTGTATAAACCACCTTGACACTCACCCACTCCAATCAACGTCCTCGAACTTAAATCCTGCATGACACAAAAGTCTGGAAAGAAAATTACAGCACATTTTAGATCCTTTGATAGTCTACTAACAGATAACAAATTGCACTTAAATTCTGGAACATGTAGGACATCCCTAACCATTACTCCGTTTGGAAGGGTATAGTCGCCTCTTCCTTCAACAGTGATGGCTTCCCCATTTGGTATAGTCACAGGCGGTTCATATTTTCGTTTCTTTTTATTCTTAAGCAGTGAATCATCATAAGTTATATGCTCAGTGGCGCCTGAATCGACTATCCATTTACCTTCTTTACTTATGCTACCTGCCATGTTGATCACCGGAGCATCCTCCTCTTCGGTCTCGTTGTCTTTGCTACCAAACAGGTTGATAAACTGTTGATATTGAGTGATGGTTAGGCCCGGTATCGAACTAACCTCCCCCTCAACACAAACAGCCTTTGGTTTCGATTGTTCAGCCGCTTTACTAGCACTCCGTTTCAATTTCTTGGCTCTGCTTCTGTTCTGCACCGCATTGTGGTTACGCCTGGCTGGAAGAGATGCCTGGAACCTTGCTCTTCTTGAACGGGCCGAACGACAATTTATTTTTCTGGCGATTAGTTGCAGAGATCCGAGGAGAGTTGAGGCTGTGGCTATTGAGATGGTGAGAGACCAAATAAATTTCAAGAGGCTGACACTTACAGGCATCAAAATTGATATTAAAAGAGTTCCGAACAGGAAAACTCTTATTGCTGCTTCCACAGTAGATCCTTTGGTTCCAGAGATCGACCGTTGTTGCTCGTTTATTAACACGTCACTGACGTGTACTTGTCTTGGATAGTCGGAGGGCTGAAGGTAATGCGGAGAGTCATAATTGATGACGTCTTCCTTTGTCTTCTTCCCTTCATCGCCTGCCATGGTTTGTGTCCGATTTAGAGGATCTTTTCAAGACCGCTCTGATACCATATTAAATTTGTTATGATATTAGAGACAATCAATGAAAGGGTACAAAATAAACAGACATTACAATCAAATATATGGAGGCAGTGGAGAGAAATTATAGCCGTAAATCATGATGGTCAAAATGTGGAATGAGATAAAGATGGTAAGGAGATAAAGGTGATGATGATAGGAGAGATATGGCAAAAAGGAATATCCAAAAGAATATCCGTTTATAATTACATGTAGAATACATTTGTACTTAGTGAAATCATTAACCTTGTACAAGCCGACCTTAACATTGGATAGCGCTATTAGGTTGACAACCCACCTAGGTGATTCTCCCCCTTTTTCATCGGAGGATCCATGGTCATTGTTAAGTTATTATCCATTTATTGGATAAGTACACCGCCGTTCATTTAGTACATTTATACAGTCATAGGACTGATTTCGCTCATTTGTATGATACATAGTTTACATAAACGCACTGTAGCTTGCACTTGAATTGTATAACATTTTCTAACTTACTATATGTATTAAAACTAGGAATGCTCACCAACATTTCATGTGTTGACAAAAACTTATTTTGTACATGTTTCAGGTGCAGTTTAATCTTAGTTGCATAGCATTGGATTTTAGTGCTTGTTTTTAATAATTTATTTCAATTTCATGTTTTGTTCAGACTTTTGTACTTTTTTCCCATTTCATCCATGTAAGACAATTTGAATTATTCAATAATATATTTACATTTTAGTACCATGTGCTTTTGAACAATCGTCACTACGTGACACCTCGATGTTTCCGCCATCGGTTGGGGTGTTACACTTTATTATGGGTCAAACGACGCCTTTGCCCCTTGCATCTTGGCAATAAGTGAACCCATTGCACATAGGGTGCACACTAAGTACTATAATTAATGTGTCAATCACAATAAAAAAAAGTTATAGGGTCAACCTCTAGCTAAATATCCCAGTACCTTTCAAATGAATGGTAATTACTTACAACTCAAAGTTACATGTTGGTAGATAATCCTTCAATTATATGGTCAACCTCTAGCTACGTATCCCCAGCCGTCACTCCTCCGGCTAAGGCTCAAGTTAAGATGTTTTCACAATTCCACCTAAAAATTTGAACATTTAAGGACCATTCAGATATGTATTTGCAAAAGTAATATTGTTATATTAAATACCCAAAATCAAATAATCAGATAATAACTTGGAAAAAGCACATCCTAACACCCTCATAAAGCTAATAATGGATTTTTTTCTTAGGCAATACTTTGTAGTGACAACAATATATGTACGTATTAACAAACCATTAGAAGCTAAATGATTTATTAATTACCTTCTCTGCGCAACCTTTGGCGGTGGACCCTCATGGTAGAAGCTTGGCATTGGGTTTGCCTTAAATAACAAACTCTTTCTGAGTTGCTTCAGCTTTGCTTCCTTTTCTTCATTTGTAACAAAATATGAATTTCAAACTGAAAATAGATGAAAAAAATTAACTGATAAAGTTTACCTTGATTCTTGCCTCCCATTGAATTCTTTACCTCCAACGATTATTATTTCTCTAATTTGGAATAAAACTAAAGCAAAAAATAACTAATATATGTGTGTGTGTGTGTGTATATATATGTATATAGAGAGGGGGGAGTTGACATCCTTATAATTTTAAGAGATGTTAACAGGCCAAAAGATGCTAGCGTACATGTTGAAATTGGTCGGTCAAATAGATTAGAAACATTTTTGTTAATAATTGGTGTAGCATATATGGTTTTGTACGTTTGTTCATTAAAAATACACTTTTGAGCTTTTTTGTTATTTCCAAACTAATTATCATCTACAAGTTTGTAACCCAAGACAATGATCGAGTAGGCAATTTTTTTGGTAATTGGAGTACGTTTCACTAGTGAAAATGAGTTGTTCACCTAGACTGAATCATCAAGAACAAAGACTGGACTTTGATATATTTGAAATAATAATTTTCACACCATGGAATATCTCCTACCAAAGCAGATCAGTAAAAGACTACACCAACATTAAATTTTCTAAACAAACAGGCAATTCTTTAATTAACACTTAATGAATGACACATATATTATATCATCAATCTATCATTAAGCACCTAAAAATTAATCAACTAATAAAAGCTATAGAGCCTAATTTCATGTAATTATCATTATTAAAATTGAAAACAAAAATGATTGCGTTGAATGATATAAACCAATCTGTAACACCCCAACCGATGGCGGAAACATCGAGATGCAGGTCCGACTTTTGGAGGCCGATTATAAAGTATTCTGGACGTGTTTTTGACATGTTCTTTGTGGGTTTTAGTCGTACAAAGACTCGTAAATGGAATGAGGTGCCCAATTTATAGATTTAAGTATGTTATAGGGCGTTTCGACTTCCTCCATTAATTCCGGTCGGTTACTAACTCTAGGTGCGATTAAACCCTCATTTAAACGCGTTAATGCCCGTTATCAACCTTGTAACGAGTTATACATTGATGGAGAAAACGTTTGGGCGTATTAAAACGAGTTAAAATCAATTAAACGTAGGTTTATGGGCTTGCCAGAACTTGGCCGGAAGTTGGCCAGAGGATGTGGCCGGAAAAACGTGGGAATGGGCAGGAGAGGGAATCAACATTTAAACTTTCAATAGTTGGCAAAAGTGGTCCTTCACAATTAACTTAGTTAGTCATAATATGAATTTGTTAGTTGTTTTTCTTATATAAAACTTAACAAAGTTAAGTTAATCTAACCAAAGAGTTTCTAAAACTTTATAAAACTTGAAATTTTTATAGAATCTTTTATAAATACGGTTCAACATTCGCATTTGATTAAAACATATACCCGATCCATAATGAACATAAATGATAAAATTTTTAATTTGCTCTAAAATTAAACTTGAAAACGACGAAATTCACAGGGACTATAATGGAAATATTTGAAGGGCTATTATTGTCAGTTAGATGAAAGACGAGGGTGACGGATGTCACAAAGGTGCTCTTGTTAGCTTAACTTTAACTCTAGGAAGACTTCAGTCACTATATTGTGGTAACATAAATTATTATCTTTCATCGCCATTATATGAAATTTGTTCAAAAATATTGTTATCCCGTGTGTTTGTTTAGTTTGGGTGAGTTCCATTTTCATATAAAAGTTGATTATATTCTAGGAGCATTTAGGAAAGAAAAAACGGTAAAATTTAGAAACCTGTAAAGAAATGTTTGATATACCATCTTGACTTTGGATAATTTAGATATATTTGGTTATGCCACCTCTTTTATAATGCAGTATAGATATGTGCGCATGCTTCTAGTAGTGGCCCATGAGCCCATGTTACAAATCTGATCCACATATTGATTCTTTGCTTTTGAGTGGTTGAGCGATGAGACTTTTCTAAATTGACACATATTTGTTCTAGTTGGCTTTGTGTTAATGTGAGGATAACTCATTTGATAGAGGCTCTTGCCTTTTAGTCGGAGGTTTTAGGTTCAATCCCATGAGGAGAAGTTTAGACAATTTGGTGTAACCTTTGCCGATAAAAAAAAAAAGAAATTATTCAACTTCGTGTGTCGATGGGATTGGTATGTTTTGCTTGAATAAGGCATGTAACGTGGGTAAATGATCTAAGTGACTCCGCATCACGATTTTACCAAGGAAACTGGAAAAGGCCCACTCTTATCCTTCGTTCACTACCAACGATCTGGATCATTAAGATTTTGTACCTGTTGAAGTAAGGCTAAAAAGAAAATATATTTTGGTAGTGATTTATACTCCAATGCAATTCCACAGTTGAAATTAATTTAATTTCAATACCTCCATGAGATGATCATGGGTGAAGGTGAACCTATTTCTATATTTAATCAGATATGTATATAAACGTTTTATTTCTAGATAAAACTATTATATTATCTTCTTACTTTAAGACAGGGATGAGATCGGTATCCAACCTGTACCGATACCGAAATTTCAAAAAAGTCAGTACTAAATACCGTACCGAATCTTTCGGTACATTTGTACTGCTTCAATACTGTACCGGTATGGTAACGTCACGGTAGCGGTATTCATTACAAAATATTTTCTCTATATGGTATTGGTACTGAGCCGGTACCGATACTGAAAATATCTGTACCAAAGTTTTAAAAAAGTGGGTACCGAATCTATTGGTATGGTACCAGTTCAGTACGGTATCCATACGATACCAGTATTCGATAGCAAATACTCTATCTATTTTTGGGGCAAAAAGTATTAGCTAGCTAGTTAGGATATTTTGTTAAAAATATTTCTTCTATTTAATAGCCAAGCCTCAATAGAAAATCACACAATATTTCTTCGTCTCTAAAAAGGGCGCACTACTACAAATCTTATCATTTTCTCTTTCGTACAAAAAATGGAGAGTTGGTCTTTAAGCAAGCATAAATCACTACTATTAATATTATTGGTTTTCATGGTCGAACAATTAGAAGGAGTTTGTATTGAAGATGAGAGGAAGGCGCTACTCGAAATTAAAGCCTCCCTTCAGCAGTTATCATACCGTTTTGATGTCAGCAAGCTTCTCACCACTTGGGTTGACCATGAGATCACTCGTGGCGATTGTTGTGATTGGGAGAGGATAAAGTGTGACTCAGCTGACAAGTATGTCACAGACATCTCTTTGAGCAACTTGTTCTTGAGAGATGAAAGCTACTTGCTGGACAACGGCATGCGATGGCCGTTAGATTTTTCTCCTTTCCTTCGTTTCAAAGAGTTGAGAAGCCTTGATTTGTCATGGAATTATATAGATGATACAATCGTAAGCACAGGTAACTTTAGTTCAACTTAAATTGTTGACTCAAGGAGTCAAGGGTGGCTTTAAGTTGATATGTTTACTTAAAGATATCACGAAACATAATTAATAGCTCCTTTTTTTTCAGGTCTTGACAGGTTGTCAAGTTTGAACAAGCTAGAGATACTCAATTTGAGCACTAACAATATTGAAACCAACATATTTCCGTTACTGGGTCGACTCACTTCGCTCAAAACTTTAGATCTCAGTTACTTTAATGGATATCAGCCTTCACCTATTTATGGCACGTTGATTCTTTTTCTAACCTCTTAATTTTATGTTATAACATGTGTTCACACTCTAAAGATCGACTTCTGCAGATATCTCCGAATTTTCAGTTTCGGAAAACTTGGAAGTACTGGATCTTTATCGTTGTGGGTATTATGGTACCTTACAAATTCAAGGTAATATATCACCTTAACTTCCTTTCGATAGGAACATCGACATGTGATTCTAATTTAAGATGTTGTAGACAAATTAATATTTCTCAAATTAAGACTTTTTCTATCATATAATATGCCTGATCAATATTGAATCAATAGTTAGTATTTTAAATAAAATAAAACAATTTTATTGAATTACATCATAATATACTAGTTTGATTTCTTGACTGTTCGAAATGGCTGTTACAAACAATATTGAAACTGAAAGTAATGTGCAGAAATTTAGAGAGAGAGTTTGAGAAAGTAAAATACAGAAATCGATAATGATAAAGTTGTACACTTGACCCTATATATAACATACTAACCGGTGTGAGTATCTAATCAACACAACTGTTGGGATCTAACCGCTAATAACTGCCAACATATCGGTTCAAACATGTAACCGACATTAACTGACTTCTAAGACATATGTGACTTATTATCTTACGTACATGTCACATTTAATACTAAACATATTATAAGACTTAGGATATCATGATAATAGAATGATTATTTCCAACATTGACTAAGAGAATTACATTAAAATAGCGGGCAGGCGGACAACAAGCTGCGCCGCCATCCCTTTCTGAATAGCAAACCCTAATCTACTAAAAACGTAACCCTGCTCACCCGGAGCCGAGACACTACTATGAATAACCCGCTGGACCCTGGTCACGAAACGGGTAGCCTCCGGTGCCAATGAGCCATAGGTATCAAAAGCAAGGGTACAAAAACGTGTTAGTTTTCCTCGCAGGCTTTAACATGTTTTTTTACCTTCTTTGCCTCTGCTTTCTGCACCGCTTGCCCTGTTACAAAGCCACTATCCCTCAACCCAACTAGAGGAGATACACCCGTCAGGTCAACACAAACATGCTTCCCTCGGCCCACCCAAAGACAAGGAGATATGCTGGTCGTAGGGTGGATCTCCCTTCAGCTGGATCCGAGAGGAAGTTCACAGCGGCCTTGACAGGTTGTTTACTTAATTAAGATATCACGAAACATAATAGCTCGTTTTTTTTTTTCAGGTCTTGACAGGTTGTCGAGTTTGAATAAGCTAGAGATACTCAATCTAAGCAATAATAATATTGAAACCTAACATATTTCCATTATTGGGTCACTCACTTCGCTCAAAACTTTAGATCTCAATTACTTTAATGGATTTCCGTTTTTATTAACTGATTATGGCACGTTATTTATTTTTCTAACCTCTTAATTTTATGTTATAACATGTGTTCACACTCTAAAGATCGATCGACTTCTGCAGATATCTCTGAATTTTCAGTTTCGGAAAAACTTGGAAGTATTGGATCTTTCTGATTGTGGCTATCATGGTACCTTACAAATTCAACGTAATATATCACCTTAACTTCCTTATCATTGGAGCATCGACATGTGATTCTTTAATGTTGTAGAAATTAATATTTCCTAAATTAAGACTTTTTCTATCATATAATACATGCCTGATCGATATTAAATAAAATAAAACAATTCTATTGAACTACATGTAGTATAATGGAAAGCATTAAACTACATGGACAAAATTACAACCGAAATAAAAAAAAAAGGTTAAAAAAAAAACAAAGTATGAGATAAAAAAGAATTTGGTTGAGGATCGTGTTGAACACATGCCCTTAAACCAAATTTTGAGCATAAGCAATTGGTATTGTCGGGAAAGACTCTAAAAACTCAAAGGTATACATTAAAAATGAAGACTAGACAAGATCAAAGAGTGTTGGAGTATTTTTGTGTACGGAATGTTTTCTTGTGTGTTTTGTTAATAGCAATTGGATCAAAGAGCGCTTCACTCTGACACAGCATGGTTGACTACCTGCTGGCGTTTGATGTGACGTCTGACAGCAGACATACATGCTTGTACAGTACTCTGACAAGTACTGTTCACACCAACATGGTGGAAGCATGGAAGCAGTCATGTTACTATTCCTTGTCAGCGGTTGTTGGACCACTCCTGACACGTGTCGCCAACTGGTTACCGCAGGACCTGTCCAGATCTGACCAAATCTTCTTAATTCTTGATCGTCCGCACCTCGTACTAAAAGCCGAGGCTGGACGAATATTCCGCGCGTATAAACACGCGCGGAGATTCCTTTCCATTTGTGACGTTATAGAGCTGACAATATCTCGCTCGTGAACTGATTAGAAACGCAAGATTAGCTCCGCGGTAGGTTGATTGCCTCGTGGACATGGCTTAGTGGGTGATGTTATTACCTTGCGCTATTGAGATCATGCATGCTGAGGGAGAAGTTTACTGTTCCCAGGCTTGTCTCCGCGGATTAGTGCTCCGCGGGTTACTTGTGAAATTCATTTTATGGGATAGGGTTATTTATCCGCGCTGGGATTAGGTACCCCCTAAACCTTCACCTTTATATTTATAGAGTTAAAACAATCCTGAAAAAAATTAAACAAAAAGTAAACAATGTTAGCAACTCATAAAAACTTAGCAGGTGTTGCTACTAAGACCTGGTGCTAATGGTAAAGGTGAGCGTGGGAACTATGCACGGGTTTAAGGAAG
This sequence comes from Ambrosia trifida, assembly GCA_028751855.1. NCBI lineage: Eukaryota > Viridiplantae > Streptophyta > Magnoliopsida > Asterales > Asteraceae > Ambrosia > Ambrosia trifida. The sequence goes on from CM054129.1 coordinate 6,272,910, forward strand.
ACACTTTAATAGTGTCAAAAGTCTAATGTGCACTGTGCACCACCTATGTTGCTAACATGCACCGTCCCTTTTTTGCTAACGTGCATTGATATTCAACTTTTTATTTATTATTTATTTTTTGTAAAACCCTTTTTTATTTAGTGTCGGGTATTATTTTTTTACGGATTAGTATTTGGTACCTGGTACTCGTACCGAACCGGTACAAGTCGGATGACGATATTTCAAACGATTAATTTAAACATTATATAAACACACAACTCATATACAAAGTTTCACACCATTCCCTCATACTAAATTTCACACTTTCACAATTATCTTATTAAATGACAAATAAATTACCTATGATGTTGGATCAGTTTCTCTTTTAACAGTTCTTATTCATGAACACTTATGTGTTTATAAATATATCAAAGTAAAATGCACAACGGAATATTAAAGTGTCACTTTTAACAGGAGTTATTACTCCCCCTCAATCAATGAACTAGGAAGTTAGAGATGAGAATCAATAATAGTAAATAAAACAGTAACTGCAAGATGATTCTCAAATATATACGAAAGGATAAACTGCAAAGTAAATTGAAGGAAAGAGTTCAAGTTTTTGGATTTGATAATCATCGATTGCTAAAATAGTGGGAGTAACCCCTCTATTTATAGCCGAAAGATTACATACAAACTAAGTAATCAAAAGCTTAAAATAATGTAAGATAATAATACAACAGGCTGTAGCATTGATACTTGAACAAAGACTTTATGTTAACTAATATAATACTAAACTGCGGAGATTAAAAAGGCGGTTAGAATCTTCTTAATGAAAGTGCTGATGAGTGACAAACTTCTGATGAGTTATCTTCATGAGTTTGTCTTCAGCAGTTCCTTAGATATTCTGTCTGGTTCATCTTCAGAACTTCTGATCTTTCTACTCTTTAGAACTTTACATATCTTCTTCTTCTTCTTCAGCAGTTTCATAAAATGTGAAGAGAGGATATAAGACTAAGATTTATACTGGCTTGATGTGCTCAAAGTGGTTTAATAAAAACTAACTAAATTAACCTCAACTAGACACTCTAAGTTTTAAATTTATAAACTAAGACTCTCTAAACCTAAACCACACAACCGGCAAGTGTACCGGTCAATGCAGTACAGCTAAAGTAATTCTGAGTATCGAACCCACGAGACTCTACTGGAAGACGTAAATTAGACTTGATTACTTATCTATAAATTGACTTAAATTGTTTTGTTGCTTAAAAGGGGGGTTTTCTAATAAACTAATAAAAATAAATAAAATAAAACTAAAATAACTTAAAACACAAGCTGGAGACTGGAATTCGGACCGGATGATGGGAAGGCACTACCTAGGCTAGAATCCTACACATGAATGATAACCTTCTAATGGCTATGGAACTAGTGTGGAACCGGGATCTTAAAATACTAAACATCAAGAATAAACTAGACACCCTCGACCCTTCTCAAGGGGAAACCCCAGAATACTATTGTGCTGTTAAACCACCGGTTGAGAGCTTACCCTCACATGCTTACCTATTTGAATCTTAAAGTACCCGCTAGACAGTCTACCTCACAGCGCGAAAGTCACAATACACCTAGAAGTGCAAGGGGTAACTACAATATTTCTGATAAGACTTGGCCTACAAGGAATGCTAGGGAAACTAGGAAGATCTTCTTACAAAGCCTCTAGATCTAGCAATTTAACACCCTAGACAGACCAACATTCTCGCACCTTACAGCTATTGAGAATTGGTAGAACACTTAGAATTATCTAACTAACAATTACAACTCCTATGGATAACCTGCAGAAATTAACCATAAACTAGCTGCTAACACCCAGTCCGCAACCTAACCCACATGAAAGTCATTCACAAAAACGCAAGTGGAGTTTATAATTATTAATTAAACAAAACTAAATACGCATACACATCAAACCAGAAAATAAAAAGTTCTTTACTTTAAAATTCACCCACAACCAAAAATTCCAAAACCAAAAGAAAATAAATCATTCAAGTGCACTCATCTTTACCTAGGTAGTTCTATGATCTAGCCAATAATTGTCATGATAAAATCAAAACAATAAAAACTAAACATATTCATGGTGTTCATTACGGGTTTGAATAAAATAAATAAATAAAGTAGAACCAACCCGTGCTGAACCCTTGATCCACCTCAAAATAATTCTTCAATGATTCTCCTCTGCTCTCGTCGATCTCCGAAAGAAAATTCTGCTCCTGTGCGGCTTCTGCCGCTACTCTCCTTCTTTTCTTTTAAATAATCTTTTCGATCAACTCCTCCCAAGAATTCATAAATGCCCTACACTTAATGGAGCCCTCAAACTCTATTTTTGATTTGGGCTGTGGGCCGTCCAAAGTGACATCAAAAATCACGTTTTTCTTTTTTTTTATATTATTATTATTATTATTATTATTATTACTATTATTATTATTATTATTATTATTATTATTATTATACATATAGTATTATAACTTCATGCTCTGGACTCGGGTGTTATTGATTTGACCAAAGTTACTCGTTTACGCTCCAACGTTCAATTGAACACCTACCAAAATATAAAATAAATAAATACTAAAAAAAATACTCAAAACTAATAAAAATATATAAAAACCTATACTAAATAAAATAGACCGGTATAAGCCTAAAACTAATAAAAACACTATCTAAACGACTCAAAAACTGTACAAACTTTACACTGGAAATAGATGTATTTTACAATACATAATGGCTTGTCAATCCTCTTTGACCCTACAATCTCCCCGTAAAGCCAAAACCTTTGTCTATCTTTATTTAAGATCCTCTCTTCCTTGAGTTAAGAACTCTCCTGATTTCCTTGAGTGTTTGATGTTTGAGTTCTCTGATCTCTACTTCTAAAAGTAGTCATTGGTCTGGTAACATTTCCTGAATTGTTAGTAGATCTTTGTCAGATAATTTTTCCAATTCAGTCAAGCTGTGAAGGACTTTCAGTGAATAGTCTTGTTTTTCTAGAACCAAGGAACTGGACTTTTGGGTGAAGTACCATTTCTTGATTGGTGATATGGAACTAAAGAATCTGTCTTTATATGGTACAATTTGTAGGTTTGAATATAGATCTGATGTTGGTGGTTTTCCTTTTTCAGCATTGATCAGATTGGATCTCCTTCTCTTTTCAACTAGTACAGTACCAGGTGTATCACCTTCTGAAATAAGCATGTGATACTCAGTGACTACCTTGGTCTGTTTTTGTTATTTGATGGTCTGTTGCAGTTGATAGGCAAATGTTGCAGTATCACTATATTGAGTTATCAGAGGCTTTTTTTCAACAGAAAAATCATTTTCAACAATGGTGTTCTTTTCAAGCAAAATCATCTTGAAATCTATTTTAGTGTTTTCCCAACACTTTTGATTGGTAGCAGGCTGTGTGGATTTGTATTTTTCTGGATGTGCAAGTCTGTCAGCCTTGAGCTTTTTGTAAGTGTCATAAATTGCATCTTCTTTCCACTTACATATCTATTGCTTTGAACCAAAATTGTTATCTACCAATTCTTGAATGATTTGAGCTCTTTTCAACTTCTGTCTTTCTCTGTGGCTAGCCTTTCTGATACAAGTTGTGCCTGTCTTGTGAGTTCTTCAGTTGAGAGTCCCTTAAGTGAGTATTTCCTTATCTTTGTGTTTTTGCTGATATACATCATCAGCTGTTGCCTTTTATCTTCTTCTGCTGCAAGGAGAGTTTGCTCAGCAAGTCTTTCTTGTGCTTCTAACTCTTTTAACTTCTTTTCATATTCTAATAACTTGTCATTAAAGCTCAAGTCATCCCTTTCATCTATGCTTTTCCATGCCTCTTGTTCCTTTGCCTCTCTTTCTGCTTTTCTTCTTTCTTCTTCAGTTAGTTCTTTTTCTTCTGTTATTGTTATAGAAGAGGAGTTTAAATCAGTTGTAGCAGTGGGAACAAGCTTTGGAATTTCACCAGGATTTGTTTCTGTTGCATTAGATGACTGTTCTGGTTCAGTGCAGGAAATGTCAACTACTGAAGTGTTGATCTGAGCATCATCAACTACTGAAGGATTGTCTTCAGTACTTTTGGTTTTGTCTTCAGCAGCTGCTTCACTATGGCCTTGGGTAGACTTTTCAGCTTTCTCTCTAAGGATTCTTTCTTGTTTTTCATACCATTCTTCTCTTTCTTTCAGAGCTTTTTCTTGTCTAGTCATGGTAGTTAGTTTTCGAGAATCCTTGAGATGTTGTGCGTCTCTAGCTCTTTTTGAAGCTTCAAGAGACACAACTTCAGGTTCCTTTGACATCTCCCCCTTTTTGGCTTCATCCACTTCAGGAAACCAAGAAGGTGGAGGTGTTACACCAGATAGATGTGCTAATTGTCTTCTGTTATCTTCCATCTTTCTTGACAATTCACCAAGCTTGTGATTAATTGCATTGTTTATCATATCCAGTTGAGTTTTGTTCTTTAACTCCATAGCAGTCATAAAGGTTTGGAGATAACCAGAAATTAGTTGGTGTACCATCTGGTATAGAGGACCATCTGGGCTGCATAGTTGGTTCAATTCTATGCTTGATGACCCAGAGAATTGGGTAGGCTTTTGTGATTGTGGAGGGTGTGTTTTGGGGTGATCCTCAGTGTTAACTAGGGATGCCACTTTTGGGGAACTGGGGTTTAAGTGGTCTTTAACCTGTCTTCTATGACTGTCTCATTGAGTACGAACACATTAGAATCAGGACCTTCACAGTCAGCCGTCAATTCAATTTTTAGAGTGTTTGACCCGTCATCCAAATTAATGGAATCATCTGAATCACTGACATAGTCCTCAATGAGAACAGTATCAGTTGTCTCATGAGCTAGGCCAAACCTAGTTGTCTCATGAACCTCTTTTTCTTGGTATTAAGGTTTTCCTACTTCAGGCACAAGGCCTTCATCAGTAGTTGCCACATTTGAGGTCTTAGCTGTGGTACTACTGTCCTCCAATCCATCACTGGATGGTATAAGAGTAGTAGAAGCCTCAAATATACCATAGGTTTCTAAGTTTGGGCTTAGAGGCTTTGGTTCCACCTCATCTCTTGGGTTAGGGCTGATCACATTCTCATCAATGTCCATTTCTGTGTTTTCATCCCCTGTTTTATGTTGTGATTGGGATTGACATTTGCTGATGGATTGTGTTGTTTCAGCCCAGAGAGAATATTAGCAATCTCAACTACTGGAAATGTTTATTTTTTAGAAGTTATGGGATCAGCAGTTGAGTTTTGTTCAGTTGGTTCAGTTGTTTTGAAAGAAGGGTCAGTAGTTTTTGTCTTTTTAGAAATTTTCCCTTACAGATGTTTTTGTACATCAGTAATTTCTCTCTCTTTTTGTTGATTAACAGAGGTTTGATACAGAGTTAGTAAACAGGTAAGTGAAAGTAAAATATGTACAGAAAAATGAAAACACTTATAGAGTTTACTCAAAGTTTAGCAGTCCAAGCATGGAAACTAACCTTTGAAATGTTGATGTGTGACGGGTTTAGTGAATACATCAGCTATTTGGTTAGCTGTTGTGACATGTTTCACCTCAATCTTGCCTTTTTCATAGCAATCCCTGATGAAATGATATCTAAGTTCTATATGTTTTGTCTTTGAAAACTGAACAGGGTTTTGAATGATGCTAATGGCAGATTTACTGTCTACTAAAAGTGGAGTCTTGGTCTCTTTGATTCCATAATCAAGAAGTTAATATTGGAGCCATTGAATCTGTGATGTACAACTTGCAGCAGCAATGTATTCAGCTTCAGCTGTTGAGGTTGCCACAGATGTTTGTTTCTTTGATTGCTAGGACACCAGACAGTTTCCTAAGAATTGACAACCGCCAGATGTAGATTTTCTTGACATTTTGCACCCTGCATAGTCACTATCTGAAAAAGATGTTAACTTGGTATTGCTTGAAGCAGGATACCAAATTCCTAGTGTAGGGGTTCCTTTCAGATATCTGAAAATTCTTCTCACAAAAATTAGGTGTGATTCCCTTGGTGCAGAGTGATATCTAGCACAGACACAAGTTGAAAACATAATATCTGGTCTAGAGGTAGTTAAGTATAAAAGGGAACCTATCATACATCTATACATGATTTGATCAACCTGTTTTCCTTGATCATCTGGTTTAACTTGTGTGGTAGGTGTCATGGGAGTGGAACATAATTTACTGTCTTGTAAAGAAAATTTGTTTAATAATTCTTTAACATATTTAGATTGATGTATAAAAGTTCCATTTATTTTGTTTCTTGATCTGCAGTCCCAAAAAGTACTGCAGTTCTCCCATTGTACTCATTTCAAATTTTGATTGCATGAGTTTCTTAAAATCATCACACAGTTTTGTGTTAGTTGAACCAAAAATGATGTCATCAACATAAATTTGAACAAGTAAGACATGATTTCCAACATGTTTTATAAACATAGTTTTATCAATGGAGCCTCTTGTGAAGTGATTTTTGAGTAAAAAGTTGGACAGTGTTTCATACCAGGCTCTTGGAGCCTGTTTTAGCCCATAAAGAGCTTTGTCCAGTTTGTACACCCAATTAGGATGAGCAGGGTCTTCAAACCCAGGTGGCTGACAAACATACACATCCTCTTTTATTTTTCCATATAAAAATGCACTCTTGACATCCATTTGAAAAACTTTAATTTTGTTGGAAATTGCATAAGCCAAAAATAACCTGATGGCTTCAAGCCTTGCAACTGGACCAAAGGTTTCATCATAATCAATTCCTTCTTCTTGTGAATAACCTTGTACTACCAGTCTTGCCTTGTTCTTAATAATCATACCAGCTTCATCTTGTTTGTTTCTGAAAACCCATCTTGTGCCAATTGGTAGCTTGTTTGGAGGCAAGGGACAGATTTCCCAGAACTGTTGCTTCTTGAATTGAAGCAATTCTTCTTGCATAGCTTGAACCCAATTTTTGTCTTTGAGGGCTTCTTGATATTTCTTTGGTTCCAACTGAGAAATGAATGCTGAGAAAAAGCAAAAGTTGGAAAGCTGGTTTCTTGTAAGTACCCCTGAGGCAATATCACCCATGATTTGATCCAATGGATGATCCTTGTGTTCAATCAGTTGTTGTAGCCCTGTACTTGGTGAAGGCTCTTGAACTTCTTCAAACAAACTACTGAGGTTGATGATATCTGGTTTAGCTGTATGTTGTGGTTCAGGAGTCTGTGGAGCTGAATCAGTAGTTTGAATTTGTTCATCAGCAGTTGTTGAAGTAGAAGTTTATAAAACATCTGATGGTTTGAAAGTTGATATGATGACTGTCTTTGGAGTCCATGGTGGAGGACTATCATCGTAAAACCCTTGATTACCATAATAAGTGGGTTTAAATGATGGAACAGTCTTTTCAGGTCCGAAATAAAAATTGTCAAGATCAAAAAGTTCAGCAGGATGTGCTCGAATGAGAGTGTGTTTGGACTCATTAAACTTGACATTCAATGTTTCTTCAACAATCTTGGTTCTGGAGTTGAATACCTTTTAGGCTTTTCTTGTGGAAGAATAACCAAGAAAATAACCTGAATCAACTTTAGTAGCAAACTTTGAAATAGAGTCTTTGATGTTTAGAATAACACATTGACATCCAAAAGTCCTGAAAAAGGAGATAAGGGGCTTGATGCCATGAAGAACTTCATAGGAAGTTTTGGAATGTCTTTTGTTGACAAGGACTCTGTTTTGTATATAACAAGCTGTGTTGACTGCTTCATCCCAAAAATACAATGGTAGGCCTGAATAAGCCAACATAGTTCTAGCTGCTTCAATTAATGTTCTATTCTTTCTTTCTACCACACCATTTTGTTCAGGAGTTCTTGGAATGCTGAACTGTCTAACAATCCCATTAGACAAACAGAATTCATCCAGAGTTTTGTTCCTGAATTTTGTCCCATTCTCACTCCTGATGACTTTGACAGAGAGAAAATATTGTTTCTCTACTTGTAGAATGAAGAACTTGATTATATCAGCTGCCTCATCCTTGGAATATAAGAAAAAGACCCATGTGAATCTTGAGTAGTCATCAATGATGACCAAGAACTATTTCTTCTTACCAAGGCTCATAATCTTGACTGGTCCAAATAAGTCCATATGGAGTAGTTGAAGACATGCAGTTGTTTTTTATTCTTCTATAGACTTATAAGAGGACTTATGCTGTTTACCTTTAAGACAGGAAACACAGTGATCTTTACACTGGTATTCCTTCAAAGGTAGACATCTGACCAAGCCCATTTTTGTGACTTTATTTATGGTTTTAAAGTTCACATGGCGAAGTCTCATATGCCAGAGATCAGTTTCAGAAGTTGATGCTCTTCAGAAGAAGCAAGCAGTGTTGTTCAATACTTTGTCTTTTTCAATGTCCACTGCATAGACATTACCACATCTTTTGGCTATCAGCAAAGTATGATCTTCAATGATCTTCTCTATCAACTTTTGGCCTTCTGGTGATATGCTCTTGCATGCTGTTTTGGTGAAAAAGGAAGAATATCCTTTGTCACACATTTGTGAGACACTCAGCAAGTTGTATTCCAAGTTTTCAACCAGATTGGCCTTATCAAACTGTATTTTACTAGAGGATACATTGCCATGTCCTAGCACATATCCCTTGGCATTGTTCCCAAATGACACATATCCTTCTCTTTGACTGATAAAGTTACTTGTCAGGTATCTGCATCCTGTCATGTGCATTGAGCCTCCACTATCAACATACCAAATGCTATTCAAACCTCTGGAGACCATCTGCACCATATAGCAATTTAGTTAGATTTAGGAACCCAAGCCAGTTTGGCTTTGGGTTTGCTCTTGAGAACAGGGACAGTTTGTTTTGGACCATATTTAGGAATCCATGTCTTTTTGGCAATGGATTTTTCATTATGCACAATGGTGGAATCCTTTTGAGGACCACCATCAACTTTGGTCATCAATAATTTTACCATATCCATGAGATCGTAAATCTCAGCTGTTTGTGAAACTGCTGATGATTAAGGTCCAACTATTGAAGAAGAATTTTGAGAAAGAGGCTTTTGTTGAGATTTAGTCTTTTTCTGAGAAAAGGTGTTACTTGGTTGTTGTTTGTTGGGATAAAAAGTTTCTTCAAAATCTTGTTTGATTTGTTTTCCCACAACCAGTTGTAAAATTTTCTTGTTATACTGATTTCCTTTTTTGTATCTACAAAATTCTGTTCTGTGGTTAAACAGACCACAAATTTCACATTCTCTTGCCTTCTCCTTCCTTTTGAATTCATCATGAGATGTGGAAGGAAAGTTACTAACAGTTTTAGAGATTTGAGTTAGGTTATCAGTAGTTTTCAGGTTCTCAACTCCTGATGTAGATGAAACCACTAATGACTTAGTGTCAGCGTTTTTAACTTCTGCAGGACTTTCAATTTTGAGAAAGTTCTGATGAAAGGATGTGCATTCTTTCACATTGGAAGTTTGATTTAGAAATATTCAACTCCCATCATCAGCAGTTTTGGGAGTAAAATCAGTTGGAGTTTCAGTATGGTTGTACCCTATGCCAAACTTAACATTTGATGCAGTTTGTTTGTTAAGCAGCATTTGGTAACCTCTACATGACTCAACCCAATTTTCACAATCAACCTTGGTGTCAGCAAGCTCTTTTCTGACATTTCCTAGGTCTTCTATCATGATTTTAATCTGTGCTTGGGTTTCAATAGCATTATTTGTTAATTTAGAAATTTCTTTAGATTTTGCAGCAATTTTCCTTTCTAAATCATATTTTATTTGAGTGTATTTTCTTTTAGAGCTATTTGCTTTGCCATGTAGATGCACATTGGTCACTCTTAAGAGAGCAAAAGATTCTTTGCAAGAAGTTGAACAAAGTTTTAATAAAGATTCTTTTGATACCTGAGATAAGGCAGATTTAGAGGTGCAACCCTCAAAAGCCATTAAGGCAAAATTCTTTCTGCCATTATCAGGTTCTCCCCAGTTGATGTCATTGACTTTGTTGTCTGCATCTAGACTGCATTCTCATGTGTCAAAGGGAAGACTGCTCCAATCAACATACCCTGATGTAAAAAGACTTTGTTGAGAGGGTTGTTGAGTTTGTGGAGGAAGTTGAGCAGCTGGAACAGGAAGTATTTGTTGTTGGCCCTGTTTTTAAGCAGGCATTTGAACATATTGTATTTGAGGCACATATTGGATTTGTGAAGCTTGTGCCTGCACAAAATGAGCACTCCCTTGAGTTCCATTATTCCTATTATAACTGGAGTTGAACTTATTTCCAAACTGTGGTTGGTTAAAGCTAGAGCTTCTACATTCTCTAGCAAAGTGTCCCAACTTCTGACACTTATGACATCTAAGTTTAGACTTGTCAAAACCAACTTTTGTTGAATTGTTCAGTCCTGGAAATTTCCTTCCTGACCTTTTATAAAATTTATTAGTTTTTATGCTTAACATGGCTAGTTGGTGTAGTATGTCCATTTCTTCTAAGTCATCACTACTGAAATTTTTTAAATCATCCATTATAAAGCACATGTTATCAGTAGTTTAACTATCTTCTTCATTGTCATAACCTGGATATGACCTTTCTGATTCTGATGAGATCCCAGTGGTTATGTCAATGTGATCAAAAGATCCAAAGTCATTTGAACAAGAAGGTGAGTCTTGTCCTAAAAGTGCTGTACTACCTGGAACATAGTCATCAGCTGTTTTGCCAGAATTTTGTAACTTTTTCTTTTGATTTATTTCTCTTTCAAAAGTTAACAATCTCCCATGTAATTTTGTAAGGGTGAGGGAGTTAAAATCTGGTCCAGATCTAAGGACTATTGAGTAAGTTTTCCATTTTTCTGGTAAAGACCTTAAAAATCTATGAAGCATAGATACAGTTGTATAAGTCTGACCATTTAAGTTTAACTCAAAGATTAATGAAGAAAATCTTTCAAATTGTTGTGTTAAAGTTTCTCCATTAATGTGAGTAAATGTTTCATATTGTTGAGCAAGAATTTCTCTAGTGTTGGCAATCACCTCTTCAGTTCCCCCAAACTGTTCTTTTAGGCAGTCCCAAAGCTCTTTGGCACTTTCACAATGTAAAAGTCCAGAGTAGATATCATTTGGGAGAGCCATTGCCAACATAGAGAATGCGTTAGCATCAAGCTCAAGTTTTAGGAAATCTTCATCAGTGTAGTCTTTTGGTTCTTTTGGAATTTCTTCCTTAGTTTCAAGATTAACATTTACTAGTTTATGTGGTCCATACATGACAGATCTCCAACAACCAGTGTTGGTCTGTGATAGAGTATGTGCCAACCTTTTTTTGCCAAATATTATACTCATTTCTAACCAACATAGCAGGTTTAGTGGCAGATCCAGTAATATGAGGATCCATTTTTGAGAATTTTGAATTGTCAAGTTTTTCTCAAAGTGATGGATAAAAAGTGAACTCTTATCCTTTATTGAATATCAATAAGAGCATGTGTCTAATTCTCAATTTGTTAGATTGATATTTGATCAGATAAACCAGATGCTCTGATACCAATTGTTGGATCTGTTTCTCTTTTAACAGTTCTTATTCATGAACACTTATGTGTTTGTAAATATATCAAAGTAAAATGCACAACGGAATATTAAAGGGTTCAAGTTAAAGTGTCACTTTTAACAGGAGTTATTACTCCTCCTCAATCAATGAACTAGGAAGTTAAAGATGAGAATCAATAATAGTAAATAAAACAGTAACTGCAAGATGATTCTCAGATATATATATATATATATATATATATGAAAGGATTAACTACAAAGTAAATTGAAGGAAACAGTTCAAGTTTTTGGATTTGATAATTATCGATTGGTAAAATAGTGGGAGTAACCCCTCTATTTATAGCCGAAAGATTACATACAAACTAAGTAATCAAAAGCTTAAAATAATGTAAGATAATACTACAACAGGCTGTAACATTGAAACTTGAACAAAGACTTTAAGTTAACTAATATAATACTAAATTGTTGAGATTAAAAGGCGGTTATAATCTTCTTAATGAAAGTGCTAATGAGTGACAAACTTCTGATGAGTTATCTTCAGGAGTTTGTCTTCAGCAGTTCCTTAGATATTCTCTCTGGTCTACTCTTCAGAACTTTACATATCTTCTTATTCTTCAGCAGCTTCACAAAATGTGAAGAGGATATAAGACTAAGATTTATACTGGCTTGTCAATCCTCTTTGACCCTACATATGATTTCCACTAATGGAGTCGTGTAGGATCGACTAACGCGTCACCCAACAATCACGAGTTTGATATCCAGAGTGCGGAAACCTCTGAATATGTTTAGATAACAGAAACAAACATGAAACAATGATAAACGAGTAATCAACACACACAAATGGGTCAAAAGCTTTATGATTAATCACAAAAATAGAGCTCGAGTGTTTACAATGATTATCTCAGACTTTCAGACCTGGGGGAGGGTGTTTGGAGAGTGTGTGAGGTGAAAACTGATGATTAGGGTAATGATTGGATGTATTTATACCCCTTGTATTCGTACAGGATAGAATAGGCGAGTAGGATCCTATCCCACATGCATTATAGGCGAGTAGAGCCTATACCACATACAATACACGCGAGTAGACTCTATGCCATATATAATACAGGCAATTACAACGTATTCGTCTATAAGCATTCTTGTAATCGCCTATCATATCCAATCAGCCCCAAAACGCGTACAAACACTCCCAAACACCTTGTAAACCATCCAAACATCTAATATACTAGCCTAGGGACATCATGCACTAACAGACTCCCCTTTGGACCAGGCTAGTATACGTACAAAACTCATAAGAAACAAAAGTTTATAACATAGCAACCAACTATATAGACACTGAAACAAAAACAAACAAACACAACTTGACGAGCAACAACTTCAGTCTTCACTATGACTCCGTCCTGATCCTTGAGATTCTCGACCAATCACAACCAGCATGAACCTTGTGAGCATGACAAAACCGAATCACACGCTAATACTTGATCGCTTGCACTGCTTCGTCTTTCAAGTATTGAATGGGATACAGGAATAACGTTTCTATATCCTTCTCTGAACAATTTATCAACCACATCGGATCCAAAATCTTGATCTTTCTGCATAGCTTCGGAGAGTTGTCCAGGACGATCACAGCTTCAGTCGTAGCTGCATCATAATGCCAGAACCTGAACTTCAAAGTGAAGTCCTGTTCTATCGGAATGATTGGAATCTTGGAGACGCACTCTGGTGGCATGATCTTGTGTTCCCAGATTGGACTTTTGGTGATAGGATGGAGCTTGTTTGTTTTGTATGATTTGGAGTACTGAGGCTGGAAGGTGTTCCGTCTTGTCCTGCTTTCTCTTGCCATAATATAGTAAAAGCTATCTAGGCTAGTGTTCTTAGTGTAATACAAAGGAAAATCTAGCCGAATCAGATCGCGAATGTAGCAGAAATGGAGACTAAGAACCTTCAGATAGGGCTTGAAATACAGTGTCCCTCCTCCCATTTGACTCCCAACATCTTGGTCTTCTCAACATACGCCCAACTGATTACATTTCCAGACATCTTCGATAAACGTTTCTTGAAGATAGAAGCTTGCACATGACCTTTCTTCTTCTTACACTCTTCTGTTGAAAAGAACCATTTGGAGCACATTCTCATAGTCCGCTCAATTCTAGATTCTACTTCAGCCGGAATAGGAGTCGGATTGGCTTTGAGCTTCTCTTCTGCACCTCTCATCATAGCCTCAATGATGTCCGGAATCCCAGTGGTAGAGCTATCAACAACGTACTCAGGATTTTCCACTCGGGTTCCATCATCCATCTCAACTTCATTGTTCTCTGGATTAGTCTCTGGAGGAGGAGAGTTGCTTGCACCAGAAGATTCTCCGCGTGACAAGCCATAAATCTGCTTGAGCTCTTCATCAGTTAGCTCAGGACGTATCTCTCCTTCTTCTAGCTCATCTTCCAGAAACTTTATTGGACCTGCAGGATTTCCATAATCATCATACAAAAACAAGTTCATTAGTGGTCCTGCAACCTCAACTGGGACCTGTCCATGCTTGATATATTCACTTAGTTTCTTGATCATGTCACCCACAGATTCCCCCTAGCAGAAGAACCTGCTTCGGGATCCATGTCTATCCTGTCATGGTCCTTTTGCTGCTTATCTTGAGGACAAGAAGATGATCCGCCACCACCTGTGGCTCCAGGATCACCACAACCTATATCACCATCTTGATCATCACCACTGTCATCACCATCATCATCAGCATCATCTTCATCATCATCATCATCATCATCATCATCTTCATCATCGTCATCATCATCCTTTTCTTCACCAGTACCCACCCCAGAACTGGATGCACCAGTGAGCATAGGATGTCTTTCAATCAACTTATCCACGATAGCCCTCAGTTGCTGATTTTCTGCCTTATATTCTTTTATCCTTCGCTCATTACTAACATTAGCAATCTGAAGTTGGTTGTACTGTGATTCAACATTGGTAAGTCTAGCCACTGTTTCTTGGTTAGACTGTACCAGCTGCTGATTAGATTCTACTAGCTGCTGATTAGATTCCACTAGCTGCTGATTTGACAATTGAAGCATTCTGTTGGATGCTTGCATCTCTTTATTCACCCGAATAGTTTCGCTGATCAATTCTAACATTGCCCTTTCATTATCTTCAATTGTTGTGATTTTACCCCTTAACTCAGCATTTTCATGCCCCTGTGCAGTTACTGTAGCAGTCAACTCACTAACCTGGCGTTGAATTTGTTCATTTGTAGCCGATGCTGAGGAAGAGGAGGGCTGACCAGTTGTGGCAGAAGCAGATGGTCGTACTTGTTCTTGTAGTTTCTTGATGATGTCACCAATCGGATTTGAAATAACTTGAGAGCTTGTTGCTGCCGCAGTAACTGAGACTGGCTCAGTGAAGATTACTAATGCAGGCATTGACATGGTGACACCTGCACACATTGCTGCACCTGTTGCTGTTGTTGCTGAAGTTGTTGCTGTTGTCGTTGCTGCTGTTGTAGTTGTTGTTGCTGCTGCCGAAGAAGATTAAGTCTCGGGATCATGAAACCCTTCTGGAAGGTTCACACTTCTATTCTTCTTTGGAGTTTTCTCTGGCAATCTCTGAGCCATTCTTTTCTTGCCCCGACTCTCTTTCTTCTTTGACTTTTGTTTCTTAGAGGGGGGAGTACTCAACTCTGCATCTATATCTGCAATATCAATGTCTGGACTCACTGTAAAAGTAGGATCCTCTGCAAGAGCTTTCTCCTATGCCAACTTTCTCTTTTTCTCAGCCTCTTTCCTGGCTCGTGTACCTGGGGAGTCATTTTCTGAATTATCTAAGTCAGTTTCACTTGTGATATCAACTGGGGCATCTTCATCAACTAGCCCCTTTTCTTTCGCAGATTGAGAGGATTCTTGACCTCTTACTGCACTTGAGGGTTCACTGGATTCCAAAACATCCGTATCAAGTATATCATCATGAGTAATAGCAGCTTCAACAGTGCTGCCTAGAATGTTTTCACCCAATTCGGCTGTACCTCTGCCAATATCATCTCCCTCTTTGAAGATACGCCTGTGAACATGTATATCCTCCTCTGAATCACTAGTATCATGCCTCCACCTATTATCCTGTGGAGCTTCATAATTCTTTCTGCTCAAATGCCCATATAGTCGTTTGTTTGGTGGATACTCAGCCTTTAGTCTGCCCTTGTGTGTTAACATCCTACCCATTTTCGTTTCATCTATGTCCACCACTTTGATACGCTCAGACTCGTTCTTCACTAAATCTGGTATTTGGCGGTCAATAATCATCTGTAAGAAACAAGGATAGACAATAAATGGATTCTTTGTCGTCTTCGACTCAATCACCTCCTTCAAGTGGTGCATGATCATTCCGGAGAAGTTAAAGGGTTTATTTAGTGTCAAAGCAACTATTGCCGAAGCCAACGTGTCTCTGATAGCATCAAACGTGGCCTCTATGGGACCAATGCACTTCAGGACAACATGTGTAAGATACTTTAGCTCAGGCGGCAAGTTACTTTTCTGCAACATCTTTTGCTGTCTGACATCTCCAAGATATTTCATCCTTAAGAATCGGCCTCGAATCAGAATAGAATCAAATACGATGGGATCATCCTTCGCATCATGGAATTGTAGTTCTTCACGTATAATGTCTTCTGATATAATAACCCCCTTATGTTGAATAACACTCTTGATAACTGTCGGTGTTGTGTTAAGATCAACACTTGCATTTTCATAGAATTCACGCAGAATGTCTTTGTATGCTGCATGTGGCGTATATATGGGATGTCTAATCCTTGAGCGCTTCAAAAACTCATTGACGCTTTCGAAAACTTTATACTTGTCCTTCTTTATCGGACCAAGGAACGCACAACAGTTGTTCTCGGGAGATGTGCCCCAATTCATGATTCTACACACAAAGGCAAGCCATTAGAACATCAAAATGATAAAAATCCACAAAAAACGGATAAACATTGATCAAACAGCTGCTATAGGCGATTAGGGAATGCTAATCACCTATACTATACATGATTACACCCTACATGCCTGTATTATATACGAGTAAATATGTAATCGCTAGAACAATCATGCGAGTAGAAGTCTGCTCGCATGTACTGTGCATTCGTATGACCAATTCAAGAAATTTTTATAATGGGACATTTTGGGTGAAGATTCTTCTGTTTTAAGACCTATACCAACCGGTTAGCATTTCCCCTCTATCATATTTCATTATCATGTTAGGTATTAGGGTGTATTGAAACGGTTACAAAATAAGGGTTCTTAGTAGTTTAAAATTGAGGCTTCTTGATTCTGACATGATTTGGGATAAAACTTTGTGTGATAAGATCCTAATAGTGTTGATTAAGAAACCCTCAACAACAATTTTTACTAACAAACATGTTTTAGTAGTCTATGAATCGAGTTCAACATTCTAGGGTTTCAGTTCAAACAAACATGATTTAATCATTCAAACGATCATGTTAAGCCCTAAGAATTTGAACGGATGTTACCTAGTAGATGCTTAACAAGATTCTACAAACAAGAAATCATGGGCAACAAGGTTCGGTAACACGCAGATTAGAGGGAAAGATTACACAGTGGAAGGATTTGAAAGATATGAAGTGAAAAAGACAAAGTGTTGCTTAAATACCCTTAGCTAATCGCATGACATGATGTACGAGTAGGATGCAATCGTTCGAAGAAGTGAGCGATTAGCACGTAATCGCTAGAGAACCAACGGTTACAAACTCCTAATCGCCTCTATATGTTTTAATATATTATAAGAGACAAATAAGCCTACTCGCATATATACTTAAGCGATTAGGATGTAATCGCCTCAAGTATCACACGAGTACACTATAATCGCCTATTCATTCATGCGATTAGAAACCCAATTGTGTCCATTTTCACATAAATTACCAAATTGCCCCTGCAGCACCAAGATTAACATATTTCACCCCTAGAAGGTTTAAAACATTCGTTTTTCACCCAAAATTAACACGTGACTCAGATTTTGACTCAGAACTTTCAAAATTTTCATTTTCCACCCCGGTACTTAAGAGAAAGTACGGTTTTGACCTGGCAAAACACAAGTTTTGATTAGTTGACTTTCCGGCGTTTTATTTCTGAAGAAGTAAGATTACAATGGATTAGAATTCCAACATCGGCAATCAAGAATGATTAACAGATAAAAACTAAATAGAAATTAAACAAGAAAAGGAAATCAACTAACTGTACACTATCATATTTTTGCAAGTTTCATCAGTTAGGGAATCATATCAGTGTACGGACTATACTAGAACCCTTATATGTTCAGTTTTAGTTCAAAATTACCAATAAGCATCCTACAACAACTGCTAGTATTATTGTCCACCTAAACTCAAAATCAAGTTTTATCGCTAGGCACTTTAGATACGTTAAGGTAATATTAAGACTGATTAAAGGTGTTCCCCGCACACGTGACATATTCCCACATCAAGGCATGCACAAAGCTTCCTCGTAACCAGTGAATAAGCTGTTGTCATCCGTATTTACAAGGAATGGACTCAGTGGTGATCAGGTCTGCAAGAACGCTGCAGCAGAGAGACTAGTGAGATCTAGACCAGGGTTCAAGTCAAATACCGTATTTTTGATTTTTCATGGTATGATGCTTTAGGTAAATGATTTGATACCTTAGAGCGATTCTATTTGAGAATAGGGTTTTGGCATTTATGATCTTTTTGCTCTTAAAGGATTCCCAGACGTCTCCTTATCAGAATTTATTCTATTTTTTGTTTTTTTTTTCTTTTTCTTTGGGAATGGCAAAGAGGTGCCTCAGTTGTAGGCTGCGAACCCAACGTACATCACTTATGCCACCCTATTTTTTTATTCTGAGACGTCCAGTTCACCCCGGATGTACCAACCTCTTAAAGACCAGAAACCTCGGATTTTGGCATTCTATCAACGAGATTTAGGTGTTTCGACCATATGCCAACGCGACGTTAATCCACACAATTTTCAGTTGATTTAGGTTTATATCACCGTGCCGAGCTTGGAAATGATTTCAAGCCTACCAACACATAATTGTAGTATTTTTAAGATGATAAGAGTCCAGACAGACCGACTGATGGGTTGATGTCATCTTCCCTATTTCACCAAAGAAACTCATTTTTGCAATTTTTCAATTTTTTTATTTTTGATTCTCTTCTCTTTTTTTATTTTTGATTTTTTTTGGCATTTTCTGATATTTTTGTATTTTTCTGAATTTTCTCCCCCTAAAAATCTTAAAATTTGCGAAAAGACAATATTTTTTGGATTTTTCTGATTTTTGAAGAAAAATATTTACAAAAACGATTACCGATGAGGATCTAATCCTGCTTTTCTTTAATGCCGTTTAAAATTAACAGATACTCAAAATGAGGTCTGTCAAAAGCTTTGGTGAATAAATCGGCATGTTGGTAATCCGTGTGGATTTTAACCATATCGATCAGTTTCTTTTCATAGCAATCGCGTATGAAATGACACCGAACCAAGATATGTTTCG
Organism: Ambrosia trifida; assembly: GCA_028751855.1. Taxonomy (NCBI): domain Eukaryota; kingdom Viridiplantae; phylum Streptophyta; class Magnoliopsida; order Asterales; family Asteraceae; genus Ambrosia; species Ambrosia trifida. Next base: position 6,291,945 of record CM054129.1, read on the forward strand.
CCTTGGAATGATTAACTGAGTCTTTAGCAAGTGTTATTGCGGACTCATTGTCACAGTGAATGGGAGTATTAAGAAATTTCAAACCGTAGTCTCTCATTTCTTGCTGTATCCAAAGAACCTTGGAGCAGCAACTGGAAGCCGCTACATATTCCGACTCACAGGTGGATAAGGCTACTGAGGCTTGCTTCTTGCATTGCCACGAGACTAGTCTTCGTCCCAAAAACTGGCATCCAGCCGATGTTGATTTTACGTCTTTCTTGCATCCGCCATAGTCAGCATCACTAAAGGCGATAAGGTCAAACTTATCGTCATTAGGGTACCATAGACCTTTGGTCGGACAACCCTTTAGATAACGTAAGATCCTCTTCACAGCAACCAGGTGGGACTGTTTCGGCCTTGACCGGTATCTAGATAGTAGACATGTCGCGAACATTATATCAGGTCTTGATGCAGTGAGGTACATTAGAGAGCTAATCATCGCCTGATAAAGAAAAGGATCAACGGCTTGTCCTTTCTCGTCAGGTCCAATCCCGTGATTGGTCTGAATTGGGGTGCCTACTGAAGTAGAGTCTTCCATTTGTAACCGGCTCAAGATGTCAGCAACGTACTTGGTCTGGTGGATGAAGATCCCCGACCCTTGTTGTTCTACTTGTACACCTAAGAAGAATTGCATCTCCCCCTTCGAGCTCATCTCGAACTTTTTTTGCATAAGCTTTTCAAATTCCCTGCACATTTCATCATTAGTAGACCCAAAAATAATATCATCAACGTAAACATGTACCAGAAGACGGTCACCACCCTTTTCCTTGGTGAATAAGCTGCAATCCACAAGTCCACGTTTGAACCCGTTGGATATAAAATAGTTGCTAAGCATTTGATACCATTCCCATGGAGCTTGATGGAGTCCATACAACGCTTTGTTCAGTTTGTATACTTTTTCGCGATGAAGCGGATCCTCAAAACCTGGTGGCTGAGCAACATACACCTCTTCCTTCACGATACCATACAGAAAAGCACTTTTCACGTCCATTTGGTACACCTTAAACCGTTGGTATGAAGCGTAGGCTAAAAATGTCCGGATAGCTTCAAGGCGAGCAACTGGAGCATATACTTCGTTGTAATCTATTCCTTTGATTTGACGGAAGCTGAGGACAACTAATCGAGCCTTGTTTCTAATAATCACCCCGCGATCATCCCGTTTACACTTAAAGACCCACTTTGTTCCAATTTTCTTCGCGCCTGGAGGTAAGTCAACCAAGTCCCACACTCCGAGCTTTTGGAACTACTGAAGCTCAGTTTGCATTGCTTTAATCCATGGTTCTTCCCTCGTTGCCTCATGCACGGTTCTTGGTTCCAAATGAGAAACATAGAGAGCGAAAGACCAATCGTTCTGATGACCTGCTTTTCTGATTTCTGAATCAGGCGCCAGGGTACCTGTATTGTCACTTGGACTAGCGTTTCTGAGCTGATTGGGCGTCATGACTCTACTAGCCGGATCACCAATCACATTCTGCCTTGGATGAGTGTCGTGAATCTGAGATTCCGGATGTGCCGGCACTGGATCATCCGAACGCAGATTGAGACTTTCCAATCCTTGAGAAATATTTTAATCTGCGGCGCTTGAACTGGAGGGAGCAGTGGGTTGCATATTAAAACTGGTGAGATCAATCTGAAGACCGATTCCAGGAGCTGCTGAAGTAGAAGGACCTGCCTGATTGTTCCCTGTAGGATTGACTGGAGCTGTAGTGGTAGATTCACCATTTCCAGCTAGATCTTCAGTAAGTGTTTCACGAGACTATGCATATTCCTCATCTGAAGAAGATTCCAGTACCTCTGCTGACGCTTCCGGAAAGACTTCCTCAACTTCAACTGATGCGGTTTTACCGAGGGGACCCGTGGATGTAGAGGCATTAGATGCTGCTGGTGCAGGTGCATTAATGACGATCGGACGCATCAGCGGTGAGCTAGCTGTGTTTTCACACTCGTAATACATTTGCGCCACAACATCATCTACCAAATTATCCACGTTGAAAGAATCAAACAAACTCTTATAGTCGTACAACCAATCAGGTCCAACACCAGGTGCATTGGCAGTATAGCGTTGAACATCGACATTAAGCCACTCTTCAACACAATTGGTTCTTTTGTTGTATACTCTCTTATTAGGAGCGTTGTATCCAACTAAGAAACCTTCTTCTACCTTTGCACCAAACTTCCCATCGAGTTGTATCATGGTGCACGGAGCTCTGAAAGGTTCCAGAAACTCTAGGTTCGGGTTCCTCCGGTTCAGAAGCTCGTAAGATGTCTTACCAAGCCTCTTTACCGTCAGAACCCTATTTAGAGTATAACACGCACAGTAAACTGCCTCATTCCAAAAGATCACAGGCAAGTTTGAGTCTGTGAGCATTGTTTTGGCTGCTTCAATAAGAGTTCGATTCTTTCTTTCTGCAACCCCATTTTGCTGAGGAGTGTACGGCGCCGTGAATTCGTGATGAATACCCTTTTCTGCACATAACAACTCCATAGCATGATTCTTGAATTTTGTTCCATTGTCGCCTCGAATCCTGCGGATCTTTAGTTGATAGATATTCTCGAGTTTAGTGAACAGACTCTTCAAGTACTCAAATGTCTCACTTTTGTGCTGCATACACACAACCCAAGAGAATATTGAATAGTCATCTGTGACAACCAGACAGTATAGATCCCCATTCTTGCTTTTGCGATTGACTGGGCCGAAAAGATCCATGTGCAACCTCTCGAGAGGCATACTAACTGAGTTGACCTTCTTAGGTTTGTGAGACTTCTTCTTCTGCTTCCCTTTCTTGCATGAAACACAGACGTCATTAAGATGGAAATTCTTAACAGAGACACCTTCCACAAGTTGATTATGAACCAAATGGTTCATTTTCCTCAAGTGTATGTGCCCCATTCGTCTTTGCCACATTATAGACTCCTTCTTTGTTGCTTTAGACAGAAAACAAGTGACCTGCCCCTAAGCTGTCATGGCTTGACTCATATCCAGAACATATAGATTGTTGACTCTTGGAGCTGAGATCATAATCCACTGTTTAGGAATCTTAAAACCAGGTTTCAGAATAAAGCAAGCGTTGTCATCAAAGAACACTGTGTATTTCTTATCACAGATCTGTGAGACACTCAGCAAGTTGTGGTCTATCTGCTTCACAAAGCTTATTTTTTCAAAGCTTACAATTCCATTGCTCATACTACCTTCTTTTGTTATGTAACCCCCTTTATTACTAGCAAAAGCAACATACCCCCCGTTGATATTCTTTATGTCAAATAGCAGGGATAAGTTGCCTGTCATGTGCCCAGAAGCTCCACTATCAACAATCCAGAGGCTGCTGATAAGGCCCTATGGAACTCCTTGCACAACATTCAAAGTTTAGTGGTTAAGGGGGACCCAAGCCTTCACAGTCTTGGGTCTTCCATCTTCATCCAAAGTCGGAAAATCAACCCACTTTCCGTTAGGAGTTGGTGTTGTTCCCGATGGTCCAGCAGTACTAGCAATAGCAGATGATTCCCCGGTTTTAGTCAGTGACTTGGGTCTCCAAACTTGTTCCAGTTTCTTTGTCTTGGATTTTTCTTTGTCTTGGATTTCTTCTTTGCCTTGGGCCTAGAAGGTCCAGCCTCAGATTCCTTAGGTGGGACAGATTTTGGATCCACTTCAGACTTAACTGCACGTGGAACAGTTTTAGGGTTACCCTGTGGTTTAGCTGCAGCCTTTGCTTGTGGCTTAGGCTCTGCTTGAACCTTTGTGGGAACTGGGCTCCTCCTCAACTGTGGACCCCTGCTATCAACTGGCTTTTGGTTCATAGCAATTTTGTTACGGTTATCATAAACTGGCCGGCTGCTTTCCCTGTTGTTTTTCAGAAAGTTCAGGAGAAACCGGTCATTTGGTATTGCTATAACTTGGAGCATCATCTACAACGATCCTCTTGCGTCTCAATTCAGGGCACGCAGCAACTAAATGCCCACGTTCCCCGCATTTGTGACAGGATCTATACTCCTCAAACGGTGGAGCATTTGAAGCTTTACTCTTTTTCCTAGATTTTGTAGCAAATGAGTTCTTATGTTTCAGATCCTCGAGACATTTTCTTTGCATGTCTATCTCGGGATCTTCATTGATCTCATTTCCAGAAGATCTAACAAATTGAGTTACATGCTTTCTAGAAGACTTCTCCTGAGCTTGAGTTGGTGAATTCAAAGTGTTCTTCTTTTGATTTTTATTATTGTTTTTCTTGGACTGATTACCCTAACCCGACTTCCCTTTTCCCCATTTTTCTTTCTCAACAGTAATGGTGGATTCTTGCCAAAATTTTCCAACTAGACCAGGTACTAGAAATTTTAGAGGGAATTCCTCATCAGCATAGATTTTCTCAGATCCTTTCATTTTATAGAACACTTTTACACTCTTACCATCAGAGGTTTGCACTTTCGGTTCAAGATCACACAAGATGTGATTTTGAATAGGAATATCATCATTCTTAGCCGGTGCATATCTCTGACGTTCATCAAGCTCATCATCAGATAAGTCTATTTCACAGACACTGACATCATCAGCTATCTCACCAGTTTTGACAACTTCAACAGGTGGAGCAGCCTTAGTAACTTTAGCTTTGGCCGCTTCTGCAGCTTTAGCTGCTGCTGCTGCCAAGTCCACAACCTCCTCCTTCTGTAAGACATCAAAATTGTGATTTTTGAATCTCACCGGAGGTGGACACTGTGCATATATAGGACTGGTGGGATCGCTTTCCTTCTCTGAGTGTCCAATGATATGATCAAGAACATACTTGCAGTTCAGGTAACTTTCAAGTTTCTTCTTGATCTTTTCATAGTCACAATTCACAATGGCCAATTGTTTCTTTGTGTCTTCTAACTCATTTATGTAATTATTTATAGCGATTTGTTTATTTGCTAGAGTCTTAGACAATTCAGAAACATCCTTTTGTAGTTTTCAACCGTGCTTAAAAAACTTTTCTCTTTTTGCCTTAAGTAATCAATTGACCTTTGTAACAGACCTACATCAGCTTTTAGATTCAGATTCTCCTCAGTTAATTCTTTGATTCTGAATCTGAGCTGATCACACTCAGGATTTTCTCTCTTCAGAGTCTCAATGGTGTTTTTGAGCCCCTTTTCATTAGCTCTCAAAACATCATTGCTCTGTTGACATTGGCTTAAATCAGCCTTGAAGTTCAGAATCTCGTCTGTTAGGACAACAATTCTGTTCTTCAGCTTGCCACATTCTACACACTCAGGTTTAGAATTTGAAGATGAACTTACCTTGTTAGAAGATTCTGTAATAGCCATCAAAGCATAATGAGCTGCAGTCTTCTCAGCTCCAAAGAATTCACCAAGGTTGTTCTTTGTGCAGTCAGCATCAACAAGAAACGATCTTTTGCTGATCAAAGCATCTGCTTCAGCTAACAATTCTTCCAAATCTACCCCCACATCAGAATCACACTCAGAGTCATAGTCAGATGCTTCAACTTCTGGAATAATAACTTTAGACTGACTCGAGCATTCTTCAACATCAACTTGTGCTTTAGAAGTTTGTTGGGCATAACATGCTGCACCACCCTGCGGAGCTTCTTATCCAGTAATTAGATGATTCTAGTTGAAACCTTCATCAGCTTGGATTACCAGGGCTTGTTCTTGATTATTGTTTGCAGGAGGCCTCTAGTTCTGGTTGTTCACTGGGACTAGAGCTCGTTCAGTATTTGGAATAGGTTGTGTCTAAGCTTGTTGCCTTTGATTCTGATTGCCTCTATTGTTGTTGAAAGGATTCTGATTCCCCTGTTGCTTAGGCCGGTCACACTCTCTTGCAAAATGCCCTTTGGTGCCACAGTTGTAGCACGTGACCTTTGTCTTGTCGAACCCAAACTTTGTGTTGTTGTTGATCAGCACATCTCTCCTTCTAGTTCTATCCATATACTCCTTTGCCCTCCTAACAACACTTGCGAAGTGCCACTAGATGTCTATCAGATCCATATCATCTTTATCAATCTACGCATAATCCTCTTGAGTGAGATGAGGATTCCCGATCTGTCCTGCAACTAGCCCACTATAGGAGTTGACCAAGGTTGACAGTAGAGCCATGTGTTCTTGGGCTAACTCTACAGTCACCTTCTCAAATCCCGCTGTGTTCAGCTGCTGGGCGACTGGATTGGTCTGATAGCCACCATGATTTGAAGTAGAGGCACCTCCATAGCCACCAGATCCTGTAGATGGGACACCACCAAACCCTGATGAATAAGGTCCGCCAAAGTTTGAAGTTTCCTGAGCTGGTGCTGCAAGATGGGAGAAAGTATTAACACCAAACTGGTTAGTATTATAAGTCAAAGGATACTGGTTTTCTTATCCAAAAGGATAGACTGGTGGTGGAACATCAGATGGAGGACCATAGTTGTCAAATGCATAAACTGGATCTGGGTTAACCACAAAAGTAGTTTGTTGTTTGGATCCACCCACACTAGTGTCCTGAGGAGTGTTCCCGTAGTAGATGCTGGGATTCTGAGGAATGAACGGCTTGTTCAACCTTCTGATTTCATCTATCTCTTTGTTTTCCAGCTTTGCTACGAACTCGTTAATGGAAAGTGTCTAATACACGTTGTTCGACTTATGGATGTCCAGCCATTGATGCCAGTGAGAAGGATGCGCATCTGCAAACCTTTCCACAAGCTCTGCTGACATGTATACAACCCCGTACTAGTACATCTCGGACATCAAATGGTAGTATCTTGCAGTCATGTCTCGCAGCGATTCGTTCCCGATAGCTGTGAAGTTCTCGAACTCCTTCTTGAGTTAATCCATCTTGATCTTTCTAGTCTTCAAGTTTCCTTCATTCCCTTCAGCAAGCGCTAACCAAAGCATCTGCGCAGTAGTGCACTGTGCGAACTGATGAAGTATGTCTTTGGGAAGTGCTTGCATCAAAGCTGCCATCGCCTTCTTTTCATAGTTATACTTTTTTCTCCGATCCTCGGACATTTCTTCCAATGAGATCGGCATGTTTGAATTTTCAACCATCGGCCTGCTGTACCCGTTTTCAATAGCTGACCTTACAAGACCATCTACACCCTCAACGTAAGTCTTGAATCTGCCCTTCCAACTATGGTAGTCTGCCATAAACTGAAGTTTCGGTGCCCTATTGGAACTACCAGTCTCTAAATCGCTTAAGAGAACCGAAGACAGATGATGTGTCTGTTGAGTCGCAGCAGCCGCGAGTCCCCATGGATTCGTATTCATAGCTTGCTGTTGCTGGGCCTGCTGTTGAGCCGCAAGCGCCCACGGATTAGTTCCGGCAACGTTAGCTTGCATTTGCTGTTGTTGCATCCGTTGCGCATTACGCTCGGCTGAAAATTGCCAACGATTCATGGGTACATTCATTTGGTTGTTGATCGGTTGGTTATATTGTTGTCTTGGTTGATTTAGATGTCCCCACGGGTTTGCCATATGTTTAGGTTCGTTAAAAGTCCGATACTTAGTCAAATTTGGTTACAACAGGTTTATATGCGATTAGGACTTGTAAATGCTTGTTTATTAGCGAGTAGAAGTCTAATCGTGTGTATTATAGGCGAGTACACGTAATCACTAGTGAACAGTTGAGCGATTACAAGTTTTCAGGTGATTAGGGTTTGACACGTGATTAGAAGCTATGCCACTTGTGATTACAGGCGAGTAGCTTCTAATCGCTAGTAGTAACACACGAGTGGGCTGTAATCACTAGTATATAGACACGAGTGGGGTAATCGCCTGAATGTATATGCGAGTGCAGCTCTGTACTCGCCTGATGAGATCTGAGAATCACTTTTGGACAAAAACTCCCATTTTTGCTTCAAAATCTTATAAAAATGATGTGTTTAATCCCCAAATGATTAGAAAAGTTTCCAAAACACATTTAGACCAAAACCTAATAAAAAACACACATTTTCATTCGTAAAAACACACTTAGATTTTGAAAATAAGGGTTTTTTGTGAAAAATCAAAGTTTCAAAGTTCAAACAGGTTGTTGATTAAAAATTACACCTTTAACACAAAAATCACCTGTTTTCACACGTTTTTGTTATCAAAACACTCGTGATAAGAGCCATGGCTCTGATACCACTTGTAGGATCGACTACGGGTCACCCGACAATCACGAGTTTGATATCCAGAGTGCGGAAACCTCTGAATATGTTTAGATAACAGAAACAAACATGAAACAATGATAAATGAGTAATCAACACACACAAATGGGTCAAAAGCTTTATGATTAATCACAAAAACAGAGCCCGAGTGTTTACAATGATTATCTCAGACTTTCAAACCTGGGGAAGGGTGTTTGGAGAGTGTGTGAGGTGACAACTGATGATTAGGGTAATGATTGGATGTATTTATACCCCTTGTATTCGTACAGGATAGAGTATGCGAGTAGGATCCTATCCTACATGCATTATAGGCGAGTAGAGCCTATACCACATATAATACAGGCGAGTAGACCCTATGCCATATATAAGCATTCTTTTAATCGCCTATCACATCCAATCAGCCCCAAAACGCGTACAAACACTCCCAAACACCCTGTAAACCGTCCAAACATCTAATATACTAGCCTAGGGACATCATGCACTAACAAGTCGGATGACGATATTTCAAACGATAGCAGTCTTTTTTTTTAAGATGTGAACGAGCAAGTTGACGAGGAAGACATGACGTCATTAAAAAAAGTCGTTAAATGTGATCGCGAAAAAGGTAACCAAATCCTTATGCACGACTATTTTGTTTCCGAACACAAATATAATGATGATGATTTCCACTCTCGGTTTCGTATGTCAAAACAGTTGTTTTTAAAAATTGTTGACGACATCGTAGCCAAATATCCATGGTTTCAAGAGGGTTATGATGCAAGGATGAATAAAAGTTATACACGTATTCAAAAAATCACTTCTGCCATTAAACAACTTGCACACGGTAACACACCGGATGAATACGACGAGTATTTGTGCATGTCTGAAAGGACTTCACGTGACTCCCTTTATTTTTTTTGCAACGCCGTAATTAAAACTTACAGCGAGGAGTTTATGCGTCGACCCACAAGCCACGATGTTGCAAATTCATACTAAAACCCAAAAGAAAAACATCATATTCCTGGCATGATGGGTAGCATTGATTGTATACATCTAGAATGGAGGAATTGTCCAAGAGAGCTGAAAAGACAACTACGAAAGGTACCCAATCACCCAACGGTTGTACTCAAGGCGGTTGCGTCACGGGATATGTGTTTTGGCATGGTTATTGTGGTGCACCCGGTTCACTCAATGACATTAGCGTCCTCCAAACTTCTCCTATTTTTCTAAATGAATGGAATGGAACAGCGCCTAAATGTCCATTTATTGTCAACGGGCACACAAACAAACGTGGATACTATTTAATCGACGGGATATTCCCTACTTGGGCGTTGTTTGTGAAAACATTTCCACATCCAATGGATCCAAATGAAAAGAAGTGGAAGAGATAACAAAGGATGTTGAACACGCTTTTGGAGCTTTGAAGGGAAAATGGGGCATTTTAATGCGACCCATGTGTGCCTACACAGTGGACAAGATTAGAGCTGCGGCGTACACATGCATGATATTGCATAACATGATCCTTAAAGACTAGGGAAATGCCTTCTCGCCGATTCACATTAGGGATCCAATTGTTCAATCGTTTTTGACGAGGATGCCCTTCGTGAAATTATGGATCCACACACGCATTTCCAACTTTACATTGACCTAGTCGAACATATTTCAACTCAAGACCTACCATATCTCGAAGAATCCAATGACGTTGCGTAATTTAATTTTTAATATTTTTAGTTAATTTTTTTATGTTTCGTATTTTTTTATTGTATTTGCATGTATTTTATTTTATTTAATTAATGTTTATTTGGTTTTATTTTGTTTTACTTAATTAATATTAAAAAGGAAAAAAAGTTTAAGGCTACTTTAGGCTATGACATTTCCAGTGTTTAAGCTACTTTAGGGTAAAAATCATGTGGAACTGTGTGATTGATTAAGATGTGGCTACATGAGGCTTGTGCCCCTTCCCCCCTAAGACAATAGTAATAACAATATCTCTCATACAAACCACAATCACACAACCATGAAGACACAAGAAATAGCGAGAAGAAAATGGTGACAAAATCTATTATTAACCAACCCAAAGATTACCCCCTAGAAACCCTAGAGTTCTACAATAATAGAACTCAAAGAAACAATACAAAGTCTAATAGTGTCAACTAATTAAACAGATCAGTTGACACATCTAAAGAACAATAAAAATATAAATTTACAGTGATAGGAAACCCTAATCACTAGACGAAGACGAACAACCCTAGAAAGAGAAAATAATAATCATTTTATATCAGCTCCAGAAGATTCCATAACTCGATAACTATGAGTAAATCTCAGTCGTCTATCTTGAACAAACATAACAAACTCTCAGCTGATAAGGCCCATAAGAATAACAAGCCCATAACCTATAAAATGAAATAAGATTGGCCCAACATATTAAAAGTGCATATCTGGCCCAATATTTATAACCATTTTATCAAAGGTTTGAATTACAAAATTACTTATATTTTTAACATGGAGCGTCTTTAATTAAAAGAATAAATTTGAAAATAGGGCGGAGGTTGTACATTTTTGTAAGTTAATAACAAAAAGTTTAATTTAAACAAACTTAGAAATTTAAGAAATAGGAGATGGTGGAAAAACAAAAATTGCATAATGCATCTAATGCGTTGGTGTTATTATTTTTTTTTTTTTTGCAGAGTTAAATAATTTAACTAACCTGAAGAAGTTGGATTTAAGTTATAACAACCTCAACATTACACCAAGCACTGAAGGTAAAAAGAATAATGAAAACGTTAAGTGCCTCTTGTTCTATAATTCATTTGTTATTACAAACATACAAGACCTTGGTCCTTCTCATGTTGTTTGTATAGGTTGTAAGAGTTTAATGAGGTTGGAAAGACTAGAGAGTCTATCTCTTGGGGGAGGTAACTATTTCAACGCAAGCATCATATCATGCCTAAGTTTTCTCCCATCTCTCAACACTCTTGATCTTAGTTCTTCTTCTTATGAAAACTTGGGAAGTTCTGTTTCATTGCAAGGCATGTAAATTTCTTGTGATATCCACATCATTAAACATAGAATTAAAATATTAAATCTCATATTCACTGTTATTTATTAACTTAAAACGTCTTTTGTGCAGATTTATCTTCCTTGAAAGAGTTAATGGAACTTGACTTGTACGATTGTGTCCTCAACTCACTCACATTAAATGGTATATAAGTTGTTAAAATGGGTTTTCAAATTCTATTTATATGAAAAATTTCTTGCTCTGCATTCTAATATTGGATACTCGGGGTAGGGACACTATATTTGAAAGATACATTTCGCCACTGGTCCAATACAACCTTATAAACATACTCCTGATCTCTACATTTAAGAAAACCTCAACATGACATTTACAAATCGAGATTGCATCTTTTACTTAGCATATTGGGATGAGTTTTAGAATTCTTTCATCTCTCAATGTCTTAATTGAGCGTGCTGCTTTCTTTCACGTGTATGATCAATTCATCAGGTACCATGAGCAAACTGAAACACTTAAATTTAGGACACAACTTCTTCTTCGAGGATGACATCATGAGGTCCATGGCTGCTTTTCCATCCCTAAGATATCTTTCATTGGAGGATTGTGGTATAGAAGGAAGACTTTTTGCAAATGGTATGTTAATGTGTTGTGCTCAAACATCATTTCAGAATTCTCAAATCACATAAGTAGAAACTGCTGACCTACTTATGTGGTTACTGAATCTGCTAGTTTGACTGGAAACATTACTAATCATTTTTTCGACTTGACCGGTGATTTCAGAAGTACCTAATATGCCTTACCTGCAAGTCCTCATCTTGGGAGAGAATTTTTTCAATGGAACATTACCCATGGAAGGTAATCATTTTGTGGTAAAGTAGTTAATGAAGTGACTATGATTTGTATGTGTTTTTTTTTATTCGTGAACTGATGAAAATCCAATGCTCTTTATATTAAGAGATACACAAATACATAAATCCAAAACAAACAAAAATATGTTTTACAATAACAGGCGGTGATATAATCCATAGGGTTTTTGTTCAGAAACGGAAAACGAGTAGAATGGTATGGTTATTACCTCGAATCGATAACAGAGAGGACGTTATAAGGATTAGAAAACGCGTTTTGATCTTATCTGTTATGGTTTCAAATAATAACTTGCACATAAAAGTTTCATCAGTTTTGATTTCGAACTTCATAGTGGTTGCGAGTTCTTTGGTAACTCATACAATTTACTTCATGTTTAACAATAAAGAGCCGCACATGTGTTGGCTGGAAAACGAGAGGTAGAGGAGAGAAAGAAAGGTTTTCATTATTTGTTTCCCTTATGCCCCTGTACAATCAAAATTTTCAAAACGGACCTATACACTTTTCTTTTTTCAAAAGTTTTCTAAATCTTATTAAGTTTTAACATTACTACAAAAGTTACAATTACATTACATTGGGCTTTTAAATCTTCTCGTAAATAATCATCATATGTTTTATAAATATCTTAAAATCATTTAATGAAACTTTTAATTTTGGTTTTCCAACATTCGGTTTATTAGACCACACGTAGTGGTAATGCCCCAAAACGCCCCCTCTCCACTGTAAATGCCCCTTTCCGGTGTGTTTTTATCCAGCCTCAAAGCAAATTTTGACCCATAACGCCCCCGGGGGCGGTGTTCGGGGCATTATGGGGCCCAAAAAACGCCCAATACTCCTTCCACTACACCTGGTCTTACATGAAGTCTGATGCGATAACTACCAGTCTTATTAGTTAGGCACTCATCTTGAGTTTTATGTTATTGTTGTGTTCACGTTTTAATAATTAAATGAGGGTACTTTAAATGCAAATTCTTTTTTTTTTTTTTGTGTGTGTTTCAAAGTTAAAACGTATTTTTATTTTCTTATCAAACATGTTTGGATTTTGTGGTGAAACAAAAATCATGAACTCCTTGTTTACAAAGCTGTCTTGTTGTCTTTCGTATAGCTTGGGCTTCTTTCCCCCATCTCAAAGTCTTAGATTTGAGTGAGAACAATTTTGTTGGAAGCATCCCATCAACAATTAAATCATTGTCTTCACTTGAAACCATCACATTCGCTTACAATAGGCTCAATGGATCATTACCTACTGGTAAGTTATCTAAATGATTGTTGCATTATAATAATTAAATGGTGAAGAATAACTTGTTCTACTTTGACAGGGTTATGTGAGTTAAAGAACCTCCGTGAGCTGTATCTTAGTGACAACATGTTTGATGGAAACCTGCCTAAATGTTTCAGTAGGCTATCATATCATAAGGTGTTTGATATTTCTTCAAACCAATTCACCGGAATACTTCCACCATCTCTGATTATAAATCTCAAATCTCTAGAGTACGTTGACTATGGTCTTAGCAAGTTTGAAGGCTCATTCTCGTTCAGTTCGTTATCTAATCATACGAAGCTTGAGTTTTTTAAACTTGGAGGCAATGAAAAACTTGAGGTGGAGACAGAAGAGCCTATAGGTTGGATTCCAATGTTCCAGTTGAAGGTTCTTTCGCTACCTAACTGGAATATTAAAAAGCTTAAAGGAAGTGTTGTTCCTAGTTTTCTACTTCACCAACACAAGTTACAAGTACTAGACATGTCCCATAATTCCTTGGAGGGAGAATTTCCGAATTGGTTGCTTAAGAATAATACAAAGCTCGAATTTCTCAATTTAAGGAACAACTCACTACAAGGTGTCTTGCCTATGGAGTATTTGAATGCTAATATGAAGTATTTAGATGTGTCTGGAAATCATATCACTGGTATTATCCATAATGATATACAAAAGTTCATTCCGTATATAAAATATTTAAACTTTTCCAGCAATGCTTTGAATGGTGTTATCCCTTCTTCAATATGTGATTTGCGTCAACTACGCGCACTCGATTTATCTCAAAATAATTTCTCAGGAAGAATACCAAAGGGATTGGTTACAAATATGTCTAACTTAGAGATACTGAAACTATCAGAGAACGCACTACATGGCCAGATACTTTCAGGGAACTTAAGTTTGGGTTATCTCAGTGTCCTTCTATTAGACAACAATTATTTCACAGGTAATATTGGAAATAACATTGTGGAATACACTACATTGGACGGTCTAAAGTTTTTAGATATCAGTGATAACCATTTTAAAGGTACCATCCCTAGTTGGATAAGCAATGCCTCTAGCATAGAGGAACTTATAGTGAGAAATAACAGATTCAGTGGCCAGTTTCCCTGTGGAAAAGCTTCTTTCAGGTTTCTTGATATCTCACAGAACTTTTTTTCTGGGCCTCTTCCATATTGCTTAAATATGGAATCTATGCAACATCTTCATTTGGGATCCAACAAATTCACTGGATTGGTACCCAATACATTTCGTTATTTAACGAATGTTTTCACTTTAGATATAGGCCACAACTACCTTTCAGGCAGGATTCCTAAATTTCTGGGTGACCTATCCAAGCTAAGGATTCTACTGTTAGGAAAAAACAACTTTAGTGGTTCTATTCCGAGGCAGTTGTGCAAATTAACTAATGTGAGTTTGATAGATTTATCTAGTAACTCCCTTTCCGGTTTAATACCTAGATGCCTACATTATAACACCGGACCCAAAGAACTGGTTTTCATGCAACAAATTTGGTTTCGGTATAATGCTTTTTCCTCTTATGCCTATGGGAGTGCAATACAACTTTCTCAATTTAGTGAAGGTTGTTGGTTTCCTGTTTTGCATCTATAAGACTTGGATTATATATATTGATGAACATGAGTATGCATCAGAGGATTGATGCAGGGACTCGATAGAGAAACAGAGGGGTGGAAGACAAGAGATAATATACACACTTAAATTCTATTCCACACAAACAAATGATACATATGAGGGGCTATTTATACCCTTTACAAAGACGGTTATTTAACCGCTATAACTAACCGACGCGACTTAATGATACAGACACAACTTTTCAGTGTTGCCGCCTTTTTCTGTTAGGTTTGACTTTCAGAAGTCAACCCTCTTTAACTTTATAATTTCTTGATTACGATACTTCTAACAATCTCGCCCCTAATCAAGAAATTCGTATTTGATTCTCTGTTCGTGTTCATCCTCCTTTGTGCAGTCCTGTTCTTCTTTTCGATCATCTTTTCTTTCTTGAATCGTTTCTTAAACCTTCTATCTTTGATGATGATCCGATATTAACCTTTGAGAAATTGATGTTAAAAGGATTATCACAATCCTTAACCTTTACGGTTTCTGCCATCTTGGCCTTTCTTCTACGATCATCACGATCGGACTAACAACTAGGAATTAACGTGCAATCGTCTTCTCTTCCCATTGCATCAACATCTTCGGAGATTAACGGTGTCTCTCTACACTCGTCTTCTGTCTCCACACAATAAACATCTTCGGATTTCTCTAATATCGAATAAATTACGGTTCTTGATCGAAACTTTCGTTGCTTTCTGCCTTGCCGGAACTCCTCGCCGGAAAAACGATTTCTGCGTTTTTTTTTTTTTTAATCTGTAAAGGCCTTCGACTGCATTCTTTTCTTGATAATTATGATAACAATATCCAAGTCTGAATCAAACAAACACTCGCTGTTGTTCGATTCCGTTTCTACTATAATTCCGATCAGTTTTATGCAAAACAGGGGATCGGACTTTTCCGTTCACAGGTTCTTCTTCTTCGTCTTTATCTTCCCAAGAGCGTCTCGCTCTGATACCAATTGTTGGTTTCCTGTTTTGCATCTATAAGACTTGGATTATATATATTGATGAACATGAGTATGCATCAGAGGATTGATGCAGGGACTCGATAGAGAAACAGAGGGGTGGAAGACAAGAGATAATATACACACTTAAATTCTATTCCACACAAACAAATGATACATATGAGGGGCTATTTATACCCTTTACAAAGACGGTTATTTAACCGCTATAACTAACCGACGCGACTTAATGATACAGACACAACTTTTCAGTGTTGCCGCCTTTTTCTGTTAGGTTTGACTTTCAGAAGTCAACCCTCTTTAACTTTATAATTTCTTGATTACGATACTTCTAACAAAGGTGTGGATCAATTTGACGCTCAAGATGAAGCTGAATATACAACAAAAAGAAATGCTCAAACTTATAAAGGTATGATCCTTAATTACATGTCAGGGTTGGACTTATCATGTAACGAGCTTACAGGTGAAATTCCACCGGAACTAGGGATATTAACCCTTGTTCACACTTTAAACCTGTCTCATAATAAGTTAACTGGACCTATTCCAGTGAACTTATCAAATCTGACAGAGATAGAGAGTTTGGACCTTTCTTTTAATGGTTTGACTGGCAAAGTTCCATCAGAGCTGATTCAACTGAAGTATTTAGCTGTGTTCAATGTCTCTTATAACAATCTATCCGGTAAACTCCCCGAATGGAAAGCACAATTTGGGACCTTTAGCGAGGATAGCTATGAAGGAAACCCACTTCTTTGTGGACAACCCTTGAAGAACAAATGCATCACTGAATCACAAATGACTCATCCATCAGCTGAAGAAGAAACTGATCGAAGTTGGTATGATATAGACATGGCATCATTCTATGGAAGTTTCGGTTCCACGTGGTTTGTTTTCATGTTGGGATTTGCTGCGCTTATTTACACCAATCCGTACCGGCGTAGAAGGTGGCTAGAGTTAGTTGAAGAATGTATGTTTACATGCTATTACTTCCTTCATGATTTAGTGAGGAAACCCTATATGATCTTCCGTAACTAGTATACCTATTTGAGAATGTGTTGGAATAAATGCAAACTAGTTTTGTATGCATATGTCATATGTGTTTGTGTAATATTCTGTCTTGATATATGTATGATAATATATGAAAGTGAAAGTAAAACCATCTTCCTTTTGTAATCAAAACCTTTCTACATATGAACACCATTTCTACACAAATATTAAATGGAACATAAATTTTAGTATACACACATGGACAGGGCGGAGCTAGGTAAAGAGCTCTGGGTACTCGATTTCAATTTTTTTAGTAGAGAGCTATATAAAAAACATGGTGTGAACCCAAAGATAATATTGGGATGAACCCATAACAAAGTTGATGAAGTGTTTCAACGGTTAAGGCTTCCACCTCCAAACAAGAGGTTCATCGTCCAAAGCTCCCCAATGCATTGTTTTTAACTTTTTTGTTAACTGGAACGAAAGGCTACACTTATTTCCATGTAACTAACAATAACTAAAACACCATTTTTAGCCTATATAATTGACTAATTAGAACACAGCATGTGATTTGAATCTAGGTAGAAAGTTTACCATTCAATTTGTTAAATTAAACTTCTTTTAAATGCAACGTTTTTTAAAATTCTACTTTTAAGTTTTAACCACCGGTTATGCAGTTTGCCAATTCAACTTTTTTACACTACATTCAATTTTTTTTCATATTTCACCATATTCAACTTTATCTCTATATTAAGTTAATAAGAAAAAGCTAGCCCAGTAAATACCTACAAAGGCGGGATCTTTGCAACAATCTAACAAAAGAAGAACTTGTCTCACAATCAAATCACAGAAGTCATGCTGAGTTCTTTTCCAAATCTTGTGAACATAGAGAGCTTCGACCTTTCATCAAACCTATTGAGTGCACAAATTACGTCAGAATAAAATGGGTTGTTAATTCAAGAAGAATATTCACCTCCGAAAACAAATATGATGTTTATACAACAAATGTCAGCTGCAGAAAAAATGTTATGTTGTGGATATTTGGAAACACCTGTCCATTGTTGGGTAGTTTTTTTTTTGCAAAAGTCAAAATGGAAGAGTGTTTTTGGGTGTTCTATGAGAATTTTTGTGAAAATAAATAGTTCGCTTATCTATTCGGCGACCTTCAATTCTCATTCTTAAAGATCGCTGATTGATTCAGCAATCTCACTTGAAGGTCGTTGATTGAATCCACGATCTTCAAAGTCACTGATCAGGTGCACGATCTTTATACAAGGTTGGTTTTTTCATCTCTAATTATGTAGAATTTGGTAAACAGAGAACTGCAACTCTTCTTCTTAATTTTATTAATCAAGATCGACAATACATATAGCAGAAAAGATCAGAAAAAACTGGAACTAACTAAACAAACTATAGCTAATAACTACCAATAAAAATAGAGATAAGAAGAATGCAGCTATCGATATCATTATCCAACAGATTTCTCTGTTTCTTTTTCTTTCTTTTTTTTTTTTGGCCCTGTTTTTCTTGATATTATTTTTTCTTCTTGTTCTCTGTCCATTAATGGCAGATTATTTGTCAGATTTAGGTCTTCTACAACATCTAAACCTCAATCCAATCAAAAAATGAAGATTAATAAGTGATCCTTTAGTTTTTTTTTTTTTTTTTGTATAAAAAATTTTCTCGCCAATTTTTTTCTAAGAAAACAAAATCAGAATCGTTTCTGTGAATCAATATAATAAACAGGATTGATTTGGTTGTATAAACAAACATCATATGTGTAATGTGTAGGAGAATTGTATCGTTTCTGTCTGGCTCTGTTTTCTTCGAAACAGAGATGAAAAAAACCAGACCTTGTATGAAGATCGTGCACCGGACCAGCGACCTTGAAGATCTCTACACGGAACAGCGACCTTGAAGATCAGAAGTTGAAGGTCGCTAGTCCAACTAGCGACCTACCCATTTTCAAAATTTTTCTCATCCAACCCCCAAAAACACTCTTCAATCTTTAAAACCGCCTATTTATGTAAATATGGTTTAATAGTTCTGATTTTGAAAATGTGGATTTTAGGTAAATTTGAAGTAATTTAGATGCACACTAAATTTATAATGTGAATATGCTTGTGCATTCTTGAATCTCTCAGCTCCGTGGTAATAGTTCTGATTTTGAAAATGTGGATTGTTGTTTCAGCGAGTATTGGATAATGTAAGTTGATCGAGGCAAATTCTAGCCACCCTTGTTTTCTTGAAACTAAAACCATCACAACAGGTCAACTTCAGCTAAGTTCTACATTTGCATCGTGCATTTACCTTCCAAATATTGCAATTGTTAGTGTTCCCGAACATAGCACAAATGAATATGCTGGTTGTTCCATATAGTTTTTTGTTGTGTTAATGCAACTGGCTAGTGTTGAAATTAAGCTTTGGGGATGATAATGGGGATAATGCTAGCCATTTTTATAAAATGGGGATAATGTATAAGTATGCAACTGTTGAAATTACTTCATAGATAGAAAGAGGCCTGATGGACAAAACATCACTTAAAAAAGGATGGACAAAAATTGAACGAAGTTTTCTGTTTTAGGTTTTGTTTTGCTGTTTGTAATTTCATTGAATTCTGTTTCTAAGATTCAATATGAATCTAACTCGAGTTTTGTTTGTTTGTTCATGGTTGTAGGTTCTGCTGAATTAGTTGTTGTTGGTGTTTCTATATCAATATTTAATCCGGTGGCTAAATTGTTCAATATTTCTCTACTCAATATCACTACCTCATTTGTTGTTGAAGAACAGGCAGTATTAGTTGAGTCTGATATTCATAGCAACGTATTGAAAATTAGCTTCTTATTTACATGTTTATCATTATATATGTATGATTAAGTTGATGATTGCTTTGCTTTTGCTTGATTTTGTTGGTTTAGATCACCTGTCTTTTATTTTGTTCTTCAAGTTTGGGCATCAATCTTACTTAATAAACACTGACTCAGAAGTTCTAAATATCGCAAGGTCTGGTACCGGCAAGAGGGTTAAACTCAAATGGGTCAACACCAAGGTGAGCACTTAATTTTCCTATTTAATGTTAATTTCGGTTGCATGGAGCTAAAACCATCACCAACCTTAACCTTTCATCTTTTTAATTTAATTGTTATCTCAGGTTTGAGGACGAGTAGATGTTTACACGAATGCGGATATTGATGTCATTCTTGAAGGATAGTCAAGTTAGGCCGCAACGTTCATTTTCAAGTGATCCGTATTTTTAGGTCTAGACTAAGGTAATGTATTGACACAATATTTTTGTAACCGTTTAATACATGTAGAATTCGACAAATGCTAATGGGTTTTTGGTATATGATGGACTGACTGAGGCCAGGGGTCCGACTGAGAACTTATACGGTATGAGCTAATCCATTATTGGAAAACACATTTATGGACTGAAATTCTACAAAATCAATCAAAAACTTTCAAAAACCCATAAACTTCAAGTTTTATAAACATTTCCGGATCTAATTCGTTTTTGCAACTGAAAACATAATCTAATCACACCACGCAACTGTAGAATTGAGCCTAAAGCTCTGCTACCAATTGAAGGTCCATCCAGAGATTGATTTTCCGTATTCTACTCGCGTGTATGTAAGTGTGCGAAAGTGCGGAATCCAAACACACACTAGATCAACGAATGATAAACGTGAAGAACAATGATCAGACACAACTTTAATCACTAGGATTTGTATAGATTTGACAATGTCAAAGATTACACCTAGTGAGAACCTAGAGTGAGAGTGTAGGTTTTTTTTAGAGAGGGAGAAAGTAAAGGATGCCAAATGACTCAAGGTTGGTTAATTAGGGCATGAGTTTGGGTATTTATATTTTGGACCCAAACCCATGGCCCAACTCTCTCTAGCCCAAATCTCTAACTAAACAAACAAGCCTAATCTAGTCCAAACTATAATTACATAATAAATACATGAGTGATTAACTAAATCCCCTCTACAGACAATAATGCATCAACAAACTTATTGCACTAATCTCATGTATGTTTTTTTTTATAAATGATGCATTAATCTCTCTTAGTCATTGCTAAAATCATTGATGCTTTGAATCATAAACAAATAAATTTTTGGCTAACGAAGTCAAACTTAGAATGTAACTTCTAGGTTAGACTGTTGACTTTTGAGGTCAAACCTACACTTTCTTGGTGTGTGCTTCTCCATTATTAACCTTGTTGGGTGTAAGTGTGTATCTAGATTTAAGAGACGTTCTCATGGTTCTAGTCAATATGATATGGTACACAATAGGATGATCAATAAAAGTGAAGAAGAAACTAAGAAGAGAGGAAGTAATTTCAAAATCAGTGATGCTCTTCTCATTCCTTGACTTCTATTTAAGTACATTTGATTAACAACTAGTTATTACAAAGGTTCCCTATTCTATTCAACAATTACATCTAGTCCCTCTACAAAGGCCCCCTATTCTATTCAACTAAGAAGAGAGGAAGTAATCTTAAAATTATCGATGCTCTTCTCATTCCTTGACTTTTGTTTAAGTACATTTGATTAACAACTAGTTATTACAAGGCCCCCTATTCTATTCAATAATTACATCTAGCCCCTCTACTTATTTTGACCCGTAACAATACTTCCCCCCTTATAAGACTTTTGAACTTAAAAGCCAAAATAGTAATAAGAGGCCCACTAATCACAAGTATCCGAAACAAAGGCCTATGCTTTATTCCAATAGTGAAGACCACAACAGTATCCAACCAAAACATGATCCCACGACCACGAACAATAACCAATAAACATCCGACAATATATCAACCAAACTTCACCACCACCTCCTCCACTTAGCCTTTCCTCTTCAAAGACTTTTGATCTCAAAAGTCTCTTAAGGGGATCCTTATAAAACCTCAAGTCTCCAACATTCTTAGGAGGGCCTACACATAGTCTTTGAAGATGAACTCGATCACATGTGTCATTAGGTGAGTTATCACCACTACCAAACATAGAATGTAAAGAAGAGCTTCTCTGTGTATAAGACTCAGGACTGCCAGCTTCATATGAGATTCCATCACTTTTTGATTTTGTTGTCCATTCTATCTCATGGTCACCTGATATTAAGGCTTTAAGACAACTAAACCATACACCTTCTCCAACCTTGAAAATCAATTCTAGAGACCTGATATTATTCATTAGAGAAAAGGATTAATACCCCTTCTTTGGACGTGGAAATCTTTGAAATATTTCTCTGGCTGCAGCTCCAAGGCTTAGATAATAGTCGAAGGCACTTAAATTTAGCCGTCGCTTCTTGGTTGTTTTTATTGATTTTCTGATGGCTATTGTTTCTTGATTCATCTTGTTTCCCCATTTCTTTTGTACAGTCTTCCATTTCCACTTAACTAACCATCTTCTTGCACCTTATTTTTTCTTGTACTTAAACATCAATTTGTTTGTTCACTTAGTAGGACTCTTCACCACTTGAGCATTAAGGACTTTGAGTCGGGTTTGACATATAACCATCAGAACATAACCTTTTTTAAGTTTCTGTGGATATTGTTCATTTTCCTTGACCGTTTCCCATGGACATGGGTGTTTCATCACAGTGACCAAACCTTCCAAATCCTTATTGTACGAGTATACTTCCAGTGCCCCCAACATGTTTAACAACCTCTTTAACATTACCTCTTCGGTTACCCACTACAGTTTCAACCTTCATACCTTCATTTTTTCTCGAATCGTCACCCAATACAGTATCATCTTCAAAGTGAGTATCTATTTCACTTTTTCTCGAATCGTCACCCACACCAAGATTCATTTCACTGTTAAATCTTTGAGGCATTTCAACGAACATCTTGAATGCAACCTCATCATTATATCCATTTTTTCCAAAACATCATCATCAATTACTTCTTCTACAATTGTTTCTTGAACAATATTATCACATGTTTCTTGAATTTCATCCTTATTCTCAAATTCCTCAAATTGAGTTTCATTGTTACTAATAATATGATCTTTATCCTTTTTTAATTCTTTATATCTTTCGACAATGGCCCAAATATTAGGTTGGTTCTTTGCTTTTCCATAAGCCTCTTCAAGCGTTTTTGGTTTCAAGAGCTTAACCCAGACCATAATTTTAGGTTTAAGACCCCCCCCCCCCCCCACACAAATAAATTTTTTGCATAATCCTCACTTAGAATTACTTTAGTAAGGAAGATATCAAATGAAAAACAATAATCTTGAAATGAACCTGTTTGTTTTATGTTCTTGATATCTTCCATGGCGGCTGAAGAATTTGGAGTGATTATTTCAATATTCTTGGTGTTGAACAAGTTAGGACCTTGTTTTCCCCAATTCACAGATCCTATCCATTCATCATAAACTCTAAAACCCTTCCAAACTTCATAATCAGATGTGGTTTAGAATAATGTGGATTGTAACCACAACAATGAATCCTGCCATCAAATTTTATCCCACCACAAGAACACCTAACAAATCCAAAAAAATGGATTTTGTTCTCCCGAATTAGAACCCCGCATGAACACAACAAAACCATTCTTAATTGTTGTAGAAATTGTTGAGAATAACTGCTTTCTTTGTGCAATTGAACCTGATACTTTTAATTGAGTGCTTGAATCACAAAACCCCCAATTATTGAATCTTATCTTGAATTCAAGGAAATTGAATGGAACAAAAGGAACAGGGTATCGGATTGAATTGAATGAAAGATTGTATTGAAAATTGACTTCTTGAATCTTATACAGAAAAAGAAAGAACAAAAGGAAGATTAAGAATGGAACGCTGATGAACTAAAGATAAAAATCGATTGAAAAAACTGGAGAAGATTATTGGAACAAGTATCGGAGTGAATGAAAAGAATGGATAAGCTCAATTAGGTGAATGAAACGAAGGAATGGAATTAAACGCTCATGAATGGTGATTTAAACAAAAGAACGCTTATCAGGCTCAAAAATGGGTGTTTTACAGTGGATTACGGTGGTAGGGTGTTGGTTAAATTGGGTGTTTTACAGTGGATTACGGTGGTGGGGTGTGAGATGTAATAACCGGAATCACAGGTCACCGGAGAAGAAGCGAAACAACTCTAATACCATTTGATATGGTACAAAATAGAGTAATAGATAAAAGAGAAGAAGAAACTAAGAAGAGAGGAAGTAATCTCAAAATCATCGATGCACTTCTCATTCCTTGACTTCTGTTTAAGTACATTTGATTAACAACTAGTTATTACAAAGGCCCCCTATTCTATTTAACAATTACATCTAGCCCCCTCTACTTATTTTGACCCATAACATAATATAAAGCCAGTCCTATCGCCAAACACTTTCATCAAATAGAGGACATTGATTACACATAGACCTTTAGTCACGTTTTCAAATCCATGACTATTCATCTGTTTTGAAAATTACGTTTTTTTTCTAGAGGATGAGTTACCCGACAAGCAAGCGTAAGTCAACAAGGCTTTCTATACAGTTATTTGACACAGAAAATTTATATGGCAAAACAATATGGGCCAATATGTAATTAGTAATAATCTGTCAGTTCTGTTAATGACCTGTAGCAGTTTTTTAACGTCGTTTTAACAGTCGTGCCATTTCAACAGTCATGATTTGTATTGTATAAATAGAAGTCAAAACATTTTGTAAAGTTAGTTCCCTTGTATCAATTGTGTACATATTATAAAGTCAGTTGCAAGTCTCTGGTTTGTTATTGTGTTAATTCTTCATTCGTTCATTCAATCATGTATATGTGTTGATTCCTACAATTTATTCATCGATACCGATCCCGAAAACTTCCAAAACCCAATACCGATACAGAAAACATACCGTACAGTATCGGTTTGGTACCGGTATGGTGTCGGTAGTTTACCTTCAAATATCGGTACGATACCGAACATGTACCGTTACCGAAAATACCGAAATCAAAAACCTCTAAATGTGAGTACCGATACCGAACACCCTCGGTTCGGTACAGGATCGATACAGAATCGGTATCGGTTTGGTATTCAATGCAATATGCTCATCCGAGTTGTATTAGTCAATATAAAGCAAGTCCTATCGCCAAACGCTTTCATCAGATAGAGGACGTTGATTAAACATAGACCCTTTGTCATGTTTTCAAATCCATGACTATTCATCTATTTCAAAAATTACATTTTCCTAGAGGATGAGTTATTTCGGTCTTTCCAGATTTCAGAACAGCTTTCTCCAAAAATGGTTAACTATGGTTACAAAAACGATAAAAACAAGCTTTTTCCAACACATAGTGTGTGACACATATGTACAGTGGTACAGAAACACACAGTCCATAGGTGTGCAAGTAAGTTGAACAAATGCATGGTAAATAGTACAACACATAGACCTAAGTTGTCCTTATTTGAATCTAGGGCACTTTTGTTTAGACATTTCCACATCATACTCAGACTGTTTTAACATTCAAACATCAAGTGAGTTCTCACGGCCCTATTTTACTGTTTTCATGATTTTTGGGGGGAAAACATGCGTACAAGTTCAGTTTCATTTTTTACTATTATGTGAACATGAGACAAAAAGATTCAGAGTACTCATAAGCCCTCGTGTCATACATTTTACTGTAACCATTAGCTATGGACTTAGCCATGAAACACCAAGATAGATCTATTGGGTTGACACCCCAGCTCTTGGTTAGTCGCTTTAACAGATTACAGATATCAAAAAAGTGCTTGTATTTCACATTTTATTCATCATCTTTAGTGTACAATGGGTGAGGCACAACATTCGTCAAGGTTTGGTTACGGGTTCATATCAGTCACATAATGATTGTTGTCTTAGCTAGGCAATGATCCAGTCACCCATGGTTTACATATATTCCAAAACCCGTGACCTCACCAACTTAATTGTTGACATATTTTATTTACATGTTTTCAGGTAATTAAATGATTATCATGGAACTTGGAGTCGCACATGAGTATCTTGGGGATTTTATGAACCTTCTTTTGATTTAATGATTTAAACATTATCATTTTGAATGGGGTTTTTAAGACAATGTTTTTGGTTACTATGTTAAACAATGACATCTTTTAATATATCTCTTAACTTATGAATTTGATGCTTGTGTGACTTGTGCGCTTGAAAACCTTTCGAAGTTACATTCCGTGTTTCCGCCTTGGCGGGGTGTGACAATATTCGAGTTTATCTATGCTTTAATGCATTCATTGTTTGAAAACAATTTTGAGTACGTAATTTTGTTTGCAAACAAATCGTGTCAAATGAAATACAATTTTATTTCAGTTGCCATATGTTTCGAAGTAAATTTACTTCAAAAACGAGTCTGGTCGATTGTAGTCTACACATTATCATTTCATGTATGACGCAACGCGTGGCTGGAAAAAAAACTAGTTTATAATGATATATATATATATATATATATATAATAAACAAAAATGGGTATGCCACATGGTACTAGGTGAGACCTTCACACTCCTTGATTTCCTTCTGAAATTCTTTTTTAATTATATTATAAATAAGGAAAAATTACAAAAATCGTCCTTTATATTTACATCGTTTTGCAGTGGTTATCCTTTAACTTCAAAATTGATGAGAATCCTCCTTTATGTTGTAAAATCTTGCAGTTCTCGTCCTTTAGGCCTAACCTGGTTAGTTTTTATAGTTATATCTGGTCACGTGAACTCCACATGATGGCATAACTGTCATTTTCACGTTCTCATTCCTTCATTAATGTATAAAAAGAAATATAACAAATATCAATCCACCCCCCTCTCTAAACTCTCAACCTCTCTCTCTCTCTTTCTGAACTCTCTCTCTCTCTCTCTCTCTCTCTCTCTAAGAACACTCGTGAAGTGAACATCACCACCCACCGTTGAAGTGTCTAAAACACCACCACAGCCTACCCTCACGATCAATTTATCCCATTTCTAATCAAATCAACTAGCTTTCATCAGATCTAATAATGAGAATGAAAACAAAGGTTGAAGAAGGTTTTGATTTGAGAGGGGTGACGATAATGGTTGGAGATTGACGAAGAAGAGGTGAAGAGAAGGATGACGGTAATGGTGTTGGTGCCGGTGTCGGTTATCGTGGTAGTGGTGCTTGCAGATTTGGCAGAGGAAGGGGAGATAGAATAATGTATTCAAATCTAGAGGATGGTAGGGGTGTCGGACTTGGTAGGATTTCGCGGTAGTTGTCGGATTTGTGGGGTTTCGTGGTGATAGGTGGTGGTAGTGTAGGGGTGTTGATTGCAGGTTGTGGTGCTAGGGGGTTGTTCGTGGCTGGTTGTAGTGGTGGTGGCAGGTTAGTGGTGGAGGTGGTGGTAAGGCCTGGTGGAGGTGGAGGTGGTGGTGCGGCTTGCTCATTTCAAAGTTACTTCAATTTTGGAACCCTAATTTGGTGGAATTGATGAAGGAACAGGGACGAAGGCATCATGGATGGTTTTATAAAGGGGAATGAAATCAGGGGTAAAATGTCAATTATGCCCTCACGTGCAGGGCACGTGACATAACTTAACTACAAAAACTAACCACGTTAGGCCTAAAGAACGAGATCTGCAAGATTTTACAACATAAAGTACGATTCTCATCAGTTTTGAAGTTAAAGGACAACCATTGAAAAATGATGTAAACATAAAGGATGATTTCTCTAATTTTAAATAAAAATAATTATTAACTATTATTTTAAAGTTTTAAATATGTTAATGAATACTTTTATCTTTATCTTTTCCTTATTCCCCCCCCCCCCTTTTAAACGTTAGTAACTTTTATATAATATATTTTAAAAAAAATACACCAAATTAACGAGTCTTTTATTTTTTTTCCAACGAGCACTATAATGGTACACAAAAAACAGGAAAAATAAAACTTTTGTTAGTGATTTTTGTTCATGTAGAAAAACACACAATGTGTTCAGGTAGTTCATTAATCATGTTTAGGCAACTCACTAATCATGTATAGGCATGTCACTAATCATGTTAAGATAGATATATGCTTTTGAACCTACTATTACATATAAAAACTCGCTAACTACATATACATTCACATATGTAGTGAGCTTGGTAAAGATTTTATTTTTTGCATTTTGATTGGTGTTGCTAGGAAGATTGATTACAAATGTTGCTAAGCCGGTTAGATGTAACTTGTGATTCTAATATACGTGATAAATCTCTTGCTGATAAGTGATATTAATCACCCCATCATGTATAAGGGAATAGAATATTCCATCCCAATTACATGCCACAAATCAATCACCCTAATTATTATTTATATCTCAGTCAACCAATTCTCTTGTATATAGCCATAATTGCCTCCTGTGTATTTAAATCCTTTCATATGTAATGGCCTATATAAAGGCATATGTTGTAATTGTAGTATCATACAAAAATAATAAACATTCTCCAATTATATGGTTATCAGAGCCAATACTCTCCTCTGAGATTCTTTTTTTTCCCCTTCCGATTCTATTCCCGTGCACTTCAAACCTACAACTAATGTCGACCTCCACCACCAAAATCATCGAACTCTCCACGCACACCCACTTCCCAATCAAATTAACCACAAACAACTTCTCTTAATGGCGAAAACAGGTCCTATCCACTCTACGGGGCCTCGCACTTGAACAATTCGTTGATGGTTTATCCGACCCACCACCGAAAGTTCTTGATGGAAAACCAAATGCTGAATATCTTAACTCGTATCGCCAAGACCAGATTTTGCTCGGGGCGCTGCTTGGAAGCTGTTCCGATACTATTCAGCCACTTGTCTCCTCAGCCGATACCGCACGACAATTCTTCCAGCGCCTCTCCGAGAGCTATGCTAGCGTCTCGCGTTCTCGCATCATCTCGCTTCGCACCAAACTATCCACCACCAACAAAGGCTCTCAACCCGTAGCTGAATATCTCAATGAGATGAAATCCATTGCGGATGAACTGGCACTGGCTCAAAAACCTGTTGACGATGATGATCTCACAGCCCACATTCTTGCACATCTTGGTGATGACTACAAGGAAATCTCTGCAGCCCTTAAAACTAAGGACACTTCTATTACCTTTTCGGACCTCTATGAGAAACTCATTGATCATGAGCGCTCTCTCTTGGAATCCAAATCTGCACCAGTCCTAACCACAGTTAACACCACTCAAAGACAGGGTTTGCGCACCCAATACCGACCAAACACTGCTGCCCGTTTTTCTAATCGGGTCACAGCCAATCACAATAGCTCTGGACAGCGACAACCCACCACAGCCAATCACAATGGCTCGTCTAATACTTATCGAACTAACCGTAACAACTTATTTTGTCAGTTTTGCAGCATTCCGGGCCACGATACAAAGGACTGTCGCAAGTTTGCAAGGTTTCTACAAAACAATAACCTTGCCTTGGCTACTTCAACAATGAACTCCACAGTCAACTCTACCATGGCGTCCTCATCCTCTTCTCTAATGTTTGACAGCGGTGCATCCGACCACGCCACCCCCGGCCTGACCTTTGTGCACCATCTCTCCGAATATGGCGGGCCTGATGAGATCATTCTAGGAAATGGTAATACTCTCACTATCATTCATACCGGTCACGGTTCTATTCCAACTCCCACTCGTTCACTTAAATTACCTAATATTTTCCTTGTTCTCAAGTGTAACACCCCAACCGATGGCGGAAACTTCGAGGTGTCACGTAGTGACGATTGCTCAATAGCTCATGGTACTAAAGTGTAAATTTGAATACATTGAATTAAATAGTTTATTACATTGAAAGGAAAAATACAAAGTACAATGATTCTAAAGCGTCAAGTCTAACTAGATTACAATGAAATCAAAGCTTAAATATAAATCCGAAAGCTTAAAAGAAGCGTCTCAATAATAACCTGAAACATGTACGAAAATAGTATATGTCAATACAAAAATGTATTGGTGAGCATACCCTGTTTGAATACATATAGTAGAAAAGGAGTTTCGCAATTCACGTGTTATACTGTCTACAATTTAGTGTTCAAGCTATGTACAAATGCTACCCAAAATCAAACCTTTGTTCAATGAATCAAGAGTCACATATATATAGTATTCGCTCATAGTAAGCGATGAATAATCGTTCACACATAACAATAATTAAGTACTATTTATTGCTATGCTAGTCCGCCCAGCAGTTAATGATTAAGGTCATAAGTACACACTATCACGGAATCAACAAGTAAAACACATACAAGAATTGCGATTGTGAATATATGATAAAATATGATTAAGTGAGTGAAGTAATAAGCGTACATGAGTCACCCCAAAAGTGTAAAGCATGAAAAAAGGGGAAAGATATTGTTAGTACATGATGTCCCTAGGCTAGTATATAGGATGTTTGGACGCGTTTCGGGGTGTTTGGAGACGTTTATACGTGTTTCGGGGTGTTTGGGACACATCAGGCGAGTAGGGAATAGCATCAGGCATTTACGGCCTATACTATATCACTATTCACATGATTAGCCCCTACTCGCATGTACCTACTAGCGAGTATGGCCCTACTCGCTAGTTTATCATGCTGGATAGCCCCTACTCGCATGAACTGACCTCGTACTAGCATGAACAGGTCTGTACGAGTACGGGAGGTATAAATAGTCCCAATCATTGCCCTAATGATTAGTTCTTGCTACACACACTCTCCAAACACCCTCCCCAGGTCTGAGATTGCTAGGTTTGATCATTGTAACACTCGAGCTCTGTTTTAATGATATAAACGTGAATCTTTTGACCCATTTGTGTGTTGTAATTACTCGTTTTTCATTGTTTCATATCCGTTTATGTTATTGAGACATATTCAAGGGATTCCGCACCTTGAATATAGCCCTCGTGATTGTCAGGTGACACGTTAGTCGATCCTACAAGTGGTATCAGAGCCGAGGCTCTTATCACGAGTGTTTTGATAGCAAAAACGAGCAAAAATAGGTAGGTTTTTATGGGAAAGTTGTGATTTTTGAGCAAAAACCTGTTTTGAAGTTTGAAACTTTGAGTTTTTGATAAAAACCCTTATTTTCAAATTCTTGGTATGTGTTTATGGATAAAAACGTGTGTTTTTTATTAGGTTTTGTTCTAAAAGTGTTTTGGAAACTTTTCCAATCATTTGGGGTTTAAACACATTGTTTTGGATAAGATTTTGAGGCAAAAACGGCAGTTTTTGAGCAAAAGTGAGGTTACAGATCAGATCTAGCGAGTATGCAGACCTTCTAGCGAGTATAGTCCCTAATCGCCTAATCTTTAGGCGATTACAAGCATATTCACACGATTACAGCTGTATTCCCCCCTATTACATGCGAATAGGGGCCTATTCGCGTGAATAGTGATACAGCATAGGCCAATTCGCGTGAATAGTGATACAGCATAGGTCTATTCGCGTGAATAGTGATACAGCATAGGCCTATTCGCGTGAATAGTGATACAGCATAGGCCTATTCGCGTGAATAGTGATACAGCATAGGCCTATTCGCGTGAATAGTGATACAGCATAGGCCTATTCGCGTGAATAGTACTTTCTTATGTGGTATAGCCCCTAATCACCTGAAAGGTCCCAAATCACCCCTATTCTTGTAATCGCTCAACTGTTCACTAGCATTTACGCGTAATCACTCAACTATTCACTAGCATTTACGCGTAATCACTCAACTATTCACTAGCAATTACGCGTAATCACGTATAAGCTAGCATTTACAACTCCTAATCACCTATAACTTGCTGAACCTAATATTGACCTAAGTTTGACTCGCGTTGACAGAAGTTGACTTTCGTTGACCGAAGTTGACTTTCGTTGACCAAGTTTGACCTTCAAAATAGGTGTTAACCGTCTTTGACCAAAGTTTGACTTTTGTTGACAAAGAGTTGACTTTTTCACAAGGCTTTCATAATGGCAAATGCAACCAAACCAGGGGCTTTCGCGTCTTCAATGAACACCCAACCGGCCCAACAACGACAACAACAGAGGATTTTCAGATGTAATCCGTGGGCCCATCTGGAGAGGAAATCAACGTCAGATGCTAGTCAAAGTCAACCGAATCAAACCAGACAACTTAACAATGTTCAAAACAATCAAGAAACGGTTGTGGTTTCGGTTACTCCTGCAATTCACTCTGTCTCAGCAAACACGGATGCTACGAGTTTACTTACTGTGCTTGCTGAGAAAGGCTTTGACCAGAAGACATAACTCATGGGAGGTGTTAATGGGGAAATTGCGTGTTTTGCTCAACGAGTAGAGACTGTGGAATCGGGAGAAGTGTTAGTGAGTGCTCAAATCTCAGAAGAGAGGACAGACGTAGATAGTGAATCATCATCCAGTGAACAAGATCCTGAACGAAGTTCTGAAGAAATCAACAGAATTGATGCAAATTGTTCAACATCCGAAAGAAGTGAATCAGAAGAGGAAGATGCTGATGATGAAAATCCAGAAGTTGGAGTTCAAATGAAGCATGTAACTAACCCTATTGCTTAAGGATATTCCAGGTTTGTCTGTTCTAACTATGCCGAACTCCAAAGTACGATTGGAAGGCTGTCTGAAAACGACCAAACCCTTATTTGCGATCTAGCAAATTGTATAACCATCAATGAAGTTTTGAGAGCAAATGAAATGGAGCTTAAAAACTTAAATGAAATTTTAATGAAAGAAAATTCTGAGCTTTCTAAAACTCTTGGGGAAATAAAGAAAGAATTAGCGCAAACAAAATCTGATTATGAAAAAGCTCAACATTAGCTAGATGGTTTTCAGTTTGCAAAGTTTGTGCTAAGTAAAAATGATGTTGATCTTAAAAAATAGTCTCGGCAAAAAGAAAATCAAGGATTTGGTTACAATAAACGTTCTGTAAATAGACGGAAAGAGAAATTGAAACCAAAGGCCTTACCGGAGACAGACCTTGAGGATTCTAATAAAGAATCCCAGGAAACTGAGAAGGCTCAATCAGGTTCACGTAGCTCTATTAAAAATCACATTTTATGTGAACCTGAACCGGAAAAGAAGCACTTTCAGTTTGCTGAAGGCACGGAAGGGCTGTACATGTTGGTGGGATCTGACAAATTGTTTTCTGATAAAGAGTTTCCCATTAAGAATGTGGATCAATCCTTGATTAAACATATTTTTGAGGAAGTACCAGTTACTGAAGCTCAGATCAGAAAACTCGTTGATCAGAAGAAACATGTTGAACACAAACCCACCAAACATGTGAATCAAAAGAATCGGTCTGGGAAAAATCAAAAGGGTCCCAAGATCTATGAACTTAAGCCCATCAAATCGAAAGGTACTAATCAGATGAGACATACTTATCAAAATCATCAAAGAAATTTGTCACCAAGATCATCTGATCATGATTCATATCCTAGTACCTCTCGATTTAAAAGCTATCAAGGAAGCTGTAGCCCTAGATATTCTTAGATTAGCTCGAGACAATCACGGTATGAACCTCAGTACTATGAGGAGTGGAGGTCATGCTATGAATGTAACGAGGTTGGACACTTGATTGCAAATTGTCCCTATCTGAGAAAATTAAAGGGCAAAGCACTTAAGCCCCCTAAATACAACAACCAAAGATACAAAAAACCTGAACAACAAGTTCAGGTGACACCAAAGAATGTGAAAAAGAAACAAAGGGTTGTTGTTGATGGTGCAAAGCCTAAAGCTGATCAGGCATCAAGCTCCAAGGCTCCACCTAAGGTTGCAAAACCGAAGGGAGGCCCAAAAGCAGATCCAAAGACTAACCAAAGGGCAAAGCCACCGGCTGACCCAAAGGTGAAGTCTTAGGTACCACCCAAATCTGTGAAGCAAAGACCTGTAAAAGCTAAGCATGACCAGATTTGGAAGCCAAAAGCAGCTGAAGCACCATCTGTGAGTTTATCTACTTCATTAGCACCATCTACATCAACTGTTGTTGATGAGAAAACACGTACCCCTCATGGTAGGTGGATGGAGCTGCCTATGATTGATGACTTAGGCCGACCAGAGATGGTCAAGGCCTGGGTCCCCCTCGAGAACTAATCTTTGAACGAGTGTGCAGGGTGTTCCAGGAGGAACTATCAGCAGTCATTTGATTGTTGACAGTGGGGCATCTTAGCACAAAATAGGTGTCATATCGCTCCAGTAAATTGATCAGAATATCTTTGGAGGATATGTAACCTTAGCCAATAAAGAGGGGGATTTGTTATCGAAGAAGAAGAAAGAAGAGAAAATGCTCGATAAGAATAATTCCAGACCCAGTGTTTCGACTTAACAACGGATGTCAGTAATGAATAAGAATGGACTGGGTGATTGCTGCAGAACGGTTCCTTCATTATCTAAAGGGTTACCGACCAAAGGTCTGTGGTACCCTAATGGCGATAAGCTGGATCTCGTTGACTTTAGTGAATTTATCAATTGTGGTTACAATATTGAAGCCGGATCCGCAACGGGTGGATATCAGTTCTTGGGAGGTCGTCACATGTGTTTCCTGCAACCAGCGAAGACGAATCAGGTAGCTGCATTGAGCTGCTGTTTCCAGGTTTATCTTTGGATACTTCTACACACATGCTTGACTACGGTTTGCATTTTCTTATCACCTTCATTTTCTTATTAATAGTGTAACTTCCATAACAATCACTAAGGATCCAGTGATTATTTATGTCCACACTGACTACCGAATTGCCAAAATTTTTACCAAATCACTTGACAAATTGAAATTTGACTATCTTTGAAAGGTAAAAGGCATTTTGGGAAAATCTGAGTAAACCACATCGGAAAATCATTTTTTATTTAATATTTTTCTTCAAAAATCAGAAAAATCCAAAAATATTGTCTTTTCGCAGATTTTTAGATTTTTAGGGGGAGAAAATTAAAAAAAAACCAACAAAAAAAAATCAAAAATTTAAAAAAAAATGAAAAATTGCAAAAATGAGTTTCTTTTGGTGAAAATAGGGAAGACGATATTAACCAATCAGTCGGACTGTCTGGACTCTTATCATCTTAAAAATATTGGAACTGATAGGTAGCCTCTACAATGATGTGTTGGTAGGCTCAAAACCATTTCCAAGTTCGGCACGGTGATATAAACCTAAATCTATTGAATCATGTGTGGATCAACGTGCGTTGGCATATGGTCTTGGTACCGAAATCTCGTTTGATAGCATGCCAAAATCCGAGGTTTCATGGTCTTTAAGAGGTTGGTACATCCGGTGTGAACTGGACATCTCTCAGAACAAATAGGAGTGGCACACGTGTCGTACGTTGGGGTCGCAGCCTACGACTGAGACACCTCTATGTCATTTCGTGAAAAAAAAAAAACAAAAAAAAATAGAATAAGTTATGATCAGGGGACGTCCGGGAATCCTAAAATAGCAAAAAGATTCATATATGCCAAAACCCTATTCTCAATGAGAATTCGCTCTAAGGTATCAAATCATATACCTAAAGCATCGTACCGTGAAAAATCAAATATATGGTATTTGACTTGAACCCTGGTTTGGATCTCACTGGTCTCTCTGTTGCAGCGTTTCTGCAGACCTGATCACCACTGAGTCCACTCCTTGTAAAATACGGATGACAACAGCTTACTCACCGGTTACGAGGAAGCTTTGTGCATGACTTGATACGGGAATGTGTCGCGTGGCGGGGAACACCTTATACATCAGTCTTAATATTACCTTAACGTATCTAAAGTGCCTAGCGATAAAACTTGATTTTGAGTTTAGGTGGACAACAATACTGGCAGTTGTTGTAGGATGCTTATTGGCAATTTGAACTATTACTGAACAAATAAGGGTTCTAGATTAGTCGATACACTGATATGTTTCCCTAACAGATAAGACTCGCAAAAATATGATAGTGAATAGTGTTTTACATTTCCTGCATTTTTAATTTTTGTTTGATTATCTTGAAAAACTCAAAAAGATCTTTCTTTTGTCTTTATTTTTGATTGACCGATGTTGGAATACAAGTATTCTTCAATTGGAATCTCAGATCCAAAGCCGAAACTCAAATAAAATCTAAATTTTACAAAATTCAAGGGTCAAATATCACTTTCAGGGTCACAAATTGTCAATCGTGAGAGTTCAGGGTAAAATTTGAAAGGATCTAAATGTTCAGGGGGAGAATGATTCGTTTCTCAAATTGGTGGTCACTATGAACAAATCTTGAAAGTTCATCAAATGATAAACTTCAAGAATTTGATTGAATCCGGATTATTTGTCGTATCTAATACAAGTTGTAGTTTGTGTGCAGTTTTTATTAATTTTTCCTGCAGGATCAACACAACGTCTGTGCATACCATGATTCAAACGACAAGGCTCGAAGCTGAACAAGGCCCGAACCTAAACAACAAAATCATCCTGAACAGCAAGAACCCGATATTTCATCTTCGAAGAAACCAGATCGTGGTAGAGCTCCAGCAATCGAAGCTGAAGAAGATGAAAGTCAAGAGATGAAAGTGAAGATGATATTGATCTTCGTCCAAGTCAAAGAATTGTCAATCATTAAAAGCAGAGATTTCTTGTTACCTCCCAAGTTATCGAAGCAAATGGATGTCCAAGACGAGATCTTATGAAGCCAAGACTAAAGCTCAAATTAGTTGATATGTTCAAATCTTCAGAGGTCATACACTGCGGTGTCACCCTAAGTTGAAGAATGCTAAACATGACGACTTGAAGACTCGAAGACCATATATCTCCAGCTAGATCCAACGAGGAGTCTGTAAATGCACTTCTTGTGTGTCCCCAGCTAGATGATAGGTTGAGTCTGTAAATCACTAGCTAGGTCCACGGGGGAGTCTATAAGTGCATTGTTTGTATGTCCCTAGCTAGTGATAGGTCTCTATAGATCGTTGGCTAGGTTAATCAGGCAGTTTATGGCTCGTAATCGAATACTAGCCTGGTCCAAGGGGGAGTCTGTTAGTACATGATGTCCCTAGGCTAGTATATAGGATGTTTGGACGCGTTTTGGGGTGTTTGGAGACGTTTATAGGCGTTTCGGGGTGTTTGGGACACATCAGGCGAGTAGGGAATAGCATCAGGCATTTACGGCCTATACCATATCACTATTCACGTGATTAGCCCCTACTCGCATGTACCTACTAGCGAGTACGGCCCTACTCGCTAGTTTATCATGCTGGATAGCACCTACTCGCATGAACTGGCCTCGTACTCGCATGAACAGGTCTGTACGAGTATCAGGGAATCAACAAGTAAAACACATACAAGAATTGCGATTGTGAATATATGATAAAACATGATTAAGTGAGTGAAGTAATAAGCGTACATGAGTCACCCCAAAAGTGTAAAGCATGACAAAGGGGAAAGATATACTCACAATTTGCGAAAGCGATCAAAATCCACTTAAGCGGTCGTGAGCTAAGTAATGGGAATTCCGAGGAATTCAACCTATAATGTGTAAGAATACTAATAAGGAAATGTCTAAGGTATCTAGGGTTCTAAGGCATTAAGGTTTATTAAGTCGATTTGGGGTATTAGAGTTTCTTATGATAAATCGAATTATTATAGAAGTTTTATATTAAAATAGTATACCGAAGTTTGTAAATGTGGTTTAGGTAATATAATTATTACCAATTGAATGTTTAGATTAAAATATGTTTTGAACAATTAAGGCAAAAATAATTTAGTTAATTACTTTAACTAATTATTGTAAATAAATATAATAATCATAAATATTGAAATAAATAATTATGAGTTACACAATGATCCAATACATGATAATAAAGAATTTCAAACATAATAATATTTTTATTTTATAATAAAAGTATTTATAAAATAGATATTAGATAGTATAAATAAATAAATGATTAATTATGTCTAATTAAAATAAATAAGACTAATAATTCAAAACATGATCCAAAAATGCTATTTTTATAGAAAATGGATGATTTATGATGTAAATTAATGAAAATAATTTTCCCTTAATTTTTATAAACTTATTTATATTTAAAACTGATTTAATGAAATTAAATCATGTTTAAATGATTAAAAATAGGAAAATTAATAAAAATAAGTGTTTTCGGAACCAATAATTTTTATTTTAGTTCATGATGATGAGAAATAATTACCCAAAAAGTTTGAGATTAAAATCATTAAAAATGAATTTTTAATCAAATAAATATGATTAAAACAAATAAATTCAATAAAAATATGAAAATAAGTCATTTTCCAGAAAATAAAAATTTGGAAATCTTCTTTATTGTGTCAAGAAGCTACTCCTAAATTTTTATAATTTTTGGATAAAAAATAGATTTATTATGAATATTTTACTATTATTATGATTTATATAATGATAAATAAAGGAAAATAGAGTGAAATAAGCTAAAAAACAACAAAAACTGCTGTTTACAAGACTCGAACCTGTGAGCCTTCAGCCTAACACCAACACCTTAACCACTAGACCACATGATGCTTTTGTTATTTATTTCAAATAAATATTATTTATATAATAATACCCTAGTCATCTTCTTCCCTAAATTCACAAACCCTAACCCTAATTATTAGTAATCTGATAAAGACAAGATTAAGCCATGGATTGATAGGGCTTTTGAAGAGGACTAACAATAGAATAAAACGGCACAAGAAAAATTGTCTTACAATGTCGTTTAAGGATCGAACATGGAGCTTCAAAGACCCGACATGTGAGGACCGATTCATGGAGTTGTATACGCGTTTTACATGATTTTTTCATGGGTTTAGAACGCGTAGTGGTGCAGAAACACGTTGCTAAGATCAATTAATATAATGAACGAGTAATACTCTAGTTTTGAAGCGTTTTAAATTTCCGGTCGGTTATAACTCAAACCCAAATTAAAACTGTGATTAATGATTGTTAATGCGTGAAATAATTCTTGTAACGAACCTATAATTGATGGAGAAAACAGTTGGTGACAATTTGAACGGGTTAAAACGTCCAACAACCGGACTTGTAGCTTGGCCGGAACTAATTCCGGCGGCCGGAATTAGACTTCGCCGGAAAGAAAAAAAAACGTGTGGGAGGCAAAGGAGAGATCAAATTTTAAAAGTTTGTGACTTTGGCAAAAATGGTCCCTTGACTTTAACTAGGTTAGATTGTTAGGTGAAGGTTTAGTTTTTCCTTTATAGAAAGCTAACTTGGTTAACTAACTTAACTTAAAAACTTTTTAAACTTGAAATTTTTTTTATGAAACTTTTACGAATACGTTTCAACATACGCATTGATTAAAACTTATATCCGATTCATAATGAATATAAATGATAAAATTTTTAATTCGCTTTATAATTAATTTTGAAAACGACGAAACTTTTAGGGACTATAATGGAAATATTTGAAGGGCTATTATTGTCAATTTGACGAAAGACGAGGGTGACAGATATCACAGTCTCCCCTACTTTAGAAAATTTCG
This sequence comes from Ambrosia trifida, assembly GCA_028751855.1. NCBI lineage: Eukaryota > Viridiplantae > Streptophyta > Magnoliopsida > Asterales > Asteraceae > Ambrosia > Ambrosia trifida. The sequence goes on from CM054129.1 coordinate 6,331,140, forward strand.
TCTCGAAATTTCTTTCAAGTGGAGGCTACTATGAAACAAAAGGCGTTGTAAAAGTCGCTAGATTTTAAAAGAAAATTCCATCATTTATGATTTGTCTAAAATTAAAGTAGTTTAGTATTCAAGGTAAAAGTTAGAAAGTGGAGTGTTTACAATGAGAAAAAGTTTGGGAAAGTATGTAATTTATGAGAGCAGAGTCGCTAATGAAGCAGTCTCCCCTACTTTAGAAAAGTTTTTTGACTGAACTTAATATGCAACAGAATTTTGACTAATAGGGAGTGTAAGTGTATACAAAGTTTAAGGTTTTCAGTAGAGGTGGTCAACAAGGAAGGCTCCAAGAAAACTAATTGAAGCTTATGTAAAATGTTCTTATCGAAAATGCTAGCTATCTGTCAACGATCTAATGAAGAGATAGTAATGGGTAGGTTCTTAGTCAGACTCCTAGTCCGCTCCCGCAGTATCGTTTATGCTTATATATAGGGTGTACCGCAACTGGCCCACCACACTCCCGATACTTTGGACTCGTTCTGATTGTCTACCAATAGCCTAAATAGAATTACACACCACCCTCATGTACCTGTAAACCCATAATTGCGTTCCGGACCGTAATCATCGATTTACCTTACACTAGGGTGTTATGCTTTTCCATAACCCTATCCTAAGTAATACTAGAAACAAATGCGTGCAATCAATATGTAATAGTCACTGTAATGAAATAATGTTCAATAATGACATGGTTAGAGGTCCTTCCCTTTCGGGTTTACCCTTTAACCGTAATGAGAATAACATGTAAGTGTAAGACATGGTCAGAGGTTCTTCCCTTTCGGGTTCACCTTCAACCGGAAAATTTCTGTTCACATCGTTGGGCTCTAAACACCCATATTGATAAACTCCGAGAGTTACACTGTTCCCCTCGGATTAAAGAAATACTCTAATCCGAGTCGTACGTGGGCACTGCCTTAGATCTCATACGAGTTATCAACTAGTATGTTCATTGGCCATGATGATGAACAAAATAATGTAAAGTATAACAGGGTTTTGCTCAAAGTAAAGTATATATATATATATATATATAGGGGAAAGGGAAAAGAGAAACCCTCTAAAACGAGAAAACCCCCGGAAACCTAACTAGTGGTTCTAATTAATCCACCTCACTATGCTTTCTTTTGGAGGGAAAGGGTATATTAGACTTTTGGCTTTGGTTGCTTTATCAATGCTATGACACCTGATTTGTACCAAAAGGTGTAGATCATTATTATTTACTTTCCCCATACACCTTCCCACCCTTTCCACTCTCAATAACACACACCAACACCAATGTCTTCTTCTGGGCCGTCTTCTTCCTCTCATTAACTTCACTGAAACCTCAATAACTTCACTTAAAGTTCTTCCTGCCTCATTAACTCTTTCATGCGATGGAATCGAATCCTCAAATCAATCCACATTCAATGATCTTGGATTCTGTGAACAACCATGCACCGTCTGATTTTGTATCAGAAACAGAGGATGATAGTGGTGATACTGGATCTCAAGGTTTGTACATGATTTTTTTAACGCCGATCATATAATATTGCCTAGTATGTTATAGTACTGTTACAGTTCTTGAAATCTTCTGCTCATGATCATAGGGTTTTATATATTTTAAAAAGTAGCAGGTTTTTATATATTTTAGAAAGTAGCATTTTTTTGTTTGTTCATGTTTATAGTGTTGTCATAGTTATAGTGATTTAGTTATAGTTTTCTTAAAGTTTCCAATATTTATTCTTAACAGGGTTATATAGTGTTAGGATGTTTTTTACTGGTTTTACTATTATCTAAGGGTTTGTAGTTATTTTGTTTTAGGTTGGTTTGTAATGTTTTATATTTTTTTATTTTTTACAGGCCTTAATTTTGGTTTCTCATCTGGGTCTTCATCTTTGTTGAGGAATGTTGATGGAGGGGAGCCTGTTGATGGAAATCAAATAGGAGGAAATGAAGAGATATATGTAGGTGTTGAGTCTGGTAAGAAACTTTTGCCAAACATTGACTTTACTATCATGCTCTTTGTGGTGGTCATAGTAGTGTGTGGTGAAAGCTATTTTTGGCCAAAGCAGAAATTTTTTAAATTATGGACAGAATCTACATTATATATGTTACATGTGTTACATAGAAGCTGTTTTGGTGTAGCAAATTTTTTATCTGAATATATATTTTTTATAGCTTTTTGTGTGTCTTATATATTTTAGGTACAACATGCTTTCTGTTAAAGAATAGACTTATAACGTATGTAACACATAAGGGGACTATAAATATAGAAATCTAACATGTTTTTTATTTAACAGGTGAAAATGAAGACATTGAGCCGTACTATGTTATTGCAACCCCGAACGGCACCCAATTCTGGATCCCCAATGTTAGCCCCCGGTATTTGCCTGCTATTGGTCAGGCTTTCCCGACGTTTGAGGCTGCAATGTCCATGTACAAAGAATATGCCAAGCAGGCCGGTTTTTCAGTTAAGAAGGGACAAACCAAGGTTTGGATGGGGGAACCGACACATAAGTACATGCGTTGTTGCAAATATGGTAAACCTCAGTTTAACAAAACCTTTGACACCTTAGATGAATCTTCTGTTAAACCCCGTAAAACTTCGTTCAGCCTTTCCAACTGCCAAGCCCATGTGTTAGTGTCAATCACTTGTGGAGGTTCGTTGTTTAAAGTCATTCGTTTCAACGATGTTCATAACCATCAGCTGTGGGATAAAGATAACATTGACCTTAGTAAGATTTCTCGTAAACTTTCTTTCTCAACTAAACAATTCATTCATAACATGTCTCTTAACCGAGTTGGACCTGTGAAAGCTCATCGGTACTTAGTGTCTCTTAAAGGTGGTCACCACAATGTGCATGGAACTGCTTCTGATTTCAAGAACTTTAGTAAGGAGCTTCGAATTTTTATCGGCGAGAGGGACTCGTCTTTATTCCTTGACCGCCTGCGTGATCGGTTTGAAAACTTGCCAGACTTTTTTTATGACTTTGTTGTGCGCGATGGTAAACTGCATTCTGTTTTTTGGGCGGATGAAATTTCAAAATTGAACTATAAGGCCTTCGGTGATGTTGTGGCGTTTGATGCAACATACAACACAAACAAGTAAGTTACTTTAACGTGCGTTACAGGTTTTATGTGTTTGCATTTTTTACTGCTTAACATACGTAAATAACATGGGGCTATTCATATAATGTGCAGCTACAACATGATATTTGTCCCTTTCACTGGTGTGGACCACCACAAGCAGTGTGTGACTTTTGGTGCAGGATTGATAATCAATGAAACCATAGATTCCTACGTTTGGTTGCTTGAATGTTTTTTAAAAGCTCATGGTTCACAGCCCAGGCTAGTGTTGACTGACCAAGACCCGTCGATGATGCAGGCTGTACCACAAGTGTTCAGCGAGGCTCGCCACAGGCTATGTATGTGGCATATAATGAAAAAACTACCCAACAAGGTAATGTTATGTAGGCACGTACTTAAGTGTTTTATGTTATGGTATAGTTAGATCCTAACGCACATGTTAAAGATGTCTTACATTTATTTATGCTTCTGCACCTAGGTTGCTGCTGATATTTTATCCAACACTGAATTCCGGTCCTGCATTCACAAATTGGTGTGGAACATTTTCATAAAACCTTCAACATTTGAAACTCGATGGAATGCGCTGCTAGAGACATTTGGGATTGAGGAAAACCAGTGGTTGAGCGATATGTTTGCAATCAAGGAACTGTGGGTGCCGGCGTACTTTAGGGAGATTCCAATGTCATGCTTGATGAAAACAACATCCAGAAGTGAGAGTTCAAACAGTGCATTCAAGGTCAATTCCACTGGTGCCCACACACTTGTTTAGTTCATGTTATGTTTTGAATCCCGTCTCGATAGCCAACGTTACCGTCAGCGTGTTGCCGAGTACAAAACCTCATCGACGGTTTTTTATGGGTCTACGGACTTAGCCATTGAGCAGCATGCGTTTAGTCTGTACACCAATACTGTGTTCCAGGAAGTTAAGAAGGAGATTGTGAAGGGGAAGTTTTCATGCTACATATCGAATGTTGATGAAAAGGACAACATGCCTACCGTCTTTTTAGTCACCCAACTTGACAAGCGTCGTGATGTTACCCATGTTTACCAGGTACCCATTTTTTCAACTTCCTGTGTTTTAGTTTTTTCTGTTAGAAACTACTAATCTTATTGTTATAAATGTTTTAAAAATTTATGTTACCTGTGTAACAAGTTAGTTGTACCACACCAGTTCAGGCTATTGGACTTTTAATATGTTGAAATTTTCAACCTTTTTGTCTTTTAGGGGTTTCTGTTAAAAAAATTCTGCTACATGTGTAACAAGTTACTTGTACCACACCAATCAGGGGGTATTGAACAGCCCTTGTAGTGTAGCCAATGTGATTTAGGCTGAATATTAATCCTAGACATAATAAACCCTCTTGTTACATATGTAACAATTTGATTGCACCAAACACCATATATGGTATTGTACTTCTGGTTATTTAGTTTTTCTCTATCAAAATTCCCTGAAGTTTCTTATAACTGCTAGAAAGTTTGCTACATGTGTAACAAGTTAGTTGTGCCAATATACTTTTGTCAGAGTACAGTATGTGCATGACTTTGGATTACACAGCTGTTATAATTATGTACTTTTAATACTTGTTGCATTCCATAGGTCTTACCATTTCTAGCATCAATTATGCAGGTGCGGTTTGATAGCATTGATTCAACGGCTGAATGCTCATGCCGATGTTTTACGCGTCTTGGCTACCTTTGCCGCCATGTCTTTGCAGTTTACATGATTAAGAAAGTTGACCGCATCCCGCAGCAATATGTGGTCGAAAGGTGGTTACGTGATATTCTACCCAAAAAAGTGTTCTCCATTTCTGGCCGTTACGGTGTTGACACTCATCCAGGTTCTCTGTTGAGAAATGAGGTACTTGAACTTGTAACTGAATGTGTAGATGTTGCCAGAACTGATTAAACCGCACTGGCGGACTTTGTTGAACAACTCAAATCTATCAAACTGCACTTGTTATCCAGGGAACCGATTTCTGTTATTCCGGATCAACCGTCTCCAACGGACGTGGAAGAAATTATTGGCCAATCGGCTGATACTGAAATTGTGGTTGCCAATCCTGATGTGGCACGCAACAAGGGTTGTGGGAAAACTCGAAGAATCTCTGGAGCTGGTGAGAAGGGCAACCCAAAGCGTCCGAAAATGCCTAAGGCCCCACGCTTATGCAACAACTGCCACCAATATGTCACGGATCATGATGCAAGGAATTGTGAGAAGGTTGCTGCGATGAAAAGGGCCAAGGAGGAGGCGGCACAAGCCCGGAAAGCCTAAAGCAAGTTGATGGCAATTAATGGGGCAGCAACACTAATCCCTGCTTTTTGAACCATGTTGGACACTGGTAACAGTTAGAAGCACATGCAGTCCCTTTTTGTTGTTACGTGTGTAACATGGTTGCCACATTTTGGTGTGTTTGTTGTTCTCCAGCTACTTCTATTTTTTTTTTGGTACAACTACTTTTATGTATAATCTTCACCCACTAGACATGCTTTTTTGTGGTTTGTAATATATAATGTGGTGTGTTTTAGGATCTATGTTTTGTCTTATAAGTAGTTGGTAACAGGGGCCCCATTGGTAACATACGCAACAAAAAGGTAGCTGGGGCAATCTGATTATTATATTAGATCCCCTATATTACATATCATTATTTTTGTGGGCCCATGGACAGGACACATGGGTATGTGTTGTAGATTTGGTACGGAAGATAAACTACCAAAATCTAATAAAATATGTACTTGACAAAGTAACAAATGAAGAGAATAAAATATAAAATCAACACTCCCTAGCACCCAACAACTTTATGACATGTTGATTTGACATAAAGCAAAATCTACCACTATAGCATTAAACACAAATTAAATTATCACCAACCACCCAACCACCCATCCTTGAACTTAGTTTTTATACCCCATTTTGGTTAAATAGAATTCATTGTTCCATCCCATAATAATAGTGTTCCTAACTTACCAAAAGAAACACTTTCTGCAAATGGAAAGCCCTTCAAACCCTCATGCAGCCAAGCGCCAGAAGACAAAAAGCGAAGAGGAGGTCACTTCAAAAGTAACTGATTTTTGGGCGTTACTGGAGCGTACTGAACACCAAGCCATTCATGGTTGGAAGAATGTTAATGATCCCAACGAGAGCAAACTACCGAACAAAGGTGTCGACACTCTAATGATGGAAGACGGTAATAGTACACAGGCGACGTCGGGCGATGCATAGATGGAAGTTGATGGAGGGGTGTCACTTGGCACTGCGTACTCGGTAACCAAAGAGGATGTACCAATATCGGTCGTTGCATGTCCAGGTGTTGAGTATGATCACGAGTATTGCGGTTGTCCATTGTGTCCAAATTCACCAAATACCCTCGCCAGGTGGGCAAGCTATAACCCTTGGGAAGACGACGACAGCGAAATGTCGGAGCTGAGCTTGGAAGCGCAGTATGGATCATTCTCGCCATAATGGCTGCAACTTACGATGGTTATCCTTTTGTTGATTAACCTGTTTTGCCGGGTAGTCGTACTTTTGTTATGTGTTGTTGTCTAAGTCTTAACCTCATTAAGGACTGTCTATGTAGTTTTTTATTATCATGTGTTTGTTTAAGACTAGTATGGTATGTCACACTCTGACCATGTAGCTATCTATTATGTATGTAACAGATTTGTTAAGTAGTAAAACAACATATTAACCCCTATGCTTTAACACTTGTCATGTACCCATTTTTCAACCTTTTTGTCTTTTAGGGGTTTCTGTTAAAAACATTCTGCTACATGTGTAACAAGTTAGTTGTACCACACCAATCAGGGGTATTGAACAGCCCTTGTAGTGTAGCCAATGTGATTAGGGCTGAATATTAATCCTAGACATAATAAACCCTCCTGTTACATGTGTAACAAGTTAATTGCACCAAACACCATATTTGGTATTTGATTGTTTTGTACTTCTCGTTATTTAGTTTTTCTCTGTCAAAATTCCCTGAAGTTTCTTATAACTGCTAGAAATATTGCTACATGTGTAAGAAGTTATTTGTGCCAATATACTTTTGTCAGTGTACAGTATGTGCATGACTTTGGATTACAGAGCCGTTATAATTATGTACTTTTAATACTTGTTGCATTCCATATGTCTTACCATTTCTAGCATCAAAAATCATCTTACCTTTTTAAGACTAGTATGGTATGTCACACTCTGACTATGTAGCTATCTGTTATGTATGTAACATATTTGTTAATTAGTAAAATAACATATTAACCCCTATGCTTTAACACTTGTCATGTACCCATTTTTCAACCTTTTTGTCTTTTAGGGGTTTCTGTTAAAAACATTCTGCTACATGTGTAACAAGTTAATTGTACCACACCAATCAGGGGTATTGAACAGCCCTTGTAGTGTAGCCAATGTGATTTAGGCTGAATATTAATCCCAGACATAATAAACCCTCCTGTTACATGTGTAACAAGTTAATTGTACCAAACACCATATTTGGTATTTGATTGGTTTGTACTTCTGGTTATTTAGTTTTTCTCTGTCAAAATTCCCTGAAGTTTCTTATAACTGCTAGAAATATTGCTACATGTGTAAGAAGTTATTTGTGCCAATATACTTTTGTCAGTGTACAGTATGTGCATGACTTTGGATTACAGAGCCGTTATAATTATGTACTTTTAATACTTGTTGCATTCCATATGTCTTACCATTTCTAGCATCAAAAATCATCTTACCTTTCTAAGACTAGTATGGTATGTCACACTCTAACCATGTAGCTATCTGTTATGTATGTAACAGATTTGTTAAGTAGTAAAATAACATATTAACTCTCTCTTATGTTGTAACCTATAACTCACTATCCACAACACTCAGAATACCTTACCACCTTACCTTTTTAAACGATATTAACATATGTAACACTCTTACATAACATATGCTAAAAACACTTTGACATACGTAACAGAATAATATTAAAAGCAACGCAGTTAGGCGTTCAACAGGTGACCATACTAGTTAAGTTATATTACAGAACCCAGCAGTATGTTAGGTGTATTATCACCCAAAAAACAGTTTAAAACACTACATAATTGTCATACACAGTTAAACAACCCCCCTTCACGAACGTTCCTCCTTACTTCAAATGTGCCCTAGCTTCCACCTCACCCTTCTTTGTGTTAACCGGTGAACGCAAAATATGTGCTGTGTACTTGGACCGTAGCTTGTTGATCTCGCCTTCTTTAGTGCGCCAATGCTTACTGAAATTGCATTCAAACGGTACATGAAGCCCCATGAATCTCTCCATGTGTCTCATTAGGAAGACCCCACAATCCGTGGCATTACCAGCCGTTCCCCACTCTACATCCAACCTATGTATCTCTGCCCCTCCGATCTTTCCCGCCTTCGGATGGTTGATGCTTTTAAGGAACTCCACAAACATGTGCTTCTGCAATAATCATGGAACATGAAACCCAAAAATAATACATAAGCGAAAAAAACATTTGTTTTAAATGACCAATGTTTTATTTTTTACGCTTTTCAAATGTGATTAAAACAACTTACATATTTGTGCACAGTATCCTTTTTGTGAAAGTCAGCATGATCCTTGCATGTCCGCCTCCCTCGCTTTTTGTCATTATCAATCAGCATTATGGCAATATTCTTTAGCTCAAAGACCAATAAGTAGTAGTGGGCCCTTTCAAGGATCGGGAAAAAGACGATATCATATCGTTTGAAGTCACGGTTGGTCTCATAGGCCGGCACTGCAGCAGACATCGCGTTTGAAAACCTTGAAGCTCGTCGGATCAGATCACACTTGGTATCATTAAGCATCCATGGAACCTATTTTTTTTGGTTAGCAAAATAAAAAAATCCTCAATACCAGTTTCATAACATACGTAAACCGATGTTGTCTTTTTAAATAACTTACCACTGCAGTTGTGCTTACAAACAAACGAAGAGGGGCCCCGTCCGATTTCAACCTCTCCTCGTAGTTTAATACATCCACCCAACAGTCAATGATCACATCCATCACCTGCTTCCCCGGCTTCAAAGTTTTGATCATGCTACGTGTGGCTTCCACGTCACATAAACTTTTAAATAACACCTCACTGTATATATTAACCAAGATAAATTTAGGAAGCAGTCTTATAAGTTTAAAAAAAGTCATGGTCTTACTTTGCAAGTGCATTATCTATTTCATCATCAGGTATGTCTACATTTTCCACCTGTTCTCCATGCTCTATGCTGAAAAAAAATAGAAACCAAAATGCCACCAGTTACACATGTTACAGCAGTTCAACAAGTTATTACCACATACATTGTTCATGTTACTTACCGATTCCTTATGGCTACCCTCCTTCTTTCCTCAGAACCACACAACATATTCAACGGATCCTCGTCCCTGTAAACAAAGTTCCACACAGCATCATCATCCTTCGTGACCCCCTCTCCCAAATTTACCCCCCTTATGTGAAAAGGTGACTTATGAACGTAGGTCACATTCCTTTCACGTAGGGGGTTTCTCTTGGTTGCATCCATCTTTGCAATCATTTCTTGACGCATCGCCAATGTCATGTTGTCGTCATCTACTTGCAGATTACCACCAGGGCCATACTCATTGTAAACCTGAGTCTGTGCGTCATATGAACTCACTGGTTGCACCAACGGATACACCATTGATGCGACAACGTCCTGGCAAACTGTCTTTTCATTTGGAGCCACACCGCCACCATCTGTAACGTACGTCACAACTTTCATTAGCTGACTGATCTGTTCCAGTACTTCAACATTGTTAACATATAGAGTTGATACCTGATTCACCTGGTTGGTCCTTCAAACCACATTCCATTTTCTGAGACATTGTGACAAATCCTGTAAGATAAGCATTAAAAACTGTTTAAAACACAGAGCATTTATATAACATTTCTGTATTTTTTTATTTTTAAGAACTGAATTCACACCCGACTCCCCCTAATCTGCTGGTTCTGCCTGTGTTAGGCCAAAGCTAAAAGTTGGCGCATCGTTGCTATCTGGTGTCGACATACATGGAAATATCCAAGAGATTCTTGCAAATGTGTTACCGCAAATAATCTGTGGACCTTTTTGTGGATTATAAACGTATTTCATTTTGGTTTTATTTGCGTACCTGCTTGTGTATCTTCCCCCGCTTCAGCAACCTGCTTGCCCCTATCACTAGATTCTGCCCTATCCGGCTGTACTTCTGTAGGACATTTTCGCACGAGCCCACTTATAACACATCCAAATCAGCTATGCATGTACTTATAAATATTACAATATCATGCCTGACTCTTTGTTGCTGGTTGTGGTCACCTCTGCTTCGCTGGTGGAAACTTTCTCATCGCCTTAAATACAACGTTTAAAATACGTGCTTAGTATGTTTGTTTGTTTTACCAGCTTTTACTTGTGGATATATATGGTTTTATAATAATACCTGTTTTCTCCTCTTGCAGTTGTTCATCTGTTTTTGTGTCTCCCACCTTCACACTTGAGTCATCCTTGTTGTCTTCAGCAGTAGCTTCATGTGCTGGAGTGCCGCCTGAAAATAATGTAACATACGTTACCAGATAACAATCATAAGACAGTTGTATACATTAGCAATTTTATAATAGTCATCGGGCATACCTATTGGTTCACTTTGTGTTGCTGCCCATGTTTGTGTGCTCACAAACTCCTGTTCAATCTCATTGGTTGGCGCATCCAGCTCTGAAACAACAATATTATCCCGTCCTTAAAGTTAATTATAATTTCACACGTAGTCAATTTTCAGTATGTGGATTTTTACGATTTTACATGTGTATAAAAAGAATTCATTATTTACCTAATTCGTCCTTTTGTGTTGCAGCCAAGGGTTGTGTGCTCACCAATTCCTCTTCATTGCAATTGGGAACCACATCACCTAACACATTTTCAGCAATTTGTCTGCTGGCATCGACATCTGGAACAGATCATAACATTACAATCTTAACAAATACTCCCCACCCGCTGACCTATGCGTATGTAACCGAACCTACCCTAGCTATATTTTACTTACCTACTTTTTGTAGTTCCCCTGATTGTCCTGCTACATGCTGTTCATTTTGCCCGTCTTCACTAACCTCAGAAAATTTGCTGGTTAAATTCCTGGCCAGATCTTCATCTCCTGTTACATATGTTAAATACATAAACAGTCACACACAATGTTTCCTAATGATTGGAATGTGCATAGTGTTAAATACATAAACAGTTAAACATAATGTTCCTAATGTTTGTAACAGCCAAACACACCTGTTTTTGAACCATCATTTTTTTGCTTTGCACTATCATGCAGATTCTTCCTGTATTGGCTTAGAATTGGACTTTCCAATGCCCCCGCCTCATCCAACGTTCCACCAACGCTTTTCTTTTTCGATCGTGTGATTGGGGACTTGTTTAGCGGCGAATCACCCAAACTCAAAACATCATCCTCGACTGTTTTTTCTTTGTTGCTTTGTTCAGCCTTATCTGCTAATTTTCAGATATAGAAGTTCAATGGATTTATAGTTAACAAAATTGGGTATTGGGCTTAAGCATCAAACTTGCACTTACCAATGGTGCTACATTTACTTATGGCTGCTAAAATAGAGGAGATTTCTCCATCAGCATTTACACGTGCAACAGCTTCGACCTCATTCGCCTTCCCCATGTCTTTAATGAACGCATCATACCTAGACTTGACAGCAACAACTTCTTTTCTACCTGGATAGTCCTCATCTAACTTGCAGATGGCCGATTCAACCCTCTTTCTCGTTCTAATCAAAACATCTACCAGATCCCCCACACTTGCTACCCTTTCCTGTTTGATAATTTTTGTTAGCATGCAATATATATGTAATACGGGGAATACAAGAACTGTTTTGTTTGTAATACATAACATGTTACAAACCTCGATGCTTGGTTCATCTATTCCAACCTTCACACCCTCGTATGAAGTTAACGGTTTCACAGTACCCCTTCCGAAACCCCCTCCTTTTATTTCAATCCTTTCTCTGTCTCTTAACCTTTGGAATGTCCAGAAACTCATAGGAACTACTGAAGAATCAACATCAACACCTTTGCATTTAAAACTATCGACGTATAAAAGTTGCAAAATAGATGTCGTATACATGATTAGTATCAAGAAAAGAAATACGGTCAGTAGTACCTATGTGACTATGTAACATACGTAAAAAATTAACTTACTGTCAAAAAGGTTAGTGGGCCTGTAAAAGGTGGATCCAAACTGTCTCATCTCCAACCAATTTTACAACTCCTAAGGACCTCCACTACTAACTCACACCAGTCCAGTCCAGCAAAATCCAAGTCTTCCGTCAGATAGTCTAGTATGTTGTCCTTCAAACTGCCTTGTTTGTGGCAATCAACCATGATAGTATAGAAGCACATTATAAAATCCATTCGGAAATTAAAGTCATCCTCACCATTGGCCTCTTTCTCAATCATATCAACCATTTGTTTTGCAGATATAAATCTGCTCGGCGGGTACCTCTTTTTCCATTTAGCTATCCCTTCATCATGTTCGTCCCTACTCTCTAGCGCATTGAAAGACACCCCTCCAATCGGAATACCGAGTATCTTGTGCACGACTTCAGCATCAATGCCAAGAGTTGCAGACGGCAAGGTCAACTCCAAACTATCCGGGTCGAAGTTATCCACAACATAATGCCCTAACTTCGCTGGTATCCCATCCATTTTTAGACTGAGCAGCCGGCCAAACCCCATTTCCTTCACCGCCAGCCGTTGTTCGTCGCTTAGTATTTTTATGCACCTTGTAAACTGTGTTGGTGATGACCTAGTACGTATTCTCAGCCACTCGTTCAACTTCGACCTTTTGCGCTGCTTACGAGGCTCAATGCCATCGTTCCACGATTTCTCTGCCCTCTTACGTTTGTTTGCCTTCTTTGGTTTGGCATTTTTGGGCCTTGGTTTTTCAGATGAAATCTGTAACGCTCGTGCTTTTGATCTGGTCATCCTAACCGGTGAGCTCGAGGACACATCATAGACAGGCATGGCTTGTTTACCTGTTACACATGTAACCATTTTAGGTATTAACTTTTTAGTCACAATAGCAGTGTAAATATCAATTTATCTGAACTGCTCCACCTTTCTTTGTTTTTGTTTGAACTGCTCCAGATGCCAAGAGTTGCAGACGGCAAGGTCAACTCCAAACTATCCGGGTCGAAGTTATCCACAACATAATGCCCTAACTTCGCTGGTATCCCATCCATTTTTAGACTGAGCAGCCGGCCAAACCCCATTTCCTTCACCGCCAGCCGTTGTTCGTCGCTTAGTATTTTTATGCACCTTGTAAACTGTGTTGGTGATGACCTAGTACGTATTCTCAGCCACTCGTTCAACTTCGACCTTTTGCGCTGCTTACGAGGCTCAATGCCATCGTTCCACGATTTCTCTGCCCTCTTACGTTTGTTTGCCTTCTTTGGTTTGGCATTTTTGGGCCTTGGTTTTTCAGATGAAATCTGTAACGCTCGTGCTTTTGATCTGGTCATCCTAACCGGTGAGCTCGAGGACACATCATAGACAGGCATGGCTTGTTTACCTGTTACACATGTAACCATTTTAGGTATTAACTTTTTAGTCACAATAGCAGTGTAAATATCAATTTATCTGAACTGCTCCACCTTTCTTTGTTTTTGTTTGAACTGCTCCAGATGCTATATTCTTTTCTGCTTTTACAAAACATAAGAAGTCGGGAGATATGGCTGAACGCCATCACATAAAATTGATTTACATACGTAACCGGCAAAGAATCGAAAACACATTTTATCACAAACCTTTATTTTTCGCTGCCCGTCGAAGACGTCGGTTACAAAAGAAGGACGGCTTCTCTGCTTGACACAAAACACAACAATTAGGAAATTAAAGCATAGTAATCTACTTAATATGGCTTTAAAATATATTTTCAATACCGACCCTTATCCTTATGTGCCTTCACGCTTGACTCATCATCGTCACTTTTTCCCGCCCCGGAAAACTCCGCATCACTATCATCAGACGCTTCAATTGATGTTTGCCCCCCCTCCTCATCATCTGTCGGTTTCCCCGTAGACGGCCCTGGATCATCATTTTGACAATGTTTGATGACTTTTTTACACCGTCTCTTTAAATTGACAAGCGGTGTGTCCGAATCATAATCTAACAACACAACAGTTAAGAAAATATAATTACATTCTAAACAAAATATCATCATTAATACATTAATACAGGATTAATACAAATACAAATAGAACCAGGGCAGTATATAATTACATTCTATCATTTATAAAGGAAAATATCCTCATTCATTAATATCCATAATATATGTAACACCTACCTAATTGACGCTTTACTTCTTCGTGGTGAGTAGTTGATTTTCTAGTTCGTTTACCACGCCTTTTTGATGTTGAATCATCAGACAAAATGATAACTTTCCTTTTCTTCCTGTTTCAAACAAAGTATAAAGGTACTCAGGCCATATCTCCATTTAAACATGAGTATGTCACATTCACAACATACCCTATAATTATTCATACTCTAATAAACAATTTCGAGAACCCCCATTTCAGGGCATATCAACTATTGCAAATTCAAAAACTTCGATACCCAATAATTTATTCCACCAGACTCGAGAACCACCAAAACTTTTTTACAGTGAGTAATAATGGTAATCAAAAACATTAAACACATACCTTTTTGAACTTTTCTTCGAACCTAACCGTCGAGCAAACGAAGATAGGCTACCCATGAATGATGTCATCCTTTCGTTGATGGTTGATCACTAATTGTTTTTCTTGGTTTCTTCAAATAATCTTGTTTGGTGATGAAGAACCACTGTCGATGCACTGTTAGAGAGAACAGGGTTGGAGGGGATTTTTGAATTTTGGAGGTTTGTATATGCAAAATTCAAACTCGACTTTAACTAATTATTGAATTTTGGAGGTTTGATATGTCCAATATTTTGTTAGACCAAAAGTTTTGCGACTGAAAGTGTGCGAGTGTAATAGGATGAATTTTCGTTTATCAAAAACGTAGTTTGCTCAAACTTTGTGATATAATTGAAAGGATAGTAGTAATGTATGAGGATAACTTTTTAGAAATGGAAGTGTGTTTTAGATTAAAACAGGTTCATTTGAAAATTTTTCGTAAATACACATTTTCATGTGTTTAAGAGAAGTCGAGTTTGAAAAATTTTATAAGGCTTACTATTTGTTGCAATTTTTTTTTCCGAAAACATAAATTGGATATGTCATATGAAAACAAAAGTTTAAAATATGCAATACAAGTTTGTACAGCAAAATAAAACCATTTCATGAAGTATTTGTAAATCTAATGTGTTTTAAAAGGCCAAGATTTAAAATGACGTGAATGATAAAAATCAACGTATGTAATATGAATAAATTACCAATATTTAAGAAAATTTAGCAAGACATTAATATCAATATTATAAAACATTGAGATTGTTTCCATAGAAAACTTTGACTAACCCAAGTATTTGAAATTTCCTAGTGACTTGTGGGGGCGTACTTTAGCCTATAAGTGAATGCTCATCCCAAGAGTTCCCAGGTAGGTATACGGGTCCCGCGTCTGATTGGGATTTATGCGAAATGCCAGGCCTAGACAGAAAACTCAGGATACAGGCGCTCACCCTTCCAGATTGCACGTGCCCCATCACTAGTAAATTCCAAAACTTTAGCGGGATTAAAAACGAGATGTAGAAACAGATCCTTGAGATGTGGATTTCACTCCTAACTCAAAGATGTATTTCAAATTTGAAAACGATTGTGGAATGAAACGCATCACTAAGTTAAGGATATCATTCCCAGCTTAGTGGTTAAGTTCCTTTTTGAAGGAAATACTCTTTGAGGTGTGGATGTCACTCCTATCTCAAAGATATATTCCAAAGATAAATAACATATAGAGGAGTGAAACTAATCACCAAGGTATGGATACCACTCCTAACTTGATGATATCGTTTCGTTTGTGAAATACGAGTGTCTTCTTCGCCAAGCAAAATATCGAAAGAATAACGAAAAATAATCATAACGAAAATATCTTGAAAGAAAATAATAGGAAACAAGAGAAATATAAACGAGAGGGCTCGTGAAAGTAAGCTTAGTTATAGACTAGGCTAAAAGGCATTCTAATAACCTAATTCTCTATAACCATGGCTCTGATACCAATCTGTAACACCCCAACCGATGGCGGAAACATCGAGGTGTCACGTAGTGACGATTGCTCAATAGCTCATAGTACTAAAGTGTAAATTTGAATACATTGAATTAAATAGTTTATTACATTGAAACGAAAAATACAAAGTACAATGATTCTAAAGCGTCAAGTCTAACTAGATTACAATGAAATCAAAGCTTAAATATAAATCCAAAAGCTTAAAAGAAACGTCTCAATAATAACCTGAAACATGTACGAAAATAGTATATGTCAATACAAAAATGTATTGGTGAGCATACCCTGTTTGAATACATATAGTAGAAAAGGAGTTTCGCAATTCACGTGTTATACTGTCTACAATTTAGTGTTCAAGCTATGTACAAATGCCACCCAAAATCAAACCTTTGTTCAATGAATCAAGAGTCACATATATATAGTATTCGCTCATAGTAGGCGATGAATAATCGTTCACACATAACAATAATTAAGTACTATTTATTGCTATGCTAGGCCGCCCAGCGGTTAATGATTAAGGTCATAAGTACACACTATCAGGGAATCAACAAGTAAAACACATACAAGAATTGCGATTGTGAATATATGATAAAACATGATTAAGTGAGTGAAGTAATAAGCGTACATGAGTCACCCCAAAAGTGTAAAGCATGAAAAAGGGGAAAGATATACTCACAGTTTGCGAAAGCGATCAAAATCCACTTAAGCGGTCGTGAGCTAAGTAATGGGAATTCCGAGGAATTCAACCTATAATGTGTAAGAATACTAATAAGGAAATGTCTAAGGTATCTAGGGTTCTAAGGCATTAGGGTTTGCTAAGTCGATTTGGGGAATTAGAGTTTCTTATGATAAATCGAATTATTATAGAAGTTGTATATTAAAATAGTATACCGAAGTTTGTAAATGTGGTTTAGGTAATATAATTATTACCAATTGAATGTTTAGATTAAAATATGTTTTGAACAATTAAGGCAAAAATAATTTAGTTAATTACTTTAACTAATTATTGTAAATAAATACAATAATCATAAATATTGAAATAAATAATTATGAGTTACACAATGATCCAATACATGATAATAAAGAATTTCAAACATAATAATATTTTTATTTTATAATAAAAGTATTTATAAAATAGATATTAGATAGTATAAATAAATAAATTATTAATTATGTCTAATTAAAATAAATAAGACTAATAATTCAAAACATGATCCAAAAATGCTATTTTTATAGAAAATGGATGATTTATGATGTAAATTAAGGAAAATAATTTTCCCTTAGTTTTTATAAACTTATTTATATTTAAAACTGATTTAATGAAATTAAATCATGTTTAAATGATTAAAAATAGGAAAATTAATAAAAATAATTGTTTTCTGAACCAATAATTTTTATTTTAGTTCATGATGATGAGAAATAATTACCCAAAAAGTTTGAGATTAAAATCATTAAAAATGAATTTTTAATCAATTAAATATGATTAAAAAAATAAATTCAATAAAAATATGAAAATATGTCATTTTCCAGAAAATAAAAATTTGGAAATCTTCTTTATTGTGTCAAGAAGCTACTCCTAAATTTTTATAATTTTTGGATAAAAAATAGATTTCTTATGAATATTTTACTCTTATTATGATTTATATAATGATAAATAAAGGAAAATAGAGTGAAATAAGCTAAAAAAAACAACAACAAATGTTGTTTACAAGACTCGAACCTGTGAGCCTTCAGCCTAACACCAACACCTTAACCACTAGACCACATGATGCTTTTGTTATTTATTTCAAAAAAATAGTATTTATATAATAATACCTTAGTCATCTTCTTCCCCAAATTCACAAACCCTAACCCTAATTATTAGTAATCTGATTAAGACAAGATTAAGCCATGGATTGATAGGGCTTTTGAAGAGGACTAACAATAGAATAAAACGGCACAAGAAAAATTGTCTTACAATGTCGTTTAAGGATCGAACATGGAGCTTCAAAGACCCGACATGTGAGGACCGATTCATGGAGTTGTATACGCGTTTTACATGATTTTTTCGTGGGTTTAGAACGCGTAGTGGTGCAGAAACACGTTGCTAAGATCAATTTATATAATGAACGAGTAATACTCTAGTTTTGAAGCGTTTTAAATTTCCGGTCGGTTATAACTCAAACCCAAATTAAAACTGTGATTAATGATTGTTAATGCGTGAAATAATTCTTGTAACGAACCTATAATTGATGGAGAAAACAGTTGGTGACAATTTAAACGGGTTAAACGTCCAACAACCGGACTTGTAGCTTGGCCGGAACTAATTCCGGCGGCCGGAATTAGACTTCGCCGGAAAAAAACGTGTGGGAGGCAAAGTAGAGATCAGATTTTAAAAGTTTGTGACTTTGGCAAAAATGGTCCCTTGACTTTAACTAGGTTAGATTGTTAGGTGAAGGTTTAGTTTTTCCTATATAGAAAGCTAACTTGGTTAACTAACTTAACTTAAAAACTTTTTAAACTTGAAATTTTTTTTTATTAAACTTTTACGAATACGTTTCAACATACGCATTGATTAAAACTTATATCCGATTCATAATGAATATAAATGATAAAATTTTTAATTCGCTTTAAAATTAATTTTTGAAAACGACTTAACTTTTAGGGACTATAATGGAAATATTTGAAGGGCTATTATTGTCAATTTGACGAAAGACGAGGGTGACGGATGTCACACCAAGTTACGTAATCATCTTATTTCCGTAGCAAAACTTTGCAAAACTAATCACGTTTCTGTTGAATTTTTTCCGTTACATTTCTTTCTAAAGGACCTTCGCACGGGGCGCGACTCATGCGGGGAGTCAACATTAACGATGTCTACTATGCGACACCAAACTCTTGCCATCCGATGCAAATCAATTCAGCAACCAAGTCTTCTAGTTCTCTCCTTTCATGGCATCACAAGCTTGGACATCCATCCATCCAAGTTCTAAAAAATTTACTAAATAAGTTAGGCTTTGTATATAATAACTTGTCCAACGACTTATTTCATTGTGATGCTTGCAATATTAATAAAAGCCATAAACAACCTTTTGGTGAAAATTCATTTCGAGCAACTAAACCTCTTGAATTGGTCTATTCAGATGTTTGGGGTCCCGTACAACTCTCAAATGACGGTTTCCAATACTATGTTATTTTTGTTGACTTCTACACAAAATATACGTGGTTATACCCCATAAAAAGAAAATCGGACGTCTCCATCTTATTTCCACAATTTAAAGCTCTTGTTGAAAAAAATTTTCATACTCCTTTAGTGTCCCTTTTCTCGGACAACGGGGGCGAATACATTGGTCTCCTTCCCTTCCTTCAAAAGCATGGAATTTCTCATTTTACAACTCCGCCACATACTTCGGAACAAAATGGAGTGGCCGAACGACGCCATCGACGCATAGTCGAAACAGGGTTATCCCTTTTGCACCATGCGAATCTTCCCCTAACCTTTTGGTCTCACGCATTTCAAATTGCCGTCCATCTAATTAATCGTCTTCCAACACCAATTCTTGACTACCTGTCACCATTTGAAAAGTTGTATAAAACACCTCCCGCTTACAATAAACTTAAGCCGTTTGGTTGCTTGTGCTTCCCATGGCTTCGTCCATATGCCAACTCCAAACTACACCCTCGGTCCGCCAAGTGCATTTTCCTTGGTTACTCATCTTCTAAATCCGCCTATAAATACTATGATCCTACCACTCATCGCCTCTATCACTCTCGTCACATAGAGTTCATTGATTACATATTCCCATTCACAACAAGTGGTCCAAAACCAATTCCCTTACCCACTGTTGATTCCTTCATGCCTCCACCTCCAACTCATAAACCATGCACCTTATCTCCCTCAAATCATCCTAAGGATTCTATACATTTGCCTCATTATACACTCATTTCCACCTCCCCTGATCGGTTATCACCTGATCACCCTTCTCCTCCTCAAGTACCAACACCACAAAATCATTCCACTTCAGCTCCCACCGCACCTAACCCACCCACTGAACCCACACCTAGCCCTACACCTACAACCGACTCCACCCAACCCACTACATCACCATCCCATACTTCACCTTCATCAGCCTACCAACCTAACCCATCTCCAACTCCCTCCATTCCTAATGAACATCACTCTACACCTTCTCACCATGAAACAGATACAGCTTCCACTACCCACACTTCAACCGCACCCACCTCCATTCCGGCTCCTGAACAAGCTCGTCCATCCCGAACCCGAAAACCAAATCCCAAATACTACAATCCCAACCTTCTAAACCACACCACCCTACATCCTTTACCGCCCACCATTGAACCCACTACTTATACGCAAGCATCTAAGGATCCACAATGGAGACGTGCTATGGACTCTGAGTTTAACGCTCTCCTACACAATCAAACATGGGAACTAGTTCCACCTACTTCCCACGAACCAATTGGTAGCAAATGGATCTTTAGAATCAAACGCAATCCTGATGGCTCCATTGCCAAATACAAAGCTCGTCTAGTGGCTAAGGGTTTTCTTCAACAACACGGGAAGGACTACTTTGACACCTTCAGTCCGGTTACAAAACCAATAACCATTCGAACAATCCTTTCCATAGCCCTCTCTAAAAATTGGCCTTTGCGTCAACTTGATGTTTATAACGCCTTCCTTCATGGCACACTACATGAAGACGTATTTATGACTCAACCACCAGGCTACGAGGATCCTAGTTACCCACAACACATATGCAAACTTAAAAAATCTCTATACGGGCTAAAACAAGCTCCTCGTGCCTGGTACAATGAGCTCACTCAATTTCTCACTCGCTTTGGATTTCGGAAATCCCAAGCCGATGCATCACTTTTCATCTACCAACATCAAAATATCACGTGTTATTTTATGGTTTATGTTGACGATATTGTTCTCACGGGAAATGACACCAACTTTCTTAATCACTTAATTCAAGCCTTAGGTACCAAGTTCTCCATCAAGGACCTTGGCATGCTACATCACTTCCTCGGTGTAGAAGTTATTCCTACACCAACCGGAGTATTCTTGTCTCAACACCATTACATCCAAGACATTTTGGAACAATTTCACATGGACGGTGCAAAAGATGTTGCTACTCCCCTAAATGCTACCGAACCATTAACCGTGTCTGATCCTTCTCCTTCGGTGGATGCCACACCGTACAGGATACTCGTGGGAACCTTACAATATCTATCTTTCACCTGTCCAGATATCTCCTTTGCGATCAACAAATTATCTCAATTCATGCACAACCCACGCCAAACACATTGGCAAGCTCTTAAACGTGTCCTTCGTTACCTTAAAGGAACCATTCATCATGGACTCTTCCTAAATCGTAACTCCTCTCTTAATCTCTCGGCCTTCTCTGATTCGGATTGGGGCGGTGTACATGATTCTGGCCGGTCTACTACAGCCTATATTCTCTACTTAGGGGCAAATATTATTTCATAGAAATCCGCTCGCCAAAAGTCGGTCTCTCGGTCATCCACTGAAGCAGAATATAAGGCCTTAGCAAATGCATCCGCCGAACTCACATGGACTAAACACTTATTACAAGATCTTGGAATCTCATCAACAGTTACACCAACTCTATATTGTGGGGCGGTGTACATAATTTTGGCCGGTCTACTACAGCCTATATTCTCTACTTAGGGACAAATATTATTTCATGGAAATCCGCTCGCCAAAAGTCGGTCTCTCGGTCATCCACTGAAGCAGAAATATAAGGCCTTAGCAAATGCATCCGCCAAACTCACATGGACTAAACACTTATTACAAGATCTTGGAATCTCATCAACAGTTACACCAACTCTATATTGTGACAATACAGGCGCTACATACCTATGTGCAAATCCGGTCTACCATTCTCGCATGAAGCATGTGGCACTTGACTACCACTTTGTACGAGAACAAGTTTCAGCTGGAAAACTACGTGTCCTTCACATCAACTCACAGGATCAACTAGCAGATATGCTTACTAAACCTTTGACGAGAGCCCCATTTTTACGTAATCGGTCCAAGATTCGTGTATCCGACGGATCCTCCATCTTGCGGGGGCGTATAAGGGAATAGAATATTCCATCCCCAATTACATGCCTCAAATCAATCACCCTAATTATTATTTATATCTCCGTCAACCAATTCTCTTGTATATAGCCATAATTGCCTCCTGTGTATTTAATTCCTTTCATATGTAATGGCCTATATAAAGGCATATGTTGTAATTGTAGTATCATACGAAAATAATAAACATTCTCCAATTATATCATGCACACCTCTTAAATCAATAATCATCAATGACATATCATTTTATACCAATTTTTACATCACAAGTTTAGAATGTCTTTAGGTAATGACAAAGTTATAGAGAGACTTCACTTAACCAAGATGTGCACACGTAGAATTAGAAGTATGTTTTATTAGTTATTAAGTGTTGATCTTTTAAAAAAAAATTTGGAAAAAAAAACGACATATTTCTTTTATGGTACACATTTTATCACTTTATATTAGATTTGTATATCCCGAGAAACATCCGGGATATTCTAGTTTAATGTATATGTAAAATTAATATGTTGTACAACTTGAATTAGAATTAAATACTTTATCCTCGACATGGGTTTTTTTGTAAGGTCATAAAGAAGACACGTCTAAAGTTGTTAGGCGTGATTTCCTGGTAATTGGCAAGAAATGATGGTTGGACCGTTTGATAAAAAAATGCATCACCCTCTTTAATTTATGGTCAATAGAGCTGAGACTCACAAACCGAAGGCTTGAGTTGGAGTATCTGAGCAACTATTTTGAGGTTAGCTTTTTTTAGCTTTAAATTATTCAAGTAGTGGTGTTTTTATCTCTACTTTCAGTCCATTCATTGATAGATTTTGGATAATGGTGGTTCAAACGTCACCAATATATTGTTACTATTTATTTGACATCTTGATTTAGTGTTAAATCGGTAGGCAAAATTTTGCAATCGGCAAAAAGATGTTATTTTAGACTTTCTGAAATTTTCTACGTTAATTCCTCACAAATCACCAACTCATATAAATTTTTTTAGCCCATGTGAATTGTTAGAGCGAAAACAATGGACCTAACCCACAAAAAATCACCAAAATAAACATTGAGTTCGTTTATCATATAAACTTTACATAGAGGAAGAGTTTTGTAGCCTTTTTCTTTTTTATTTCCCCCACAAGTTTTAAACAATTATAACTTTTTTACAGGATAAAATTTTTCAAAAAAAGTTGTATCAAATTAAAGATCTTTAATTTGGTGTAATTTAAAATAAACAATTTACCGTATAAAAAACTTATCCTTGTTTAAAAATCAAGAGAAAATAAAAGAGTATCCATATGAAGTCTCTATGGTAAACGCATTCAATATTTATTTTGGTAATTTTTGGTGAGTCAAAGTGCGCTTTGATTCGTATATATGTCTAAGGTTTGATCGACCTTTGTTAAATATGATAAAAAAAAAAACCCAACTCATAAGTTAATCGTAAAAGTATCTAATTCACTCAAAACATAATCCTTTTGTTATAAGTCATAACTAAAGTATCTTGGTGTAATAATCTTTTCTAAAAGGAATATATAGAAACCCCTCGTAACTATTGAATGACTAAAATTATTTGACATCATAGAAATCATTTTAATATTTAATGCCTGTAAATTATAATGAAATGCTTGTGACTCAATGTTGAATTAATTAAGTTGTAAGGTATAACAACTAGCTTGATCTTTACATAAGATACACTATTGTGGATTAACAATGTGATCCGTTGTTTCTTTGCAGTCGTCATATTCGACAAAACATACCTCGAATGGCGTTGTCGTCTTCTTCAACATCATTAATTAAGAAGAGCTATCTGTATGATGTCTTTTTGAGTTTTAGTAGTGAAGACTCACGTAAGAGCTTTGTAGATCACCTTTATGAAGCTCTTACGCGACATGGTATTCACACATTCAAGGATGACGAGGGACTCAAACAAGGAAAAAGTATCAATGACCAACTTTTGAAATCTATTGAAGATTCGAAGCTGTACATCATAATTTTCTCAAAGAAATATGCGTCTTCGTCTTGGTGCTTAAACGAACTTGTAAAGATAATGGAGTGCCAAAAGTCGAACGAGCATATTGCTTTTCCTGTTTTTTACGACGTGGATCCCTCCGAAGTTCGCAAACAATGCGGACCAGTTGGAGAAGCCCTTGCCAAGCATAACAATAAAGAGATCATGAAATGGAAAGAAGCTTTGACAGAAGCAACTAATTTGTCTGGATGGGATTTGAGGAACACTGCTGATGGGTAATTCCTTTTATTGTTTCTCTACAATATTCATTCATATTTTGAGGAAAGCTCAAGTAGTGTTACTATCGATATGTTATTATGTCTTAAGCTACCTTACTAAATCTTCTATAATGACAGGCATGAAGCCAAAGTCATCAAGTTAATACTTAGAGCGAATTTCACTTGAATTACGATCCTTTAGTGTGGACCTTGATGACAAATTAGTGGGCATGGAACCCCGACTATAGGACCTTGAGAAGTTTTTAGATGTCTCTTCGAACGAGGTTCGCATGATAGGGATCAACGGGATGGGAGATGCTGGTAAGACTACACTAGCCAGAGCTGTGTTTGATAGAATATGTGTTCACTTTGAAGCTAAAAGCTTTGTTGAGAATGTTAGGGAAGTTTCAAAAGCGTCGTCGTCCGGTTTGTTGTCATTGCCAAAAAGGATCCTTTCGGATTTTCTAAATGATCAAGGTAACAACATTTGTAGTTTTCATGACGGGACAAACATGATGAAAACAAAGATGCGTGGTAGGATGGCTCTTGTGGTTTTAGATGATATGGATCATAAAGACCAGCTTGAGGCATTAGCTGGTGACCTTAGCTGGTTCAAGCCTGGAAGTAGAATTATCATTACAACTAGAGATGAGCAAGTGTTGACAGCACATAAAGTAAAATGTATTCGTGATGTCACTCTATTATCAGATGAGGAAGCGATTGGCCTCTTTTGTAAGCACGCGTTTGGGAATGATCTGCCAATTCAAGAGTATGAAAAGGAATCACTACAAGTTGTACAATATGCTGCCGGGCTTCCCTTAACAATCAAAGTTTTGGGTTCATTTTTTTGTGGTAAAATCAAGTATGAATGGGCAAACGCATTAACAAGACTTAGAACAATTCCGTTAAAAGAGACTCTTGAAAAATTGGAATTAAGCTATAAAAGTCTAGAGGATGATTACAAGGAAATATTCCTTGATGTTGCATGCTTGCTCAAGGGGTGGGAAAAAAACCAAGCAATAAGAATGCTTGAAAGTCGTGGATTTCAAGTTAGAATTGGTTTAAGAGTTCTTGAGCAGAGATCTCTTATAACTTATAATTATAGTGATATATATGAAAGTGTTCACTTGAGCATGCATGATCATATTGAAGAAATGGGCCAAAATATTGTGTGTCGTAAGCACCCAAATGAACCCTACAAACATAGCCGAATGTGGAAGCAAGAGGAAATTGAAGATGTATTGGGTAATGACTTGGTAAGAATCAAGGTTATTTGGAAAGAAAATTTCAAATTCACATGATTCCTTTATTTATGTCACAAACTATACTTGAATTACAAGGTACTAAAGTGACAACATGTATATCGCTAAAATTCAACAACGATATTGTGTTGAAAGGACTTAGAAAGATGAAAAAACTTGAATGCCTTATCATAGATGATAGACATCACTATGAGTTTGGAGCAAATGAGGATCTGTAATACTTTGAAGATAACAATAAGGGTTGTGAATACTTCCCGAATTCATTACGATTCTTGCAGTGCTACCGTTACCCTCATTGGTGTTTACCGAAAACTTTTCTAGCAAATGATCTTGTTACGCTTAATTTTTAAGACAGCAACATGGAACAACTTTGGGCAGCGGGAAAGGTCTGATGATTGGTTGGTTATTTTGATTGATTTATTGATAAGCCATTAGTATATTCCGGGCCAGCTCTTATGGTGGTCGAGGAGGCCACCGGGCTAGGGCCCGAAATTGTCAAGGACATATTTTATCATAAAGTTGCTATATATATGTTCTATATATGTATTTGTTAAATAGAAAACTCATTTAACATTTAAATTGGTCTCAACAAAAGTCCATTTAAAACTCAAATCTTGTTAAGTTGTTACCCATAACACATTTATTAGCCCAATACCCATTTTGATTATATTACCTTTGTTTGATGTGACAATAGGTTATGAAGAAGCTCAAATTTATTGACCTTTCACACTCAAAGGTAAGGACCCTTGACCTTGGGTTGACGCCAAATCTTGTGAGGTTAGTTCTCCAGTTTTGTATAGATTTGGTAGAAATTCATGTGCCCGTTGGAAGTTTGAAAGGGCTTGTGCACATAGACCTCTCTTTTTGTGTGAGGTTGAAATCTTTTTCGTTTATCAGGGAGTTGGAATCACTTGAGGTTCTTTTGCTAAATTGGTTACATCTAAAGGAGTTCCCAGATATCATACCGAGCCATTCCAAAATTAGTTTACAAGAGCTTTATCTCAAATATTGCAAAAAGCTTAAGGGTCTTCCTGAAAGCATTTGCAGTTTACAACATTTAAGTCTTTTAAACCTTAAATTTTGTGACATAGAGGAATTGCCGGATAACATTTGTAAGTTAAAACATCTCAAAAAGCTTGACCTTTTTTATTGTACTAAACTCAAGAAATTACCTGAGAACCTAGGGGATTTAGAATGTTTGGAACTTTTAGATCTAGGGAATACTCCTATAAGTCATCTTCCCAATAGCATTTCGTTGTTGAAAGGTCTTGAAATTCGTGGATATAATAAAAGGAAGGACCCCAACGGGCTTCTATCTCAAGAACAACAACATACGACATGTTCTCCTAAAAGGAGATGCACCGATATTGAGGCAACAACATCGGGCGATGTTATGAATGAGTCTCAACCATTGGATTTGAATGTACAGCCGGTGGACCAGGCTTCCCTGACAAGTCACACATCGGTTATTGAATTTCATGTTTGGCTCTAAGTCAGCAGGCAAGTAACCAAATATTATTTTTCTACTATTTTTGTTGAAATATATAATGCTTCAATCTTACAACATTTCATCCGATCCCTGATACCTATGAATGTAGGTTGATGAATAATCTGTTATTGAAATCATTGGTTTCGTTTGACTCGAGAATGTTATTCCGTTTTGAAATTTGTAAATTACTGTACTTTGTTTTAATGTAAAATATGGCTCAACTTTCACTTAGATTTTGATTGTGTGATTTTACTTTACTTTAAGGTCTTTACTTTACTTTTACCAACTGGCGTTGTTCCAAAAATTCGTGGTTCGGAGTGCACTCGTAAAAAGCTCGTTTGAAGTGGCTCAATTTGAAACCAAAATGAGCCGAGCCTAGGCCAAAGGGTGACTTGGCTCGGTTTGCTCGAATTACTTTATCTTTACTTATACACACATAACCTTTGTATACGTTTTGTGTATTTTGGATAATAATTTACTTATTTAATAATTTGTTGAATTTGGTTTGGATTTGTTATTTAATATGTTGAACTTCTTTTGCATATCTTTCTTGATTATTGAATGGTAACTTAAAACTATTGAACTTAAAATGTGTTTATTAAATAGCCTTCTTTTAACCGAGTTGAGTTTGATCTCAAATTTTGTTTGGTTTCAAATCCAAGCTGGGTCGGCTTCAAATATACTAATCAAACTAAAACAACATTGATTAACTCGTAGTTTCTGGTTGGATTTTATGAGGGGTTGAAGCCTATTGATGATAATATTCTTTGAGTTTGAAATGTTGATTGATATGAAGGTTGATGACATGCAAAATAATATTAATAGGTCTCTGCATATGGATTCATAGAGCAGAGAAAAGCTGATTAGAAGCTCAGACCGATGGGTATGGGGCGGCAACCTAATGCCGGGCCAAGCTACACCGGCATCGGCGAAACCAAAGGGGGGTCCGGGGGGTCCGTTGACCCTCCGGCCAACCCTCCGGCGAGCTAAAATCTCCACTGATTCCGGGTATTTACCATAGCTTTCGGTTAGTTTGACCCCTAAAGTTCCACGATTTGCTTTTCGTTGATTAGCATTAACTATAGGATAAGCAATGGAGATTAAACCAAGAAGAGAGAGAAACTGGAAGTTTATGCCTTGGAAGATAAATCTTGAAGGGGAGAAGACAATACAGCAAAAGAAAATTGATAATGACAAATAAAATACTAATTTGCAATTTACCCCTTAATGCATTTAGATACTTTCTGAACACCCCTCAATGTTTTAACATATTACACCTTGATGTTTTAGCTTTTTACATAGAAACTTATAATATACCTTATGGATAGACGTTTAATTATTGTTTAATCAAGCAAGTTTAATACTGATGACCTATATAACACTAGTAGAAATGCCCGCGCGTTGCGGCGGGTGCATCTGTTTTGCCCCTCGTGCATCGTATTTGTTGGTTATTCGTTATGATGAAGTAGAAAACAACGATGTATAAAATATATGTTATTAAAAATTGAAACTCATAAGTATATATTCTGAATATTTTAAATAGGTACACCACAATAGGCCGTACTATTCCTTGCAACACCCTTAGATTGGCCCACGTCCTTCGGTGGGACCATTTTATGTATCTCGAAGGCAGATAAGTATGCCATCGTAGAGCGCTACTTAGCGTTGTGAAGTGGCGTTGTATCTCTTAGTGACCATAAGATTGTAGTGGAAGTGATGTAATTACTAAAATACAGTTTGTAGTGTGCAACATATTTCTATTATTTTAGGGCATCTGCGAGATGCAAGGGAGTCAATAATTTTCATAGATACTCTCGTTTTATGTTAGTTTGACAAGCGCCGTAACAAATATATTGGACCAAACAAATTAGTAATCAATTTAGTTAAAACTACCAAATCAATTGATAAGAACTTGTCTTTTTTTTTTTTGGATATGTAAACATTTGGTGACTTCGTGAGATCAGAAATTTAAATTCTATTCCTAGAAGCTTATAGTAGCAGAGAAAACAAAAAACCATCGAGGAAGATGATGACGTTGCTCATGAAGTATCTCTACCATATTTGCTTGTATAAACGTCAAGCCTACATATATCGCTCACTTTAATGGGTTGAAACGTGTCATGGGTTGGGTGTGTTGGCAAACTTCAAGCCTATATATTCGTTCGTGTGCAGAAGTGTCACATGATACCATCCTGCAACCACATAAATTTAAAAGGAAGATATAAATACATAATATATGATGTAATTTATTTACTATAGACATTGAAAGATATGTAAGTTATGTATGTGAAGAGTCACCACATTATTTATATACCAAATACATGATAAGACTATAACATTGATACAAACATAATAAAGACATGAAGGTTATGAATGTAAAGAGTCACCACATTATTGTTAATTTCCTCATCAATTTTTATAATTATGTTTAAATTAATTTCTTCAACAATTTAATATTTAGGTAGAAAGACAATTTTACCCCCTAAATGACTTCAATAAGCATTGTACTATAAGCAATATAGGTTGTATTTACTTAAATTTTGCGGGTATCCTTCACTGATGCTTTATAATATAGTATAGAAGATAAAGATTTGGGTTGATGCATTAGCATGAGCGTGAATTTATGGCTTTTCGATTTCTTATTTCTTAACGCAAATTACTTAAATAATTAACACATACTTAAGTTTTTGTTTTCTCTGTATGCTAGTGTTTAATTTATTTTATTAATTAGAATTAGAACTTAAACAATGTACAATTGCCGAAAGCAAAATAATATTGTGAACCACACTTCATACAACGTTTAACAAGAACATCAAATAGATCAACAAATATGTTAAAAGTCTTAGAACAAATATAGTTTACGTATAAAGTTATATTTGAGCATGCATATATAGATTTATAGAGTTAACTATTTCATGGCGTTCAAGGAGACCATGTTGATTGAAATTGAGGAAAGTCTCATACCCTTCTCCAATCATCCTCTCCATCATTTGTCCTTCATGTCCATTTGTTCCCTGCAACATCAGTTTTCATCTCATGCAGTAAGTGAAAGTAATAATTATAATATATTAGAAACGTATTAGCAAATCTAGAATGTTATATTTATAATTTTGTCCGTTTTATTTAGTTAACAATATATATGATTCAAGATACACAACTTCTTAACAAGGATAGTTAGGAAAGCCATATGTCACCTTCATAGGGGCCATATCATCCAATTCAGTAGAGTTGAGGTCAATAGGTCATAGAATATGCTTGCTTTTGAAAGCTTCATGGAGAGAAACTAAAAATGCACAAAGAAGAGAATAAATTGTACTAATTAATTTTGAAAAAAAAAATTTCTCATCAATAATTCTGAATATTGTTTGTTTATTGTTTTAATTGTTAGTTGCACAATTAAATTACCTCAATTTGATTCTGCAACGATCCAACATAGTTGATTATTACATCCAACATCACTGGCATTCCCATTGTCTATAGCAAATAACTAAATTTAAATGGAGCAAAACAATGATATATTACGAAGACAAAATTTTGTAAGTAGAAAAAAATGTATATATGTATATAGAGATAAACTCATAACTTTATACCTTGTAGCATCCGGAAACCATATCTTGCAAGCATCTTAACTTCTCATTGATTTTTTTCTCTTCTCATCTAATGAAGACATGAATTTTTTGGACAAAACAATGTTTCAAAGCATGAAATTAGCTCTAAGATTTTGTTTTGGGTTATGAAAAGACTATTAGCATTCAAGAAATTGATTAAAATGAAGTATATATAATAATATAGATGGGGGTTGAAAGGTCTCACATTTAAGATGCATCATAGGTTAGGTTGTATTTTGTGTTTTAAAAGTTGGACATAAGGGCATAATTGGGATAAGATTTTAGGATGTGAGGTATTAGATTATGTTAAATTTACTAATCTACCCTTCTAACTGTCTTAATTATCACAACTATGCCAATAATACCCTTAATTTTTTTGCTTAAATATGTTGTACATGTTGCTTCTTAAGTTGTATGAAAATGAAAATGACTATGTTAGCCATCACTCCTCCTTAATAAGATAATATAGATTATAGTGTAAGATTGTAACATCTATAGATAATATTAATTATTGTTAGTAATAATAAAAGTAACACATTCCAGTAATATATAAAATTTTATCTCCCAAAATAACAATCCTATTTTTTATTTACTTTTTAACTTTATTACTTTTTTATTGTTTTATTTAGTTATTGTGTATATGTATTACAAATCATTTTACTTAATTCAAGATTTATAAGCTATAACTCTTATCCGTTTTTATGTGCGCTCTGTTTAAAAATGTGGTTATTAATTTCAAAAGAAGAAAATCAGTTTTCAATGATTTTAAATTATGTAACCTTAAAAATTGTACTCACTAGGGAATGTAAACCCCCAGCCACAAAGGAGGGGCACAAATTAACATATCAACATATCATTGAGCTAAATTCTGCTTTAGTTAAAAGAAATACTTTGTGTTGTGTTTTACATTAGGAAACTTAAAAGTAACAAAAACTATTTTTGACCCCCTAACTAAATTTATCTGGTTCCGCCACTGTACACCGGCCCCCTAGGGCGGCAGCGGCATAGCCGGCTTCCCCTTGCTGTTGATGCCGGGTCTCTATTTTGAAATGTTAACGTTGGATTTGACCGTTGAGGTTACCGTTTGAAATTTTTTTTGACCGTTAAAATAAAAAAAAAAACCTTTTTTAAAATCCTATATAAACCTAACAAATCTAACCTATCTTTCACCACAATCAAACTCTACTTTTATAAAACACTTTATATATTTATATTTTATATATTTTGCAATGGATCCCTACCAAAACAACCCAAACCCGAATCAAACACCACAACGTAATAAGAAAAAACCCTGAATCCAAACCCGTTCACGACACCACCTTACACGATGCCAATGGATCCAACTTGGGCTACATTTTCGGGTTTCCAACAAACTCCCAACCCTTTCACCCAATATTCCCAAATGCACCAAAGCCCCACTACTTTTAACCAATTTAGTCATATGCAAATGCACCATAACCCTCAATCCTTTACCCAACTTTTGTAAACTCCGTCATTCCATCCATCTCTCCAAACACAAACGTCACAACAACCACAACGACACCCCATTTTCACTACTAGAAAATTAGGCTTTTGTCACCACATTTTCGGTTACATAACGGTAGTAATTGCTCTGTAGCCACCATTTTGCAACCGAGAATGTGGTAGCAAAAACACACGTCTCTGTTGCCCTAATGTCACCAAATAGCTACCACTTTTGTATTTTGCTACCATATTTTTGTCACCACAAAAACGGTTAAAATATTTGCTACCGCTCATACAATATTTTAGTAAGGTCTTTTGCTACCGTTTTGGTACCATTTAGCCACCAATATTGCCACCATTTAGACACCATTTTTATCGAAATTTACACCCTATTTTTGTAACCGTTTTGGTACCATTTAGTCTGCAACCATTTAAACACCGCTTTCATTGAGAATTTACTACCATTTAGCCACCACTTTCATTGAAAAATTGCTACCATTTAACCACCGCTTTCAATGAAAATTTGCTACCATTTAGCCACCAATTTCATTGAAAATTTGCAACCATTTAGCCACCATTTTCATTGAAAATTTGTAACCATTTAACCACCACTTTCATTGAAAATTTTCTACCATTTAGCCATCATTTTCATTGAAAATTTGCTACCATTTAGCTTTTCTACGGGTTTTTTTCCTTCTTTATTAATTCAATTACATTTCAATAAAACTATATTATAACAGTCAAATAATACATTATCTCAAATTATATAAAACAAATTTGTTAAAGTTTATCCAACTTTAAAATCATATAAAAAACTCTAATAGAAAGACCAAATAAAACATCAAATAATCGAAAATATCTATAAAAAAATTCAAAACATTCCGTCTAAGGGTTTATAGCCTATTTTTGACCCATAGCTGTACACATAGCTTCAATTTGTCCCATTCTATTGTTCATACCCTCTTTATCATTATTATTTTTCTTTTTCAGCCACCAAGCCCGTAATTATTCCTTCGAACCTTTCTTTATCTTCATCTTTTTCCTTAACAAGCTCTTTGATAACCAAATTCAACCTTTCAATCTACAAAACAAGCAATGAATAGAATCAAGAAATCAGAATAAACAAAAACTAATAAGTAATAACGGGTCAAGTAAGTTGCACAATAACATAATCGAATTGTGAGTTACAATTCTAGTGCTAGAAGCCAAATAACATGTTCAGATATATTTTACATACTATTACTAAGAATAAAATTTTACTTAAACGTTCAGCCAAGATTGTCTAATCAACTCAATAAGAAATTCCTAACATTTTCAATACATTAAAGGCATCAAACCTAACAATGAGAAAAGCAAACACAAACAAAACAATTACAATATTCATGGGAAACAACTCAAATGCATAAAAGTAGACAAATAAGTCAAGTATTTGTGAAAAATTAGGGTGCCTAGCTATGCTCATTGTTGACCTATAACTCAAAGCTCAAGTTAAAATAATATATATCATATCTGCATCACAATCTCTATATCTACCTCATGTTTACAAGAATGAAGGCGAACATAAATCATGAGAAAGCTTTGACATCTTACTATAAATTACTAATGTATATGATTCCACTTATGTTAAAAAGCAAATAATTATTTAATATATTTTAAACTGCTATCAAGGTAAAAAGGAATAAACATACCTCGGGATCTTCTTTGTCATGTACATATGAGTCTCTAACATTGCCTAACCCATAAACTTTTTCTTTATTCATACCCCCGAAGCTCGGTACCACAAGTCGTCATCAAATTTGGGATGTTCTCTACGCTCATCTCCGTACTTCTCCACAACATAAGCATTATATTTAACCTGTTAAGTTAAACATGTAATTATATTATTCAAATTTCAATGTTTTTTTAAATATGTTTGGATTTACTAATTACTGAACTTACCCAGGTTTCCTTTGCCGTATCGTCAACCCACACAATATTTTCTTCATCATCTCCTTCTGAATCAACATCCAAAAGTGGCGAACTGTTACCACTCTGCTTCCTTTCCTACAATGTGACTGCTTCCACATCTCATGAGCTGACAGTTCATGCCCAATTATCTTAGCCTGCAAATGTAAAACTTAGAAGTTAATAAAGACAACAATATTGACATGGTACATATGGTAAAAGAGGGCGATTAGCATTTTTTTACCGCTTTTCTTTGCGCAGTCACATAGGTTTGAGATCCAAGGGTATGTTTGCCCCCGGTTGCCTTACGTCTAATTTCTTTATTTCTTAAAGACTTTGCTTTCCACTCCGGTGTGTCCCAATTGTCAACCATTTTTTCCATATCTCGGATCTTATCCATGCTAGTTTAAAGTCAATAAGAACAGACATATCTATATCTTCTTCATCCCCTTCAAGTAAATGTTGTTGTATCGCTGTCTTTATAGCCTTATTTTTTCCTGCAACAAATTAGGGAATTTACTAGCAATGCACTTCTCCAAACACCAATAAATTGATGCATTGTGTTTCTCCTCCCGCTGAAAATACATTTATGAAAAAGAAAAAAAACTTAAATATCGTACAAATGGTTTAAGAGGTTAAATAAAATTGTTTACACGCCTGAAATCGCTCAAACAGTCGTGTTCTATCTTCATTAGGAACATCTCTCCAACTATCCCATGGACCGAACCACAGAGTGTCTAAGTTTGATCAAATAAAAAATACATTGATCATTGTAACATTAATATTAATTGTCTTAGGATTGAAGGAAATATAAAATAAAGATGAATCAAAATTCACTACAGTTGAAAGAAAAGTAATCAGCTAAACAATCACTTAAGAAAGTTGCAACTATTCAAAAACTCATCACATCTCTCCAATTTCTCACATTCTAATGACTCATATAATTCCTAACCTAATCAACTAAATAATCACTTAAGTTGCAAGTTGCAACCACTAAAAAACTTATCATACCTCTCTAATCTCTCATATTTAATCACTGCATGTTTATAAAATCCTAATCACTCCTATAATTTCTAACCTAAAACCTAATCAACTAAACAATCACTTAAATATCTCACTTAAATAGTTAAATACAGTAGCAAGTAATCAAAACAAACAGTTCATAATCAAAATAAATAACTAAAAATAAATAAATAAGAAAAATCAAGAATAACCCTAAAATCAAGATTTATAAAAACATAGAACAACCCTAAAATATTAAATAAAATTCAAATAATAATAAAGATCTAACATCTTATAGCCAGATTTGATGCAAAAACTCTTTAAGTTTATTTTTTTCCAATGTATGGTTTAAACAAACGAAAATAAAATTGTGGAGGTAACTCATTTATTTGACTTTGTTTAGATAAAAGAAAAAAGTGTGTGCATTGCAAAAACATATATATGTGTGACAAGATTTAATGAGAAAAAAATGGTTTAGGAATGGTTGGCTGACAGTTGTTGAAATGTGAACGGCGATGGGTTTGATAATAATATTATGCAGATTCGTCGCTATGTGATTTCGAGGCACTTCATGTAATATCTCTATTAGCCTGCTTCTTGCGATTTTCTTGCAAGTTATTCGTTAAAATGTGTTTGTAGAGGAGAGACTGAAAGAGATAGGGGGAGAGCTAGGGTTTGGGTTTGTGAAGAAAGTGTAGGAGAAGGGGATGAAGAGTAGGGTTTTATTATAAAGAGGGTTTGGTTGTGTATCATATTTATAAATTTAATTAAAAAACGAAAAATTAAAAAAAATTGCATCACATAATGCCATGTGACACATTCAAATGGCGGAGGAGACCACCAATTAATGACATGTCATCAAAGTCTAATTCTTTTATATATAGTATATATATATATAATAGATAATAGATATAGATGAACTAAAAAATTTAACACTAATAGATTAATAAGAATATACCTTCAAGTGGTGATTCCTAATCAATCAATAGTTGGTTTGTCGTATGGATGAAGGAATGCTAAAATCTGAATGCAAAGCAAGAAAGTGAAGAACCAAAGACAAGGCCTTAAGGTTAATGACGTTTCATTCTTCTATGTAGCAATAAATGGGATTGGAGGAAATTTGGAAATATTAAATATGTAAGGAAACAAAATTATATAATTACAAAGAGACACATATACTGAATATATTTAAGAAAATATAATATTATACATAAACTGCATCGGGTATTTTTTCGGGTATCGGGTATCCATATGCCAGGTAATCGGGTCGGGTATCGCTATATACCATACCTGTACCCAAACCCAGAATTTTATATTTTTTTTAAACCCGAACCGGCCCATACCCATCGGGTTTCGGGTATACCCGTCCCAAATATTTCGGGTTTCTGGTATGCCCGTCGGGTTCGGATTTTTTTGCCATCTCTACTCTAGATCAACAAATGTTATGGCATTGTTTATAAACACCTCAAAGAAGGGTGTGGATGTTATATTATATACCCTTCTTTGAGGCGTTTACAAGATAAGAGACTTTAACGGTTTACGTTCCTATGAACATTACATGCATTGTATATGATTTATTGATATATGTTAATTTCTTATCTGGATTGTATATAATTTTTTTTATATATATGTTAATTTCTTAGCAAAATACATGTATTGTATATGATTTATTGATAAGTATTAATTCTTAGCAAAAGAGAGTTTGATATTTATTTAAAATTAAAATTTTAGAATCTATAATTTGATTGATGACAACGATTTAGTAATATCACAATAGTTTTTGTGTATGTGTGTTTGTGTCTATAAATATCTAACTAAGTCTATAAATATCTAACCAATTCACAACTATTGGGTCTCCTTAACCATCATTGGGCCTAACTGACCATCGTTGGATGTAACTAACAATCATTGAGCTTACGGACCATCATTGGATCCAACTGACCATTATTGGTTTAATTAATCATCATAATTGGATCTAATTGACCATCATTAGATCTAATTAATGATCATTGGTTCTAATTGACCATCGTTATGCCTATTGATCATCATCGGGTCCAATTCACCACCAATGGGTCTAAGTGACAATGATTGGATCTAACTGACCATCATTGAATCCAACTGACGATCATTGGTTCAATTAACCATCATTGGATCTAATTGACAATCATTGGTTCTAATTGACCATCATTGGGCCTAATTGACCATCATCGGGTCTAGTTGACCATCATCGGGTCTAAATGACCATCATTGGGTCTAAGTGACAATGATTGGATCTACCTGACCATCATTGGGCCTAATTAGATCTAACTAGCCATCATTGGGCCTAACTGACCATCTTGGATCCAACTGACCATCATTGGTGTAATTAACCATCATTGGATCTAATTAACCATCAATGGATCTAAATGACGATCATTGGTTCTAATTAACATTCAACGTGCCCAATTGACCATTATCGGGCCTAATTGACCATCATCGGGTTTAAATGACCTTCATTGGGTCTAAGTGACAATGATTTAATCCAACTGGCCGTCTTTGAGCCTAACTGACCATTATTAGATCCAATTAATCATCATTGGATCTAGATCTAATTGACAATAAAATATTTATAGTTATTAGTTTTGTTTCTTTCATTAAGGGTGGGTACTAATTGACACTTTTTTCGGTAAAGTGTGGCTAAAGGTATTTAAAAGATGTGTTTTTGTCACATAAATAAAAAAATCCAAAAGATCGTGTTTTTTTTTACTTCATTTGATGTTTTTTTTATAAATTTTTATTTTTCAATTCTTTCTTATTATTTTTCTCATGAATTTACCACCAAAAATAAAACGGTGTCAAAATTTGCAACCGATTAGTTACCTTATCTTATAATATATATTTTGGTGTAAAATCGGTTGCTAAATTTGCTACCATTTTTCTAGGTGGCAACTTTTGGTGACAATAGCCCAGTTTTATCGTAGCTAATATGGTAGCAATTTAGTTTCAAAATAGGTTCGTAAATTTGCTACCGCTAAGGTGGTCACAATTAAATAGGTTTGTTGTTTTTTCTTACAAATTATTATTTTTTAATTCTTTCTTATTATTTTTCTCACGAATTTATCACCAAAAATAAATGGTGTCAAATTTTGCAACCGATTAGTTACTTTATCGGTTGATACATATTTTGGTGTAAAATCGGTTGCTAAATTTGCTACCATTTTTCTAGGTAGCAACTTTTGGTGACAATAGCCAAGTTTTCTAGTAGTGTTTTGAACCCGAAGATGAAGAAGAAGATGAGGTGGAGGAGGTTGTGCCCGAAACACAAGTCGAACGTTTGAAGGGGAAGGGGAAGGAGAAGGGGAAAAAAAGCAAGGTCAAGATAAAGAAGAAGGGTCATCCAAAAAAGTCCCATGGACGAAAATAGAAGAAGAAGCGTTAGCGAAGGCGTATTTGGCTACTTCGAAAGATCCCATAGTTGGTAAAAAAAAATTTACGATACTTGTTACATTTTTTTTTTTTTATTAATATACAATACTTGTTACATTTAATTTTTTTATTACTATACAATACTTGTTACATTTATTTTTTTTAGTACTATACAATACTTTTTACATTATTTTGTTATCTAATATACATTTTATTTAAAAATGTAGGGACTAATCAAATGGGAGATAATATATACGTCGAAGTAGGAAAGAAATTTCACCAAATGATGGAGCAAGGAGTTTATCGCAAGCAGGAGGCCATAAGTTCTAAGTGGAGGAAAATGAATACTACAATCGGGAAGTTCATAAAGTTTTATATAATCCGTTGTATGTAAATCCTCCAAGTGGGTTTAACGAGTAAATGATTTTCAAAGAGGCGATGCGTAAATATGAAGACAAGTATCGCCAAGTTTTTCCCCATGTTCGTGCATGGACGGTGTTGAAGACAAGTGTCAAATGGGCACCGGTTCCAAACGAGGTTTCAAGCACCAAACGAACCAAAACTTCAGAGTCAGGCGATTTTAGCATGGGAGGCGGGTCAACGGTCGTTGTCAAATAAATATAAACGACGACCCAGACCCAGAGTTCGAGGATAATACAGTTCAAGTTCAAGAGGAGGAACGACCCATAGGGAGGGACAGAGCTAAAAAGCAAGTGGCTGCAAAAAAACAAGCTGTGTCAGGGAGTGGGAGCGGGTCAATGCTGGAAGGTTTGGTCGCTGAATTGGCATCCTTCAAAAATACGTTTAGTCAAACTCAAGCAGAGAAGAAGAAATTGAAGGAACGCGAAGTCGAAGAAAAGCTTCGCTTAAAGCAAAAGAGGGTGGAGGAAAGTGTTCGCCAAAAGAATGAAGATAGGCAAATAGAAGAATGGCGAATAATGACAACAGACATCAACGAATACCCCGAAGCAGACCGTCCCGTGTTGCTCAAGATGAAGGAGAGCATCGCAAAAAAATATAATTCGTAGTTTTTTTATTTTAAGTGTTCGCTTTGTTTTTTATTTTTATTTAAGTGTTTGTTTTTTTTTAATTTTTAGTGTACGTTTTTTTTTATTTAAGTGTTTGACGTTTTAAAAATTTTAGGTGTACGTTTTTTTATTTAAGTGTTTGTTTTTTTTAAATACATTTTTACTTTTTATATTAATATGATAATATTATTTAATAAAAAAAAGAAATAACATTAAATGATGATGGACCTCTCCACACCCCTAGGACCATCATCTCATTGATGCTCCTACCCCACGCTGACGTGGCAGCTGAGGTGGAGAACCATCACAGATGATGGGCCTCCTTCATACCCACTAGTCTCATTAGGCTGCTTGCAGAGCAAATGGTAGGATTGCAGGGAGAGAAGCAGGAGGTTTTGAAGAAAGTACTTGAGTTAGAGAGACAGCTAAATGCCAAACAGTTACTAGAGTTGGAAGTTGAGGAATCAAATGGGAAACCGCAAGTGATGAAACATTTGGGCAATGAAGATGATGTTGCGCTTCAAAAACATATTAAAAAGAAGATTGTTAAGCTGGAGGCAAAGACGAAGGAACCGGATGATAAGGAGATTATGAATTGAATTCTTGCAGTTAAGGAATGGCAAAGTACCATTGAGTTGATTAGAGGTAGCAAGTCCGACCCATTTACTTACGAATCGGTCGATTGGGGTTAAATTAGAAAAGCTTAACAAAATGAACGAGTCTAACATCAATCAGGCCCATATTCTTGAAATAACATATTTAAAATTTTATTTGAATGTGTAAATAGCTGAAATAGATCATAAAAATGGGTTGTTATGCAAAAAAAAGCTCCTGTGTGCCATTTTGTAAGCATTAAATAGTCATAACATGTTAGCATACATAAAAGATGTTTACTATTCTAAATAGCAAACAGCTAAGCTTTTGAAAGTCTAAGCACATTTGTGTTTGCAATAGTTGTTTTACTGTCTTAGACGTTTCTGAAAGTTGCTGGCTTCCTGATCTAGTTTCACATTCTTCACGATGTTAGCATGAACTCGTAGTGACCTATATTTTCCTTAAAATAGAAAGAAAATTTGCAATTATAATTTCCCAAACTATTTTACCAACAAAAAAATGTGAAAATGTAAACTTGCCCGTAAGCATTCATCACGCGAATGGTATTCACAATTCTTGAATGATACATGTATAGCTATGTAAATATCATTACCAGCAATCTCACTACTTTCAAGCAAAACTTTAAATGCAAGTTTGCAAACAAAAATGCCCATACCTGCACATGCAACCCTGATAACAACAGACACAGGAGAACAAAAGCAGAACAAAAGAACAATACATCAACCAACGGATGATCGCCAACCTATGCAGAATAAAAGGGAAATAATGGAGTGCTTACTTGCTAAGGCAAGTAGATAAACTGTGTGACGAAACAGAACATAGCCTGCAAAATACACCAAAAAACTCATATCTCACTAACATAACAGTTTGCGCACAAATGTAAGTAAAAAAAACGCAAAACACATAAATTAAATCCAGAACTAAAAAAAAACATACCTGGAGGCAGCCTTGGCCACATCTAAGAAACTCTTGTGTGCAACGTGTTTGGCTTTAACTTCGCTTCTGTTTTGTATCGTTACTCATCATCTTGGAATGCATGTCATGGAACTACTCATCTAATGTATTCAATCCCCACAAGAATGATTCGCACTAACCTTGATGAAACAATATCCTTTCCTCCTTCTCGTCTATATTTATGGCGTTGACAACTTCAGAGGTCCTTTTTGCTACAAACAAATATGAAGTTGCATGTAAAATGGTTGAAATGCAACCTTAGGCAAGTAAGAAATTTCCATTTCCAAAAATACCCCTGAAACAACCTCATACTTAAATTTTGAATTTTGCCAATCAACTAAAAAATATCCGAAATCGTATTTTGACCCGTTATCAAAATGACTTGTAATCTTGTTCTATTATTTGCTTTTCTAACTATACCCAAAAATGACCTTGACTTTGTAATTTTGATCCGTTTCATTCCAAGCTCGACAGTCCTGTTTAGGTAAGTAAGGTGCCATTTACTTTGGCAGATTTGGTAACTGGGTGCGGGTTGATTCCAGTGATCGATTACGGTTAAACAGAACAATGATAAAGTGTGTAATAGTGAAATGTAGAAAAGCATTAACATAAACACTAAAATGCTTTTGACATCAAAATATTTAGTATTTGTAATGACCCAATCGCATTCTTACCCATAACCAACCCAAAAATAATAACCCTTTTTGAGACCATTGGTACCCGTGATGACCTGAACATATGGCAATTGCATGTATTTATATGAATCAAAGTATTTTTGTGATGAAAATATCTATATGTCACGTACAGCAAGAAAACCAATTGGAGCTAGGGGACATTAATTTGGCTTTGAATTAATCCCTTCTTCGGTAACAACATGCCCAAATTCTTTTTCAAGATGTAAACAAAAATCACAACCATAATTTCTAGAAAATAAAAGTCAAAATCCTAAGAAAATTCATTTTTTTCTTCTTCTTCTTCCCTGTTTTATGTTCTATGACTTCATGGGTGCTGAGATCTTATCACAGAACCACCACATAACCCACCCCATCGACGAAACCGCCATCAACAACACCATCCACCACCGACCATCCACAGCCGTCAGCGACAACAATGTTTTCGGTAAAGGTTGTGACGGTGGAGTAATTGCTTTGTAACAGTTGGGGATTGAATGGGGTTCATCATTAAAGGATTGATGAAGGATACGAATGAAGATTTTGTAACTGATACGTGAGAGTGTTTATGCATCAAGACTGGCAAGCCTAAAATGGTAAACCCTAAGAAATCAACATGTGTACCACCGCCTAACAAAGCCAATTAGCCTATAACGAGTGGAGAGGGGCATGGAGACACTTGTGGGACCCAAATATGAAAGGTGAAAATTGTGGGGGAGTGGAAGGGGGAGGTGACACGTGAAATTTCTTTTTTTTTTCTTTATAAAGTATAATTGGATAATAAATCTATTTAATAAATTTAATAAATAAAATATATTTAAATATTTACTGAAAAAAAAAATTAAATATTTAATAAAAAAATAATATTCAAACGGCTATAAATAGAAGACAGAATACTTAGAGTCAGTCACAATTTGATCTCACAATTGAATCTACACACACACAAAGACATGGGTGATGGTTATCATAGCGATTCAGTAGGTCCTTCAAACCTTAGGCGATACTCTCGCCGACGACAACGTTCACAACCACTGTCCTCTCCTCATCCACAACCTCAACCATTGTTATCTCCTCCTCCTATAGTGTACACTCCTCCTCCTCCTCGTCGAGTAACAACAATTCCTCCTTTAATAGGTTACACTCCTACCGATTCAGATGATCCTCTTACAAATGAGGAATATATCTGGGCTCTTGACTACACCATGGTTGTCATGGGATTGGGG
Organism: Ambrosia trifida; assembly: GCA_028751855.1. Classification (NCBI taxonomy): domain Eukaryota; kingdom Viridiplantae; phylum Streptophyta; class Magnoliopsida; order Asterales; family Asteraceae; genus Ambrosia; species Ambrosia trifida. The sequence goes on from CM054129.1 coordinate 6,374,428, forward strand.
CAGCTACAACTGGTGGAGACCAAACCTAACCCAACCTCACCCCAAACCCTCCTGCTACGGAGTCAAATGAGGAAGGGTATGAAGCAGATATTGGTGGGGAGTATATGAGTATGGATGATGAACCATACTATATTCCAAGTCCTGACTATGGTTGCATCCGCTCAGATGCTAGGTCGGACGGTCGTGATAGCGATCTTTCTGTGTTGTCACCGGAGTATACACTGGAGGATGAGATAACTATTCTCCGTAGAAGAAATTTAGGTTTAATTATGTAATGTTTTAATAAGTAATTTAGGATTATGTAACGTTTTAATTTAATAAGTAATTTAAGATTATGTAATGTTTTAATATATAATATTTTTTAACACATCCTAACGGTTAATTTTTAAAAACTTTTAATTTTTTTAGATCTAATGCTTTACTTTTATTCAAAATTTGAAGTTTTTTTAACCCAAAGGTTAGTTTTGATGCTTTTAATTTTTTTCTAAACAAAATCACAAAACAAGTCCCTCCAATAGTTTTCCTCCACCTCACCCCCCCCCCCCCAATGGAAAATCCACCGCCCAAGGGGCTCCCCCACCCACTCCGTTCATCCTTAAAGGTAGACATCAACTTAAAAACGCCAAATGACTAAAACACCCTTAAAACCAAACAAAATTATGAAAGTGGCAAAAAAAAGATGCAGAAATGTTACTCAATATATTCGAACCCAGGTGTGAGCTATAATAGAAAAGTAACGCATCCAACCGGGCTGCATCTAATTTTGAAATAATAATCATAAACAATGTTTATAAACACTATAATATAAGAAAAAAAACAAAAAAAAAATCCAATAGGCCACTGCCACCGGGTAGTGGCACTATTCATTAGCATTGACAAATTATTATATAGGATAATACAATTAAATCTTACATTTTTTAAATGCATTCCCTTTTTAACTTGTCTTTAACTAAATGAATAAATTTTAAAATATGGTGGTATTCTGCACAAAGGGCGGTATTGTAGAATTTTGTTGACTTAGACCATGTGTAGTGGAGGGGGTTAAATATAACGCTCCTGATTCTGATTGGTCCACGTGGTAGCTGAGTCAGCATGTGGATTGAAGTGAAAACAGGGTGTAGTGGTAAGGGAAAAAATATAATGCCTCTGTTTCTGATTGGTTGTTTATTTTATTATTATTTTTTAATTAATAAACTCAAAATAGTTAAAATAAAAGACAATTAATATTAAAAAAAAGTTACAACTAAATATTAAAAAAAGTTACAAAATAATTAAAATAAAAGACAACTAATATTAAAAAAAAAGTTACTGCTAATATTAATTTAAACATTACATATTTCTAAATCTATATCTATATCTATATCTATATATATAATAAACCGAAGCATTTTTAATGACATGTCATAATATTATGCAATCTCACTTTTGAGAGATGCGACATAAGATGTGATGTGGCAACTCTAGACCAATTTAAAAAAAAAGAAATAAATATGATTTAACATAATCTATTAAATACATAATCTACTAAATGTAAATATTAAAACTTTATTATTTTCTCTCTCATTTTTCCTCTCCAAACTTTTAAATGTTAATATCTTTTATATACGAGATTTTTTAAGGAAAAAAATTATACCAAATTAACGAGCGTTTTATTATCTTTCCAACGAGTACCATAGTGCTATATAAAAAACGGAGAAAAAAACGACTATTTTTTGTAACCCGACAGTTATTGTGTCAGGTTTGGAATTAGTTTAAAAAAATTGTGGGTTTGTGTCGGACCTGGGATTAGGTGATACCCGACCAATTACCCTTTTTTATATTAGAATATGATAACTTATGGCAGAGATTTGTTTAAAATAATAATAATAATAATAATAATCATTAATTATAAATTGGCAGATGCCATTTTATAGTTTAGATACTTCTAATTTTATTCACTTTACTTAGATTTCTCAACCCGGGACGCTTCCGGGGTATAAACTAGTTACTTATTTAAACACTAGATAATCCTAAACTACTTATTTAAACATTACATAATTAATCCTAATTTTCTCCCCTATGGAGAGTGATATACGTTAAAATATACATATTTAAATCCCCGATTAAACTCCCAAATTATGCGTTTTCGACCATAATTGCACGAATTCGGTACTTAACCACTTCATATGTTTATTGCAGGTCTTAAACGACGTCCCACGAACAAAGTCGAAGAAACCGGGCGAAAATCGGACAAGACGGAAAGTTTTGGCAAAATCAGCTAAGTCTGGAAAAAGTGCACGGTCGTGCCCCCAGGTGCACGCCCGTACGGGCTCATTGTTCTCGGACACAGACAAGCTGCACTGCCAGTGCGACCTGGCGTGCAGCCCATGTTCTCGGGCACCCTGATCAGCACGACCGTGCGGGTGCCCGTGCGACTCAGTTTCTCGGGTGCACTGCCAGTGCACCAGGCAGTGCACACCAACACTTGGCTACCACCAGACCCGCACGCCCGTGCACCCTAGGTGCACGGCCGTGCAAAATGTCTAGATATTTCGAGAGATCAGCCAAGCCACTTGCCCACTTGCACGTCAACTCAAGTTGATAAATTGCACGATCGTGCACAAAATCAAAGTTTCTATAAAAACAGAGCATAACCCACTGATCAGTTATTGGGTGATCTCTGGGCGATTTGGGGCGATTTTCTGGACCTGTGAGCTGCTGCAAAGGCAAGGAACGAGCTCGAGAACTCATCCGGATCATCGATCATCATCCAATCCATCACATTCAAGTTTTATGGTTTGATCTATTAAGCTTTTAGTTGATTCAAATATGTTTGTTTTAGCTTGTTTGTGTTGTTTATGTAGTAAATTATCGTCTAGTAATCATGTTTAGTAATCGTTAGTAGAAAAAAAAAACAATCGTTAGTATGTAATCATGTTTTGTATAAATTTGGCGTTTTTCACGTTTAGATCTTGATGATCATAGCACAACCTTGTTTCATTGTTATTGGATTTGTAGCTGTATTTGAATGACTTTGGTGATTATCGAATGTGTTAGGCGGATACATGTTGAAAAACCGTCCGTTTATTCGTCCGGTAGTAGACTCGATAACTTGTTAATAAGTTTACACCATGAAACTGTAACCGGGTATTGGTTTGGTTAAAGTCAGTCGAATAACGCTTAAAAATGCTTACCGGCACGTAAAAGGGTTTTAAAAGCCTAATGGTGTCGTTACTGATCTTTGACACGGTTAATGATCTTTGGTAGTTATTTTGGTGAAAATGGCGATCTTAGTAGATTCGTGTTCAAAGTTGGTAAAATGGAATAGGTTGTGAAATGCTCTACTTTATGCTAGTTTAGGTGGCTGTGTTGTGTATTCGGTATTGCTTTCCTGAATTAGTGAGGTTAGAAAACTCTTAACAGATGACTAACTTATCTTTAGAAGATCTGCGTGAGATTATATCAGCTGCTCGCTAATAAACGACTTGAAGTGGTTAACGTGTGTATTCGTGTTAGCTTTCTGTATAGTTGTCATGTTAGGATGCCCGAAAGGGACACTAACTGTCGGAAAATGGGAATGTTGATCACACGCCTGTATTACTTATTATATTTAGATGACATGCTAGGATTGGTATATTATAGTTTATACAGTTATATTTTGTATTTGGAGTCTTACATATGTTATTTATGTGTTTTAGAATTAATGTAGTTAAAAACAACAAACTTCAACTATCTTTTCCTACTGGTAAATCGGGGATAGAGTTTTAGTACCATTGCTCCGCGCGTGTCCATGGATCGATATCTGGTTCTTATCTGTACGTTACTACATATAAGACAGGGTACACTTGCCCTATTGTGTGTGTTTTAATATTAAGGTATAAACCATTTTTATAAATATTAAAGCAAAACGTGTGTTATTTCATTGTAAAATTATGTGTATATCCGCACACGTCAAGTTTTTGGCGCCGTTGCCGGGGACGCGAGGAGCATTAGGAACGAACCGAGTCAACTTTTTACCAGTGTACATGCTTGTGATTACTTGTTTATATTTCGTTGATTCGTTATTTCATTCATTTATTTGCATATATGATTCTTTGAATTTTTATTTAATTTATCCGTCGGTTGATATTTTGGATTGATTTTAGATTGGTTTATAGGTTTGCATATAGATTCGTTCATTTATCTACTTATAGGATTGTTTGATTTGATTATTCGTTCATTAGGATGTTGATAGATTTAATTGATTGAATATTGGATTAATTGGTTTGTCTATGATTTGATTTGTTCGTTATTTGATTAATTAGATTTATTTGTTCGTATTTGGACTAATTATTAATTTCATTCATTGTATAGTTTTAGGCTTAGTCTGCTTATTTCTGTTCATTCTATTGATTCTATTAGTTTTTATTTGATTTTCTCGGGTATATGGCTTTCCGTTATTTTCGCATGAATTTATGGATTCTTTATTTCATTTATTTATTTTTCTGTCTTTTATCGCCTTTTAGGGTTTGTCATATATTCGCCTGTTGCAACTGTATCATTCTTAATTGCAGGTTGATGTCCGCGAACCCCGGGCCTTCTAGTGATCTTTCTGACGAGGAGCGAAGGCGCCTGAGGAGAAGCGAGAGGATTAGACTTCATAAGTTGCGTCTTGTTTCTGATATTCTTATTTCTACTCCTATAGTTGAGGTCCCAGTTGACGAGGCGAGGCACGATTTGGCTGACGACGAGGACTCGGAAGCCCACAGTGACATTATCATGGCGGACGACGACATTCCGCTGAATGATAGTGGTCGTCCAGGAGGAGATGGACTGGCGACGAGTATTGTCCGACCGGCTATTTTGGCGGACCATTTCGAGATCAAATCTAGTATCGTGAATATGATACAAAACTCGGTGCAATTCGGTGGATTGGAGCATGAGGATCCAGGCCGACATATTGCTGCATTCTTAGAGGTTTTAGCCACCTTTAAGATGACGGGCATCTCCAATGATGCTATCCGTCTTAGACTCTTCCAATTCTCACTGTGGGACAAAGTCCGGACTTGGCTTCTGTCACAACCCGCAGGGTCGATCACGACCTGGGCATAGTTGTCCCAACAATTCATGCAACAATACTTTCCTCCTGAAAAGACACAGAAATTGAGGAATCACATCATGACATTTCGTCACGATGACAAGGAATCACTATACACCGCATGGGAGAGATTCAAAGACCTGCTCTTGAGTGTCCCGCACCATGATATCTCAAAAAGACATCTGGTGCAAACGTTCTATCAGGGGCTCGAGTATGTCTCGCAGGAACGCCTTGATGTATATGCTGGGGGAGACATCGGAACGAAGTCCCCTAATGAAGCATGGGCCATTATTGAGAAGGCGTACCAGAAGTCTAAGTCTCGAAAGAGTGACCGATCAAGATCTTCATCTGCCCGATCGGGTGTACATGCCGTGGATAACTACACGGCCATTTCTGCACAGATAGAGGCGCTGGGTACGAGATTTGACAGATCTCAACAAAGTGTAGCCCAGGCCCAAAGTCTGTGTGATCAGTGCGGGGTGTCTCACGAGCCTGGCTCGTGTGCTCAGGGGGGTATGTATACTGGCCACGAGGATGTGGCTTACATGGGTAATCAGTCGAGACCCCAAAGTAACCCCTACAGTAATACTTACAATCCGGGTTGGAGGAATCACCCAAACTTCGGGTGGAGATCTGGTACTTCGAACCAGAACCCTCTCGGATTTCAGCAGAGAGCCGCCACACCACACCAATCTCACCAGTCCCAACAGTCCCAACAACAGCCTTACTAATCTCATGGCCAATCCTACCAATCCAGACCGAACCAGTACCAGAACCAGGGCGCTGGGGGCATTTTCCAGCAGCACGCCCAGGGCGGTACGTCTAGGTTGGAGGAAATGATGTCTCAACTCCTCACCAACACAACAAATTCCAATCAAATCGCCGAGCAGCGCTACCAGCAACACGAGGAGCATTTCTCCAATTAGGAGGGAGAGATGAGGGGCCATAAGGCGTCCATGCAGGCCATTGAAAACCAGGTAGGCCAGATGGCGAAGATGATGTCTAAGAGACAGCAGGGTAATCTCCCGGGCAACACTGAGCCTAATCCGAGGGGGCATGTAAATGCCATCATGACGAGGAGTGGTAAAACCACGGGACCTGACACATCGGGCTCACCACCGATCACTGAGACGGTCCAGACTAAGTCTTCGGACGAGGTGCACGCTAGGCGAGTCCCAGCAAGTACAGCACAGTTGCCGAAGCCAGTCACTGACTACACTCCTCCTGTTCCATATCCTGGCAGACTTAGGAAACAAAAAGACGAGGCCCAATACGGGAAATTTCTCGAGCTGTTCAAACAGCTACATATAAACATCCCGTTTGTGGAAGCCTTAGCCCAGATGCCTAAGTATGCCAAGTTTCTAAATGAAATCCTCACAAACAAGCAAAAACTTGAGGACCTGTCCTGTGTGCTTCTGAACGAGAACTGCTCTGCAATCCTGCAGAATAGACTGCCCATGAAAATGGGAGATCCAGGTAGTTTCACCATTCCTTGTTTGATTGGGAATATGTCTGTTAGTAATGCACTGGCAGACTTGGGTCCGAGCATTAACCTTATGCCGTATAAGGTTTTTGAGAAGCTGGATCTGGGTGAGCCTTCACCCACCAGGATGAGTATTCGTCTTGCTGATCGTTCGATCAAATATCCTCGGGGATTTGTTGAGAATATGCTTGTCAAAATTGACAAATTTGTATTCCCGGTGGATTTTGTCCTCCTTGATATGGATGAGGACTCTAAAGTGCCTCTGATCCTCGGACGTCCTTTCCTTAACACGGCTAGGATGATTGTTGATGTGGCTGCGGGCCAAACAACACTCCGGGTGAATGATGAGCATGTGACTTTTGATGTTCAGAGGTCGATGCGTCATCCCGAGAGTTAGGATGACACACTATACTATCTTGATATAGTAGACCAGTGTGTCAGTTCTCACTTTCGAGGCACGATAGAGGAGAATGTTTTGGGCACACATCTGTTGTGTGGGTACTTAGATGGCATTATGAAGGAGGGCCATAGAGATGAGCAGCCGGTCTATCAGATCGGTGATGATAGTTCCCAGAGCCCGGAGCGTTTCGTGGAGATTGAGCGAGAAGAGAGCGATAAGTCGAAGCCGTCTGTTGAAGAACCGCCGTCTTTGGAGCTGAAGGAGCTCCCACCGCATATGGAGTATGCATTCCTTGACGAGGAGGGTCGTCTGCCTGTTATCATTTCATCTTCTTTATCTGCAGTTGAAAAGAGCGAGTTGCTTCGTGTACTTAAACTTCATAAGAAGGCAGTCGCCTGGAAGATCATGGACATCAAGGGTATTAACCCCTCATTCTGTACTCATAAAATCTTGATGGAAGATGTCTATAAGCCTTGTGCGCAGCACCAGAGGCGTCTGAACCCGAACATGCAAGAAGTTGTTAAGTCTGAGGTCATTAAGTTGCTTGATGCTGGATTGATATATCCGATCTCGGATTCTGTTTGGGTTAGTCCTGTGCACGTCGTGCCCAAGAAGGGTGGCATGACGGTGGTCACGAATGATAGGAATGAGTTGATTCCTACAAGGACCGTCACTGGGTGGAGAGTTTGCATTGACTACCGCAAGCTCAATGACGCCACCCGCAAGGATCACTTCCCGCTTCCATTCATCGATCAGATGTTGGAACGACTATCGGGGAAGTTGTATTACTGTTTCCTTGATGGTTTCTCTGGATACTTTCAGATCCCTATCGATCCTGTGGACCAGGATAAGACGACTTTCACATGCCCTTTTGGCACATTCGCCTACAGGCGTATGCCATTCGGGTTGTGCAATGCACCGGCGACCTTCCAGCGTTGCATGGTTGCCATTTTTCATGACATGCTCGAGGACTCCATGGAGGTATTCATGGATGATTTTTCCGTTTTTGGGAGTTCATTCGATCAGTGTCTAGGGAATCTGGAGCGGATGCTTCAGAGGTGTGAGGAGACCAGTCTTGTGCTAAACTGGGAAAAATGCCACTTCATGGTGAAGGAATGAATAGTCATGGGGCATAAGGTCTCCCAAAGTGGGTTGGAGGTTGATCCTGCCAAAGTAGATATCATTTCTAGGCTCCCTCCACCTTCCTCTGTCAGAGCGATCCGCAGCTTTTTGGGTCATGCGGGATTTTACAGGCGATTCATCAAAGACTTTTCAAAAATCGCCCGTCCGATGACCTGTTTGTTGGAAAAGGATGCACCGTTTGTGTTTGGTGCAGAATGTTTGAAAGCCTTCGGGCTTTTAAAGTGTTTGCTTGTGGAGGCCCCTATATTGGTAGTACCTGACTGGGAGCTGCCATTCGAGATTATGTGCGACGCGAGTGACTTCGCGATAGGGGCGGTCTTGGGACAGCGGAAGGAAAAGCACTTCCACCCGATCTACTACGCTAGCAAGACTCTTCATGATGCTCAGGAGCATTACACCACCACGGAGAAAGAGTTTCTTGCTGTAGTATTTGCATTCGACAAGTTTAGATCTTATTTAGTGCTGTCGAAGACCATTGTCTATATGGACCATGCAGCGATCCGATACCTTTTTAGCAAACAGGACGCGAAACCGCGCCTGATTAGGTGGATCCTGTTGCTGCAGGAGTTCGATATAGAGATTCAGGACAAGAAGGGTGCCCTTAATGTCGCTGCTAATCATCTATCCAGACTCGAGCATGAAGATGCTGAGAACTCTGCGTGGGACACCATTAATGACAATTTTCCCCATGAGTTCTTGATGAGCGTCGAGTCGGTGGAAGATGTATCGCCATGGTTTGCGGATTATGCGAACTACCTCGCTTGCGGGATCCTTATCAAAGGATTGTCGCACCACCAAAAGATGAAGTTCTTCGCGGACCTCAAGCATTACTTTTGGGACGACCCATTTTTGTTCTGGGTCGGGGCGGATCAGCTGATTCGCCGTTGTGTGTTCGGGGTAGAGGCGGCGCAGATCTTGCGCGATTGTCACGAGGGGCCTACCGGAGGTCACCATGGAGCGAATTACACTGCTAAGAAAGTGTTAGACTCCGGGTTTTACTAGTCCACACTCTTTCGTGACGCCCAGATATTGGTTGGTGCTTGTGATTAGTGCCAGAGGGCGTCGAACATATCGGCACGCGACCAAATGCCGCAAAACCCGATTCAAGTCTGTGAGGTCTTTGACATTTGGGGCATAGACTTCATGGGACCGTTCCCCTCCTCACGGGGCAATAGATATATACTCGTGGCAGTTGATTACGTATCAAAGTGGGCCGAGGCGCAAGCCTTTCCCACAAATGATGCCCGAGTTGTAGTGAGGTTTGTTAGACGCTTGTTCTTGCGGTTTGGTGCCCCAAAGGCACTGATTAGTGACCGTGGTACACATTTCTGCAATGCGCAGCTTGATCGCGCGTTAGCACGTTATGGTGTCCACCACAGGTTATCCACCCCGTATCATCCATAGACAAGTGGACAGGTGGAGGTCACTAACCATGGATTGAAGCGAATCCTTGAGCGGTCAGTTAATCAAAACCGCAAGGATTGGGCGGACAAGCTGGATGACGCATTGTGGGCCTTTAGGACTGCTTACTAAACGTCTATTGGGACGACTCCCTTTAGGCTTGTCTATGGCAAAGCGTGTCATCTCCCAGTCGAGCTAGAGCATAGGGCATTCTGGGCTCTTAAAACGGCGAATTTGGATCTGAAGACCGGCGGTGAGACCCGTTTCTTGCAGATTCACGAGCTAGAGGAGCTTAGGCAACAAGCCTATGAGAGCTCGATGTTGTACAAAGAGCGCACGAAGAGATTGCACGACAGTCGCCTGAAACACCGAGAAGATTTTCAGGTAGGCGACTTGGTCCTGCTTTACAACTCGCGCCTGCGTCTCTTTCCAGGAAAGTTGAAATCCCGATGGACAGGACCGTACACTGTTAAGGAAGTATATCCTTACGGGACTGTTTCGATTGAAAATTCAGAGGGTTTGACTTTCAAAGTCAACGGTCATCGCCTGAAAGTATACATTGACGGACCGGTTGACAAATCGGTGGAGATGATCGATCTCTACGACCCGCGCGCCTAATAAGTGTGGGGAAGTGAGTCTAGCTAGCGACTCATTAATAAATATAGCACGGCGTGTATGGGCGCGCCAAAGGGTAAATATGTAATTAGTGTAAATATTTCTTGCTTTATTTTAATTTTCGTAGTTTAACGTTGTTTCGAGTAATGTGCAGGTTCGTACCGGTTTTGAACAGAGCGGGAAGGAGCAATGGAGCGCAAACAGTCGACAAACAGGTTTAAATTGTTTAAAATGATGTTTTCAGACAAAACAGGGTTGCTGCGCGGGAACATGCAGCTGCATGCTGCATTTCTGCAAGTCTGCAGACTGTGCACGGCCGTGCGAAAATTATGCACGGCCGTGCGGATCGGGCTGATCAACAAGCCTGATCAACACTGGCGTGCAAGGGCTAGTGCAAGACGGGTGCACGGCCGTGCGGCCCATCCGCACGACCATGCGGGCCAAAAAGCCCAGCCCAAAATCAAGATTATAAATACATCTTTAACTTCATAACTTGCCAAACCCTTGCACTAGCAGCCGCATCACCGTTCCAACCCTCTAAAATAGCCGAAAACTATCATCTTTTGCTTGAAATCTTCACTCATTCTCTTCCAAGTCGCTAAGGTATGAACCCCTTCATAATATTGCACCTATTTTATGTATTTTTAGCATAGATCATTTTTATTTTCGTATTTTAGGTTTTAGATTTGGGGGTTTCTTCATAATCTAATAATAGCCCACAAATCTTGTTTAGTTTTGTTAATATATGTTAGGTTTTTGAATAATCTTTCTTAAACCGTGCACACCCAGGCCCAAATCATTGTCATTGTGAAATTATTTGAGTTATATTTGAGATTTGGGTGTTTTTGCTACAAATTTATGAAAACCTGGAACTGTGCACGGTCAGCTGCACGGTCGTGCACCAGACCGTGCGAGGCGAGAAAACTGGTCTGCACTGCCGTGCCCAAGGCAGTGCAGCCTCTGACCTGACCAAAGACCAAGGGTGCACGACCGTGCACAATTGTGCACGGCCGTGCATCAGTAGTAGATTCAGGTCAGAATGCGCGCAGGTCCGTTTTGGACATCCGGGACCTCCGTTTTTTGTGTACTAACAATTTTGTATTCATTTTTGCATGCAGATGGAACACGAATTCCTAGGGTTCGAAAGCCGAGTTAAGAAGGAAGGACCGTGTATCGACAAGCTCGTGAAGCTTTGGGGCAGGCGGAACTCGTTTGGAGTTCCTATTAGGCTCAACTTGGATTTACTGGACACGCTGAATCAGAGTGAACGATATGATGGGTTTGTCTCGCCGAACATGGCGAAGTTGTTGAGCATAAATCAGCCAGTCTACCGGGAGATCACGATAGAGTACTTAGCTTCCTTTTCATACAAGAAACCAAAGGAGGGGCAGTATAAGGACTTCCACGAGAAAGATATACGGTTTAGGCTCTGCGGGAAGTGGCACCATTGGTCAGTGGCACGACTGGGGAGGAAGCTTGGGATCTACGAGTACTTGGAGACCAACTCGGAAGATTTCTGTGGTGTCCACAGCTTCGTGGACAATGCCGAGCGGGGCGCGTTTTGGGCATCGAATGCCGTTGGTCCACCTTATAATCCGAGGTCGGCCAAGGCATCTAAGATTAAGGACCCACTTCTCCGCTTACTACACCATGTCTTCAGCCACACGATCTGTGGCCGAAAGGACAGTTCGGGGAACTATCCCACTCCCGACCTTCTATATTTATATTATTTCTACGAGGGTGCCCCACTGAACTTGGCCGCACGGATGGCCGAGTTCTTTCTCACTGCTGGGGGCACCAAGGAGGGGAGCGAGATACATGGGGGAGAATACGTGACCCAGATCGCCGAGGCATTGGGACTGCTGACCCCTGAGGTCAAAGACACGCTGACATTGGTCACTACTGGGGTTACATTGGACCTCAGATCAGTCAGGTCTCAGAACCTGATTTTTGACACGGATGGGGTCCACGCCTTATTAGTCAGGACATAGTATGGGACCCCGTGCCAGCACCACAGGGAGAGGACGAGGAGATGCTTAAGCAGCACCCAGGAGGTGGTGGTGACGCGCCACACTCTCCACAGCACTCTCCTCACCACTTCCAGCCCCATGACCAGCACTTCCAGCCCCAGGGTCAGCAGTGGCCTCCCGGCATCCCGACATACCCTGAGTTCTACCGGCGGTTCCAGACGATGGAGCTGAACTTGCAGAACGTGAGCACACAGCAGGGGCAGATCAGACAGGACCAGCAGGATATGTTGTCCACCATGGATCGTGTGCAGCAGGATGTTAGGTACATCTTTGAGTACCTCTTTGCCGGGTTAAAGTCGGTGCATCCGGGTTACTTCAACAACCCGCCCTTGTTTCCTTATGGTGCACCTGGCGACCAGCCAGGAAGTTCCGGTCAGCACCACAGGGACGACGCCGACCAGTAGCCACCACCGTTTATGCATGCAGTTGTTAGTACTTCTTTTTATTTATTTATGCTTTTCGTATTCGGGTCTGCGTACCCATGACTTTTTAGTATTTGTACTTGAACTATTTCTTTTCAGTATTTTCAATTTCAGTAGTATTAGCTTGGTTTGAATAAGTGTGATGATGTATGGATGTGTTTGATGTGTTTTGGTTTTGTCAAGAATGGTGATAGTGCAGGAAACGGCGAGCACCGGTATGGATGCTCAATGCGGTCACCATACTTTTTGGTTTATCGACAACAGGGGAGTTTTATTCTCCTTTTTCGCACAAATATTTAGTTATTTCATAAACGCTTTCTATTGTCACATTGGGGACAATGTGAGTTTCAAGTGTGGGGAGGGATTATTATTGTGTTTGTCCTCTTGTATATATACATATGTATATATTTTATATAAAAAAAACCCTTTAAAAATACATATATGTATTTATTTACTTATAAACATCAAGCCTAACTAATTTTTGACAAAGATAACTCGAGGCGCGACAAACAGATGAAATGCGAGCGTGTTAGATTCGTACACTTGCACCCATTTACTTCCGGTTACGTGAGCATTTGAGCCTTTAAATAGATTTTCATTTCTTTGACATGCTTTCGAGTAAGCCGGATGTTTTGTGTAATTTAGAACTTGTCATTAGCATACTTATTTAGATCAGATACGTGTGAGATTGTACGAACATGATTGAGGCATTTAGGATACCCTTTTGATTTAGCCTTTTCTTTTCGTTCTTTCTGTTTCCCCTTACCCAAATGTTATCCACTAGTTAACCATGTTGAACCTAATCTCGTGTTTTTTCTTATTTACCACACCATTTCACTACTAAACCAAATAGCCTTTTTCTTTTAAACCTTTTGTGTTAAAGCTCGGTTTAGGTTTTTGTTTGACTAGTTTTTATGTTGTAAATAGTTCGTTTCGGGTTTATATATTTAGAACCCGTATGTTGATTATATTTCAGTTTCAGTTTAGTATATATATATATATATCATAGATATATGTTGAAAAAAAAATTACAGAAAAATCCAGAAAAATAGAACACCCTAAAATAGGGTGAATTAGCAGTGATTCGAGCAGTTTTTAGAGCTTTCAAGTTAAAAGTATATGTTTAGCCCGTTTCAAAAGAAAAGTCGCCTATATTAGCATTCTTGTTGTACAGTTGTAGTAGTTGCTATTAGTTAGACATAACCGCCGGGTTTTAGCCGATTTGTCACTTTAAATATCCATTCCACACCCTTACCTTTGCCTAACATTACAACCCTTACAAGACCTTTTGATTTGTGCTTTTTCACACGTTAGTTGGTGAAGACTAGATCTTTTGACAAGCTTATGATATTGCACGATTCATTGTCTTGGCAATGGAGCGATTTACACATACACATTACACATATGTATCATAAATAAAACCGAGTGTGTGTGAACATTGTGAGTCGTGTACGGGTTTGCGTGCTTGTAGATCGGAAGTGAGTCGTTGCTTTTTAGTTATCTTATCACCTGTTTATATATCTTTGTCGGCTTGTCTATTATCGTCTGTACAGGCTATATTTTGTCTTTGTTGCCACTTGGCGAGTTTTTCGTTTATTTCTGTTTAAGTGTTTGCTTGAGGACAAGCAAAGTTCAAGTGTGGGGAGGTTTGATATACGTTAAAATGTACATATTTAAATCCCCGATTAAACTCCCAAATTACGCGTTTTCGACCATAATTGCACGAATTCGGTACTTAACCGCTTCATATGTTTATTGCAGGCCTTAAACGACGTCCCACGAACAAAGTCGAAGAAACCGGGCGAAAATCGGACAAGACGGAAAGCTTCGGCAAAATCAGCCAAGTCCAGGTGCACGCCCGTGCGGGCTCATTGTTCTCGGACACAGACAAGCTACACTGCCAGTGCGTCCTGGCGTGCAGCCCATGTTCTCGGGCACCCTGATCAGCACGACCGTGAGGGTGCCCGTGCGACTCAGTTTCTCGGGTGCACTGCCAGTGCACCAGGCAGTGCACACCCAGCACCCGGCTACCACCAGACCCGCACGCCCGTGCACCCTAGGTGCACGGCCGTGCGAAATATCTAGATATTTCTAGACATCAGCCAAGCCACTTGCCCACTTGCAAGTCAACTCAAGTTGATAAAGTGCACGGCCGTGCACTTTATGCGCACGGCCGTGAACAAAATCAAAGTTTCTATAAAAACAGAGCATCACCCACTGATCAGTTATTGGGTGCTCTCAGAGCGATTTGGGGCGATTTTCTGGACCTGTGAGCTAGAGGTGTACAAAAAAAACGGTTTTTTTAACCGTTTATAAAAACCGAAACCGGTTTTTTTAAAAACCGGTTTTTTTACCACCGGTTTTAAACCCGGCCCGAGTATCCAGTTTTAGACCAGTTTTATTATACAGCGAAATGGATTTTTAAAAACCGGTTTTTTTTAAAAATCGAAGAATAAACCGGTTAGGATTAAAAACCGGTTTTAAAACAGGTTATTTCAAAAAACCGGTTGGTAATGGTTATAAAAAAACCGGTTAAACCGGTTTCTGACCGTTAAATTTCAGCAGCAGCAGCAGAAACGGTAATATGACCGTTTGAAGCTGTTTTTTGACCGTTTTTTTTGTTTTTTTAGGCCCAATCTTTTATCTTTAAGTCCTATAAATACCCCATGATGTTTTGGGTTGATTACACAACTCCAATACAGTCTTAATACTCTCTAAAATCCTAAAAAACCATTTAGTATTAGCAAAAAAAAAAAAAAAACTCTCAAATGGCGTCCTCTAGCCAACAAGATTCGACTCACATTGGTGCTTCAACTAGCGATGTGGTGGTTCGGGTTGTTCCTACCAAGCGAAATCGAGATGTTTGGCAACACTACGATATGTGTGAAATGGCTTCGGGTGAAAAAAAGGCTCGTTGCAAATATTGTAAAGGGTTCTACAAGCCGGAAGCAAACACCTCTTTGAAAACGCACATCACAAAGCCATTTTGCAAGGTTTTGAAATCACAAGCTTCGAAGGATCAACCGGCAATGACAAGTGAAGGAGAGATCTTCGCTTACTCCATTGATGCGGTTCGTGAGGAAATGGCATGTTTTGTCATTCAAGAAAGCCTTCCTTTCAACCACTTCGACAACCAAAGGTATACTCGCCTTGTTCAAAGAACTCTCCAACCACGATACACTCATGTAAGTCGTGCAACTCTTAGAAGGGATTGTTTAAAAATGTGGAAAAAAGCTAAAAATGAAACAATTTCTTTTTTTTTTTTGAAAATTTACAAACCGGTGTAAACCTTACTAGCGATGTGTGGTGGACACCTCATGGTGTACCCGACTCTTACATTTGTGTCACCGCACATTGGGTTCAACCCGATTCATGGCAAATGATGAAACGTACGATTGCATTTCAACTTTTCGATTATCCACACACGGGTCAAAATATTTTTAAGGTTATTGACAACGTTATTAAAACTTATAAATTGGAGGAAAAAATATTTTCTATATCTTTTGATAACGCCTCCAACAATACCGTTGCAATAACACAATTAAAATTAAAATATAAACCCATTTGCGAAGGTGCATTTTTTCATAGTCGATGTGTTGCACACATCATAAATTTGGCGGTTCAAGACGGTTTAAAAATTGTTGAGTCACAAAAGGAGGGTTTTAGAAGAATGTTGCGTGATATTTTTAGCAACGTACAAAGACATACTAAATATATAAAGTTTTGTGCGGAGACGAAAAAACCGTGTTTGGGTTCGAATTGGGATTGCCCAACAAGATGGAGTTCTACATGTAACATGTTTGAAAAGGCGATTTCACAAAAAGAAACTTTAATGGCTTTTCATGAAATCTTGTCGAGTCGTGGTAAGGTTAACCCTTACCACGCAAGGAGTTGGGAAACTATTGAGCGTATAGCCGATATGCTACAAGTTTTTAAAACGTCGACAACCGCTTTATCCGGTGTTTATTATCCCACAAGTCCTTTAGCAATTCACAAAATATTTTTAATGACGTCTAAACTAAGCAAGATAAGTATATATGGGCATCCGTATTCGGATATGGTAACACCAATGAAAGAAAAACTTAAAAAATATTTTAGAGAGATACCACCGGTTTTTTCTTGTGCCACCGCCTTAAACCCTTGCTATAACATAAGGGGCGTTAATTCTATGATTGATAAAATTGCGGACGAGTTGGGTTTAAATTGTGCCGAAGACCCATGTTTTAGCCAATCTTTGAAAAGTAAATTTAGCACTCATCTTAATTCCATGTATGCTTTTTATCAATCAAAGTATGGTTCAAGCTCACAAATTCATGATTCATTGAGAAACACTTTGGACGAGAATTCAAGTGATTCCGATTTCGCTTTTTATAGTCATTTATGGAATGTAAGTGAACAAGATGAAGCTACTAACACACCAAGTAGCGAAATCGGGAGATATAGTGGTACAAACTTTTTACAACACTTCACTCCCGAACAATTTAAAAACTTTGATTTGTTGGCTTGGTGGAAAGAAAAGGAAGAACAATTTCCGATTCTAGCCGCCATGGCCCGAGATTTACTAAGTGTCCAAGCTTCTACGGTAGTTTCGGAATCCGCTTTTTCTACTAGTGGCAGGGTCTTATCGATAAGGAGAACGTGGCTAACTCCTAAGGCGGTTGAGATGTCTATTTGCTTAAAGGATTACTTGGATGCGGCGGAAAGAGTACAAGATAAGCGCTCACTTGAGGGAGAATTGGAGTACGAAGCCGAATTGTACGAGGACGAGGTGAATATGGCCTTGATTGAACCAATGACCGACGAAGAAGCCGAACTTGATGAATACCTTCGAAACAACTCGGGTTCGGGCGAAGATTAAAGATGTTTTTCAAGAGAAGTTTGATGTATTCAAGACGCTTTCTTATGTTTTAAGACTTTAAGTTGTTTAAGTTTTTAGTTGTTTAAGACTTTAATTTGGATGGTTTTATTGTGTAATTTGGATGTTTTAGTAGTTAATGAAATGGTTATGGAGGTTTTAAGTTATAACTTTCTTAATTAATATGTTACAAGTTTGTTTGGAATGGAAAAAAAAAAAACTGCAAACATAAGCTGCAAAACAGCAGCCATAAACAGCCTACTGCAGGTTTTTTCCGGTTTTTTTACGGTTTTTTTTTGCCAGACAAAAAAAACCGGTTTTTATACTCGGTTAAAAAACCCGGTTTTAAAAAACCGGTTTATCACCCGGTCCCAACAGGTTTTAATAATAAGATTATTTTTGACAGAAACCGGTTTTATAACCGAACCGGTTATAAAAAAAACCGGTTTTGAAACCTGTAAAATAAACCGGTTTTGAAAAAAACCGAAATCAGTTTTAAAAAAAAACCCGTTTTGTACACATCTACTGTGAGCTGCTGCAAAGGCGAGGAACGAGCTCGGAAACTCATCCGGATCATCGATCATCATCCAATCCATCACATTCAATGTAACACCACAACCTGGATAGGGCTGATGTGTCACACAATAAAGCAATCAAAGACAATTTAATTGCTTAATTAATAACTTGACCTCAAAATTTAAAATCAAAATCCGAACAACGGTCTTAGCAGTAACCAAAATAAAGTCTTAATTTATTCAACACTCAATTTATTTAAAAAGTTATTATCTTCCAAACTCTAGCCTTTTGATAACGCTCTTCACACATTTCCCTGGTTCCCCTGAGTACCTGTATTAAAATAAGAGAAAACAACAAAAAAGAAAAACGGCTGAGCCAAAAATTGCTCAGTAACGGAAAAACAGTAGCAATATTAAATTTAAGGATAGAAGTGATATAATAAGCTGAACGATCACTGATGAAGCAATACAATAACTATCACAATATAGCAGTATGATCAATAATGTGTGGTGACCAACCAATGATGAGCCATTACGATAATAATCAATATGGAAATACCCATGTGAGCCGATAACAATAACACTAAACAACATGTACATTAGGCTGCAGACTAATGCACCAATATGTAGAGGGGATGTGGGCACTCACACCTATCCCAATACCAATACAATAACAATAATATCCTAGGATCGATCCATATGCCTCTCAATAAATAATATGCAATAAGTGCCACTCTTAGCACACAATAATAATAGAGACGCCGTGAGCCTTTCGCACCGCCACGGATGGTGCACGTCAACTGTGCCAGCGATGACGCCCTATGTCCCCATAGGTGGATGTGCTCGGGTATTGAGGACAATGAAACGGTATATAAATCAATTCAATTAAATTATCACTTTAACGCTCAATAATCGATAATCATTGGAACACACGATAATGAGTAGGAAAAAAAATAAGTTATCGCGTGTGAATCACCAACCTATCTAGATTCAAATCAATAAGATCACAAGCCATGAAGGGTTGGTGATTTATATTTCATTTATCGACTTCTAATTACGATAGAAACAATAAAAGAAAAACAATAAGATTCTAAAAGTAGAGACCACAGAATCCGTACCTTAAAGCAAGAAATAAGCGTGCCAAAAAATAAGCTCAAGTCAAACGTTGAAATAACCTACAATATAATATAGTAATTTATAAGGTTTTAATCTCATTACACTCGGTTCGTTTTTATGATTTTATTTTTGTTTAGCTTGTAATTTATATTTTCAAGTCTCGATTTTGTTGAAAGCTTTTATAGATAATTATTTTAACGAATTATTATTTAGTTGACCTACAAAATACAAATGGATGCCATCTGAATTATTCAATTCATCCACCAACGATTTGTGTTAGATTCTTGTAGTAGTACATTTTAATAATTTACTTCCATAAAATCATTTCATTATTATTCATATATACATACATATACATATATATATATATATATATATATATATATATATTTATGGAAAGTCACGCACACAATTTGCCAAATCTGTATTAGATCCTATTTGTATAAAATTATTAGTTTTATAATATTATGATGAGACTAAGCAAAGCATGTACTGAAATACTGAGAAGAAGGGTTGGCTCAAGGCTTAATCAGTAAGGGACCTTGAAACATACCAGAAATCTGAACGACAAACGGTTTTCCCTTCTACTCCGGTAGCGTCGACGGTAACTTCCCCAACCGTGATCGGTCTGGCGGTGGTGGTTTTCACCGGTTGTAACAGCGGAGCTCGGAACCGAAAAATATATTGTGTGTCGTCGGTAATGCGTGGTTCACGATTTCGGTCAGAACGAGTACGACGGCGGTGTTTGTTATTCAAGAACCAGTGAAGGTTTATGTTTGAGTGATGAGGACTTCTGAGACTCCCCAGACTAAGCACCTCCACATGATATATGGCTTACTACTTCGACTAATAATCAATTCAATCATAAATTTTATTCATTACTTGCCGGTTACAAGATGAAACATTTGCGACGTTCAAACTTGTTTATGTACTTCTATTGCATTTAATTGTAGAAGATGGAGAGTTTTCTAACTAATTAAGTTGCCTTAACATGTTATTATTATCATCATTATTTTTATTTTTATTATTATTACATGTTAAGTATTAAATCACCTAAATATGACACAAAAATACGTTATTTATTATTTTAGGGTTTTTTTTTTTAAATTTCGTATATTACAATTCTTTCCCCCTAAAAAAAATTTTGTCCACAAAATTAACGTTACACTACACATTACGATACGAGTATTTCAACTCCCTACCTCTTAAATATTTTCGTCCACGAAAATAACGATTACACATACAGAATACTAACAATATTACGAATCTAAGACATGAATAACGGTAACGATGTTGCAATTTACGATGGTAAAGGAAGAGAATAGGCACACATAAGTTTTCATGCACAAACATTAAACAATTAGATATACTAACCTTAGGTTTCGAATAAATTCGGATATTGAGAACGGATCGCATCCTCCGATTCCCACGTGGCCTCACGCTCTGGATGATTTTTCCATAGGATTTTAACGAAAGGTATCGTCTTACTACGCATCACACGTTCTTGGCGATCCAAGATAGCCTCAGGTTCTTCTTCGTATGATAAATCTTCACGAATCTCATGTAGAGGATAGTTCACAACATGAAGAGGGTGATAATTATACCCACGTAACAAAGAAACATGAAACACGTTATGCACGTGCGATAATTGTGGTGGTAGAGCTAACCGATAAGAAACTTCGCCAACACGCTCCAAAATTTCAAAAGGGCCGATAAAGCGAGGACTCAGTTTTCCTTTTATACCAAAACGTCGAACACCTTTGCATGGTGAGACTTTCAAGAACACTTTTTCACCAACATTAAATTCTAAAACTCGTCGATGTCGATCAGCATAGCTTTTCTGTCTACTCTGGGCTTCCTTAAGTTTCTCACGAGCAATAGCAACCTTTTCATTCGTGATCTGCACGAGTTCAGGACCATCAATAATCTTTTCTCCAACCTCATCCCAACATGTAGGAGCTCGACATTTACGCCCATACAATAATTCGAAAGGTGCCATGTCAATACTAGCTTGCCAACTATTGTTATAGGCAAACTCCACCAAGAACAAATATTCATCCCAGTTCCCTGTCCACTCAAGTGCACACGCTCTAAGCATGTCCTCTAAAGTCTGGATAGTACGCTCAGACTGTCCATCGGTTTGTGGATGAAAAGCAGTGCTAAATCGTATCTTCGTACCCCAAGCATTTTGGAAACCCTTCCAGAAACGTGGATCTCTATCACACACGATAGAAGATGGAGTACCATGCAATCGAACAATGTCCCTAAGAAAAATCTCTGATAGCTTGCTCACCGAGTACCCCTTGCAAATAGGCAAGAAATGAGCAGACTTCGTGAGTCTGTCTACCACCACCCAAATAGCATCGTTCTTCTTAAGGGTCGCAGGCAAACCCGTTACAAAGTCCATAGATATATCATCCCATTTCCAAACTGGTATATCTAATGACTGTAGTAGTCCACTAGCCCGTTGGTGTTCAATCTTTACCTGTTGACAAACTAAGCAATGACCCACATGTCTAGCTACATCTTCCTTCATGCCATTCCACCAAAAGTGTTGTCTCAAATCTCTACACATTTTTGTAGATCCTGGGTGTATAGAATATGGTGAACTATGTGCCTCAGTTAGTAAGGCTTCACGAATAGATGTGTCATCTGGCACTCACAAACGCTTCCCACACCATACTGTTCCATGTTCATCCACTCGAAATTCAGATTGCTTCCCCACTTCCATATTTTGTAAGATTGCCCAAAGCTCACCATCTTGTTTTTGAGCTTCTTTAATCCTAGTGATAAGATTCGGTTCAATCTTTAGTCTGGCCAAATAACCATCAGACTCACCAAACTGTATACCAACCTCCATGCGGCTCAGGTCTGATAAAATATGAGGTTGAAGAGTCAAGCATGCCAAAGCCCCAAAATTCTTCCTACTTAGTGCATCTGCCACAACATTTGCTTTACCAGGGTGGTATTGAATGTTGGCATCATAGTCCTTAAGTAACTCTAACCATCTCCTCTGCCTCATGTTAAGCTCCTTCTGAGAGAAAATATACTTGAGGCTCTTATGGTCGGTGAATATGTTGCATGTCTCCCCGTAGAGATAATGCCTCCAAATCTTGAGCGCAAAAACAACTGCTGCTAGCTCTAGATCATGGGTTGGATAATTTGCCTCGTAAGGTTTGAGCTGGCACGAAGCATAAGCAATAACCTTCCCATTTTGCATAAGAACACAACCAAGTCCTTTCTTAGATGCATCACTGTAGATGTCGAATCCACCTGAACTAGAAGGAAGAGTACGAATAGGCGCAGACACTAGTTTCTGCTTCAATGCTTCAAAACTTCTTTCACGTTCATCGTTCCATGTAAACTTCACCCCCTTCCTCATGAGTTAAGTGAGGGGTAAAGCCAAAGTAGAAAATCCCTCAACAAAACGTCGGTAATACCCTGCTAGACCAAGAAAACTCCGAACTTTGGTAACTGAAGTCGGTCTGGGCCATTTAGTGATAGCTTCCACCTTTGAGGGATCCATTGTGATACCTTCCGCCGATAAAACATGGCCTAAAAACCCCACTCTTTCAAGCCAAAACTCGCACTTAGAAAACTTTGCATATAACTTCTTTTTGCGTAAAGTTTCCAGAACAGTGCGAAGATGGTCCTCATGCTCTTCTCTGCTTTTAGAAAAGACTAAAATATCATCAATGAATACGATTACAAATTGGTCCAAATACTCATGAAATACTCGGTTCATGAGGTCCATAAAGACAGCGGGAGCATTTGTCAAACCAAAAGGCATGACCAAGAACTCATAATGACCATACCGAGTACAAAATGCTGTCTTAGGAACATCCTGATCTCGAACTCTTAACTGGTGGTACCCTGATCTGAGATCAATCTTAGAGAAAACTTTGCTCCTTGGAGCTGATCGAAAAGGTCATCAATACGTGGTAGTGGATAGCGATTACGAATGGTGATTTTATTAAGTTCCCTGTAGTTGATGCATAAACGCATGCTACCATCCTTCTTTTTCACGAACAGTACTGGTGCTCCCCATGGTGAAACACTAGGTCTAATAAATCCAAGTTCCAAAAGTTCTTGCAGTTGCTCTTTCAATTCGTTCAACTCCAATGGGGCCATACGGTAGGGTGCCTTAGAAATAGGTTTAGCTCCAGGAATCAAATCAATAGTGAACTCTACCTCACGCTCAGGTGGTATTCCTGGCAATTCTTCTCGAAAGACATCAGAGAAATCCCGAACAATAGGAACGTCTTCAACGCATGGTGTATCCGTTGAGGTATCTTTAATAGCAGCTAAGAAACCTTCGCATCCGTGAGAAATAAGCTTTTGAGCTTTAAGAGCAGAGATGACTTTAATAGGTTTTCGAGGTTGAGATCCCTGATAAATACATTCAGGATTCAAAATATCACCGAAGATAACTCGCTTTGAGTAACAATCAATGGTAGCCCGATGCATGGATAACCAATCCATGCCTAGGATGACATCAAAATCTCCCATCAGCATAGGATAAAGATTCGCTTTTCGAGTAATATCCCCCACCACAAGCGGGCAATCCATATAAATATGAGTAATAACCGAAGGATTTCCCATCAGTGTAGAAATAACTAAAGCATGATCCAAAGGAGAAGGTTCAATTTTAAGGTGTCGAGCAATTAGTTGTGAGACTATCGAGTGGGTTGCCCCAGTATCAAATAAAACATACAAGTCACGCTGACCAAGATAAATAATACCCGAAACAGTACCTAATGAATCGATAAACAATAAGGCATAAATGATCGTATGGAGACCATTAATAAAGGAAAAAAAAATAAATATTATTGAGAACAATTATCGAATATGGTACCTGGAGTATTAGCAGCTTCCCCTGCAATTAGTGCAAATACTCTCCCTCCTGTAGTAGGTGGCACGGTGTTTCCCTTAGCGGAACTCTCAGCTCGATTCCTAGCCTTTGGACACTGACTAACCATGTGTCCCATCTCCCCACAAGTAAGACAAGCTCCGGTAAGTCGACGACAAATGCCAGGGTGACGTTTGTTGCAATGGTTACACACGGGATGTTGTGTAGAATTTTGGTTTCCTCTTTGGTTTATGGGTTGAGCTTGGGTGATCTGACCCTGATTTTGGTTCCTTCCATGCCATGGTCTAGTGTTTCTCCCCGATGACCTATTTCCCATGTTGTGTTGATTATTTTTATTAGAGCCTTGAGACGACTCACTAGTGAACGAACTACGATGCTCATCCCTGTTTCTCTTCCTGCTATTATTAGAACCACCCAAAAATTCTTTATTCTCCATATCAACCTTTTTGGCAGCTTTAGCGGCCTCTGCAACAGTAGAGAATGTTGACTGGATGATTGCTCTACGAATTCGATCAAAAACTGCCCACTGATATTTCTCTGCTTGTTCCTCTGGTGTTCCAGTAGCTGACCCAAGAAATCCAACCAGTCGATAGAATCGATCAATAAATTCAGAAAGTGGTTCATCATTTCTCTGGCGGATATTATGGTACTCCCGTGTATAAGAACTCTTTTCCACATTCTTAAAATATTTCTCAAAGAAAATAGCACGAAATTCTGCCCAAGGTAAGTTTTCTACAAATAGATCTCCTCCTCTTTCCTCTAACACACCTTCCCACCAAGTTTGTGCATCTTCTTCCAGCTTGTACGATGCTAACCTCGACTTGAATTCATCACCAACTCCTAACACCCGAAATATCTTCTCCATATGGGCAATCCAATCCCTCGCTACAGCTGGAGTGGCTGCTTTCGTAAAAGATCTGGGTTTCTGCTTTTGAATCTTTTCAAGCCAAGCATGTATACCTCCATTTGGACCATCTCCTAGTCCATCATTTGGGTTTGGGTTTGGATTCGGATTAGGGTTCGGATTCGGTTTTGGATTGGGGTTTGGATTGGGATTAGGATTTGGGTTTGGATTGGGGTTAGGATTCGGGTATGGATTGGGGTTAGGATTTGGGTTTGGATTGGGGTTAGGATTCGGGTTTGGATTTGGATTAGGATTCGGGTTTGGATTTGGATTTGGATCAGGACCACGTACTGCCTGAACAAAGGCTGGTAACATAGCAGTAAAGGCCTGAGTTATTGCCGCTAAAATAGTTGGATCAGGTTCATTTGATCCAGAAGGGTTACCAGAGGAGCTACGTTTCGAACGGCGGGGAGGCATCTAGAAAAAAAAACATTAAGAGTATAGGGAAAAAAATTAGAAAATTAGAAAATAATAATAATAATAATAAGTAATCATAAAATGAATACCTAACCCAACGTCTACCGAATCCTCACATGTCTTAATTATTTAGTTAAAGTTTCTACAGGATAGAGCCTAGAGCTCTGATACCATAACTGTAACACCCCAACCTAAATAGGGCTGATGTGTCACACAATAAAGCAATCAGAGACAATTTAATTACTTAATTAATAACTTAACCTCAAAATTTAAAATCAAAATCCGAACAACGGTCTTAGCAGTAACCAAAATAAAGTCTTAATTTATTCAACACTCAATTTATTTAAAAAGTTATTATCATCCAAACTCTAGCCTTTTGATAACGCTCTTCACACATTTCCCCGGTTCCCCTGAGTACCTGTATTAAAATAAGAGAAAACAACAAAAAAGAAAAACGGCTGAGCCAAAATTGCTCAGTAACGGAAAAACAGTAGCAATATTAAATTTAAGGATAGAAGTGATATAATAAGCTGAACGATCACTGATGAAGCAATACAATAACTATCACAATATAGCAGTATGATCAATAATGTGTGGTGACCAACCAATGATGAGCCATTACGATAATAATCAATATGGAAATACCCATGTGAGCCGATAACAATAACACTAAACAACATGTACATTAGGCTGCAGACTAATGCACCAATATGTAGAGGGGAAGTGGGCACTCACACCTATCCCAATACCAATACAATAACAATAATATCCTAGGATCGATCCATATGTCTCTCAATAAATAATATGCAATAAGTGCCACTCTTAGCACACAACAATAATAGAGACGCCGTAAGCCTTTCGCACCGCCACGGATGGTGCACGTCAACTGTGCCAGCGATGACGCCCTATGTCCCCATAGGTGGATGTGCTCGGGTATTGAGGACAATGAAACGGTATATAAATCAATTCAATTAAATTATCACTTTAACGCTCAATAATCGATAATCATTGGAACACACGATAATGAGTAGGAAAAAAAATAAGTTATCGCGTGTGAATCACCAACCTATCTAGATTCAAATCAATAAGATCACAAGCCATGAAGGGTTGGTGATTTATATTTCATTTATCGACTTCCAATTACGATAGAAACAATAAAAGAAAAACAATAAGATTCTAAAAGTAGAGACCACAGAATCCGTACCTTAAAGCAAGAAATAAGCGTGCCAAAAATTAAGCTCAAGTCAAACGTTGAAATAACCTACAATATAATATAGTAATTTATAAGGTTTTAATCTCATTACACTCGGTTCGTTTTTATGATTTTATTTTTGTTTAGCTTGTAATTTATATTTTCAAGTCTCGATTTTGTTGAAAGCTTTTAGACTGATGGGTATGGGGCACGGTATTATTATCATCATTATTTTTATTTTTATTATTATTACATGTTAAGTATTAAATCACCTAAATATGACACTAAAATACGTTATTTATTATTTTAGGGTTTTTTTTTAAATTTCGTATATTACAATCAAGTTTTATGGTTTGATCTATTAAGCTTTTAGTTGATTCAAATCTGTTTGTTTTAGCTTGTTTGTGTTGTTTATGTAGTACATTATCGTCTAGTAATCATGTTTAGTAATCGTTAGTAGAAAAAAAACAATCGTTAGTATGTAATCATGTTTTGTATAAATTTGGCGTTTTTCACGTTTAGATATTGATGTTCATAGCGCAACCTTGTTTCATTGTTATTGGATTTGTAGCTGTATTTGAATGACTTTGGCGATTATCGAATGTGTTAGGCGGATACATGTTGAAAAACCGTCCGTTTAATCGTCCGGTAGTAGACTCGTTAACTTGTTAATAAGTTTACACCATGAAACTGTAACCGGGTATTGGTTTGATTAAAGTCAGTCGAATAACGCTTAAAAATGCTTACCTGCACGTAAAAAGGTTTTAAAAGCCTAATGGTGTCATTACTGATCTTTGACACGGTTAATGATATTTGGTAGTTATTTTGGTGAAAATGGCGATCTTAGTAGATTCGTGTTCAAAGTTGGTAAAATGGAATAGGTTGTGAAATGCTCTACTTTATGCTAGTTTAGGTGGCTGTGTTGTGTATTCGGTATTGCTTTCCTGAATTAGTGAGGTTAGAAAACTCTTAACAGATGACTAACTTATCTTTAGAAGATCTGCGTGAGATTATATCAGCTCCTCGCTAATAAACGACTTGTAGTGGTTAACGTGTGTATTCGTGTTAGCTTTCTGTATAGTTGTCATGTTAGGATGCCCGAAAGGGACACTAACTGTTGGAAAATGGGAATGTTGATCACACGCCTATATTACTTATTATATTTAGATGACATGCTAGGATTGGTATATTATAGTTTATACAGTTATATTTTTTATTTGGAGTCTTACATATGTTATTTATGTGTTTTAGAATTAATGTAGTTAAAAACAACAAATTTCAACTATCTTTTCCTACTGGTAAATCGGGGATAGAGTTTTAGTACCATTGCTCCGCGCGCGTCCATGGATCGATATCTGGTTCTTATCTGTACGTTACTACATATATGACAGGGTACACTTGCCCTATTGTGTGTGTTTTAATATTAAGGTCTAAACCATTTTTATAAATATTAAAGCAAAACGTGTGTTATTTCATTGTAAAATTATGTGTATATCCGCACACGCGACCATCGGATCTCGCATTCGAGCGGATCCCGCAGTACTCACGAGGAGCGGAAAAATTGTAGAAGCGTTCCTCTTCTTGAGCATCCCTTAGTGCTTCATGCTCCTCCTTAGTGGGCTCCCGGTGAGGAGGGCTTAGAGTGGGGTTGGGGTTGGGGTTTGGTTGGTTCTACACAAACTGTAGGCGACCCATTCCCCTAACAGCCATAACATAATCTACACACCACACAATCTCATCTTCAATGAAATCAGCATCTGGGTGTGGGGGAGTGTATCCTAGGAGTGGAGGAATGGAGGGGACGGGTTCGGAGATACGTTGAGTAGAAGGAGAAGAAAACAGTGGTTGAGGCAGAGAATGAGGAGAAGAAAACACTTGTTGAGGAGGAGAAAAAGAAAACACTTGTTGATGAGGAGGAGAAGAAATCACTGGTGCATGACGTCTCCGGCGAGCATATCGCCGGAGATTGGACGGTTCGGCAAGATCATTTGGATATCCACCACCCATAGCTGGTTTGTAGTGTAGTTTTTAAAAAATTGTAGTGTAGTGTTTTTGTTTGTGTAGTTTGTAAATGTTTGTGTGGTTTGTATATATATATATATATATATATATATATATATATATATATATATATATAGGGTCAAGATCGTGTACAAAGTGTTTTTTTTGGGAGAAGTGTGAGAAGTATTAAAAATTGATACTTAGGCATCATTTTTTGAACTTAGTCGTGATGTTTTGGATTGTTTTGCCTATAAAAAAACCAAACATAATAATTAAAAACCGAAAACAATGTATTTTAGGCTTAAAACTTAAAACACCATGCTAAGAACATTAGCAGTGTGTTTTAAGCGTAAAGTAGTGTGTTTTAGTTGTTTTTTAAATTTAATGACTATAATACATTGTATTGTGTTTTAGATTGTTGTGTTTGGTGTTTTTCAAGTTAAAACAACCTAAAACATCATTCCTAAATCCAAAACATGATGTCTACATGTCAATTCTTAGTCCTTCTCACACTTCTCACGAAAAATGTACTTTGTACAGGATCCTAAACCTATATATATATAGGTTTAGGATCATGTACAAAACCTATTTTTTGTGAGAAGTGTGAGAACCAATAATAGTGCGGCCTATTTTATTATATAGAAGGGTAACATTGTAAATTGCATTGATAATCTTATTTTAGGAGATAATGGCTAATTAATTTCGTGTTTAATTTAGGAGCATTCTTAGGGATTTTGTTTTACATCTCACGAATTTTTATAGAGTTTTTATTAACATTCAGCACATTATCATTCATTTACTGAATTATATACAACCAAAACAGCATTCATATTGGTGTGTTTTACTGATGTGAGCACATGGTGTTTTACTGGTATACCATAAGGTTTGAAGGTATAACACACCTTTTGTGTTATTTTTATAAGGAGTTTTACTGATGCAAAAAATATGGTTTTTTTATGCACATTGGTGTTTTATTATAGTCTTGTAAGTTGCTTCATCAACAAGGTGTTTTTACGTTCATACCCGTGTGTTTTATCACCATATTCTCAACTTTGTGTTTTAAACAGTCCCGTGTGTTTTATCATCATCTTCTCCATAATCCAGTGTGTTTTATCTTCATCATACACAATCAGTAACACATTCAAAAACACAAAAATCCTTTGAACATAAAACACAACAATATGAATGTTGTTTAAAATAATCCACCATAAAACACACTGATCCATTATCACCTCATGTCGTCTTCATCTTCATCCCTAAAAAAAACACTCCGATTATTTATGTTTGAGATGGTGGCTGTAGAATGATGGTTCGGTTGATGGTGGTGGTTTGTGGTGGTTGATGGCGGTTGTGTAGGTGGCGCAGGGAGAGAGAGAGGGGAGAAAGAGAGAGAAAGAGAGAGAGAGGTGAGAGACACTTAAATGTGAATTAAATGGAGGACGTAAATAGGAAGATTGAATTTATTAGGCCTTCCATATTTTTAATTAGACCCTTTAAATGTGAATTAAATGTAGGGTGTGTTTTACCATTATACCCCTAAGTAGCCTAATTAGTTATTATAACTATAACATTATTTACAATAATGCCACACATTAAATCTAAACCATTGATTAAGATGATCTAATGGTCCAAAACACTTCTTACCCTTCTCACACAAAACACACTTTGCACAGGATCTCGACCCTATATATATATATATATATATATATATATATAGTAAAAAAATAAATATAAGCGTTCAAAATTAACGTTAAGTGCCCTATTATTCTATAGTTCATTTGTTATTACAAATATAGAAGACCTTGGTCCTTCTCATGTTGTTTGTATAGGTTGTAAGAGTTTAATGAGATTGGAAAGACCAGAGAGTGTATCTCTTGGGGTAGGTAACTATTTCAACGCGAGCATCATATCATGCCTAAGTTTTCTCCCATCCCTCAACACTATTGATCTTAGTTCTTCTTATTTGGAGGTTCTGTTTCATTGCAAGGCATGTAAATTTCTTGTGATATCCACATCATTAAAAATACAACTAAAATACTAAATATCATATTCACTGTTATTTATTAACTTAAAACGCCGTTTGTGCAGAATTATTTTCCTTGAAAGAGTTAAAGGAACTTGACTTGAGCTCGTGTGAACTCAACTCACTCACATTAAATGGTATATACGTTGTTAAAATGGGTTTTCAAATTCTAGTTATTTTAAACATTGCTTCCTTTGCATCCTAAAATTGGGGTAGGGACACTATATTTAAAGATACATTTCGCCACTGCTTCAATACAACCTCATAAACATACTCAACAAGACATTTACAAACCAAGATTACATCTTTTACTTACGATGTGTTTGGTTCGTTGAATGGTTTGGAATTGAAATTGGAATTTGTGTAGAAATTGGAATTAGAAAGAATTGGATTTGGAATTTAAACGTTCCAAAATGAATTGGAAATTGTTGGAATTGGAAACTCAAATCCTTTATTATTGTGTTTGGTTGGTTAATAAATTGGAATCTATCACCCTTGCCCCCATGACCCGCATCGTTGTGACCCGTACCTGTTGGTGGTGAAAATCCTCAGGATGATTTTACCTAATATCCTCAGTATAGTATCTTTGGGATGCTGAAGGACATGACAGACTTCAGGATATACCTATGTTTCAACATGTGCACATCCTGAGGATGTACTAACGAACTCTCTTTGTATGATGTAATTGTAGGAACAGCTACGTTACAATATAGACACGAAAATGTTTTCCAACGTCTATATTATAATGACTCAGTTAAAACAATTATTGAAGGAAGGGTTACACTTGCAAGCCAAGGTCTAAGCTTGAGGAAACAATCAAGGATGTAACCGACATACATTAAAAATAGGCGAAGATGGTGGAAACAGTTACTGTAACGTCTACCTGAGCAAAAACAGTCACAAACGGTCACAAAGAAGACTTCAAGGAACATAACGCTGATTACACGGGACTTGTTATTTACATTCATGTATTATAAATAGGGGAATGATGGACGAGTATAGGACACATTGCTTTCACTAGAACTATACACACACACTCAGCTACTTAGAATACTCACAAATTATTGTAATCTTAGATCACTCGTCCACTCATTCATCCAAAGTTGTAATTCTTTTTACCACATTAATATTAACAAACAAGGCAAGGGCCTAGTCTCCTCCCGAGGTTTTATGCCGGCGATCTATCATTGATCAAGGACTCTCCTCGTACATCGAGTGTCGTTTCCTTATTGCATTTAACTTACATTTGCTTATCTTAGCTTAATCCACATTTCAACCTAGCAGTTACATCCTCAGGTTATAACTGTTCATCCTCAATTTTCTCATTATCATCCCGAGCATAGTAGTCAATTCATAGCATATTTATATTAACAAATCACCATCCTGAGAATAACACTTAGTTTTTATCAAACTAGCACTCTACCTCACTTTAACTAATTTGGAAAACAAGATTATTTTTAGTAGATAATTTTTAACCAAAACAATTTGGCGCCCACCGTGGGGCAAGTGGTGTTATTTTAACAAAAAAACTTTGTT
The DNA here is from genome assembly GCA_028751855.1 of Ambrosia trifida. Taxonomy (NCBI): domain Eukaryota; kingdom Viridiplantae; phylum Streptophyta; class Magnoliopsida; order Asterales; family Asteraceae; genus Ambrosia; species Ambrosia trifida. The sequence goes on from CM054129.1 coordinate 6,406,407, forward strand.
AAAACTTTTTACAAAACAACTTACTTTACAGAATTTTGACAACTATGTCTTCCTCATAAAAATCTGTTTCCTCATCCATGCCATCCACAACCTCTGCCAAAAATACGACACTGCCACCTCCACCTGTATTTCCAAGAAGTTCTACTTCTCAAATCCCACCTAGACCATCAATGGGGGCATATGGATCTACTCCACCTATCTTTGTGTCAAATGATGAACTCCTCTCTATGTTTGCATTGATGAAAGATCAGATACAACAACAACAAGACACAAACCAGATGCTGATAAGAGAGATACAATCTCTCAATTCATCCTCAAGAAGACCAACTGAAGACATGTGGACACTATTGCAACCCAGGGCGTTAGATTTTAATTCTGGCCTCTCTGGGGCGTGCATCAAGGAGATTTCATCCCTATGAGCACCAGATTCTCTGCTCCTGAAATGATCACTACACCCAGGATGACAACTACTAGGGATCCAGGATATACGCCTATGCCATCCCAAGGATATAACAATAACGGTAACAATTTAAGTTCCAGTACTTATACTGCTAATGATGTTGCTTCTTTGCAGGATACAGGTATAAGTCCACAGCTAGCGAGGGAGCTACAGAGAATTAAGGATATGGTGTCAAGTGTACCAGGGATAGTACAACCTATCCCCGAAGTATCCTCGGCATGTCATAGGGTGTCTCGATTTGCACCTCCTATATGTGATGCGGAGATCCCGAAACGGTTTCAAACTCCTACCATGAAGCTATACGATGGATCTACAGATCCTGAGGAGCATATAGCTCAATATAGAGAAAGGATGGAGATAAATCCAATTCCTGCTAACCTCAAGGAAGCATGTCTATGCAAGGGATTTGGCTCAACTCTCACCGGTTCAGCCTTAAAATGGCTCCTAAGTGTTCCTCCATACTCAATTACTTCTTTTTCACACTTGATTAATATGTTTCATAATAAGTTTTCTTGCAGTCGAACATTCGAACGTTTGACAAGTGACCTACACAGGGTAACTCAACCACAGGGGGAATCACTAAGGGAATACATTAAAATGTTTAGGAAAGAAGCACTCGACATCCCGAACTTGGATGTCACAACGGCAGTACAAGCAATCAAAATGGGGCTGCAAAGAGATTCACCATTCTACCAAGAATTGGTGATGAATCCTTATAGAAACTTGGATCAAGTCAGAAACAGGGCTCCAAGGTTCATCCGACTTGAGGATGACAAGAAAATTCAAGAGAGGATAGAATCATCCTCAAGATATAATCATCCTAACTGAAAATCCCCTCCCACATACGAGCCGAACAGGCATAAACCATATGCTAGGCCTGACGATAAAAAGGTCAATGTGGTAGAGGATGGCGATGAGGATGAATGTCCTAAATTATCAGATTACTGTTTTTCTGTGGATGTTACAGGATTAATGTATGCCATGAAGGACCTCGGGGATAAAGCAAGGTGGCCTAAGAAGGATAACAAGACAGCTTGGAAACACAAATCGAAGTGGTGTGCCTTCCACGAAGATTTCGGTCACATTACTGAAGATTGTATTTCCTTAAGGAAAGAGATTTCATATCTTCTTAGCAAGGGTCACCTCAAGGATCTTTTAGGCAAGAAGAAATCGAGGATTCAGGATGGCACCACCATCCCAGAAAGAGCAGCATCCCAACCTAAGGATGCTGGTATAGTTAACTTTATTTCAGGATGATCAGACATTTGTGGAACCTCATATTTAGCTGCTAAAAGGCATGCAAGAGAAACAAAATTAGAAAAGGGAGAGAGACCCACAAGAACTACTATCCTGACGACCTCTAAAGTGATCAGCTTTGAGGAAGAAAACAGAGAAAATATCCTTGATCCTCATCATGATGGTTTAGTTATAACTCTATATATTGCTAATCACTTTGTTCGTAGGATCATTGTAGATGGTGGAAGCTCAGTGAATATAATCCAACTAGAAGCTTTGAAAAGAATGAATATCCCAGAATCTGAAATAGTTTCCAGATCTTCAGTCTTAGTGGGCTTCAGTGGAGAAACTAAGAGTACAGTAGGAGACATCAAGCTACCAATATATGTAGAAGGAGTGAATTCTATCCAAAGATTCTGTGTGATAGATTCCCTATCCTGCTATAATGTCATCTTGGGGAGACCCTGGATACATGACGTGAAAGCAGTACCTTCAACATATCACCAGTGTATAAAGTTACCTACACCTTGGGGAGTTGTCAAAGTCAATAGTGATCAACAAGAAGCCAAGGATTGTTATACAACATCGACGAAGGCTTCATCACGACAAGCGTAGCAATTACAGAAGAATGCACAGTGCCATCCTTAAGATGTCAAGGCACATCCTGAGCAGGATGTAAAGGCTGTTTGCCTTGATGACAATAACAAGGATATCACTGTGCTAATTGGTAAGAATATTCCTCATAACATTGAACAATCACTAACTTCCTTTCTTAAATGCAGGATGTCTACCTTTGCATTGAAGCACGAAGATATGACTGGCATCTCTAAGGATGTCATTACCCATAAGCTTGGGGTTGATAAGAGCTTCGAACCCATCCAGCAGAAACGAAAAAAATTTGCCCCAGAACGAAATATCATCATACAAGAAGAAGTGGATAGGCTGCTAAAATCTAAAATGATAAGGGAAGTAAAATTTCCAAGATGGCTTGCGAATGTGGTGGTGGTTCAAAAGAAAAATGGGAAATGGAGAGCGTCTGTAGACTATACAGACCTCAATAAAGCCTGCCCTAAGGACCCATTCCCATTACCACACATATAGATTCAATGGTGGATGCTACATCAGGCAACGAAATGCTGACATTCATATATGCATCCTTAGGATTTCAACAAATTTAAATGGAACCAGATGACCAAGAGGATACAACATTCATGACTCCATCAGGTATTCATTGTTATATAGCTATGCCATTTGGACTAAAAAATGCAGGTGCAACCTACCAAAGGCTAGTGAATATGATGTTTAAAGAAAAGATTGGGGACACAATGGAAGTGTACATTGATGACATGGTGGTTAAATCCAAGAAGGTAGAGAACCATCTTCAAGATCTTAAGGAGGCATTTGACATCCTGGATGCCTACAATATGAAGTTGAATCCGTCAAAGTGTCACTTTAGAGTTGGTGCTAGAAGTTTCTTGGATATCAAGTCACCAAAAGAGGGATAGAAGCCAGCCCCGAACAAATAAAGGCTATCCTTGATCTCAAATCTCCAAAAAATATCAAGGATGTACAAAGGCTGACAGGCAGGATAGCGGTCCTAAACAGATTCATCTCAAAATCCTAAGAAAAGTGTAAAGAATTCTATGATATCTTGAAGAAAAATAATAAATTTGACTAGGGACAAAGACACGAGGAGGCATTAAAGAAGCTGAAGGAGTATCTTGCAGCAGCTCCCCTCCTGATTAAACCTGAGGATGGAGAACCTATAAAGCTATACAACATCATGTCTACTATGTAAGTTAAACTCTACTAGATGCTGAGACCATGTATTCTCATCTCGAAAAACTGGTTTTAGCTTTAATAATGGCATCTACTAAGTTAAGGCATTATTTTGAAACTGTTGGATCAGTATGCTCTTTTGGGTGAATTTGCTAGTGAACACTTAGGTGTTTAGCAAGTTCTTAATCAGTGATAGCACAACGGAATGTTATGAGTTTAAAGCTACACTTATCAACAGGAGTTATTACTCCCCCTGGATGTTTGAGAAACTAATAAATGATAATTATTTATTGAGAATCTAAGTATTGAATGAGAATGAAACACTTAGAAAGATTCTCAATAAATATGAAATGGAAATAACAATAATATGCTTTGAAGGATTTCTGTATTAAAAATCAATGTCTAAAACAGAGGGTTATAGACTTTACAAATACATGAACCTTGCCAAAACGCAAGTTCAGAGACAAGTTGCAACAAGTTGCAATCTTGGAACTTGTACATAAAGTAAAAGTAATACTAAACTAATAAACTACTGATACAAAAAGGCGGTGGAAAAGATCTTCTCATAAGTACTGATGAATGACAAACTACTGATGAGTAGTTTGTCTTCAGTAGTTCTTCAGTAGAAATGTCTGGTTTGGACTTCAGAACTTCTGATGACTTTTCTTCTTCAGTACTTGTGTAATCTCTTCTTTAGCCGTTTGATCTTCCTTCTTCAGCAGTTCTATACTTAGAATATTTTGACAGAAGTGAATTAGACTAAGGTTTGCAAAAGTAGTTTCACCAATCCTCTTTGTCCTAACAATCTCCCCCTGGATTGATGAAGCCAAAACCTTTCTAATTCCTTATTGTTTTCTTCTGTCTTTCATGATCTTCCATATTCCTTTGAACATGGAATTCTTTAGCTGGTTCAGCTGTTCATCAGTGAGAGATCCTTTTTGTGGTTCTAGATGCTGGATTGTAAGCAGGTCTTGAGTTGATAGCTTCTTCAGATCATTCATCGACTTATAGGCTCTGCTTGTCTGATCTCTTCTTGTCACTTGTACTGAGTTGTTATCAGTAAAGGACCATCTGATGATAGGTACTTTAGACTTGTCAAAGTCTAAAGTGTAGGGAACCATAGTGGTACCCTGGGATGCTCCTGAGTGTTGGATGTTTTCAACTTCAGTGACTCTCAGGTGGGATTCACCTCCTTGTTCTTGTTGCATCACATTAGGTATTTGAAAAGTTGGCAAATGATGCTCAGTAACTACCTTAGTGTGCAGTTTGTCTTTGATGGTTTTCTGGATTTGATAGGCAAAGGTGGAAGGATCCCTGAATTGTGTAATCAGAGGTTTTTCTTCAATGTCAAAGTCAGAATGGACTACTGTACTTCCTTCTAGTAGTACCATTCTGAAATCAGTCTTCACATTCTCCTCTGATTTCTTCTTTTGAGTAGCTGGTCTTCTTTGAACACCAGAAGTTCTAACTACTGAAGTTGATACTTCAGCAGTTTCAAACTTCTCTGGATTTCAGCCCTTGCAGCCTTGTATTTCTGTAAGTGTCCATTAATCTTTCTTCTTTCCATTTGGACACAGAGGCTTTTGAACCATAACCATTAGCTACTAGTTCTTCTATCATTTGGGCTCTCTTGGCTTTTGCATCTTTACTTGTTGCAAGTTTGTCTGCAATAAGTTGAGCTCTTCTTGTCAGCTCTTCCATGGAGAGTCTCTTTAATGTATGGGCTTTGATCTTGCTGTTCTTAGTAATATAAGACATCAGTTGATGTCTTTTGTCTTCCTCAGCAATTCTGTCTAGGCTAGCCTGCCTTTGAAGTTCGGCTTCATAAGCCTGTAGCTTTTCATCCAGGCTTAAGTCCAAGTCATCCCTTTCTTCCAGAAGTTTCCAAATCTGCTCTTCCTTGGCTTTCTTCTGAACTGCCACTAAACTCTTCTCAAGAAGTTCTGCTGATTGAGAGATTGGAGAAGGGTTTAGTACAGTCATAGTGGTAACTGTTGTAATAGGCCTAGGAGGAACAGGAGTTGGTTGAGTAGGTTCAGTTGATCTCGAAGGCTCTTGTTCAGTAGTTTGAGTGTTGGAAGTGTTAACATCTGATGGGTTGACAACTACTGAAGGTTTGTCAACTACTAAAGGATTGTCTTCAGTACTTTCTGAGTCTTCATCAGAACTTTGTCCATCAGAGGTTTCTTCATTGTGCCCTTGGGATTCATGAGACTTTTCAGCATCTTCTATTTCTTGAATAGAGACACCAAATTGTTGGGCCAGTTTTTCTTTTCTGGCTTGGTTTCTTTGTTCTCTTTCTTGGATAGCCACTCTTGCCTTTTTCCGGGCTTCAAGTGACTCCATAGGTTCCTTAGTTTTCTCCCCGTTTTTGGCTTCATCAGGTTTTGATGTTGAAGGTTGGGAGAACTGACCTGTAAGAGTAGCAATCTGTTTGCTATTGAATTCAATCTTGTTGGACAGATCGTTCATCTTTGTCTGTATTACTCCAAATTGGTTCTTGATTGACAGCTCCAAGTTAGCTGTGTAGGTTTGGAAGTGATTTTTGATGAGGGTGTTCATCATATGATATAAGGGACCATCTGGGCTGCATAGCTGGTTCATGTCTATGCTGGATTGCCTAGGGAATTGGGTAGGCATTTGTAGTGAGGGGTGTATTTTTGGTTGATCTTCTTGTTGTACTAAAGATGCCACTATAGGGGAATCAGGGATTAAGTGGACTTTAACCTGATCTGGTGTGACTAGCTTCTTGAGCATAGATACACCAGGTGCAGGACTTTCACTTGTAGCCGTCAATTCAGTAGTTTTGTGTTTTGAAACATCATCCAAGTCAATGGAATCATCTGAATCCCTGATTACATCCTCAATGAGGACTGTATCAGTTACATCATGAGCTGAGCCCAACTCAGTTGTCTCATGTACCTCTTTTTCTTGGTTCAGAGGATTTCCTACCTCAGGCATTAAGCCTTCATCAGTAGTTGCCACAGCTGAGGTCTTAGCTATGTTGCTTCTTTCCTCAGATCCACCACTGGGTGGTAAATGAGTAGTAGCAGCCTCAAAAGTACCAAGAGTTTCTAAGTTTGGGCTTAGAGACCCTGGTTCATCCTCATCTCTTTGGTTAGGGCTTTGAGTGTCCACATCCATGTCAAATTCTAAGGCTATGTCCCCTGTTTGATGTGGTTCTTGGGGACTGACATGTTTAGATGGCACTTTCTCTTTTAGCCCAGAGAGAAGTTTGGCTATTTCAAAATCAGGTTCAGAAAGTTGGGGTGCTGGTTCAGTAGTTTGGGCAGTGGGTTCAGCAGTTTCAAAAGAAGCATCAATAGGAATGGTTTTATTAAGTCTTTTTCTTTTGAAAAGAATTGTGATTGGTGCTCTTGGTGGGGTTTGAGATGGATGAGACTGAGAGGATGTTTCAGTCACATCTTTAGGAAGTGCAGATTGCACAATAGGTTGTTCAGGCATCTCAACCTCCTGAACAGCTTTTCTTTTTGGTTTGGTGGGTTTTTGTTTTTGTTCCTTAGGTTTCTTGGCCTTTGGGGGTGTAGGTTTGGAAGATGAGGGTTCCATGGGGACTGGTTCTTGTTCCCCTTGGTCATCTTCTGGCCAGGCGGCCTGTTTGTTGTGCCTAGAGTATGCTTGTGAGGTTAAGGGTTTCAAAATTGCAGTTTTACCCACAAGCACCTCATCACCCAGTTCTTTGATTATGCATTGCATAATGAACCTTGGGTATAACAAAAACTTCTTTTTAGTGTTATTATGATGTAACACCAACTCATTAAAGAAAAGTTTTGATGCCCTGTATTTTGTTTCATTCACTATGGAATGAAAAATTGGTTGAAAGGTTGAGGGCATCTGGTCATAAGACCCTGTTTTAGGACTCAAACACATAATGATATAATGAAACAAAAGTTTGTATTTTGGTTCAAAATATTTTTTAAAGATTGTAGCTTGTGAGAGAGTACCTTGATAACCACATTCTGTCATGGTTAGGTGGATTGCAGAGTTTTCAAACTTTTCAGGGGCATTCACATCACTCAACCCCAGTCTGATTGCAAGTGTGGCCGGTGTGATGGCCATTCTTCTCCCTTTGATTGTTGAGTTGAGGGAGATAACCTCATTATCCACCATCACTGTCTCAGCGTTAGCCCAGAACTCATTGAGAGTTTCAGGATGTATTGGTGGGTCTATTGTGAGAGCGGTGATATATTGGGATTTGACGACGAGATCAATGATCTCATCGTATTGGGACCAGCCTTCTTGTTTCTCTAAGTAGGCTCTAAGATTGTGTCCCTGTTTTAGAACTAGAGCCATGTGGTTTGTGTGTGGTTTGTGTGTGGTTTGGATCGATTAGTGTTTTTGCAGGTTCAGGGTTTGAGAGCTTTTTGAGAGAGAAGGAGGGTATTTTTGCTTTTTGAATGGATAAGTGCTGGAAAAGGTATTTATCAGAAGTTTTAAACCGCCTAGGTCAAACTTCTTTATCAGAAGTTTTAAACCGCCTTGGTCAAACTTCTTTATCAGAAGTTTTAAACCGCCTAGTGTAAGACCCTCAAAACCGATAGGTCAAACAGTTGGCATTCAAAAACCTAAAACCATGTTAACAATTCAAAATAAATATTATTCTATTTCAGAAAATACGCAGCGGAATGTTAAAAGAAGTTATTAAATTTCCAAACATGGTTTTCCCAAGACGGGTCAAAGGAATATTTAATAAACAACTAAAATCTTTGGAAATAATGTAAATAACGTTCGAGCAATCTCGTAGACGTCTTCTTAATTGAAATGTCAACCGCAACTAAGTAGATCTACTGCATGCCAAGGCGTCCCTTTTATTCATCATCAAACATGAAATCAATCTAACGTGTACGCAAAAAGTCAGCTACGCTGAGTGAGTTCAAGTTTTATGAATTTATATATATATAAGTAATTTGTCAAAATAAGAATTAACAAAATACCTCAACCTCAGAGTTAACAATAAGCGCAATCCGCTAATTTGTTTTTTTTTTCAAGCAACAATCAAAGTCTAGGATAAGCGCAATCCGCCTATTTAACCAAGACTTCAATTTCCAACTATAATAAGCGCATTCCGCTTATCAACACAAAGTACAATCAAGTCTATTTATGCCAAGTCTAGAGATCAAAACAGGCATCTCCCACTTCTGTCATAGCTCAGTTTATAATAACCCATATAACATAAACCATGTAACAACCATGACACAAAACTAATACCATAAATCAGAGTAGGCTTATCCCACTTCTAATAACACATAAACCATAAACTATGTGAACCATGACAAAAACTATACCATAAATCAGAGCAGGCCTATACATATAACTCAAACCATATAATAAAACATTAGGCGCATTCCACCTACTCACGTTTCATACAAACATAATATGTATGAGTTAATATGGATTTCATTCGTACACAAAATATTTATAACTTTATAAATATATTTTGTGACTATATAAAAATAATCATACTGGTTTAGCATGCACGTCAGCCCAAAATATTTAGAAAAATAATAACTAAAAGAGTGGGCTCAAGAACTCACCTTTGCATAACGTTTGCTTCACAAAAGCTAGAAAATCTAAATGAGGCGCAAGCGATCGAAGATCTTGTAGCATAATTATAACGTCAGTCGCATCCTACAACCATGCTTCAACATAAATATTCATCCACATCTGATGACTCATTAAATAATCCTCACCAATAACATATCATGCATCGACTCATCCATTTAATTCATCTTCAAATTCACCAAATTGATATAACTCTAATACATACGCATTATATAATTCTTCATATACGCCATGAAAATTACCATCATTCAATATCCTCCCATAACTCAATAGTCTAAAATTTGATGGTTGGTTTGTGTGCTAATAAATTTCACGGGTCATGAGATATGGTTTGTTTCAAACATTAAACGTGAAGCCTACACCCATATCATTGTTGTTTTAGTCTTAGTCAGAAGCAGGGGGTCGAGCACCATTTCCCTCATCATTGTCACCACCTTCACCACTCCGACCGACTGCCACCATTGTCATCCGTCATAGCCACCCTACACCATACTTATCATCACCATTTACACTCCACAACTCAAGCGGAACCAACCTCGGTAACGACATAATGCATAAAGCGAAACTCAAAAGAGTGGATTACCTTAATGCGAACCGCAAGTAACCGAACGGATCCGTCTTGCACCACCGCTGTCACCTCGTTCTCTCTCTCGTTTGAGTGCCTGTTGTAACCGTAACAACCCTTAGGCCAACCCTTTCTCTAGGGTTTTATCATTATGTATATATATACACCCATGTTACACTTAGCACCCATGAAGTTCACATACATATTGACTTGTTTCCAAAACTATTAGAAAAATCATTCTAATAATAATAATAATAATAATAATAATAATAATAATAATAATAATAATTAATGTCAATCGGGTCCCTTGTAGTCTCGTTCTAGCACGCTTCGTTTTGAGATTTCATATAAACAAACTACCAGGTCATATAAGTCCATTTATTAGGGCCTCACGTGTCAAAACCCGTTAACAAACCCGCTCAATAGAATCCGGTTAGTCACTTTGCATAAATAATTATGTTTCCAATTTGCGGGATGTAACACCTAGGTCAAACTTCTGATGTGGGAAAAGTCTGATTTGCCCTTTTTGACTAAACTGCTGATGAAGAATTATTTTCATCAGTAGTTCCCACTTTCTTTTCAGTAGTTTTGAACAACTGATGAGAATACTTTATAAATACTTTTATTCATAACTTCTGAAGTTTGTTTTATCAGAAGTTAATCACCTTAAAAAAAATATTCCCATACTGATGTTTTGTTCATCAGTAGTTTCTCTCTTGTTTGTTTTTCAGAAGTTTTCAATTTTGAAAACAGATGTAAGTGAAAAATGAAAAATATGTGCAGAAAAGTAAAGAGAAACACTTACAAATTTAGCATCCCAAGCATGGATACTAACTTCTGAAATGTTGGTGTGTCAAGGGGTTTAGTGAATATGTCAGCTATTTGATTAGCTGTTGCTACATGTTTCACTTCAATCTTGCCTTTTTCATAGCAATCTCTTATGAAATGATACCTGATTTCAATATGTTTGGTATTTGAAAACTGAACAGGATTTTGAATGATGCTAATGGCAGATTTGCTGTCTACAAGCAATGGTGTCTTGGTTTCTTTGATTCCATAATCAAGAAGTTGATACTGGAGCCATTGTATCTGTGATGTACAACTTGCAGCTGCAATGTATTCAGCTTCAGCAGTTAAAGTTGCAACTGATGTTTGTTTCTTTGATTGCCAGGACACTAGACAGTTTCCTAAGAATTGACAACCACCAAATGTTGATTTTCTTGACATTTTACACCCTGCATAGTCACTATCTGAAAAAGCTGATAACTTGGTATTGCTTGAAGCAGGATACCAAATTCCAAGTGTTGGAGTTCCTTTCAGATATCTGAAGATTCTTTTGACTGCAATGAGGTGTGATTCCCTAGGAGCTGATTGATATCTAGCACAGACACATGTTGAAAACATAATATCTGGTCTAGAAGCAGTTAGATATAAAAGGGAACCTATCATACATCTATACATGGTTTGATCAACCTGTTTTCCTTGATCATCTGGTTCAACTTGTGTGGTTGGTGTCATGGGAGTGGAACATGATTTACAGTCTTGTAAAGAAAATTTGTTTAATAATTCTTTAACATATTTTGATTGATGTATAAAAGTTCCATTTGTTTGTTGTTTAATTTACAGTCCCAGAAAGTACTTCAGTTCTGCCATTGTACTCATCTCAAATTTTGATTGCATGAGTTTCTTAAATTCATCACACAGTTTTGTGTTTGTTGAACCAAATATGATATCATCAACATATATTTGAACAAGTAAGATATGATTTCCAACATGTTTTATAAAAAGAGTTTTATCAATGGCACCTCTTGTGAAGTTATTTTGAGTAAAAAGGTTGAAAGTGTTTCATACCAGGCTCTTGGAGCCTGTTTGAGCCCATAAAGAGCGTTGTCTAGTTTGTACACCCACTCGGGATGAGAAGGATCCTCAAACCCGGGTGGCTGACAAACATACACTTCCTCTTTTATCTTTCCATACAAAAATGCACTCTTAACATCCATTTGATAAACTTTTATTTTGTTGGAAATGGCATAGGCCAGAAATAACCTGATGGCTTCAAGCCTTGCAACTGGAGCAAAGGTTTCATCATAGTCAATTCCTTCTTCTTGAGAGTAACCTTGTACTACCAGTCTTGCCTTGTTCTTTATAATCATACCAGCTTCATCTTGTTTGTTCCTGAAAACCCATCTTGTGCCAATTGGTTGCTTGTTTGGTGGTATGGGACAGATTTCCCAATCCTGTTGCTTGTTGAATTGAAGCAATTCATCTTGCATTGCTTGTACTAAATTGTTGTCTTTGAGGGCTTCCTGGTACTTCTTTGGTTCCAATTGTGAAATAAATGCTGAGAAGAGACAAAAGTTGGAAAGCTGGTTTCTTGTAAGAACACCTGATGCAATATCACCCATGATTTGATCAAGTGGATGATCTTTGTGTTCTATCAGTTGTTGTAAACCACTAACAGGTGTTGGTGGCTCATGTTCTTCAAACAAACTACTGAGGTCTATTATATCTGGTTCAGCAGTTTCAATGTCTTCAGTAGTTGCAGGTGCTGAAGCAGATGTTTGAGTTTGTTCCTCAGCATTTGTTGAATCAGAAGTTTGTGAAACTTCTGATGGTTTTGAAGTTGACTTAATGACTGTTTGAGGAGTCCATGGTGCTGGATCCTCATCATCAAACCTTTGATCACCATAATAAGTAGGTTTGGATGAAGTGACAGTCTTTTCAGGTCCAAAATGGAAGCTGTCAAGGTCAAAAAGTTCAGCAGGATGTGCTGGAATGAGAGTGTGTTTTGACTCATTGAACTTGACATTCAGTGTTTCTTCTACTATCCTGGTTCTTGAGTTAAAAACCTTGTACGATTTTCTAGTTGAAGAATAACCAAGAAAGTAACCTGAATCAACTTTGTCAGCAAACTTTGAAATAGATTCCTTAATGTTCAAGATGAAACATTGACACCCAAAAGCCCTGAAAAAGGAGATAAGGGGCTTTATGCCATGAAGAACTTCATAGGCAGTCTTGGAATGCCTCTTGACAATAAGGACTTTATTTTGAACATAACATGATGTGTTAACTACTTCTGCCCAAAAGTATAATGGTAGGCCAGAATCAGCTAACATTGTTCTTGCTCCTTCAATTAAAGTTATGTTCTTCCTTTCTACCACACCATTTTGTTCAGGAGTTCTGGGAACACTGAATTGTCTAATAATCCCTTTAGACATATAGAATTCATCCAGAGTTTTGTTCCTGAACTCTGTCCCATTATCACTTCTAATGGTTTTGACAGGTAGAGAATATTGCTTCGCTACTTGTAGAATGAAGAACTTGATGATTTCAGCAGCCTCATCCTTGGAAAATAAAAAAGAATACCCATGTAAATCTTGAGTAGTCATCAATGATGACCAAGCAGTACTTCTTCTTACCAAGGCTCATGATTTTTACAGGTCCAAATAAGTCCATATGGAGTAGTTGAAGACATGCAGTTGTTTTTGATTCTTCAATAGACTTATAGGAGGACTTATGCTGTTTTCCCTTTAAACAGGATACACAGTGTTCTTGACAATGGTATACTTTTAAGGGTAGACCTCTGACCAAGCCCATTTTTGTGACTTTATTTATGGTTTTAAAGTTCACATGGCCAAGTCTCCTGTGCCAGAGATCAGTCTCTGAAGTTGATGCCTTTGAGAAGAAACAGGCAGTGTTGTTCAGTACTTTGTCTTTTTCAATGTCCACTACATAGACATTGTCACATCTTTTCGCTATCAACAAAGTGTGATCTTCAATGATCTTCTCTATCAACTTCTGGCTTTCTGGTGATATGATCTTGCATGCTGTCTTTGTGAAAAAGGAAGAATATCCTTTATAACACATTTGTGACACACTCAGCAAGTTGTACTCAAGGTTTTCAACCAGATTGACCTTGTCAAACTGTATTTTGCCAGAGGAGACATTTCCATGTCCTAGCACATATCCCTTAGCATTGTTCCCAAAGGATACAGATCCTTCTCTTTGACTGATAAAATTGTTTATCAGGTATCTGCATCCTGTCATGTGCATTGAGCCTCCACTGTCTACATACCAAATGCTATTTAAGCCTCTGGAAACTCTCTGCACAAGATAGCAAATTAGTTAGATTTAGGAACCCAAGCCAGTTTGGCTTTGGGTTTGCTCTTGAGAACATTTACAGTTTGTTCTTGACCAAGTTGAGAAATCCATGTCTTTTTGGCAATGGATTTTTCATTAAGAGCAATGGTGGTATCCTTTTGAGGACCACCATCAACTTTGGTCATCAGTAGTTGTACCATGTTCATGAGATCTTTGATTTCAGCAGTTTGTGAAACTGCTGATGATGTAGGTCTAACTACTGAAAGAGAATTTTGAGAAAAAGATCTTTGTTGAGATTTTGTCTTTTTCTGAGAAAAGGTGTTTACTGGTTGTTGTTTCCTGGGAGAAAAAGTTTTTACAAAATCATTTTTGATTTGCTTTCCCACAACCAGTTGTTGATTTTTCTTGTTGTACTGAATACCTTTTCTGTATCTGCAAAATTCTATCTTGTGGTTGAACAGACCACAGATTTCACATTCTTTTGTCTTTTCTTTTAAAGACAAGTTTCTGACTATATTGATTGGTTTTAGGTCATCAGTAGTTTTCAGGTTCTCAACTCCTGATGTAGTTGAAACTACTGATGGCTTAAAGTCAGAATTAATCAGTACTTCTGAAGAACTTTCTTTGTGAGTTTTTAGAAAGTTCTCATGGAAAGATGTGCATTCTTTCTCTTCAGAAGTTTCACCTGAAACAATTTTTCTCCCATCTTCAGTAGTTTTGGGGGAAAAATCTATTGGTGTTTCAGTGTGATTGTACCCTATGCCAAACCTAACATTTGAAGCACTTTATTTGTTTAGCAATAGTTGGTACCCCTTACAAGATTCAACCAATTTTTCACATGTGACCTTGGTGTCAGCAAGCTCTTGTCTGACATTTCCTAGGTCATTTATCATGATTTTAATTTGTGCTTGGGTTTCAATAGCAGTGTTAGTTAATTTAGAAACTTCTTTTGTTTTTGCAGAAAGTTTTCTTTCTAAATCACATTTCATCTGAGTGAATTTTCTTTCAGAGTCATTTGCTTTCCCTAGTAAGTGCACATTAGTCTCTCTTATGAGAGCAAAAGATTCTTTGCAAGAATTTGAACAAAGTTTTGTCAAAGATTCTTTTAATACCTGTGACAAGGCAGATTTTGAGGTGCATCCCTCAAATGCAATTAAGGCAAAGTTCTTTCTGCCATTGTCAGGCTCTCCCCAGTTGATGTCAAACATCTTGTTGTCTGCATCAGGATTACACTTTGTGGTGTCAAAAGGAAGACTGCTCCAGTCAACATACCCTGAAGTAAATAAACTTTGTTGAGAGGGTTGCGGAGGCTGTGGAGGTTGTTGAGCAGCTGGAAAGAGAGGGATTGATTGTTGGCTCTGCATCTGTTGAGCAGGCATCTGTACATATTGTACTTGTGGCACATATTGGTGTTGTGGAGCTTGTGCCTGTACAAAATGTGCACTCCCTTGTGTTCCATTATTCCTATTATAATTGGGGTTAAAATTATTTCCAGATTGAGATTGGTTAAAGCCAGAGCTTCTACACTCTCTAGCAAAGTGTCCCAACTTTTGACACTTGTGACATCTAAGTTTAGATTTGTCAAAACCAATTTTTGTTGAACTGTTGAGTCCTGGAAACTTCCTTCCTAACCTTTTGTAAAATTTATTTGTTTTTAAACTTAACATGGCCAGTTGGTGTAAAATATCCATTTCTTCTAAGTCATCACTGCTGAAATTTTTTAAATCATCCATGATAAAACACATGTTATCAGCAGTTTGACTAAAATCATTATTGTCATAAGCTGGGAATGATCTTTCAGATGAGATCCCAGCAGTTATGTCAATATGGTCAAAAGATCCAAAACTATTTGAACAAGTTGGTGAGTCTTGTCCCAATAGTGTTGTACTACCTGGTAGATAGTCATCAGCAGTTTTGCCAGAACTTTGTAACTTTTTCTTTTGATCAATTTCTCTTTCAAAAGTAAGTAATCTCCCATGAAGTTTTGTAAGAGTGAGGGAGCTAAAGTCTGGTGAAGATCTTAAGACTATAGAGTATGTTTCCCATTTTTCAGGTAAAGACCTTAAAAATCTATGAAGCATAGAACAGTTGTGTAGGTCTGACCATTTAATTTTAGCTCAGATATTAATGAGGAGAATCTTTCAAATTGTTGTGTTAAAGTTTCCCCATTAATGTGAGCAAAAGTTTCATATTGTTGAGCCAAGATTTCTCTGGTGTTGGCAATCACCGCTTCAGTTCCTCCAAACTGTTCTTTGAGGCAGTCCCAAAGCTCTTTGGCACTATCACAATGTAATAGGCCAGAGTAGATCTCATTTGGGAGTGCCATTGCCAACATAGAGAAAACTTTAGCATTAAGCTCAAGTTTTAGGAAATCATCATCTGTATAGTCTTTTGGGTCTTTTGGAATTTCTTCTTTAGTTTCAAGATTGATATTTACTGGTTTATGAGGACCATATATCACAGATTTCCAGCAACCTGTGTTGGTCTGTGATAAGGTATGTGCCATTCTCCTTTGCCAGATGTTATATTCATTTCTTACTAGCATAGCAGGTTTATTGGCAGAACCAGTATTATGAGGATCCATTTTAAAGAGTATTGATTTGTCAAATATCTCTTAAAGTGATGGATGTTGATAAAAGTGAGCTTATAATCCTTTATTGAATATCAATAAGAGCCTGTGTCTGATTCTTAATGTGTTAGATTGATATGTGATCAGATAAACCAGTGCTCTGATACCAATTGTTGGATCAGTATGCTCTTTTGGGTGAACTTGCTAGTGAACACTTAGGTGTTTAGCAAGTTCTTAATCAGTGATAGCACAGCGGAATGTTATGAGTTTAAAGCTACACTTATCAACAGGAGTTATTACTCCCCCTGGATGTTTGAGAAACTAATAAATGATAATTATTTATTGAGAATCTAAGTATTGAATGAGAATGAAACACTTAGAAAGATTCTCAATAAATATGAAATGGAAATAACAATAATATGCTTTGAAGGATTTCTGTATTAAAAATCAATGTCTAAAATAGAGGGATGAACCCTTCTATTTATAGACTTTACAAATACATGAACCTTGCCAAAAAGCAAGTTCAGAGACAAGTTGCAACAAGTTGCAATCTTGGAACTTGTACATAAAGTAAAAGTAATACTAAACTAATAAACTACTGATACAAAAAGGCGGTGGAAAAGATCTTCTCATAAGTACTGATGAATGACAAACTACTGATGAGTAGTTTGTCTTCAGTAGTTCTTCAGTAGAAATGTCTGGTTTGGACTTCAGAACTTCTGATGACTTTTCTTCTTCAGTACTTGTGTAATCTCTTCTTCAGCAGTTTGATCTTCCTTCTTCAGCAGTTCTATACTTAGAATATTTTGACAGAAGTGAATTAGACTAAGGTTTGTAAAAGTGGTTTCACCAATCCTCTTTGTCCTAACAGAAACACATAGGATACACGTACAAACTAACTATCCCATTAAAAATGTACTTAGAAAACCAGAAATGTCAGGAAGAATGGCTAAATGGTCAGTGAAATTAAGTGCCTTTGATTTAGTATATGAGCCTAGAAATGCAATCAAATCTCAGGCTCTAGCAGATTTTGTGGCTGATTTCAGTAGTGACATCCTGAGTGAAGTAGAATATGAAGTTCAACAATTAAAAGAAAATTTAGAAAAATGGACTTTATATACTGATGGTGCTTCAAATGCAAAAGGAACAGGTTTAGGAATACTACTAAAATCGCAACAAGGGGACAAAATACCCCATGCTATTAGATGTGCATTTCAGACAACCAATAATGAGGCAGAATATGAAACTCTCATTGCTGGTTTGCAACTTGCTAAAGACATTCATATTATTAATATTGGAGTATTTGTTGATTCTTTGTTGATTGCTAATCATTTTAATGGATCTTATGTAGTCTAGGGTCAAAAACTAGCTATTTATCTTGAAAAAGTTAAAAATTTATCAACTTCTTTTGTAGAATTTTCACTAACACGGGTACCTAGAGAAGAAAATGCTGAAGCTGATGCTTTGGCAAATTTGGGATCCTCCTTAAATTTACCTGAAGGATCTAAGATTCCTATCATCCACATCCTGAAACCAGCAATTGAGGAGTGGCATCCTGAGGATAATTAAGCACATCCTGAAGATAAAACGGTGCATCCTGAGGATATCACTATTTTAGCCACTCAGACTCAAGACGATTCACCTTGGATAACTCCTATAGTAAAATATCTACAAGAAGATGTCATCCCAGAAGGAGAAAATGCAAAGGCTTTCAGGATGAAGGCAACAAAATTTATTATTATAGACAATGTTTTGTAAAGAAAATCTCTTGCAGGTCCATATTTGAGATATCTTAACAAGGAAGAAGCAAACGAAGTACTCAAAGATATCCACGAAGGAGACTGTGGAAGTCACACAGGAGGAAGATCTCTTTACTCAAAGATCTTAAGAACAGGATACTATTGGGCAACTATGAAGAAGGACGCCATGCAATATTCTCAGAAGTGTGATTCATGTCAAAGACATAGCAACATCCTTCATCAACCTGCTGAACCATTACATCCTATTATTTCACCTTGGCCTTTCATGAAATGGGGGATGGATGTAACACCCCAACTGATGGCGGAAACATCGAGGTGTCACTTAAGAATGAGTATACAGTAGCACATGGTAATCAAATTTTAATAGAAATTAATTTAAAGTGCAAATATCCAAAAATGAAAATACATAATGAGTTTTAAGTGGAAATCTAATACATCACAAAAACCAAACAAGCATAGACTTCAGTTTGCCTTCTCATGTAAATACTCTAGTCTTCATGCATCATTATTTCCTGTTGAGTTGTAAAAATGGGGGGGTCAACTAGAAGTTGGTGAGAATACATAAGCCATGTTAAGCAAATAGTTTAAGTATAAAAGTTTAGCAATTCATATGTCTATCGTAAGTTTAAGTCTACATGAATAAACATGATATGTTGAATCGACATAATCAAACCTCCGACTAGTTTAGGTCCATCCCGTTATCCACGGTTCACCTTAATAATATGTTGGAACGATAACAATCACCCACGCTACCTATATAGGAGGTACACGTATCCGAGTGGGATTGTCAATCCAATAGATCTATTATTGAGTATCGCCGGCTTGGCCATAGCTAATGATTATGTAATGTTGAAACTTGTTGAAACTGTTGTTGTTGTCTAAATCATGAGGCATTAAAGTTTACAACTGGACATGTATGTAGAATTGCTTAAGTATAATGTTGCAAGTATAAAGAATTGCATAAACATGGTTACGTAAACTCACCTTAGCAAAGTATTAAGTCTCGAGAAATGGAATATGTGTAGCCCTAAAGTTGCCAATTACAAGAGCTTATAATCAAAGCTTCAATTGTAGAAGTAATAGACTATAGAAGAAAGGTATGAGGGAAAGTTTAATTAGATTGAAACAATCGATTTAGAGGTGCAAAGTATAATGGGTCATAGGTGGGTTTTTATACTAGTTTTGGATTCAATTAGCCATTAAAATTGGTCAACACCATAAAGTAAGGTTTTATGATGAATTGACTATTTGACTGTTTGACTAAGACTTTGACTATGACTAAGACTTTGACTCCAAGAATTATGTTTGTCAAGACTTTGACTCTTGACTCAAGGATTTATTTTGAAATGAATATATATGTTCCTTGTTTGAGATTATAAATGTAATTGGAAAAATGATTAGCTTTAAATAAGAAATAAATAAAAAAAAATCATTAGTTTGAATTAGAAAATAAAAACACCGTCTTATAAAATGACGATTTTATAAATAGAATTAGGATAGGACATATGTCATGATTGAAGATTTTTTTTTTAGTACAATGATAAAAGGAACTTAGAAAAATAGAGTGCACGGATAAAGATAAGAATACTTAGAAAAGACTTTATATCATGGATTGGGAAATACTTTAATGCAAAATAAATGGGAAAATTCGTGAGGTTACAGTTTCCCCTACTTTTAGAAACTTCGTCCCGAAGTTATAAAAAAAACACCGGGTTGACAGTGATTGGGTAGAAATTAGGGCAACTGTGGTTTGGAAAATTTGTGTTAAGACATGACATGAATTTATAGGTAACAGAATAAACTATTTCGAATAATTTGGTAAGAGGTTTGATAGGTGTGGGTTTTAAGGGTTGGATTAGGTTCGTCTAAAATAGCAAGGAGAATAAGAATCTAGCAAAACACTAAACTTTAAGTTTTAGGAATCTTAAAAAGAAATGCATGAGTTAATTGACTATAGAAATACTAAACAGGTAACTAGAGTTTATAATTGGTTATCTACCAAAAACCTTGATAGAATTTCACACTACCTTAACGTACCTGTAAATTCATGATTACGTTCCGGACCGCAATCACCAATTTACTTACGTTAGGGTTTTGTGTCCTTCTATGACTCTAAACACACATGTAAAATAATACAATTAACCTTGTGGTTGAATCGTATACAATGTATCTAAAAATAAGTCCAATTGTTGAACAGGAAAAAGACTTCTACCAGTCAGTGAGTAAGAACCTCTACCAATTGTTGAGCAGGTGCGATAGCCTCTACCAGTCGTTGAGCAGGTTGTAGGGCCTCTACCGACTGTTGAGCAGGCATGATGACTTCTACCAATCGTTGAGTAGGTTATTTGGTACTCTACTAACTGTTGAGCAAGTACTTCATCCTCTATCAGTTGTTTGATTAAGTGCACCAATTATTACACACATGAATTGCAAATTGATAATATGTACATGTAAGCAATCAAGTATCAAGTATATCATACGAGTTGTAATAGAGTTGCCCTAGACAAGGTTAATGACTCTAGGTGTGTCTATAGTAAATAGTTTATATTTCATGAGTTCTAGTATCAAATGTTCAAATATGGTAGATAATCGAATCCTCATGTATAACTAAGGATTAAGTTTGATGCAACACACAATCAAGTTTCAATAGTTTGGTTATCATGGGTAACTAGCTCATGTGTGAGAAGGTGAAGGATATGAATTTAGTTCTTGAGAGGATGATGAAAAATCTTGAAGCAGAATCAAGGTTGTGAGAGATAGTGAATGTGAAGATAGTTGATAAAGAGTTTATTTTATAGTAAGGAGATTATGTAGCAGTGTAAATTTTAGGGTTTGGATCAAAGGTTATAATCAAGTGTATAAGAAAACATGATTGTGATATATGCCAAATATTGTAAAAATTTGAACAAGTTGAAAATGAGTGAGTGTCGATGGAGAATCTAGAGACTAGATATTATTCCTATGGATTAAAAAAAATTATTTTCAAAATTGGTTTTGTACATAAAGCAAAAGTTGTTAAATAGTACAAGCTAAGTAGGCTTTGATTAAAATATTCCCGTTAGTTGGAGATTTCAAACATGACATTAGGTTTTAAAGATCAAGGTTCTATTAGTGATTTTTAATAGTTTAAAGCATTATATAGAAAATTGTTTGTTACGTCAATAAATAAACAATTGAATTTAAGTTCGAGGACATCTTTTGACAAAAATATGTACTTTGTAAAGTTACTAGGTAATGAAAATACAACAAGATTTAGAAATCTTTAGTTTGTGCTAAGGTATGAGGTTATAGTTTTTAAAAATAAGTAACATGTGGAGAAATGAAATAATATGATTTGGGTAGGGTGTTGAATATTTAAAAAGTGGCTAAAATGGTAAGGTGAAGTGTGATTGTGAAATCCATAGATGGTTATGAAATGAGATTGATTTAAGCTGTAAAATTTTGAGATTTTAGAGCTTAGTTTAAGGAAAGTGAGTGTAATCATTTATTCATTAATTAAAATGAATAAACGAAAACGTTGACTTATCAAAACTTCTAGATTTTAATAACATAATGAAGACATGCTTTAGCCTATAAGTGAACACTCATCCCGAGAATTCCCAGGTAGGCATCCGGGTCCCTCGTCAGATTGGGATTTATGCGCAATGCCAGTCCTAGACAGAAAACTCAGAATACAGGCGTTCACCCTTCCAGATTGCACGTGTTCGTTATTAAAATCTAGAACTTCGACGAGATCTCAAGATGGTTCAGGCTAAACCTGAGAATTGTCCTATTAGTCTAAGAGTAGATCTTGTGATGGAGAGCAATCTTCTTATAGGGATTGAAGTAGGGATAAGAAGTAGGAGGGAGATAGAGAATAGAAGAAAGTAAGGTTGCAAGTAAAAGGAGCAAGTACTAGTTAAAATCCTATGGTTATAGACTAGATTATTTTTTTTTCTAATAACCTAATTCCCTATAATCATGGCTCTGATACCAATCTGTAACACCCCAACCGATGGCGGAAACATCGAGGTGTCATGTAAGAATGAGTATACAGTAGTACATGGTAATCAAATTTTAAGTGAAATTAATTTAAAGTGAAAATATCCAAAAATGAAAATACATAATGAGTTTTAAGTGGAAATCTAATACATCACAAAAACCAAACAAGCATAGACTTCAGTTTGCCTTCTCATGTAAATACTCTAGTCTTCATGCATCATTATTTCCTGTTGAGTTGTAAAAATGGGGGGGGGGGGGTCAACTAGAAGTTGATGAGAATACATAAGCCATGTCAAGCAAATAGTTTAAGTATAAAAGTTTAGCAATTCATATGTCTATCGTAAGTTTAAATCTACATGAATAAACATGATATGTTGAATCGACATAATCAAACCTCCGACTAGTTTAGGTCCATCCCGTCATCCACGGTTCACCTTAATAATATGTTGGAAGGATAACAATCACCCACGCTACCTATATAGGAGGTACACGTATCCGAGTGGGATTGTCAATCCAATAGATCTATTATTGAGTATCGCCGGCTTGGCCATAGCTAATGATTATGTAATGTTGAAACTTGTTGAAACTGTTCTTGTTGTCTAAATCATGAGGCATTAAAGTTTACAACTAGACATGTATGTAGAATTGCTTAAGTATAATGTTGCAAGTATAAAGAATTGCATAAACATGGTTACGTAAACTCACCTTAGCAAAGTATTAAGTCTCGAGAAATGGAATATGTGTAGCCCCAAAGTTGCCAATTACAAGAGCTTATAATCAAAGCTTCAATTGTAGAAGTAATAGACTATAGAAGAAAGGTATGAGGGAAAGTTTAATCGGATTGAAACAATCGATTTAGAGGTGCAAAGTATAATGGGTCATAGGTGGGTTTTTATACTAGTTTTGGATTCAATTAGCCATTAAAATTGGTCAACACCATAAAGTAAGGTTTTATGATGAATTGACTATTTGACTAAGACTTTGACTGTTTGACTAAGACTTTGACTATGACTAAGACTTTGACTCCAAGAATTATGTTTGTCAAGACTTTGACTCTTGACTCAAGGATTTATTTTGAAATGAATTTATATCTTCCTTGTTTGAGATTATAAATGTAATTGGAAAAATGATTAGCTTTAAATAAGAAATAAATAAAAAAATCATTAGTTTGAATTAGAAAATAAAAACACCGTCTTATAAAATGACGATTTTATAAATAGAATTAGGATAGGACATATGTCATGATTGAAGATTTTTTTTTAGTACAATGATAAAAGGAACTTAGAAAAACAGAGTGGACGGATAAAGATAAGAATACTTAGAAATAAATTAGACTTTATATCATGGATTGGGAAATACTTTAATGCAAAATAAATGGGAAAATTCGTGAGGTTACAATGGATATAGTAGGAAAATTACCCGTAGCTCCTGGTGGAAAGGTGTTTATATTGTAATGATTGATTACTTCTCAAAATGGATCGAAGCAGAAGCATTTGTAAGTCAGGGACAAGGAAGTAGTCTCGTTCATCAAGAGAAATATCCTAACAAGATTTGGAGTACCAGCTGAGATCATATGTGGCAACGGTTCTCAATTCATTAGCAAAAGAACGACTAACTTTTGTGAAAGCTGTGGAATCAAGATAATAACTTCAACACCGGTCCATCCTCAAGCCAATGGACAAGCAGAATCCTCAAATAAAATAATTGTCAACAATTTAAAGAAGAAGGTTGGGGAAAAGAAAGGGAAATGGGCAGAAGAACTTCCATTCGTACTTTGGGCTGATAGAACTACTTCAAATAATGCAACTGTTCAAACACCTTTCTCCTTGGTCTTTGGAGCAGAAGCAATGTTACCTATAGAGATGGTCATGCCTACAGCTAGAAGAAGTATTTTTGCAAGATTTGGAAGCAGTTGATGAATTCAGAGATGCTGCTAAATTAAGAATGACAGCTTATCAACAAAGGATTGCTAAAGCCTACAACAAAAATATAAGGATAAGAAGATTTCAAGAAGGAGATTTGGTACTAAGGAAAGCCTTCCAAAATACAACAAAACCGAGTGATGGCAAGCTAGCTCCTAAATGGGAAGGACCATACTTAATAGATTCTGAAGCTGGCAAAGGAGCATATTGGCTGTCGACTATGGAAGGAGAAATTCTACCAAGGGCTTGGAATGCTATTCATCTGAAATATTATCATGTCTAGGGATGCATGTGACTGATCTCTCTAGAAGAGAAACTATAGTCCGAATCACAGGTGGGATGAAGGTGAAGGCTGATAGTTTTGAATCTTCTCCATATGTAAGTATTCTTAACCTATTTCGATTGTTTATTTTAACTAAAATAGTCCATTTAGAGAATTTTGCAGTACCATCCTGAAGATGGAATATTTTGAAGACTAGAGGGTTGGCCACCCTCTCCTCCGTTAAGGTGCCCGACACCTTCCTAAGGTTTAAAGGTTTTCACCTTTCTCATTGGGTTAGAAACCTTGCCTGAAGCGCACGTTGTTCATGTATATTTTCAGGATGGTGGAACCAGTCCATGTAAAAGTGGCTGACAATTTCATCATTTATGAGATATATATTGAACTCTTAAGGTTTAGGCATTTTTCAATGTCTCTAACGTATTTGGCCTAGTCGCCAGGGCCTTGTCGCCAGAAATTCTCAAGATGCTAAATGTTGGTTCTGCACCAAGTCATTCTAAATGGGCTCGACCCCAGTTCACTTAGAGGCCTAGTCGCCAGTATAATAACAATGATTGCCTTTATACAGGTTATTCTCAAGCATTTCTTGAAAAAGGAATAAATCTCAAAGTCTATCTTGAAGATATTATACTGGGGACACCCTCAGAATAATGAAGACCATCCTGAGGATGACAAAGAAAGAAGAACTGAGGACATCCTCAAGATAGTATCATCCTGAGGATGACTAAGCAGAATGAAGGGTATATTCGAGAGATCAGTCTAAGAAGAGTATCTTCAGAAAATAAAGGTATCATTTATATCATTTCCTTATACCTAACATTTGCTAATGTTTGCAGAATATCAAAATAAAAGGACACAAGGATGTAGCGTCAAAATTGGTTACCATATATTATATATGCATCATAGGCAAAACTGATGTCAATCCCTGGCTTCATCCAAAACCAGGACCCATCCACCAAGGGTCAACATTTTCAGGTCAGGTTAGGGAAAGACTTTGGAGCTTCGTCTTGAAAATCAAGATCCCTCCACCCCAAAGACTTTCATTGTTCATACTAACATAAAAAGAAATTGTTTAGAATTGTTCACAAATCAAGCAATATTATAAAAAATGGGCTCTGGCCTAGTCATCTCATCCTTCATTGCCACGGGTTCCTCAACCTGGAAATCCTTAGCCACTTCAGCCTCCGTCACCTCAAGCTCCTTTGCTGCATCTTCAGGATCAACAGTAGGGGACGATTCAGGCACCACCTCTTTTCCACCCAGACTAAGGATCTTCTCTTGCCAGGCCTTGACATCCCAATCCTCCGGATTGAAGTTAGGATCCCTAGCCTACAAAGCCATCCTCAACCTAGCTTGGAAAACAGAGATCATGGCAGATTGCATCAAACCCTGCTTGTACTCCTCCATTTCCTTTTGATGATCCTGCGTGCTCTTAGTCTGAGCAGACTTCGCCAACTTCAGTTCAGTTTCAACTTTGACCAGTTTCTTCTCAAGTTGTTTACCTTTGTCAAGAGCAGACTTCTTTGCATACTCAAGTCTGGCCTTAGTCTCAGCAAACTCTTTGTTGACGTCATCCAGAGATTTCAGAAGATATTCATTTCCCTATAGATGTAAACAAGAACATGTAAGTGTTTAACCCTAATATACGCTAAAAATTATTATGAACATCCTCAGGATGGGAGCAAACCTGAAGGATAAACTGCGAGATCTTGCCCAAGACGGCATCACAGCTAAGACCTTCAAAATGTGAGGTCTCTTGAACAGAAGAGCTAGCTGCCTTCCTTTTCTTAGAAGGTGCCTTAGGCTTGTTTGTAGGAGGAGGGCTTGTCATCCTGGAATTGGAGGGCGAAGTGATCTGAGGAGCCTTGACATCCAGACTGTCAATCTCATCCTGATAAAAAAAGGCATGTTTTTTTTGCTAAAAAAGACAAAAAACAAAGGTTCATACAGGGAACAATACATGAACATCTTCTGGATGTAGTGAGTAAAAACTAACCAGACATCTCCGTAGCTTGGCTTGTGGTAAAACTTTCTTCTATTTCAAAAGTCTTGGCCGAAGAGGATAGGTCTATTATTTCCTTGCGTTTGATAAAGGCATAATCTAAAGGAGGCACAAGTTTTGCAAAGCAAGCACCTGCAAGACAAAGCTCAGTATTTTAGTAACATTTTCAAGATCCTACTATTATTTTTTATCCAGAAAAAGTATTTACCACTTCTTAGCCAGGAAATAGGGATATCATTCCCATAAGGAATGGAATCTCTTCTAACAAAAAAGAACTTAGATTTCCAAGGCCTATCAGATTTTATGACATTATAAAAGAGAGGGGGTTGCTTATTAATAAGCTGAAGCACATAACGGTTTGACCCGTGTGTTTTCAACTTATAAAATTATGATAGGTACCCAATCTCGAGTTGAATGTCATGATTTTTAATGATCTTGTTGCAGACCATTAAAATCCTCCAGATTTCAGGCATGGCTTGGGCAAAAGCCATCCCTGTTACATCAAAGAATTCCTTGATAAAATTTGGGAATGGATACCTCAGACCTAGTTGGAAAGGAAGAAAGAAGAAACAAACCCAGATAGAAGAAGCAAAATCAGATTTCACACTTGGGTCATAGGGGCAAAAAACAGCCGAACTAGGGAAGGCCCCAGAGTTCTTAAGGGCTTGAATATCCCTATCACTTGTAACATTTCGCATTGAATTCTATGTACGTTACGACTATTATTGAATAAAACGTCGAATTTTATCATTATCGTCCCTTTTAAAAAATTTTCGTGACACATTTGGACTCCTAGAACAATGCTATAATAATATATTATTATTAAAGGGGTAAATTTAATGTCAAAAAAATAATTGCCTGGGCCGGGGTTCGAACCCGTGCCCTAGGCCGGTTCAATCCATCACACACACAACCTAAACCAGCTGGTCTACAGCCTGTTATTGGTTTCAACTCTGACTTAATTATATTCATACTAAGATTAGAAGTGCAGTTTACTATTGAAAAGTCAACTGCAACCCATCTTCCATAATTAGCTTATCAATCCGCGTTTATAATCCCTTTAAGGCATGAATGTTGATTGATAAGATTGATTCGCGTCTTATACATGCTAATTAGCAGTATTAACATTCCAAATTAGAGTCTAATCACGCGTCATTGTCTTTAAACGGGTCAACCTTACCAATTCGAAACACACGAACATTTCACTAAAATTGGACCCTCATTCTTCATCTACACTCGCCGATTACACTTTCCCTACCCTCAAAACTCTCTGATTATCCCTCTAATTCGTGAAGAATCAAGCCAGTTGACTTTTTCGTTGATTGTCTCTAATCACGCGATAACGCACTGTAAGTCTTGAAATCTTTTGTTGGTTTTAACCTTCGGCATCATACGAGCAATAGTTTTGAGTGTTGAAACATCATCCACATTAATGGAATCATCTGAATCCCTGATTACATCATCAATGAGGACTGTATCAGTTACATCATGAGCTGAGCCCGACTCAGTTGTCTCATGTACCTCTTGTTCTTGGTACAGAGGATTTCCTACCTCAGGCATTAAGCCTTCATCAGTAGTTGCCACAGTTGAGGTCTTAGCTGTTTTACTTCTGTCCTCAGATCCACCACTGGGTGGTAAATGAGTAGTAGCAGCCTCAAAAGTACCAAAGGTTTCTAAGTTTGGGCTTAGAGACCCTGGTTCATCCTCATCTCTTTGGTTAGGGCTATGAGTGTCCACATCCATGTCACTGTCTGAGTCTATGTCCCCTGTTTGATGTGGTTGATGGGGACTGACATGTGTTGATGGGACTTTCTCTTTTAGCCCAGAGAGAAGTTTGGCTATTTCTATGTCTGGTTCAGAAATTTGGGGTGCTGGTTCAGTAGTTTGGGCAGTGGGTTCAGCAGTTTCAAAAGAAGAATCTATTGGAATAGTTTTTCTAAGTCTTTTTCTTTTGAAAAGGATAGTTATTGGTGCTCTTGGTGGGGTTTGAGATGGATGAGACTGAGAGGATGTTTCAGTCACATCTTTAAGAAGTGCAGACTGCACAGTATTCTGTTCAGGCATCTCAACCTCCTGAACAGCTTTTCTTTTAGGTTTGGTGGGTTTTTGTTTTGTTATCTTGGGTTTCTTGGCCTTTGGTGGAGTAGGTTTGGAAGATGAGGGTTCCATGGGGACTGGTGCTTGTTCCCCTTGGTCATCTTCTGGCCAGGCAGCCTGTTTGTTGTGCCTTGAGTATGCTTGTGAGGTTAAGGGTTTTAAAATTTCAATTTTACCCACAAGCACCTCATTACCCAATTCAGATATTATGCACTGCATAATGAACCTTGGATATAACAAAAACTTTTTCTTAGTGTTATTGTGATGTAACACCAACTCATTAAAGAAAAGTTTTGATGCCCTGAAATTTGTTTCATTCACAATGGAATGAAATATTGGTTGAAAGGTTGAGGGCATCTGGTCATAAGACCCAGTTTTAGGACTCAAGCACATAATAATATAATGAAACAAAAGCTTATATTTTGGTTCAAAATACTTTTTAAAGATTGTAGCTTGTGAGAGAGTACCTTGATAACCACACTCAGTCATGGTTAGGTGGATAGCAGAGTTGTCAAACTTCTCAGGGGCATTCACATCATTCAACCCCAGTCTGACTGCAAGTATGGCCGGTGTAATGGCCATTTGTCTCCCTTTAATTGTTGAGTTGAGGGAGATAACTTCATCATCCACCATCACTGTCTCAGCATTAGCCCAGAACTCATTTAGAGTTTCAGGATGAATTGGTGGGTCTATGGTGAGAGCGTTGAAATATTGGGATTTGACGACGAGATCAATGATCTCATCGTATTGGGACCAGCCTTCTTGTTTTTCTAAGTAGGCTCTGAGATTGTGTCCCTGTTTGAGAACTAAAGCCATGTGGTTTTGTGTGTGTTGATGAATCGAACAGTGATTTTGTGTTGCAGGTTCAGGGGTTTGAGAGCTTTCTTGAGAGAGAAGGAGGGAATTTTTGTGTTTGAAAGGATAAGTGTTGAAAAAAGATATTTATCAGAAGTTTTTAACCGCTTGGATCTTCTTTATTAGAAGTTTTTAAACCGCCTAGGTTAAAAATCTCTTTATCAGAAGTTTTAAATCGACTAGGTCAAACTTCTGATGATGGGAAAAGTCAGATTTGCCCTTTTTGACTAAACTGCTGATGAAGGATTATCTTCATCAGTAGTTCCCATTTCCTCTTTAGTAGTTTTAACAGCTGATGAGAAATACCTTATAAATACTTTTATTCATAACTTCTGAAGTTTATTTTATCAGAAGTTATTCACTTTTCAGAAATTATCCCCATACTGATGTTTTGTTCATCAGTAGTTTCTCTCTTTTCAGAAGTTTTTCAAGTGTTTTGAAAATAGATGTAAGTGAAAAACAAAAAAATGTGCAGAAAAATAAATAGAAACACTTACAAATTTAGCATCCCTAGCATGGATACTAACTTCTGAAATGTTGATGTGTCAAGGGGTTTAGTGAAAATGTCAGCTATTTGATTAGCTGTTGCTACATGTTTCACTTCAATCTTTTCATAGCAATCTCTTATGAAATGATACCTGATCTCAATGTGTTTAGTTTTTAAAAACTGAACAGGATTTTGAATGATGCTAATGGCAGATTTGCTGTCTACAAGCAATGGTGTCTTGGTCTCTTTGATTCCATAATCAAGAAGTTGATATTGGAGCCATTGTATCTGTGATGTACAACTTGCAGCTGCAATGTATTCAGCTTCAGCAGTTGAAGTTGCAACAGATGTTTGCTTCTTTGATTGCCAGGACACTAGACAGTTTCCCAAGAATTGACAACCACCAGATGTTGATTTTCTTGACATTTTAAACCCTGCATAGTCACTATCTGAAAAAGCTGATAACTTGGTATTGCTTGAAGCAGGATACCAAATTCCAAGTGTGGGAGTTCCTTTCAGATATCTGAAAATTCTTTTGACTGCAATAAGGTGTGATTCCCTAGGAGCTGATTGATATCTAGCACAGACACATGTTGAAAACATAATATCTGGTCTAGAAGCAGTTAGATATAAAAGGGAACCTATCATACATCTGTACATGGTTTGATCAACCTGTTTTCCTTGATCATCTGGTTCAACTTGTGTGGTTGGTGTCATGGGGGTGGAACATGATTTACAGTCTTGTAAAGAAAATTTGTTTAATAATTCTTTAACATATTTTGATTGATGTATAAAAGTTCCATTTGTTTGTTGTTTAATCTGCAGTCCCAAAAAGTACTGCAGTTCCCCCATTGTACTCATCTCAAATTTTGATTGCATGAGTTTCTTAAATTCATCACACAATTTTGTGTTTGTTGAACCAAAAATGATATCATCAACATAAATTTGAACAAGTAAGATATGATTTCCAATATGTTTTATGAAAAGAGTTTTATCAATGGCACCTCTTGTGAAGTTATTTTTGAGTAAAAAGGTTGAAAGTGTATCATACCAGGCTCTTGGAGCCTGTTTGAGCCCATAAAGAGCTTTGTCTAGTTTGTACACCCACTTAGGATGAGAAGGATCCTCAAACCCAGGTGGCTGACAAACATACACTTCCTCTTTTATCTTTCCATACAAAAATGCACTCTTGACATCCATTTGATAAACTTTTATTTTGTTGGAAATGGCATAGGCCAGAAATAACCTGATGGCTTCAAGCCTTGCAACTGGAGCAAAGGTTTCATCATAGTCAATGCCTTCTTCTTGAGAGTAACCTTGTACTACCAGTCTTGCCTTA
Source organism: Ambrosia trifida (assembly GCA_028751855.1). Lineage (NCBI taxonomy): Eukaryota > Viridiplantae > Streptophyta > Magnoliopsida > Asterales > Asteraceae > Ambrosia > Ambrosia trifida. The sequence goes on from CM054129.1 coordinate 6,437,423, forward strand.
TTCTTTATTATCATACCAGCTTCATCTTGTTTGTTCCTGAAAACCCATCTTGTGCCAATTGGTTGCTTGTTTGGTGGTAAAGGACATATTTCCCATACTTGTTGCTTGTTGAATTGAAGCAATTCATCTTGCATTGCCTGCACCCAATTGTTGTCTTTAAGGGCTTCCTGGTACTTCTTTGGTTCCAACTGTGAAATAAATGCTGAGAATAGAAAAAAGTTGGAAAGCTGGTTTCTTGTAAGAACACCTGATGCAATATCACCCATGATTTGATCAAGTGGATGATCTTTGTGTTCGATCAGTTGTTGTAAACCACTGACAGGTGTTGGTGGCTCATGTTCTTCAAACAAAGTACTGAGGTCTATTATATCTGGTTCAGCAGTTTCAGTGTCTTCAGTAGTTGCAGGTGCTGAAGCAGATGTTTGAGTTTGGCCTTCAGTATTTGTTGAATCAGAAGTTTGTGAAACTTCTGATGGTTTTGTAGTTGACTTAATGACTGTTTGAGGAGTCCATGGTGCTGGATCCTCATCATCAAACCTTTGATCACCATAATAAGTAGGTTTGGATGAAGTGACAGTCTTTTCAGGTTCAAAATGAAAGTTGTCAAGGTCAAAGAGTTCAGCAGGATGTGCTGGAATGAGAGTGTGTTTTGACTCATTGAACTTGACATTCAGTGTTTCTTCTACTATCCTGGTCTTTGAGTTAAAAACCTTGTAGGCTTTTCTAGTTGATGAATAACCAAGAAAGTAACCTGAGTCAACTTTGGCAGCAAACTTTGAAATAGATTCCTTGATGTTCAAGATGAAACATTGACATCCAAAAGCCCTGAAAAAGGAGATAAGGGGCTTCATGTCATGAAGAACTTCATAGGCAGTCTTTGAATGTCTCTTGACAACAAGAACTCTATTTTGAACATAACATGATGTGTTAACTGCTTCTGCCCAGAAGTATAAAGGTAGGCCAGAATCAGCTAACATTGTTCTTGCTCCTTCTATTAGAGTTCTGTTCTTCCTTTCTACCACACCATTTTGTTCAGGAGTTCTGGCAACACTAAATTGTCTAATAATCCCTTTAGACAAACAGAAGTCATTCAGAGTTTTGTTCCTGAACTCTGTCCCATTATCACTTCTAATGGTTTTGACAGGTAGAGAGTATTGCTTCTCTACTTGTAGAATGAAGAACTTGATGATTTCAGCAGCCTCATCCTTGGAAAATAAGAAGAATACCCATGTAAATCTTGAGTAGTCATCAATGATGACTAAGCAGTACTTCTTTTTACCAAGGCTCATGATCTTTACAGGCCCAAATAAGTCCATATGGAGTAGTTGAAGACATGCAGTTGTTTTTAATTCTTCAATAGACTTATAGGAGGACTTATGCTGTTTACCCTTTAAACAGGATACACAGTGTTCTTGACACTGGTATACTTTTAAGGGTAGACCTCTGACCAAGCCCATTTTTGTGACTTTATTTATGGTTTTAAAGTTCACATGGCCAAATCTCCTGTGCCAGTGATCAGTTTCTGAAGTTGATGCCCTTGAGAAGAAACAGGCAGTGTTGTTCAGTACTTTGTCTTTTTCAATGTCCACTGCATAGACATTGCCACATCTTTTGGCAATTAACAAAGTATGATCTTCAATGATCTTCTCTATCAACTTCTGGCCTTATGGTGATATGATCTTGCATGCTGTCTTTGTGAAAAAGGAAGAATATCCTTTATCACACATTTGTGACACACTAAGCAAGTTGTACTCAAGGTTTTCAACCAGATTGACCTTGTCAAACTGTATTTTGCCAGAGGAGACATTGCCATGTCCTAGCACATATCCCTTAGCATTGTTCCCAAAGGACACAGATCCATCTCTTTGACTGATAAAATTGTTTATCAGGTATCTGCCTCCTGTCATGTGCATTGAGCCTCCACTGTCTACATACCAAATGCTATTCAAGCCTCTGGAAACTCTCTGCACAATATAGCAAATTAGTTAGATTTAGGAACCCAAGCCAGTTTGGCTTTGGGTTTACTCTTGAGAACATTTACAGTTTATTCTTGACCAAGTTTAGAAATCCATGTCTTTTTGGCAATGGATTTTGCATTAAGCACAATGGTGGTATCCTTTTGAGGACCACCATCAACTTTGGTCATCAGTAGTTGTACCATGTTCATAAGATCTTTAATCTCAGCAGTTTGTGAAATTGCTGATGATTTAGGTCTAACTACTGAAAGAGAATTTTGAGAAAAAGACTTTTGTTGAGATTTTGTCTTTTTCTGAGAAAGGGTTTTTGCTGGTTGTTGTTTCTTGGGAGAAAAGGTTTTTGCATAATCATTTTTGATATGTTCTCCCACAACCAGTTGTTGATTTTTCTTATTAAACTGAATGCCCTTTCTATATCTGCAAAATTCTGTTTTGTGGTTAAACAGACCACAAATTTCACATTCTTTTGTCTTTTCTTTCAAAGACAAATTTCTGACAGTTTTGATTGGTTTTAGGTCATCAGTAGTTTTCAAGTTCTCAACTCCTGATGTAGTTGAAACTGCTGATGACTTAAAGTCAGATTTAATCAATACTTCTGAATAACTTTCTTTGTGTGATTTTAGAAAGTTTTCATGGAAAGATGTGCATTCTTCCTCTTCAGAAGTTTCACCTGAAACAATTTTTCTCCCATCTTCAGTAGTTTTGGGAGAGAAATCAGTTGGTGTTTCAATGTGATTGTACCCTATGCCAAACCTAACATTTGAAGCACTTTGTTTGTTTAGCAATAGTTGGTACCCCTTACAAGATTCCACCCATTTTTCACATGTGACCTTGGTGTCAGCAAGCTCTTGTCTGACATTTCCTAGGTCATTAATCATTATTTTGATTTGTGCTTGGGTTTCAATAGCAGAGTTAGTTAATTTAGAAACTTCTTTTGTTTTTGCAGAAAGTTTTCTTTCTAAATCACATTTTATCTGAGTGAGTTTTCTCTCAGAGTCATTGGCTTTTCCTTGTAAGTGCACATTTGTCTCTCTTATGAGAGCAAAAGATTCTTTGCATGAATTTGAACATAATTTAGTCAAAGATTCTTTTGATACCTGTGACAAGGCAGATTTTGAGGAGCATCCCTCAAATGCCATTAAGGCAAAGTTCTTTCTGCCATTGTCAGGCTCTCCCCAGTTGATGTCAAACATTTTGTTGTCTGCATTAGGATTGCACTCTGTGGTGTCAAAAGGAAGACTGCTCCAGTCAACATACCCTGAGGTAAATAAACTTTGTTGAGAGGGTTGTTGTTGCTGTGGAGGTTGTTGAGCAGCTGGAAAGGGAGGGATTGATTGTTGGCTCTGCATCTGTTGAGCAGGCATCTGTACATATTGTACTTGTGGCACATATTGGTGTTGTGGAGCTTGTGCCTGTACAAAATGTGCACTCCCTTGTGTTCCATTATTCCTGTTATAATTGGGGTTAAAATTGTTTCCAGACTGAGATTGGTTAAAGCCAGAGCTTCTACATTCTCTAGCAAAGTGTCCCAACTTTTGACACTTATGACATCTAAGTTTAGATTTGTCAAAACCAATTTTTGTAGAAATGTTAAGTCCTGGAAACTTCCTTCCTGACCTTTTGTAAAATTTATTTGTTTTTAAACTTAACATGGCCAGTTGGTGCAAAATATCCATTTCCTCAAGGTCATCACTGCTGAAACTATTTAAGTCATCCATGATAAAACACATGTTATCAGCAGTTTGACCAAAGTCATTATTGTCATAACCTGGGAATGATCTTTCAGATGAGATCCCAGCAGTTATGTCAATGTGGTCAAAAGATCCAAAACTATTTGAACAAGTTGGTGAGTCTTGTCCCAATAGTGCTGTACTACCAGGTAGATAGTCATCAGCAGTTTTACCAGAGTTTTGTAACTTTTTCTTTTGATCAATTTCTCTCTCAAAAGTAAGTAATCTCCCATGAATTTTTGTAAGAGTGAGGGAGCTAAAATCTGGTGAAGATCTTAAGACTATTGAGTATGTTTCCCATTTATCAGGTAAAGACCTTAAAAATCTATGAAGCATAGATACAGTTGTATATGTCTGACCATTTAGTTTTAGCTCAGATATTAATGAGGAAAATCTTTCAAATTGCTAAGTTAAAGTTTCCCCATTAATGTGAGCAAAAGTTTCATATTGTTGAGCCAAGATTTCTCTGGTGTTGGCAATCACCTCTTCAGTTCCTCCAAACTGTTCTTTTAGGCAGTCCCAAAGCTCTTTGGCACTATCACAATGTAATAGGCCAGAATAGATTTCATTTGGGAGTGCCATTGCCAACATAGAAAAAGCTTTTGCATCAAGCTCAAGTTTTAGGAAATCATCATCAGTATAGTCTTTTGGTTCTTTTGGAATCTCTTCCTTAGTTTCAAGATTTATGTTTACTGGTTTATGAGGACCATATATCACAGATCTCCAACAACCTGTGTTGGTTTGTGACAAGGTATGTGCCATTCTCTTTTGCCATATGTTATATTCATTTCTTACAAGCATGGCAGGTTTAGTGGCAGAACCAGTATTATGAGGATCCATTTTAAAGAGTATTGATTTGTCAAATATCTCTTAAAGTGATGGATGTTGAAAAAAGTGAGCTAATAATCCTTTATTGAATATCAACAAGAGCCTGTGTCTGATTCTCAATTTGTTAGATTGATTTGTGATCAGATAAACCAGTGCTCTGATACCAATTGTTGGATCAGTATTAAGCTGCTCTTTTGGTTTGAACTTGCTAGTAGACACTTAAGTGTTTAGCAAGTTCTTTGTGAGTGTTAGCACAGCGGAATGTTTATAAGTTTATAGCTACACTTTGTCAACAGGAGTTATTACTCCCCCTGGAATCAAGAACAATAAATGAGAAGTGTTTATTGAGAATCTAAGTATTGAATGAGAATGAAATACTTTGACAGATTCTCAGTAAACACGAAATGGAAATAACAATAATAAGTGTTGAAGGATTTCTTGTATTAAAATCAATGTCTAAAACAGAAGGATGAATCCTTCTATTTATAGACTTTACAAATACATGAACCTTGCCAAAAAGTAAGTTCAGAAACAAGTTGCAACAAGTTGCAGTCTTGGAACTTGTACATAAAGTAAAAAGAAATACTAAAGTATTAAACTACTGATATACAAGGGCGGTGGAAAAGATCTTCTTTAAGTACTCATGAATGACAAACTACTGATGAGTAGTTTGTCTTCAGCAGTTCTTCAGTTGAAGTGTCTGGTTTGAACTTCAGAACTTCTGATGACTTCTTCTTCAGTACTTCTGAATCTCTTCTTCAGCAGTTTTGATTCCTTGTCTTCAGCAGTTCCACACTTAGAGTATTTTGACAGAAAGTGAATTAGACTAAGGTTTGCAAAAGTGGTTTCACCAATCCTTTTTGTCCTAACATTCATGCAGACTTAAACTTACGATAGACATATGAATTGCTAAACTTTTATTATTCTTAAACTTAATTGCTTGACATGGCTTATGTATTCTCACCAACTTCTAGTTGACCCTCCCCCCTTTTTTCCAAACTCAATAGGAAATAATGATGCTTGAAGTCTAGAGCTAGCATGAGGAGATAATTGAAGTTTATGCTTTGTCTGGTTATTTGATGTACTAGAATTTCATTCAAGACTTTTTTATGTATTTTCAAATTTTGGATATTTTACTTTAAATAAATTTCAATTAAAACTTGAATACCATGTGCTACTGAATACTCATTCTTACGTGACACCTCGATGTTTCCTCAATCGGTTGGGGTGTTACAGATTGGTATCAGAGCCTTGGTTATAGGGAATTAGGTTATTAGAAAAATAATCTATACTATAACCTTAGGGATTTAAAACAGTACTTGCTTCTCTTACTTGTAACCCTAATTGCTTCCCTAATCTTATTCCTATCCTACACCTTAAAAAACCCTAAGCCTTTACAAGTTGACTGCTCTTATTCGTCTGCTGCAATCCTGATCCACCATTAGATTAATAGGAAAAAATCCTCAGGTTTAGCCTGAACCACCTTGAGATCTCGTCGAAGTTCTAGATTTTAATAACGAACACGTGCAATCTGGAAGGGTGAACGCCTGTATTCTGAGTCTTCTGTCTAGGCTGGCATTGCACATATATCCCAATCAGACGAGGGACCCGGATGCCTACCTGGGAATTCTCAGGATGAGTGTTCACTTATAGGCTAAAGCATGTCTTCATTATGTTATTAGAATCTAGAATCTTTGATAAGTCAACGTTTTCGTTTATTCGTTTTAATTAATGGATAAATGATTATATTCCTTATATTACCTCATTCATTTCATTGTGTCTCTTACAGATCATGCCTCTATGTCGCAGCACTTGCAACAACAGTGGTGGAAATCATGAGGAAGGGAGTAGCAACTACAACCATAACCACGACACTAACCACAACAACGGAGGTGATGCCCATCTGGCTGCAATCATTTCTCAACAAATGGCGCAACAGATCGCAACCCTGGTTCCTAACTTACTGGCTCAAGTCATCCAAATGAATGGGAACGACAATGGAAATGGAAACGGCAGTGGAAATGGAAACAGTAATGGAAACCACAATGGGAACGGGAATGGTCTCCCAGCCTGCACTCTCAAACACTTTAATACCTGTAATCCTCCTAAGTTCAGTGGAGATGAAGAAGCTACTGGTCTTCTACAATGGTTCGAGGGTATTGAGAATACCTTCATTAACAGTGAGTGTCCTGATAACTTTAAGGTCCGTTATTCCATGAGTGTTCTTCACAAACGAGCACTCACTTGGTGGAATGAGGAAAAGCGCACCCGCGGAGCTGAAGTTGCACTTGCTATGACCTGGGATCAAGTCAAGGAGATAATGAAAGCTGAGTTTTGTCCCCGTAACGAGGTTAAGAAACTGGAGAACGAGTTCCACACCCTTGCTCAGGATAGTGGGGAAAACCTTACTTATAATACCCGCTTTCACGAGCTCAGTTTGTTGTTGCCCCATAAGGTCACTCCCCTATCTGTAGCCATTGAGAAGTATATCGGTGGCCTACCTATGCAAATTCAGGACACGTTATGGGGAAGGAATCCTGCCACCTTGGAGGAAGCCAAACGCCTTGCGGCTACTCTAACCGATAATCATGTGAAAAACGGTACTCTTTTTCGCAAGAACACCAAGAAGACTGCTACAAAGGACACTCCTCAGCCCGCTATTGAGGTTAAGCCTGAGACCTCAACCAACAAGAAGCGCAGGGCTAAGAACTACATGGTTGCTACCACCCCACCCGCAGTGCAAACCCCAGCCAAGAAACCGTATGTTGGGAACCACCCTCATTGTAACACTTACCAATATCACCATGCTGCTAACAGACCATGCCGCCAATGTAATAACTGCAAGCGGTATGGACACTTTGCTAATACTTGCCAAGCCCCTGCCACTCAAAACAACCCTGCCAGAAATAATCCAGCTCCCAATGCTCAAAATTGGTAGGCCTGTTCGTGGCCAGTGCTTTGAGTTTGGTAGTACAGAACATTATAGGGATGCTTGCCCTAGACTTGGAAACCAGAACTGCAACCAGAACCAAGGTGCTCGTGGTCGCGCATACAACCTCAATGCTAATCAGGCCCGCGACAATAACGAGGTGGTTAATGGTATGTTTCTCATAAATAACCACTATGCTTCTATATTATTTGATTCGGGTGCTGATAAGTCATTTGTATCACTAAAGTTTGAACCCTTACTTAACTTACCCCAAACTAACCTAGAGGAACCCTTAGTGGTAGAGGTAGCTAATGGGAAGTCTATCTCGATCGATTCTATTATACGTAACTGTGTGTTGAACCTTGATGAACATACTTTCTCTATCGATCTCATTCCTATGCATCTTGGAAGCTTTGATGTCATAGTAGGCATGGATTGGTTGTCAACCCATCGTGCTGAAATCCTATGCTTTGAGAAAGTTATTCGCATTCCTCTCGAATCTGGTGATATTTTGAAGATCTATGGTGAGAAGCCTTGTGGTGAGCTTAAACTCATGTCTTGTGCTACTGCTCAAAAATACTTACGAAAGGGGTATATGGCTTTCTTGGCTAACGTGATAGAAAAGAAAGACAAGGGCAAAAGTATCCAAGACATCCCAATCATTCGGGACTATCCTGAAGTCTTTCCAGAGGATTTACCTGGTTTGCCTCCTGCTCGACAAGTTGAATTTAGGATCGATCTTGTTCCTGGTGCAAATCCTGTCGCCAAAGCTCCTTATCGTCTTGCACCCTCTGAGATGCAAGAACTTGCCAGTCAACTACAAGAACTTTCTGATAAAGGTTTCATTCGCCCCAGTTCTTCTCCATGGGGAGCCCCTGTTTTGTTCGTTTAGAAGAAAGATGGATCTCTCAGGATGTGTATCGACTATCGTGAACTCAACAAACTCACCATCAAGAATCGTTATCCCTTGCCTAGGATTGACGATCTTTTCGATCAACTTCAAGGAGCAACCCACTTCTCAAAGATTGATCTTCGTTCTGGTTATCATCAGCTTAGAGTCCACGAAGAAGACATTCCCAAGACAGCCTTTCGTACACGTTATGGTCATTACGAATTCATGGTCATGCCGTTTGGATTGACCAACGCTCCCACAGTGTTTATGGATCTAATGAATCGGGTTTGTAGACCCTACCTTGACAAATTCGTGATCGTCTTCATCGACGACATTTTGATTTACTCGAAATCAAAATCCGATCACGAACAACATCTTCACTCAGTTTTGGGTCTCCTAAAGAAAGAACAACTGTATGCCAAGTTCTCGAAATGTGAATTTTGGCTTAAGGAAGTTCAATTTTTAGGACACGTCATCGATGAGAACGGAATTCATGTTGATCCCGCGAAGATCGAAGCTGTCAAAGATTGGAGTGTTCCTAAAACTCCAACAGAAGTCAGTTCTTTCCTTGGGTTGGCTGGTTATTATCGTCGATTCATTGCCAACTTCTCCAAGATCGCTGTTCCTCTCACTGCCTTAACTCACAAGGGTAAACCTTACGAGTGGGGACCAAAACAAGAGGAAGCATTTGAGACTCTTAAACTGAAACTCTGTAAAGCTCCTATCCTGTCTCTACCTGATGGTAATGATGACTTTGTGGTCTATTGTGATGCATCAAACCAAGGTCTTGGTTGTGTTCTCATGCAACGAGGCAAGGTTATTGCTTATGCGTCTAGACAACTCAAGACCCACGAAAAGAATTATACCACCCATGATCTTGAATTGGGCGCTGTCGTCTTTGCTCTTAAGATTTGGAGACACTATCTTTATGGAACCAAATGTGTGGTCTTCACAGATCACAAAAGTTTCCAACATGTCTTCGACCAGAAAAATCTTAACATGAGGCAACGACGTTGGGTTGGGTTACTTAACGACTATGATTGCGAGATTCGCTACCATCCTGGTAAAGCGAATGTTGTAGCTGACGCACTCAGTCGTAAAGAACGCATCAAACTTCATTGTGCGAGAGTTCGTACTGATCTTCAGGATCGTATCCTCCAGGCTCAACATACTTTAGTCACCCAAGGTAACATGTACGAGGAAATGTCTTGTGGTGCTGAGACTCAACTTGAAACCAAACTTGATGATCTACTTTATTTTCTCAATCGACTTTGGATTTCTGACCGTGATGATCTTCGTACCTTCCTTATGAACGAGGCTCATAAGTCTCGTTATTCTATTCATCCTGGTGCTGACAAGATGTACCAAGATCTTCGTTATTCGTATTGGTGGCCTGGTATGAAGAAAGATATCGCTCTTTTCGTTTCAAAATGCCTTACTTGTTCAAAGGTCAAGGCTGAACATCAACGGCCATCTGGTATGCTTGAACAACCAGAAATTCCTGTATGGAAATGGGAGAGCACAGCAATGGACTTCATCACTAAACTCCCTCGTACACCCAAAGGTTATGACAACATTTGGGTAATCGTCGACCGTTTGACCGAGTCAGCCCATTTCTTACCAATTCATGAGAAATATTCTGTGGAAAGGTTAGCAAAGATGTACGTAAGTGAAATCGTATGTCGCCATGGTATACCTTTGGACATTATCTCTGATCGTGATGGTCGTTTCACCTCTCACTTATGGGATTCTTTACGAGACGCTTTGGGTACCAAGCTAAACCTGAGTACTGCTTATCACCCTCAAACAGATGGTCAGACTGAACGGACCATCCAAACACTTGAGGATATGCTCAGCGCATGTGTCATCGATTTTGGTGGCGCATGGGATTCTCATCTTCCCTTGGTCGAGTTTTCATACAACAACAGTTATCATGCCAGCATTAACATGGCTCCTTTCGAGACACTCTATGGTCGTAAGTGTCGTTCACCTGTCCGTTGGACTGAGGTTAGTGAAGCCCAGATCACTGGACCTGAACTGATCCAGGAAACCACAGATAAAATCCAACTCATTCAGGATAATCTTCTCAAGGCTAGAAGTCGTCATAAGAGCTATGCTGATAAACGTCGTAAGCCCTTGGAATTTCAAGTCGGGGACCTTGTACTTCTTAAGGTATCCCCTTGGAAGGGAGTAATTCGCTTCGGTAGAAAGGGAAAACTAGCTCCTCGATACGTAGGCCCATTCAAAGTGCTTGACAGGATTGGAAAAGTGGCTTACAAACTTGATCTTCCACCTGAGTTAAGCAATGTTCACCCAACTTTTCACGTTTCGAATCTCAAGAAATGCTTAGCAGATGAGAACCTCCATGTCCCTCTTGAAGATGTGCAGATCGATGAAACTATGCACATTGTCGAGAAACCTGTTGAGATCGTGGATACTGGAGTCAAGAAACTCAAGCGCAGTCGCATTCCGATCGTTAAGGTTCGTTGGGAATCTAAACGAGGTCCAGAGTTCACTTGGGAACGCAAGGACCAGATGAAGTCTAAGTACCCACACCTTTTCCCACCAGACTCTCTAACTCCAACTTCGGGACGAAGTTCCTAAAAGTAGGGTACACTGTAACATTTCGCATTGAATTCTATGTACGTTACGACTATTATTGAATAAAACGTCGAATTTTATCATTATCGTCCCTTTTAAAAAATTTTCGTGACACATTTGGACTCCTAGAACAATGCTATAATAATATATTATTATTAAAGGGGTAAATTTAATGTCAAAAAAATAATTGCCTGGGCCAGGGTTCGAACCCGTGCCCTAGGCCGGTTCAATCCATCACACACACAACCTAAACCAGCTGGTCTACAGCCTGTTATTTGTTTCAACTCTGACTTAATTACATTCATACTAAGATTAGAAGTGCAGTTGACTATTGAAAAGTCAACTGCGAACCCATCTTCCATAATTAGCTTATCAATCCGCGTTTATAATCCCTTTAAGGCAAGAATGTTGATTGATAAGATTGATTCGCGTCTTATACACGCCAATTAGCAGTTATAACATTCCAAATTAGAGTCTAATCACGCGTCATTGTCTTTAAATGGGTCAACCTTACCAATTCGAAACACACGAACATTTCACTATAAATTGGACCCTCATTCTTCATCTACACTCGCCGATTACACTTTCCCTACCCTCAAAAATCTCTGATTATCCCTCTAATTCGTGAAGAATCAAGCCAGATGACTTTTTCATTGACTGTCTCTAATCACGCGATAACGCACTGTAAGTCTTGAAATCTTTTGTTGGTTTTAACCTTCGGCATCATATGAGCAATAGCCTCATCATATCCAGGGCTATTGGCCGTTGATTTTGGTTATTAAGAAACCTAGGGCTCGTATGTTATGATTTGGGGATAATTGTTTCTGCAGACTTCGTTATTTAATTTTTATTAAACAATAATCATCACCAACTGATCAGTAGATCAGTTGGTGTGGCTGTTGGTTGCTAAGACACGAACCGGCCATAAGGCCTGGGTTCGAGTCTCGCATAATTGTTTCTTTTTTTCTTATTTATTGAAAACAGATTAGGAAACATATATAATTAATTTCGAACCTAAATTATTCGTTCTTAGGGTCCAGGTCTGGGCTTGTGATTTAAAAACTCTGACCCGGGTTTGACGCGGTGATGTGTTGCAAAACACATCTCTTTTCCCGTGTATTTTGTATATTATTTGGTCAAGTTTTTATTCGTTTCGTGTCATTTTTATTATGTATTTATTATTTTAATTATTTTGTAGGTGTTCGTGTGAAATGAGCTCAAAACGAAAGAATTTTAAACGAGACGCGAACACTTGAGAACAGGTGGTCATGGACATGGGAGCTTAAACGATGAACTTTGGTCGAGCCAAGAACACCCAAGTCAAGAAGATGAGCCAACATATAATAGTAATAATAATATTAATAATAATAATAATAATTGCTATAAGAAAAAAAAAATAAAGAAAGGAAAGAAGGATACAGGTCACGAGACCTGGTAAAAATAAAATGTGTGGCCCAAGTCCAAAATAAAGTTAGGAAAACAATCGGTGCAAATTATAAATTGAAGGCCATTTATAAGCCTAAAGGTGGACATATTATCGAACATATCAAGTCAGCCGCAATAGGCATAAAGGATTTCGATTGCACAGCAGCTTCTAATTTTTTTAGAGGCTAATTGAAGGCCAGCAAGGCTCGGGGTTCAAGATTGAAGGCTCGGGTTCGATCACTAAAAGTCTAGTTTTTATATTTATTTACTTTGTGTTATGAATATTGAGACCATGACTTTGAATATTTTTGAACCTTTGTTTTTATTGTTTTTCATTATTATGAATAGCTAAATCTTGAACCACTACCTAGGCCAGCAATGATGAATGCATGTTAATTTTATAACTTTCGGTTTATGGATTATTTTTGAATGGTTAATGTTTTGGTAAAAGTTTGGTTGGTGTTTATTATGATGTGTGTGTGTACTTAAGTCTAATTTATTATTTTTGAGAGTTCCATGAACGTCTTAGTGAATGTCTTTCATGTTTGGATGTTTATTAGGGTTACCTGCTTAGTGCTTGTAGCTTAGTTTATGGTTTTGGTACCAAAAGCCATAGGAACTTGATAAGAGAATTTAGAGGACTTAAGTATTCTTCCATTCTTGAGACCGGGAGGTAATGGAATGTTGGGTTGTTTAGAGCTTTAGGTGTCAGGCTTTGGGTGAGACCGGGAGGTGATCCTATCCTAGTTGTCTTTAGTTTCTTGCAATTCCAAGTCATAGTTAACCCAATTAAATTACTCCTTTACATCTTCGGGTGTATTGTGATTAGAGAGACCGGGAGGTGATCGAGTCATTAGAGTACCCTTACATTCTTAGTAAGGTGAGACCGGGAGGTGATCCAAGCTAGATAGCCAGTGTTTTATTCTTTAAGATTCTTTGGGGTGTGTTGGTGAGACCGGGAGGAGATCTAGCACGTCTTAAGGTTTCTTAAGTTATTTTTAGAATCTGGTATCCATTCAGTTTTCCATTACCGAGAGTTGTGAGTTTGCATGTAGGATTCTTGACCTAGGTAGTTGCTTTCCTATCCTGATATTTTCCTCAATTATCCTTGCTGTCAGTTTATCTTGTTTATTTACTCTATTTATTTTATTTAATTATTAAAAAAACCAAAAATCATATTCAAAACCAATTTTGTTAAGTCTTAGTCGAGTCTAGTTTTGTTTTCTAGTTGTGTCCTGTGGGTTCGATACTCGGACTTACTTAGTCTGTACTGCATTGATAGGTGCACTTGCCTGTCGTGTGGTCTAGTTTAGTTGAGTCTGTTTTATATTACTAGGTGTCTAGGTTAGGTAGTTATTTATAGACCATACATAGTACATCAAGTTTTTGGCGCCGCTGCCGGGGACACTTGGCGATTGCGAAATTAGCTTTGATTAGGACTTCACTGATCAATTGGTCTTATTTGAGTATTTTTGTTTTTAGTGTGTCTAGAGAGTCTTAGGCTTTAATTTTCTTTTTGCATGCTTGTGTGTTGAGTCAGTTTTTTTTTCGTGTGCTTGTGTGTCTTTTTGTTTTTGTATGCTTTATTTTATTTTTATTTTCTTTATATATCTGGTGCCCGTGATCGTTTTTTTTAGTGTCTGTATGCAGTGATGACAGAAAGAGAAACTATATCAGACCACACACGGGATAAGGCTAGTGATTACATGGGCAAACAGTACACGCTAAACATTCGTTTTGGCCCAGGTAAGTGCAGGGATAGGTGGCCCAACGCGTATGAGTTTTTCAAACATATTTTTAAATTCACCAATTGTTTCTTGATGAACAATGATGAAAGAAAAGAATTAAACGCGTTGGATATGGGATGGATAAAATATAAGCCACCTGATTGAAACTACATGAAAACCCAATTGTAGAGTATGTAATATTTTTTTTTTTAATTTTCTTTGTATTTTGTTATTATTTTTGTTTTTGAGTCTTTTAGCTGGTTTTCGTGTTTGTTTAGGCATGGAAAATTACACCATGATCGGATTTAGATTCTTGTTGGAGGTTTGGGTAATAAAAGATATTTTTTTTTCTAAACATTAAATTTGCTTAACTTTCTGCGAAAAAAGGTTCTTCGTGTAATGCGAAGAGCCTGGGCTGACCTGTTCGTCTCATATGAACAGTAATTACCCCGGAGAGTTATATTTTATTCGCTCACGACGCGCGTTGAGATCACCAGTGTCCTTCACGTTGCGCGAGTTGATTAGAAAAAAAATATTTTGCACCCTATTTTCTTCCACCATTCACTGCCATTTCACCACATATTTTACCATCACCTACCACATTCCACCATCTTGCCTTTCAAGCACGTTCCTGCATTTTTGTATATTGAGTCTGTATTTTTTTTAGAGTCTTTTATTTTATTATTTTGAGTCAGTTTCTCTTAACCAACTTTGGGGATATCTTTCCTTCAAGTGTGGGGATGATAGAGAGAGTCTTTATTTTTGAGTCATTGGTTTGTCTAATTTACTTTATTGCAGGTTTGGATCTAACCACCCGTACTCAATCTTCATTCGGGTGGGGACGACCCAACAATCATTTGAGGCAACCATTTGTTTTTATTTTTATATTTTCTTCTTAGTTTTTATTTGTCAGGTTTGAGTCAGAGGCCGCGAATGAAATGCTATACGGCCTGGTTTAGAAGGACAGCTTCAGATCGCTTGCAGCTATACCGCTTATATTCAGGGGAGTCTGTTCCTTTTTGTTGTATTTTTTTTCTACTTTATTTCATTCTACTCTCACATTGAGGACAATGTGTCGTTCAAGTGTGGGGATGGAAACTTCGTTTTTATTTTTAGGTAGTTTGAGTCATAAAAATTTTAAAAAACAAAAAAAAAATTAAAATTAAAAAATTAAAAAAATGTCCCTGATTTTTTGTGCATTTTATATGGAAAATGATAGTAAAATTGGGATTTTTGGTTTTCAAAATATTATATATATATGAGAAAATAAATAGGTTGAAAGCGTGTTTGCTTAAGATGTGTCGGTAGTCCCAGCTAGCTTTGAAAGGTCGCATGATTGTTTTAATATACCTTAATAAATCATGATATCTTGTGGGTTCTCATCTTAGGAGAAACGGTAGAACTGAAACCGCTGATAGTAATTAGAGGTACCACTGTAGGTTGAAAGCCCATATGTATTATTAATTAAATGGCACACTTGATCCTTTTTATGAGAATAAATCCGGTGAAAAGTGTCGCGTGAAAAAAAAAAAAACATCCACATGTCCATCAATTGAGCTAGATCAAAAAAAAAAAAAAAAAAAAAAAAAAAAAAAAAAAAAAACTAAAGCCTCTAACCAAAACTCCCTCGAGGTCAAGTTGAAAAAAAAAATACTGAAGCTCATGTTGTCGCTCTTGGGGATGGTGACTCTGATTGAGACAACCTCTGGGTTAGGTATGAAAAAAAAAACAAATGTGTCTAAGCTCATAAACTTCATCCATTATCCATCATAAATTTAATTTCTAATACATTAGGGAGTTTAGTTTGCAGTGGTTGGTAAATTTATATGGTTTAACCTTTGCTTCGAAAGCTTGAGGTGGGATTAGGTGAAGCCGGATATCTTGAGTGTGAGACCCATAGATTGATTGTAAATATGAACTTAATTGCTTTACATGATTGGGGCCTGATTAGCTGGTGGTTGGGTTTAGGTGGACAACAATACCGACAGTTTTGGTTGATGCGTGATTAGATCTCAATTAATGAACCTAATAGTTTTTGAAACCAAGAGTCCTGATTATGATTCCATTGCAGTCTTTTTCGGGGACGAAAAAGGTTTAAGTGTGGGGATGTTTGATGTGTTGCAAAACACATCTCTTTTCCCGTGTATTTTGTATATTATTTGGTCAAGTTTTTATTCGTTTCGTGTCATTTTTATTATGTATTTATTATTTTAATTATTTTGTAGGTGTTCGTGTGAAATGAGCTCAAAACGAAAGAATTTTAAACGAGACGCGAACACTTGAGAACAGGTGGTCATGGACATGGGAGCTTAAACGATGAACTTTGGTCGAGCCAAGAACACCCAAGTCAAGAAGATGAGCCAACATATAATAGTAATAATAATATTAATAATAATAATAATAATTGCTATAAGAAAAAAAAAATAAAGAAAGGAAAGAAGGATACAGGTCACGAGACCTGGTAAAAATAAAATGTGTGGCCCAAGTCCAAAATAAAGTTAGGAAAACAATCGGTGCAAATTATAAATTGAAGGCCATTTATAAGCCTAAAGGTGGACATATTATCGAACATATCAAGTCAGCCGCAATAGGCATAAAGGATTTCGATTGCACAGCAGCTTCTAATTTTTTTAGAGGCTAATTGAAGGCCAGCAAGGCTCGGGGTTCAAGATTGAAGGCTCGGGTTCGATCACTAAAAGTCTAGTTTTTATATTTATTTACTTTGTGTTATGAATATTGAGACCATGACTTTGAATATTTTTGAACCTTTGTTTTTATTGTTTTTCATTATTATGAATAGCTAAATCTTGAACCACTACCTAGGCCAGCAATGATGAATGCATG
The DNA here is from genome assembly GCA_028751855.1 of Ambrosia trifida. Classification (NCBI taxonomy): domain Eukaryota; kingdom Viridiplantae; phylum Streptophyta; class Magnoliopsida; order Asterales; family Asteraceae; genus Ambrosia; species Ambrosia trifida. The sequence continues at coordinate 6,454,375 of CM054129.1, forward strand.
TTAATTTTATAACTTTCGGTTTATGGATTATTTTTGAATGGTTAATGTTTTGGTAAAAGTTTGGTTGGTGTTTATTATGATGTGTGTGCGTACTTAAGTCTAATTTATTATTTTTGAGAGTTCCATGAACGTCTTAGTGAATGTCTTTCATGTTTGGATGTTTATTAGGGTTACCTGCTTAGTGCTTGTAGCTTAGTTTATGGTTTTGGTACCAAAAGCCATAGGAACTTGATAAGAGAATTTAGAGGACTTAAGTATTCTTCCATTCTTGAGACCGGGAGGTAATGGAATGTTGGGTTGTCTAGAGCTTTAGGTGTCAGGCTTTGGGTGAGACCGGGAGGTGATCCTATCCTAGTTGTCTTTAGTTTCTTGCAATTCCAAGTCATAGTTAACCCAATTAAATTACTCCTTTACATCTTCGGGTGTATTGTGATTAGAGAGACCGGGAGGTGATCGAGTCATTAGAGTACCTTTACATTCTTAGTGAGGTGAGACCGGGAGGTGATCCAAGCTAGATAGCCAGTGTTTTATTCTTTAAGATTCTTTGGGGTGTGTTGGTGAGACCGGGAGGAGATCTAGCACGTCTTAAGGTTTCTTAAGTTATTTTTAGAATCTGGTATCCATTCAGTTTTCCATTACCGAGAGTTGTGAGTTTGCATGTAGGATTCTTGACCTAGGTAGTTGCTTTCCTATCCTGATATTTTCCTCAATTATCCTTGCTGTCAGTTTATCTTGTTTATTTACTCTATTTATTTTATTTAATTATTAAAAAAACCAAAAATCATATTCAAAACCAATTTTGTTAAGTCTTAGTCGAGTCTAGTTTTGTTTTCTAGTTGTGTCCTGTGGGTTCGATACTCGGACTTACTTAGTCTGTACTGCATTGATAGGTGCACTTGCCTGTCGTGTGGTCTAGTTTAGTTGAGTCTGTTTTATATTACTAGGTGTCTAGGTTAGGTAGTTATTTATAGACCATACATAGTACATCACGCGGGTTCGAGCCTCACCATATGCAAACTTTTTTTTAAAAAACCTTTATTACTTATATATTCATTATTATTTATAAAAATAGTTTTATAATACTAAAAATGCTTTATAAATTCTACAAAATTTATTTTATGTTATTCAAATGAGAAACTTTGTTGCCCAATTTTTAGTTTTTCCAAAAATTATTTGTTTATTATATATAATAAATATTACAAGTTTATTCTATCATAATTATAAAATTCTATAAAAATATCAAAACGATTATATAAATTTCCACAAAAATTATTCTGAGTTTATAAAACATTAAACATTTCTGAAATGTTTTTTATTTTCGAAAAATCATTTATTTATTATTTTAATCGATTTTTGTTATTTTAATCATAAATAAATCATAATAAATTCATTTTTCAATATTTTTGTATCAAAATTTTTTATAACTTATTTCTGTCCATTTAGAACAGAAATACAAATTTTAATTTAAAAATTCTTTAATTTTAATATTTTTAGATATTAAAGTTATATTTTGGCAAAATAGAAATAAATAGACTAAATATTCTATTTTTAAGAAAATAATTTTATAAAAATTATTTTCATACTCAAAACCTTATAATGTGATCATTCCTAATCAAAAACCTACAAAAAGACTTTTGTTTATATATTTTTCGAATTTCTTTTATTTATTTAACAATTTATTTAATAATTAAACAAATACTTATCCCCAAATTAGGAACCCTAGAAAATACTTATAGACTAGAAAGACTTAGACTTATTTGTTACCTTAAACATAGGGTAATACTTGGCAATGTTGGGCTACACATATTCTATTTCACGAGACTTAACACTTTGCTAAGGTGAGTTTACGTAATCTTGTTTATGCAATTCTTTATACTTGAAACTTTATACTTAAGCAATTCTACATACATGTCTAGTTGTAAACTTTATGCCTCATGACTTAGACAAAGACTATTAGACTTAAACTTAAACATACATAATCATTAGCTATGGCCAAGCCGGCGATACTCAATGATAGATCTATTGGATTGACAATCCCACCTAGATGCGTTGACCATCTTTTATGGGGAGCGCGGGTGATTGTTATCGTTCCAACGTGATATTAAGGTGAATCGTGGATGACGGGATGGACCTAAACTTGTCGGAGGTTTGATTATGTGCATACTATACTTCATGTTTATTCATGCAGACTTAAACTTACGATAGACATATGAATTGCTAAACTTTTATTATTCTTAAACTTAATTGCTTGACATGGCTTATGTATTCTCACCAACTTCTAGTTGACCCCCCCCCCATTTTTCCAAACTCAACAGGAAATAATGATGCTTGAAGTCTAGAGCTAGCATGAGGAGATAATTGAAGTTTATGCTTTGTCTGGTTATTTGATGTACTAGAATTTCATTCAAGACTTTGTTATGTATTTTCAAATTTTGGATATTTTACTTTAAATAAATTTCAATTAAAACTTGAATACCATGTGCTACTGAATACTCATTCTTACGTGACACCTCGATGTTTCCGCCATTGGTTGGGGTGTTACATCACTAAAAGTGCAAACTTCTTGGTCAGGTTCTTTGAGCAAATTCTGAGGTGTGAAATCCTTAGGGATTCCAACACTCCCAGACGCCCTTGTTAATTTCTTGCTCATTCTCAAAATATTTCTTTTATAAAAATTTTTGTAGGATCAAAGAGAAGAAGAAAGCAAGAGATATGGGGAACAAATTACCTTTTTTTTAAGATCTTGTGTGATTATAAAGAAGAAAGGGAAACCTAGATATAGGCGATAGGATATGATGGGTGTAACGGTCATCACGAAGTTTTAGCCTAAAAAATAGCCGTTGCAACCTCGGAAAAAGTTGAAGCATGCTTATTCAAGAAATTAATTGGGAAAAATATTTCTACCGTTAAGAAATTAACACTAACATATTTTTTGGGACAATTGTTGGTGGTGAAAATCCTCAGGATGATTTTACCTAATATCCTTAGTATAGTATCTTTAGGATGCTGAAGGACATGACACACTTTAGGATATACCTATGTTTCAACATGTGCATATCCTGAGGATGTACTAATGAATTCTCTTTGTATGATGTAATTGTAGGAACAACCACGTTACAATATAGACACGAAACTGTTTTTCAACGTCTATATTATAATGACTCAGTCAAAACAGTTATTGAAGGAAGGGTTACACTTGCAAGCCAAGGTCTAAGCTTGAGGAAAGAGTCAAGGATGTAACCGACATACATTAAAAATAGGCAAAGAAGGTTGAAACAGTTACTGCAACATCTACCTGAGCAGAAACAGCCACAAACGATCACAAAGAAGACTTCAAGGAACTTAACTAACCAGCTGATTACACGGGACTTTTATTTACATTCATGTATTATAAATAGAGGAATGTTGGACGAGTATAGGACACATTGCTTTCACTAGAACTATACACACACACTCAACTACTTATAATACTCATAAATTATTGTAATCTTAGATCACTCGTCCATTCATTCATCCAAAGTTGTAATTCTTTTTGCCACATTAATATTAACAAACAACGCAGGGGACTAGTCTCCTCCCGTAGTTTTATGCCGGCAATCTATCATTGATCAAGGGCTTTCCTCGTACATCGAGTGTTGTTTCCATATTGCATTTAACATACATTTGCTTATCTTAGCTTAATCCACATTTCAGCCTAACAGTTACAACCTCAGGATATAACTGTCCATCCTCAATTTTATCATTATCATCCCGAGCATAGTTGTCAATTCATAGCATATTTATATTAACAAATCACCATCTTGAGAATAACACTTAGTTTTTATCAAACTAGCACTCTACCTCACTTTAACTAATTTGGAAAACAAGATTATTTTTAGTAGATAATTTTTGACCAAAACAGTACCGTCCCAGACCATTTCAACCAGTACTGGCCCGTACCGTTTCGAACAGTACCGTTTCGACCCGAACTGTTTATACCTCTATTGTTTCGACATGTACCGTTTCGACGTGCACCGTTTCGAGTCGAAAACGGTACGGGTCGGAACGGTTTGGGTCGAAACGCTACCGGTCAAAACGGTTCGGAACGGTTCGGGTCGAAACGGTACCGGTCAAAATGGTTCGGGTCGAAATGGAAGGTAAGCATTTTGTCGTAAAGTAGTTAATGTAGTGAGTATGATTTGTATGTGTTTTTTTAGCGAATTGATGAAAATCCAATGCTATTTATATTAAGAGAAAAATAAATTATGGATGACAAAATGGGTAGGTTGGGTTGGGTTGGTTGTTGGGTTAGGATGGGTTTGGGTTAAGATGGGTTTGGGTCAAGATGGGTAGATTAAAAAAATGGGTTAAAATGGGTTGGACCAGGATAAGTTTTGGTCTGGATGGTTTGGATTAGGATAGGTTCACATAAAAATAGATTAAAATTAAAAAAAATAACAATAAAAAATTTAAAATTAAAAAAGTAAAAAAATAAAAAAAAAAGAAAAATAAACTTAAAAAAAAACTTTTAAGGCAACCAAAATATTTCATTTCGAACCGGACCGGTTTAACCCTATCGGGCTGGTTAACAATCCAAAATATTTCATTTCACTTGAAGTTCTACTCAACATATTTAAATATTCATCAAATTCCTCAGGAATGTTACCGGTAGCAAGTTGACGAATCGCAGATGTGCATTTTTGTATCGCCGTAAAATTCCATTGTTTCACCCGACGAGTCGGATGAACTAGATGAGTCGAGTGGATACGAAAGGCCTTGCATTTTTTGGTTGTTTGATTGTTGGAGATGTTGTTTTATTATTTGTGGTAATTTTGGTTAAAAAAATGAGGTTATATAGAGGTTTGATTTATTAAAAAAACTTTTTTTAAACGGCTAGCATTAACGGTCATAAGACCGTTGGCCAACGTTTGAGTAGTGACTGGGATGGCTGTGATGAGCATCACAGGTTAATTTGGTCACAGGCGTGATACAATATGAGAGGCGGTGTTCGCAAGCATCATAGCTATCATTGGGTGGCTATCACGGATCACCCTGTCCAACCTTAACAATGAAGAGGTGGTGTTAAGATGCTACCCAGCTGAGTTAACCGGAGCATTACCCCACACTCACCTTAAAAGTATATATGTAATTTGCGCTTGCTTCTAGTAGTGGCTCATGAGCCCATGTTACAATCAAATATCAAAAATATCGTCCTTCACGGGTAGCTTAGTTGGTGAATGGACCTAGGATCTTTCTTGGAGGTCACATGTTCGATTCCCATGAAGGACATAATGAGAAATGATGGATGACTCATGGCCTTTGGTCATGAGTTCGAGTCCTGATCATGCCAGGTTTTACCGGTTCACTACTGTCGTGCCTTCGGGCGGGTATGTGGGTTGGGTTTTCCCTGGAAGCGGGCTGTCAGGCGGGCTAGGGGATTCATGCGTCCGGGGTGGGCCGGGCTGTGACCCTGTCTTTGCCACTGAGGGCCACATACGAAATATCCGGCGTTGTTTAGTTGGCCGTTCAAAAAAAAATCAAAAATATCTAGTCCACACATTTATCCTTAGCCTTTGAGTGGTTGACGGGGGAGTCTTTTCTAAATTGACACTTATTTATGAGTGTAGGCCATAGTGTTTCAAAACTCGGTTTGGTTTGTACTCGGCGACCTACCCTGGAGCGAGTACTCGGCCAAATCAGGGGAGTACTCGGGCCTCAAATCGGCCTATACGAGGAATACTCGGGGATTAATCGATCAACTCGGCCTTGTTTTGCAACACTGGTAGGCACGCTAATGTGACGGTAACTTATTTGATAAAGGCTTCTGCCTTGTAGTGGAATATTTTGAGTTCAATTCCAAGCTAGGAGTAGATTAGGAAATTTGGTGTAATTTAAGAGTGTATAACCTGGGTAAATGAGTTAATTCCGCCCTTCACCCCAAGATGTTGATTTTTATTGCTTGACACAGATATTCCATTCCCTCACAAACTGGTTTGAAAGACTCCAAGTGATTTTGTGGAAGAAACGGGAAAAGACCCACTTGGATCCTTCGTCCACGATCAACGATCTGGATTATAAACAATTTTTACCTGTTGAAGTAAGGCTATTTGCTGTTTATTTTAAAAAATGGAAGTGTTTCATACGCCAATTCAATTCTGCAGGCCAGTCATTACTTCCATGAGACATATACGTAAACGTTTTATTTCTAAATAAAAAATATTATGTCAAAGTCCAATTTTAAGAATATTATGTTATATTCTTACTTTAAGATAGGATGTGTCGGTAACGAGCCTGTACCGATACCGAATCTTTCGGTACATAATACCGGTTCGGTAAGGTACTGGTATGGTAATGTCACGGTAGCGGTATTCATTACAAAATGTTTTCTATATGGTATTGGTACCCAGCCGGTACTGATACCAAAGTTTTGAAAAAGTGGGTACCGAATCTATTGGCCTGGTACCTGTTCAGTACGGTATCCATACGATACCAGTATTCGATAGCAAATACTCTGTCTATTTTTGGGGGCGAAAAGTATTGGCTAGCTAGTTAGAATATTCTATTAAAAATATTTCTTCTATTTATAAGCCAAAGCCCTCACTAGAAAATCACCAAATATTTCTGAGTCTATACAAAGGGCACACTACTACAAATCCAATCTTTGTTTATTTCGAACTAAAATGGAGAGTTGGTCTTTAAGCAAGCATAAATTATTACTATTAATATTATTGGTTTTCATGGTCGAACAATTACAAGGAGTTTGTATTGAAGATGAGAAGAAGGCGCTACTCGAAATCAAAGCCTCCCTTGTTGGCAAGAACTTGTATCTATGAATACTATAAGAAAACAATGAAAGATAGTCGGCACAATTATACTAGCTTTATTAATGATGAAACAGAAGTGAAAGTGATACATAATTCAAGACTCAAACAACTTAAATAAGGAGCCTCTCATCCTGGAAAAGAGGATCTCCTGAAGACTCTCCAACAACCTAACAAACTTAGCCAAACGGCTCTTATTCGAATTCAAACTACACTTGACACATTCAAATAGCTAGTCATGTGCCATGCATGCACACATGCACGTAATTAGGATCAGTTTTCAACACCCTCCCTTGATCCTAATTCAACTACACCCATCTTGTCTCTAAAATAGCTGAACTTAGGCACTGCAAGAGCTTTTGTAAGAGCATCAGCAACTTGATCTTCAGTACTGCAATATTCCAAGATTATCTCCCTTTGTGACACCATGTCTCTTATAAAATGGAACTTGAGCTCAATATGTTTTGATCTTCCATCCACCACATGATTCTTTGACAAGTCTATTGCAGACTTGTTATCACACCAGAGAACTGTTGCACTCTGCTGCTTGAGATCCAAATCATTCAGAATTCTTCTAAGCCATATCCCTTGACAAGCTGCTCCTGTTGCTGCAATATATTCAGCTTCAGTGCTGGATAGAGCCACGGTATGTTGCTTCTTAGAAGACCAGGCCACAATACCACTTCCTAGAGAGAATACATGAGCAGACACACTCTTCCTATCATCCAAACAACTCGCCCAATCACTGTCACTGTACCCACACAGCTGAATTTCTTTACCTCTTTCATACCAAATACCATACTGTGTTGTGCCTGAGATGTACCTCAAGATCCTTTTTGCTGCACCAAACTGTAGTTTGGTTGGCCTTTGCATAAATCTTGAGAGCACATTAACTGAGAATGCTATGTCTGGCCTTGAATTAGTTAGATACATCAGCCCTCCAATCAAACTTCTATACACACCTTCATCTGTACTTGCACTTCCATCAACCACTTGGAACTTTTCATTTGAATTCATTGGTGTGTCATCAGATTTGCATCCAAACATTCCAAATTTCTTCAGCATATCAGCAGCATACTTGGATTGACATATGAACACTCCTTTCATGGACTGATGTACCTCTAACCCAAGAAAGTATTTGAGATGTCCTAAATCTGACATCTCAAATTCTTTCATCATCCCTTCTTTAAATTTAACAACTTAATCCATGCTAGAGCTAGCATAGATAATGTCATCAACATAAAGACATACAATTAACACATCACCTGTCTTAACCTTCTTCACATACAATGTGGGTTCACTATAGCTTCTATTGAACTCATGACTTAACAAATAGGAATCAATACGTGCATACCATGCCCTTGGAGCCTGCTTAAGGCCATACAAGGCCTTGTATAGTCTGTACACCTTGTGTTCTTGACCAGGAACTTCATACCCTTCAGGCTGCTGTACATATGTCTCTTCTTCCAACCTTCCATTCAAGAAGGCAGACTTCACATCTAGCTGAAAAATAGTCCACCCCAACTGAGCCACTGCTGCAATCACTGTTCTGATTGTCTCAAATCTTGCCACTGGTGAGAAAGTTTCTTGATAGTCTACTCCCTTTTTCTGTGAGTATCCCTTGGCCACAAGTCTTGCTTTGTACTTCATTACCTCACCATTTGGACCCAACTTAGTCTTATACAACCATTTGAGACCAACTGCTTTTCTTTTCTCTGGCAGCTCAACCAATTCCCATGTGTTGTTTTTGACTATAGCCCTTATTTCTTCATCCATGGCTTGCTTCCACTTGTCATCAACAATTGCTTCTTCAAAATAGACTGGATCAGATACATTCAAGGCAAAATGACATGCAGTAAAGTCCTGAAGTGGCATTGTTTTATCATAAATGTCACTCAAGGACCTTAGCTTGGTAGGGGTATAATGGTCATTTGATGATGCTTCAGTTTGTGATGACCCTCCCTGGCTTTGATCTACATCATTAACATTCTGCTGCTGATTTCTTGACCCCTGTTGACTTGTACTTCCTTCTTGATGAGTAGTTGATACTTGTTCATTTGAACTTCCTGCATTTACATGATTAGTACAATCATTTTGAGTATCAAATAGAAAATCAATGAGATCAAAGTCCCATAGATGTTTGTTTTCAGAGGTCTTTGCTTGACTCCAGTCCCATTCTCCTTCTTCATCTGGTTTGGCATGCACCCTGGTGATTATTTGTTTGGTTACCGGATTGTAAAGCCTGTAACCTTTTGTTGTTGGATTAGAGTAACCAACCAGGATACACTTTTGAGCCTTTGGATCAACAAACTTCCTTCTCAACTGTGATGGAGTTAATCCATACACTAGACTTCCAAACACCCTTAGATCATCCACATCAGGAACTTCACCTGACCACATTTGAAGAGGAGTCTTGTTTTCATTTGGCTTTGTTGGTGACACATTTGAAATGTGTACAGCAGTAGATACTGCCTCTGCCCAAAAATAAGCTGGCATGTGTTTGGTCTGCAACATACTCTGTGCCATTTCCACCAATGTTCTATTCTTCCTCTCACTCACACCATTCTGCTCTGGTGTGAATGGTGCAGTAAGCTGCCTCTTAATTCCATGTTCCTCACAAAATCTATTGAATTCATTAGATGTATACTCACCCCCCCTATCTGATCTTAACACTTTGATTGGATGGTCACTTTGTTTTTCAACTAGTGCTTTAAAAATTTTAAACTTTGTAAAAACTTCAGACTTCCTTTCAATGAAGTATACCCAGCACATACGTGTAAAATCATCAATGAACAACAAGAAATACTTACTTCCACCTAGGCTGGCCACAGGCATTGGACCACATACATCTGAGTGTACAACTTCTAATGGTTTTGTAGCCCTTCTGGAACTGGTGTGAAAGGTTTGTTTATGCTGTTTTCCCATTTCACACCCTTCACATACTCCTAGATCTTTTATTGCAGGTAAACCATGAACCATTTGCTTCCTGTACAGCTGCTGCAAACCTTGAGTGTTTAGGTGACCATACCTGAGATGCCATAATCTTGTCTCCTCATGCACTTTGGGCTTGTTGGCCTTGACTCTTGTAGCATCTAGGGGAAACATGTTGTTGGGGGCCAGCTGAATCTTCATGAGTTCTGCACCTGACCTCTTATGCACTATTGAGCAAGCACCATCATCAAACAGAAGTGCATATCCTTTCCTCATCAACTGTCCTACACTCAGTAGGTTATATTCCAACTCAGGTGCATAGTATACATCTTCCAGCTGGGCAAAACTTCCATCTTGCATTCTCACCTTCACAGTTCCTCTTCCTTCAACTGTGATTTGCTTCTTATTTCCCATCTTGACAGAAATCTTGAAGCCTGTGTTTAAACTAGTGAACAATTCTCTTATCCCTGACATGTGATTAGAACTACCGGAATCAACAAACCACACATTTTTAGATGCAGTTCCTGACTCAGTATTCATCAAAGCATGTTGAGACACACATGCCATAAATAAGTGTGGAACATCTTCTTGTCCATCTTCTTCATCTTCTTGATTTGCAGCCAGGTTTGCTTGTTGATCATCATTGTACCAGCAGTCACGTTTAACATGGCCATATCTGTTGCAGTTGTAACACTGAGGGCCTCTTCTATCATTTGTTCTGCCTCTACCTCTTCCTCTTGTATTCCCTCTCCCACGACCTCTGCTCACCTGATCAAAGCCTTGTCTTCGAGTTGGTTGGAATACCTGCAATGCTTGTTCTTCAGATCTTTCACCTGTCTTACTTGCAGATTCACCAGATCTGCCATTCATTCTTTGCTCTTGTGACTGCAATATGCCCATCAGTTTTTCTGGACTCAACCTGCCCAGATCATATGCAACTTCAATAGAGGGAACTACAAAATCAAACCTGCTAGTGAGACTTCGTAGGATTTTCTCTACAATCTTCTGATCAGTCACTTCTTCTCCATAGGATCTCTGCTGTCCAATTATGGACATAACCCTTGAGAAATACTCTCCCACATTCTCTCCATCTTTCATCACCAGATTTTCAAACTCTCTCCTTAGTCCTTGTAACTTCACAGCCTGGACTTGAGAATCACCCTGGAACTCCATCTTTAGAGTGTCCCATGTTTCTTGTGCGGTTTCAGCAGATGCAATTCTTGAGAAAAGCTGATCATGAACTCCTTGTTGAATGACTGCCATTGCACGTGCATCATTCTTTCTTTCCAGTCTATTCCTTTCAACATTATCACCATGATCAGACATTCCGAGATCAACCAAATCCCACAAATCTCTGGACCTCAAGATAGTTTTCATACGAACGCTCCAGTGCTCATATCCTTCTCCTTTGAACACTGGAATAGGGTTAACAGGGTTTTGAGTTTGAGAGGTGTTTGTGTCATGTCACAACCCGACCCAGGTGGGCCCGGTTAAAATACAGATGGTTACCGAACATCACGCGATGCAAGCAAACAGCGGAAGCAATGTAAACATTACTATATTTTATAAATAACTGATTACATTTCTAAATACCGTACAATCTCTAATACAAATACTTCAGGTAATATCTAAGGTTCTCGCTTGTCTTCTGATTCGTCCGCCAGGGATACTCTGAGTCGTAGCTGCTCCATCCTTCCAACTCAGACAGGTACCTGAACACATGCTTAAAATGGTTTTGGGTCAACAATAATGTTGGTGAGTCCGTGCGTTAGTTTAAATGGTTTTTAACAAGGTTTTATTTCAAAAGCAAGTTTGTAAAGTTTACACGGTTCAACACATAGTGATGTACAAGCGACACCTCAAACCTAACACGAAATCTATCTACTTCCATTATAGATTCTCCTGGCAAAATACATGTCACAACGGCCCGCAGGCCTCAGTGGAGGGTTTTCCGGGCTTCCGGATCCACTGTGTGTGGGGGTTTCCCCAAGTAGCGCTACCCACATATTAAGTGGCCCAATCCCCTGGGTTAATGAGTGTCGGTATGGTTATTCGGCAGCTACTATCTTGTCACATCAAACAGTTTATAACAAGGAAGCATACATTCACCCCAAAACATTAAAACACGAAAAGTGGGGAAGGTACACGGGACTCACCTGGAAGCAATGCATACGAATAGTTTATAGTAACCACAGCGTTTGACATCTCGTACGGCTATACTCCTGGTTGAATCCTAAGTCGACAACATTATTAGTCTTGGTTTTATTCGTAATAGTTACACGTGTGGGACGAGCTCGAGCGTATGGTTTATATTATTTATATAAGTTTCCTTTTATATCCTTTGTCCAAAGTTTATGTCCGAGACTTAGTTGACGAGTCCATATCCTATGCGTCACGCGTTCCGGTTAATGTTCAACTCAATAGTCTAATGTCCAACTCAATAGTCTAGTGTATTAGTTAATGAGGTTTATACGGTTCTAAGTGTTTCATATCTAGAGATCGAGTCTAAAGCTTAAGTATTATAGATCAATGTCTCGCATGTTCCAAATGTCGCATCTTAGTCCTATAGTCCAAGGCATCATGTCAAAGATTTCCAATGTCCATAATCCGCAAGTTAGCTAATGTTAATACAACTATTCTAACAGTCCTTTATTAGTTTAGTGTCCAACTGCAAACATCAAGTTCAAGGTGATATTTATCCTTAAGTGCCAATGTAATCATCAACAATCTAGTCCATAATTATTATCCAATCCTAATGTCCATGTTATAATATTCATACGACTAGTCCGTTATATAATATTCATACGACTAGTCCGCAAGTTATCATCATCTCAAGTACTCGCTCAAGTATCCGTATAACGAATCCGCAGGTTATCTAGTATCCAAGCTAGTAGTCCGAAGGTCCAAGTCGTCATGTTCAAATTGTCGAGTCCGCGTCTTAGTTATCATCTTCTAATTCTTGTGTCCAAATGTTCAAGGATCCAAGTTTATACAACTAATCCAAATGTCCGAATTATCAAGTGTTAAACTAATATTCGAGCTATCTATGGTTTGGTCGGGGTCCGTATAAACTCGTCAAGTCCCACACGCGGTATATATATCTATAAATAAATATCTATGTATAATAGTTCAATTATCGGGTTTGGTTATACCTATCACTCGTCTTCGGCTCGGGTTTGACCCGGTTGACCATCCAGTTGACCTGTTGACTGGTTTGACTAGTCAGCCATCTTGACTTCGGTTGACCATCCTTGACTCGCCTCTGAACCAGACCGAATCCCTGATCAAACCAACCACACCTGTGGCCCTTACCACAACTACCCTTGGTTCGTATCAACAATCGCACCAGCCTTCTGTAAACCGTCATTCACCAACACCTCACACATGTGACCACTGTAACACCACGACAGTTCAACCTCTAAAACCACTCCTGTACCCGTCTACCAGCACCGCCTATTGTACAACAACCCTACTAAACAATCATACACTGATCCATCATCACCCTTTTCACCATCGTGACCAAACCCTTACTTCCATCATCTCCTAATATAATTAAAGAAGGGGTTTTACCTAGGCTTGATAATGAATCGGGTGACAGGTGGTGTCACCGCCGCCGCTGTTTCTCCTTCCTCCTCTGCGTCTGTTTCTACGTGTCTCTCCCTCTCTCTAGATCTGTGTGTTTCTCTCTCTAACCCTCTCCTCCTCTGTTCTCCTGTATGCATGTGTATATGCGAGAGGAGAGAGATGGTAGGTGTGGTTTAGGGCTCGGACGCCGGAGCTCCGCCGCTGGCGGCGAGGAGCCTCCGGTTCCTCCCTATCTCTCGCTCTCTCTATGTTCTCTACATCTCTCTCTCTATAATAGTGTTTGGTGACGCAAGGTTGTGGAGGTGAGGGGGGGTTGTGGGGTTGCCGCTGCCGGAGGACTACCGCTGCTGGCGGAGGAGACCCTCCGGTCTCCCTCTCTTCTCTGGCTCACTCTCTCTCTAACTCATAGTGTGTGTGTGTTTGTGAGATGAAGAATACACACAGCTGTATGTGTGTTGTTTTTATAGAAAAGATAATGAGTGGGTGTCATCAAGAGGGGAGGACAAGTGTCCTCTCCCTTGGTGACTCACCCGGTCCATTCGGGTGCAGGTTGGGTTCGTTATCGCGTATTAACTCGGTCACGAACGCGTATGATAATAATATTGGTTATACTATTCGGTTCGGTTTTCAATTCCGTACGAAATCGTCTTGTTTAATATATTACTTCTAATATATATTTGGTTACTATTTATTATAAAACGGTACTAAAAACGCGAACATTTTTGGGGTCTGTGCCGGGTTGTTACATTCTCCCCTCCTTACAAGAATTTCGTCCGCGAAATTATGGTTGTGGTTATATTTTGTAATTTAGTCACGGTTCGCGTAGCTGGTTACGGTTATCTGATTCTCTAGTGTTACTCATGAGTGCGGACTTATAGCTGTATTACTAGGTAGATAGCTCACACTATGGCACTTCAACGAACTAAATCCTAAACACACCACAAGGTTACAAGTATCTAGGAATACTAGGGCTCTGAGAGGGTCGTACTACGTTATTCAAATAGCTTTACGGTTTGTAAGAATACAGAATGATACTAGGTGTAATCAATCCAAACTACGAGGTGATGGTGTGGGAATGGGACCATCGGACAGTATGTTTGAGTACACGAAGTTTTACCAACTCAGTTGTTAGATCATCGCTTTGAGTGGATAGGTAAACAGCTATAACATGGAAATCATGGGAACAGGACCTGCAAATTCTTCGATCTTTGGTTGTTCGAGTGGTTTTTGAGAACGATCTTGTTTTATCTCCTTATCGACCAATGGAATCAACACAATGGGGAGGAAGGAAAGGCTTAATAATTGACGAGCATACGGAAACTGACTTCAGACTTGCCAAGTTGTGCGTCACTTGGGCTTTGGTAAAGAAGTACTCTTTATATTGAGTGTTCTCCTTGTCGTTCACCATACAGGACTGGAATGGATTGGGCGTTTCCATTTCTCACAAGCGGGTTTATAAAAATAGATTCTCAGGAAACCTCAGTGTCAGTTAATGGAAAGGTATTTTCTTGTTTTGGCCGGAGAGTTTCATTGGAAAAATAGGAAGTTCAAATCTTTTCTTTGCTTTCACATCGATCGTATCATCTTCGCAAGGATTGCGACATTTTGATCAGAATCAATGGTTTCGTTTAACAATTTGAAAAGAACATCCGGTTGGATACAATGTCTGAAAACAAACTAGAATTTATTCTGATTCAGACTTCCAGTCTTATCTCTGACGCACCATTGGTGTTTATATATAGGGTGTATCGCAGCTAACCCACCACACCTTTGGTACTCCAGAAACTTACCAGAAGTCTTTTTCAAGAAATAGGGTTTAATTTTTGGATTGATTCCCAGTCTCATTCCTGATGCACCATCGGTGTTTATATATAGGGTGTACCGCAGCTAACCCACCACACCTTTGATACCTCAAAAATGAACTGGAAACTTTTCCCAAAACCTACGCGGAATTTCATACCACCATAACGTACCTGTAGATTTGCGATTATGATCTGAACCGTAATCGCCGATTTACCTTACATTAAGGTGTTATGTATCTTAATGATACTAACTCGAATAACAAGAATGA
This sequence comes from Ambrosia trifida, assembly GCA_028751855.1. Classification (NCBI taxonomy): domain Eukaryota; kingdom Viridiplantae; phylum Streptophyta; class Magnoliopsida; order Asterales; family Asteraceae; genus Ambrosia; species Ambrosia trifida. The sequence continues at coordinate 6,469,762 of CM054129.1, forward strand.
TCGAAATGACATGACTGGTAAAATTTTATGAGATAGAGAGCAAGCAAACGCTTTGCTTTGATCGGAATTAACGGTTTCATCACAACTAAAAGAGTTTACTAACGAGGACGAATGTGCTTTTTAGGTTGTTTCTTGCTTATCGTCTAGAGTTTCAAGGGTTTTTAAGTTAGAACGGTCAGGTTAACCGTAGAATCTTCACGAATATTTCTTATCTTTCGCCAGCATCTCGCCAAAAATCTTACAAAAAGGTTAGATGCTGCAGTTTGTACGGATGAATGTAATCGCCACACATGAATTATGGTACAAGGTTGTTTAACCAGTTCAAATCGAATGATATTGGTAGGTACATCTTTGTCCGTAATTGGAAAGAAATTCAATATTTTGGTTGATAATCAGAAAATCTTAATACAGATTTGGAATGATCATTGGGTAGACTAAAATTTCTTTGGCGTTCTCATAAGATTCCAGGAGTTACACTTCACGAAGAGACTGAAGTATTCAGAGAGCCAGGAATAATCGTGGAGATTTCTGCACTTAAGTGTTATTAGAAGAGTCGGAACACGGTATCCAAGGGGTTACTGATGACAGAACGAGGAAAAATCACCGGGTCTTTGAGTGACGTTGGATGACTTTGCTCACAAGTTTTGCTAAAGTGACCATGGATTGTTAAGATTTTTCCAAAGAAATAAAAGGGAACGCGACAAATAGAGTTCAAAAACGCTTATCAAAGCGTTATCTCACAATATTTCCAATCTAAAGATTATGCACAATGGTTCAAATGAATGATTTCGAGTTTCAAGGGATGTCTAAGTAAGGTTTTGTGACCAAAAACGGAGCATTGAGCATGAGTTTGTTTTTTTTTTCAAAATAGAAGTTTGGAATGTTCGTTATATAAACAAGGAGCTTCTCACAGATAATTCTATCAAGGTGTTCTAAGACATGACGGAGAATTATTCAACAAGTTTGAGACTATCATCCATCGGATGGGAACATTATGTTTAGAAGACCAAAAAGTACTAAAGGTAAGGTGTATTCTTATCTTGTCGGTAACAAGCCGAGTGGTTCACACAAATTTCCGTTCAAGGGCGTTAATCCTACTCTCATGATCTTTAAGAAAATATCCCCGAATTGCCTTTGTGCCCGCGGATTCATGATTATGATCGCGACCATAATCACTTCCTCGCCTCACTTAAGCATCCAAGTACATTCTCATTAAAAATCATGACATCTCACTTTCTCGTGGTTGGTCCCGCTAGTTTACTCGAGTGTTCTTGGTAAGGTCTCATCCTAATGTGTTCAGTACCCGTGGTCAACTCATTCGGTATCACCTTGTTGCATCTCCAGTTCATTCGTCATGTTTCGGTTCTCCAAACCGAAATAAACTTTATGACTTCAAAGGTTAGGATCCTAGGGTTTACAGTTGAAGCCTAATGAAGTTCTTATTCGCTTCAGCTATTTGCTCTGATACCAACTGTCACAACCCGACCCAGGTGGGCCCGGTTAAAATACAGATGGTTACCGAACATCACGCGATGCAAGCAAACAGCGGAAGCAATGTAAACATTACTATATTTTATAAATAACTGATTACATTTCTAAATACCGTACAATCTCTAATACAAATACTTCAGGTAATATCTAAGGTTCTCGCTTGTCTTCTGATTCGTCCGCCAGGGATACTCTGAGTCGTAGCTGCTCCATCCTTCCAACTCAGACAGGTACCTGAACACATGCTTAAAATGGTTTTGGGTCAACAATAATGTTGGTGAGTCCGTGCGTTAGTTTAAATGGTTTTTAACAAGGTTTTATTTCAAAAGCAAGTTTGTAAAGTTTACACGGTTCAACACATAGTGATGTACAAGCGACACCTCAAACCTAACACGAAATCTATCTACTTCCATTATAGATTCTCCTGGCAAAATACATGTCACAACGGCCCGCAGGCCTCAGTGGAGGGTTTTCCGGGCTTCCGGATCCACTGTGTGTGGGGGTTTCCCCAAGTAGCGCTACCCACATATTAAGTGGCCCAATCCCCTGGGTTAATGAGTGTCGGTATGGTTATTCGGCAGCTACTATCTTGTCACATCAAACAGTTTATAACAAGGAAGCATACATTCACCCCAAAACATTAAAACACGAAAAGTGGGGAAGGTACACGGGACTCACCTGGAAGCAATGCATACGAATAGTTTATAGTAACCACAGCGTTTGACATCTCGTACGGCTATACTCCTGGTTGAATCCTAAGTCGACAACATTATTAGTCTTGGTTTTATTCGTAATAGTTACACGTGTGGGACGAGCTCGAGCGTATGGTTTATATTATTTATATAAGTTTCCTTTTATATCCTTTGTCCAAAGTTTATGTCCGAGACTTAGTTGACGAGTCCATATCCTATGCGTCACGCGTTCCGGTTAATGTTCAACTCAATAGTCTAATGTCCAACTCAATAGTCTAGTGTATTAGTTAATGAGGTTTATACGGTTCTAAGTGTTTCATATCTAGAGATCGAGTCTAAAGCTTAAGTATTATAGATCAATGTCTCGCATGTTCCAAATGTCGCATCTTAGTCCTATAGTCCAAGGCATCATGTCAAAGATTTCCAATGTCCATAATCCGCAAGTTAGCTAATGTTAATACAACTATTCTAACAGTCCTTTATTAGTTTAGTGTCCAACTGCAAACATCAAGTTCAAGGTGATATTTATCCTTAAGTGCCAATGTAATCATCAACAATCTAGTCCATAATTATTATCCAATCCTAATGTCCATGTTATAATATTCATACGACTAGTCCGTTATATAATATTCATACGACTAGTCCGCAAGTTATCATCATCTCAAGTACTCGCTCAAGTATCCGTATAACGAATCCGCAGGTTATCTAGTATCCAAGCTAGTAGTCCGAAGGTCCAAGTCGTCATGTTCAAATTGTCGAGTCCGCGTCTTAGTTATCATCTTCTAATTCTTGTGTCCAAATGTTCAAGGATCCAAGTTTATACAACTAATCCAAATGTCCGAATTATCAAGTGTTAAACTAATATTCGAGCTATCTATGGTTTGGTCGGGGTCCGTATAAACTCGTCAAGTCCCACACGCGGTATATATATCTATAAATAAATATCTATGTATAATAGTTCAATTATCGGGTTTGGTTATACCTATCACTCGTCTTCGGCTCGGGTTTGACCCGGTTGACCATCCAGTTGACCTGTTGACTGGTTTGACTAGTCAGCCATCTTGACTTCGGTTGACCATCCTTGACTCGCCTCTGAACCAGACCGAATCCCTGATCAAACCAACCACACCTGTGGCCCTTACCACAACTACCCTTGGTTCGTATCAACAATCGCACCAGCCTTCTGTAAACCGTCATTCACCAACACCTCACACATGTGACCACTGTAACACCACGACAGTTCAACCTCTAAAACCACTCCTGTACCCGTCTACCAGCACCGCCTATTGTACAACAACCCTACTAAACAATCATACACTGATCCATCATCACCCTTTTCACCATCGTGACCAAACCCTTACTTCCATCATCTCCTAATATAATTAAAGAAGGGGTTTTACCTAGGCTTGATAATGAATCGGGTGACAGGTGGTGTCACCGCCGCCGCTGTTTCTCCTTCCTCCTCTGCGTCTGTTTCTACGTGTCTCTCCCTCTCTCTAGATCTGTGTGTTTCTCTCTCTAACCCTCTCCTCCTCTGTTCTCCTGTATGCATGTGTATATGCGAGAGGAGAGAGATGGTAGGTGTGGTTTAGGGCTCGGACGCCGGAGCTCCGCCGCTGGCGGCGAGGAGCCTCCGGTTCCTCCCTATCTCTCGCTCTCTCTATGTTCTCTACATCTCTCTCTCTATAATAGTGTTTGGTGACGCAAGGTTGTGGAGGTGAGGGGGGGTTGTGGGGTTGCCGCTGCCGGAGGACTACCGCTGCTGGCGGAGGAGACCCTCCGGTCTCCCTCTCTTCTCTGGCTCACTCTCTCTCTAACTCATAGTGTGTGTGTGTTTGTGAGATGAAGAATACACACAGCTGTATGTGTGTTGTTTTTATAGAAAAGATAATGAGTGGGTGTCATCAAGAGGGGAGGACAAGTGTCCTCTCCCTTGGTGACTCACCCGGTCCATTCGGGTGCAGGTTGGGTTCGTTATCGCGTATTAACTCGGTCACGAACGCGTATGATAATAATATTGGTTATACTATTCGGTTCGGTTTTCAATTCCGTACGAAATCGTCTTGTTTAATATATTACTTCTAATATATATTTGGTTACTATTTATTATAAAACGGTACTAAAAACGCGAACATTTTTGGGGTCTGTGCCGGGTTGTTACATGTCAGCCATGGATACCAAGCTCTGATACCACGTGTTGGCAAGAACTTGTATCTATGAATACTATAAGAAAACAATGAAAGATAGTCGGCACAATTATACTAGCTTTATTAATGATGAAACAGAAGTGAAAGTGATACATAATTCAAGACTCAAACAACTTAAATAAGGAGCCTCTCATCCTGGAAAAGAGGATCTCCTGAAGTGTTAGGATCTGAGTTTGTTTGTTTTGATTGTTTAACTAAATGATGGTAATGATGAGATGAAAATAGAATGAAAGTGCAGCGGAATAATAAACTGTAAATCAAAACAAGAGAGTAAATGTTTTTAGATCGAATGCTTTCATTAATTCAAAGATTACAATCGTACAAGTTACTCCCCCTCAGCCTGATCACACAGTGTTTGTCAGAGAGAATGTTTTGTGTGTGATACAATAGAACAGTACAAGCACTGTTCTATTTATAGACTGACTCAAACCACTGATGACCTAGGCTGACGTCACCTAAGACAGTGACCTCTAACAGAATAACAAACTTAAACATCTGCTATACAAACTACTGTTACATTGAAAGCACTGATATTAAACAGCTGTTGAAGATAAACTCTGATGGGTCTTGTATCCACTGCTGGAGCCTAAGTGCTGTTGGTTCCAGCAGTGCTTTGGTCTTCAGTACTTGTATCAGCAGTTGCTCTTCATCAGACCTTTGGTCAGCAGTTGTTCTTCATCAGTTGTTTCCTCAGCAGTTCTTTATATCAGCAGTTGTTGAGCAGTTGTTTGGATAGAACAGTAGTTAGGGTCAGCAGTCTTTTGGGAGAAGCAAGTTGTAAAGACTGTTTATTTAAGGATCAAATAGATAGCATATTTTGGCTTTCTAATCATCTGTTCTTCTCCAGGTCAGCAGACCCAACAATCTCCCCCTAGAACAGATGATGCCAAAACTCAGCTTTATTTATTGATCTTTATTCCTCATCAGACTTTCTCTGATTTGACCTTTGAATTGTAGTTCAAAGTTCAGAGCAAATAAGTCTTCTTCATCTCTTTCTAGATCCAGATTTAGCAGTGCTTGGTGATCTTCTGCACATAGGCTGTAAGCATCATCCATGCTGATCTTCTGAACCTTTCCATCTGACCTGAGCAATGTCAATTCGTGGTTGTCTTTGTTGACCTTCCACTTTAGAATTTTTGAGTCAGTGGATTTGCTGAGATGAACCTTTATTCTTGATGAGTTGGGTGAAGGTGGTCTTCCAATGAGTTCTCTGAGTTTCTCTGTTGTAGGATCAGAGAAATAATGTATTTGATTGAAGAGCCCTTCCTTGATAAATGTATCAGCAAACTTTCTTTGATCTTCCTCTGACATCTCCTTCTGCTTTTTGAACTGTCTACTTGCAGCAGCTGTGAGATCAGAGGTTTCAAGTAAGCTGTCCAGATTAAAAGTCTGTTGGGGTCTCTTCATCATTGGCTCATCAGTGTAAATTGGTTTTCTTGGAAGGCTGGGATCCTTCTTTCTATTTTCTTCCAGACTTTTGTAGGTTTCAACCAACCTTAGCTCTGACCATCTGGAAACAGACCTCATCTCCCCATAGTTGGCAGCTACAATCTCCTGCCTCATCCTTTTGAACTTCAAGGCTCTGACTGGGTCTCTGCCTTTGCCAAAATTAGGAGTGGAGACTTTAGCTTTGGGGTCTTTGGCCATTTCTTCAATTCTGATCAGTTCTTCTCTCAAAGCATGAGTAGTCCAGCCATTGAACTGCTTTTTGTTTGCTTTGTAAGGCTTGGTTGCCATTATCTGTTCAAGAAGGGATTCCCTTACCTCCTTTTCCAAATCTACACTGAGAGGCATGGTGGACATGGAATTGCTCAGGGTCTTAGCAAAGTCTTCAATCCTTCTGAGTTTGCTAAGCTCTGCTGAATGGATGCCCTGAGCAGTCCTGTCATCCTTCCCTTTGCATTTCTCCCTGATGATGGCATCCACCTGCTCACCCTTGTATTTCAGATAAGTATCAATATTTAGGGGAACAGGGAAGTTTGGGAGAGATGGGAAGGATCTTTCAGATGGTTGTTCAGTATTGTAGAAGGATTGTAATTCCCCCTTGAGTAGATCAAGTTCAAGGGGATACTGAAAAACCAATGGTGTAATGGTTGGTGGTGGTCTATGGGTTTTGAATTTGGATGTATGTGGTGAGAATGATGTGAGTGGAATGGCTGTGATGGGAGGAGTGGATTGGGCAGTTGAAATGGTGGTTGGTGATGTGTGTATGTTTTCATCATGCACAACAAAGGTTGATTTTCTCTTCCTTGTGTACATGATTTTTGGTGAAGGTGATTTGGTAGCAGTGGTTGGATTAACATCTGTTGGCTTTTTAGAAGAACCAGCAGATGTTGGGGTTTTGGCTGGTGATGTAGGTTTGGTGGTTGTTTGTTCAGGTGTGTGTGTTGGTATAGTGGTTTCAGTGTTTTGGGTAGTTTCAGTGTTTTGGGTGGCAGTGGTTTCAGTAGCAGTGGTTTTATCAACAGAGGTTTTCAACTTAGATGGTGGTTTTCTAACATGCTTGGCAGGTCTTTTCATCCTTTTAGAGGATCCCACATCTTCAGTTTCCCTTTGTTGTTTCTTTTTGAGTTCAACTAATGACTCTGCTTTTACTTCCAAAGTATCAGCTCTTTTCTGTTTCTCTTGAGCAGCCTTTTCAGCTTCTAAGTTTGCAGAGTCATCTACTGCTTTATTCTTCTCAGTGGTTTGTTGTGGTGGTGCTGTTGGTGTTGCTTGTTGTTGTTGTTGTGGAGCTGATTTGGTAGACTCTGGTTTCTTGGCAGACTTGGCTTGACCTTTTTGAGAAGGAGGACAACCAAAAGGATCTAGTTTTGGTAGCCTATCTCTGCCACTCTCCCCCTTTTTGGCATCATCAGCCGTGAAAGCATCATCATTTTCATCCCTGAGGATGGTGGTAGGGGCAGAGCCAGTAGTCTTCAGCAGGTGATCCTTGATGGCTTTGATATCAGCATGGGTATCTTTGTACCTTGCATCTACCATATTCCTGATCTCAGCCATGTAGGTTTCATGTGTCGGATCAGCCAATTTTCTGTGAGCTATGATGATGGGGGAAACTGATTTCCATAACTCATTGGCTATATCAGCTGTGGATGGTTTACTCTTGGAGAGATCTGCAATTGAGCTCAGTAGAAGCTTGACATCAGATTTGATGTCAGCAACAGAGGTTTCAATGACAGAAACTCTGTCCGTCAATTCTTGGTATTTTGACCCATCTCCTAAATTAATAGGATCATCTGAGTCCCTACCAGTAGTAGTTTTACCTGATTCAGGCCTAATAGGTGAATCAGATGCCCCTTTGTCTTGGTACTGGGGACTTCCAACTGTTTTTGGAGACACTATAGTGGCTTCAACAGTTGTTGCCTTCAAGGGAGTCTTAGCTATGTAATCACTGTCCTGATGTGAGACAGTGGTCTCAGCATCAGTAGTGGCTGCTCCACTTGAAAACTCACCTAGAGTTTCATTGAACCCAGGTGGTGTAACCTCCTCTTCTGTTTGTGGGATAGCAGATTGAATATTCTCAGGGCCAGTCACTTGTTGGAGTATACTCTCAGTGACAGGTGGAAGAGAGGAACTGGGATCTTCCTGAGATTTTTCAATTGCTTCAAACAGAGGTTGCATTGTTTGTGGGACATGTGATGGTGAGAGTGGTGGAGTAAGAAGAGAATTAGCCCTGGGAGAGGGGCTTGTGAACATATGGTCAAGTGACTCAAATGCATCATGATGTGTGTCCCCTTGGCTTACAACATGATCCTTTTGAGAGGATTCATGAGGAGTTTGGTCAGGTGGAGGTATGTCCAACTGTTGTGAGGAAGTAACAACAGTGGTTTCAGGTTGCTTTTGTTGTGCAACAGAGGTTTCTTCTGGTACCTCAACATCCAGAAGCCTCATTTGTGGTTGAGTGGTGGTTTTTGTGGATGGATGTTTCCTTTTGGAAGTGGCTGGTGTGGGTTTCACAGCACTGGATGTAGTGCCATGATCACCAGGAGCAGTGGGCTCAACAACAGAGGTTTTGACAACAGTTGTTGCCTTTGTCCTCTTTGTTTGTGTTTTAGAAACTTTTGACACTTTAGACACTTTTTCTTGGGTGCTTCCACCCAGCATTCTTGTGAAAGTTTCATCTGTTAAGCTTTTCATTTGCATAGCAGCACCCTTAAGATGTTTGATATTTCTTCAAACCAATTCACCGGAATACTTCCACCATCTCTGATTATAAATCTCAAATCTCTAGAGTACGTTAACTTTGGTCTTAGCAAGTTTGAAGGCTCATTCTCGTTCAGTTCGTTATCTAATCATACGAAGCTTGAGTTTTTTAAACTTGGAGGCAATGAAAAACTTGAGGTGGAGACAGAAGAGCCTATAGGTTGGAGTCCAATGTTCCAGTTGAAGGTTCTTTCACTACCTAACTGGAATATCAAAAAGCTTAAAGGAAGTGTTGTTCCTAGTTTTCTACTTCACCAACACAAGTTAGAAGTACTAGACATGTCCCATAATTCCTTGGAGGGAGAATTTCCGAATTGGTTGCTTAAGAATAATACAAAGCTCGAATTTCTCATTTTAAGGAACGACTCACTACAAGGTTTATTGCCTATGGAGTATTTGAATGCTAATATGAAGGTTTTAGATATGTCTGGAAATCATATCACTGGTATTATCCATAATGATATACAAAAGTTCATTCCGTATATAGAATATTTAAACTTTTCCAACAATGCTTTGAATGGTGTTATCCCTTCTTCAATATGTGATTTGCATCAACTAAGCACACTGGATTTATCTCAAAATAATTTCTCAGGAAGAATACCAAAGGGATTGGTTACAAACATCTATAACTTAGAGATACTAAAACTATCAAAGAATGCACTACATGGCCAGATACTTTCAGGAAACTTAAGTTTGAATTTTTTTCTCTGTCCTTCACTTAGACAACAATTATTTCACAGGTAATATTGGAAATAACATTGTGGAATACACTACATGGGAACGTCTACAGTTTTTGGATATTAGTGATAACCTTTTTAAAGGTACCATCCCTAGTTGGATAAGCAATGCCTCTAGCATAGATGAACTTATAGTGAGAAATAACAGATTCAAAGGGCAATTTCCCTGTGGAAAAGCTTCTTTCAGATTTCTTGATATATCACAGAACTTTTCTGGGCCTCTTCCATATTGCTTAAATATGGAATCTATGCAACATCTTCATCTGGGATCCAACAAATTCACTGGATTGGTACCCAATACATTTCGTAATTTAACGAATGTTTTCACTTTAGATATAGGCCACAACTACCTTTCAGGCAGGATTCCTAAATTTCTGGGTGACCTATCCAAGCTAAGGATTCTACTGTTAGGAAAAAACGACTTTAGTGGTTCTATTCCGAGGCAGTTGTGCAAATTAACTGATGCGAGTTTGATAGATTTATCTAGCAACTCCCTTTCCGGTTTAATACCAAGATGCATGCATTATAACACTGGACCCAAAGAACTTGTTTTCATACAAGAAAGGTTGGTTGGGTTTAGAGTTCGTTCCTCTTATGTCTATGGGAGTGCAATACAACATTCTCAATTTCTTGAAGTCGGGGCTCAATTTGACACTCAAGATGAAGCTGAATATACAACAAAAAGAAATGCTCAAACCTATAAAGGTAGGATCCTTGATTACATGTCAGGATTGGACTTATCATGTAATGAGCTTACAGGTGAAATTCCACCGGAACTAGGGATATTAACCCATATTCGCAATTTAAACCTCTCTCATAATAAGTTAACTAGACCTATTCCAGTGAACTTATCAAATCTCATAGACATAGAGAGTTTGGACCTTTCTTTTAATGGTTTGACCGGCAAAGTTCCATAGAGCTGATTCAACTGCAGTATTTAGAAGTGTTCAATGTCTCTTATAACAACCTATCCGGTAAACTCCCAGAATGGATAGCACAATTTGCGACCTTTACCGAGGATAGCTATGAAGGAAACCCGCTTCTTTGTGGACAACCCTTGAAGAACAAATGCATCACTGAATCACAAATGACTCATCCATCAGCTGAAGAAGGAACTGATCAAAGTTGGTATGATATAGATATGGCATCATTCTATGGAAGTTTCGGTTCCACGTGGTTTGTTTTCATGTTGGGATTTGCTGCGCTTATTTACATCAATCCGTACTGGCGTAGAAAGTGGCTAGAGTTGGTTGAAGAATGTATGTTTACATGCTATTACTTCCTTCATGATTTAGTAAGGAAACCCTATATGATCTTCCGTAACTAGTATACCTATTTGAGAATGCGTTGGAATAAATGCAAACTAGTTTTGTATGCATATGTACGTGTGTGTAATATTCTATGTTGCTATATATATGTATATATATGATAATATATGAAAGTGAAAATCAGACCATGAATTTTTGTAATCTTTTTTTTTTAACACGTTAGCTCTTTTTTTCATTTCAAAATCTACCTACATATGAACACCATCTTCTACACAAATACAGATTAAATTTTAGTGTACACCTATATACACACATAATATCAATTATATATCCTAAGTATATTTATATCCTAAGTTAGTTAAGGGTTATGTTAGTTATATTGAACGGACACGTCGGTTATAGTCTAAGGGGACACACTCCTTCATCATGTATAAATACCCAAACATTGTATCATTTTATGTATGTATTGATTTCTTAGTTTCACATATTCTCTCTCAAGATTCTTCCATCAATCAATCCTGCGTCCTTCATTTGGCATCAGAGCAAACGGTTTATCAAAGAGTTCCATTGATTACGAAGAACACGAAGTAGAAAACGAAGAAGTTCGATCCTCTGTTTTTATACGAAACAGATAATTGACACAGAAGTGACTATTCGGCTGAACAAAGTATCAAAGCCAATTCAGGATCAATAGAAGATCAATACACAAGAGTATAACCGTTCAAAAGAAGAAGGATAAGAACCGGACGATTTTTCCGGCCAACTTCATCTTCTCCGGCGAGACACCGGAACCGAAGAACGTATCGTTTAAACACATCAAGACAGTTATATCTATCCCTGCCCTATTAGATTATTGTATTCGAATACATAAAACCTTTAATCCAAAACTGAAATCCGGAAAAAAATTTTACTCTGTTTTTCCTGTTCGAAGTTTTTTTTTCCGCCAAAACAAATTTTATAAACAAAAACAGGTTTCTTTACACTTTAAAACTTATCTTCAAACAATCACGATACAAAACAGATTCGTTTACAAAGAAAATTATCAAAAAAAAAAACATCAAGGATTAAGATTTTTTTTTTCTATTTTGAAATAAGAACCGAACACTTTTTTTTCCAAATTGTTTTTCGTATTCGATCATTGGATTCTGTAAAGGAATTCGGAATCGTTTATCGTGGAACGTATACAGTAATCGTTCCATAAGAGTTTTCATCAAAACACAAAGGAAGTGTGTTTTGTAAGTTTGGGCAGTAAAAAGAAATCGTGGATAAGGTTTGACTTTTGGATAGTCAACCCACGCAAGTTTTAATTTGAAAAACTTTATAATTGTTGAGGGGTATTATAAAGAAATTGTTATCAGTGTTTGGGTTTATCACTGATCCAAAGAATTATTTTTTTTGAAGTCAAAAATATAATTAAACAAACAAAGGGGTTTGTTTTTTTAGAAGGGTGTTTTTAAGGATTGAGTGTTATTTGAAGAACACTAATCAAATTGTTGGAGGATTATGAAGTCAAAAGGATTGACTTTTAGATATTGATAGGAACATTTATTGATAATCAAAACTTATTAAACTACATAAGTTTGACAAAACCTTTTGGTATTTTTGTTTAAGTCCTTGCAAAATATCAAAATTTTGTTAAATCTATATAGTTTTCTTTGAATATCAATACCGTTATCGACTTTAAGAAGGGGTCAAAAATTTGTTTGACAAAAGTGGTCGAACAAAGTTCCTAAAGAAGCGTGGGTAGTCCATATTAGATTTGGACAATAGGGAAGAAAAAGAACAAAAGTCCGCAGAAGACGTCCATTAAACCCACAATGACAACGAAGGAGACGATCACGAAGGAGACTCTCACTTTTAGCCTCCAAACACCGATGTTGACATCTACAAATTACACAATTTGGGCTGTTCGTGTTAAAGCAATATTGAGTGCAAATGGTCTTTGGGAAGTAGTGGAACCCACAGAAGGCACGTCAACGGTAGATGCAAAGAAGGATAGGACAGCGATTGCCTATCTATTCCAGGCAATTCCAAAAGATATGGTGATGCAGGTGGCGTCACATAATACAGCAAGAGAAATTTGGGAAGCATTAAAGACAAGATTTATTGGAATTCACCGAGTCCAGAAAGCAAGACTTCAATCATTATGCACAGAATTTGAAATGATAACGATGAGAGAGACATAGACCATAGACCAGTTTGCTGGTAGGTTAAGTGCGATTAGTACAAAGTCAAAAACCCTAGGAATGAAAATTGAAGAGTCAGTCTTGGTACGAAAATTGCTGGACTTCGTACCAGAAAGGTTCCTACAGATTATTGCATCCATAGAGCAATATTCAGATATAGATTCCATGACGTTAGATGAAGCACTTGGAAGACTTAAAGCTTATGAGGAACGCCTTAAGTCAAGAGATGAGAAGAAATATGGACCAGCCGGTCAAGAGAAGTTGTTATTTACAAGGCAAGAAAGAAGACCTTACAGCAATTACAAGAACTACAATCAGAATCGAGGTAGACAGAACTTTAGGAAGTTCAATAAGAGTCAAAGATATGAGAAGAAGAACTTTGACAGATATGGCCATCAAGATCAGAGAAGTGATCGAAATCCCACTAAGAATAGTCATGACAACAGTAGTTACAAGCCCAGAAAAGATGGAAGCAATGTAAGATGTGTTGGATATATAGGATGTCCGATGTAATTAAAAGTCGAGGTCAACGTAACCCGACCCGGTACGATCCGAAGAGTTACACGTTGGTACACGAATCAGATAAGTTCACGCGTTGGTGGATTATTATTTATGAAATAATAATTGTTTTAGACTTGAGGGACTTAATATTAATAAGATTAATATTAAGGAGTATTAAGATATTTAGCAAGGGGGTTTATTGCAAGTTGTTGTCTTATAAAAGGAGGGTTAAGGAGTAAATCCTAATGACACCTTTTATCAAAACAACCTACCCTTGTCTCCTCTCTAAGAAACCTGCGGCCGCCACCCTTAAAGAAAGGGCCGCCTCCTTCTTTCTTTTGGTCCGGCTATCAACCACCACAAACCACCACCTTCCTTCTTGCAAGTGTTGCTTCCCGGTTGGTTCGTGCACGGTGTGAACTTCCTACTAGCAAGGATTCGTTGTAACCCGCGTGTTACAATTCCGGTGTAGTCGTCAAAGGTTGATCACTAAACCCCCTATGGTTGTTTTATTATTTATTTGTTTATACGCGTTTAACTGAGATCCTGATTGGGAATATTTTATTAATCGGATTAATAAAATTAAATATATATTTATTCATATAAATCGGCTAAGATTATATAATGTATATAATCGATTTTTCTAATAAATATAAACCGCTTCCGCTGTGTATACGATACCATGATTCCCAACAGTGGTATCAGAGCCACGGTTACGCGCGTATAGATGATAAAGTTATAATTTTGATCTATGTTTTGTTTGTCAAAAAATTGTTTATTTTGACGAAAGATCAAAAGCTTTTAGTTGTTCATGGATTGTGATGTGAATCGAGCCCTAGGTATTTGACCCATGTCATGGTTGTGTTTGTGATGGTTTTATTTCTTTATTGATTTGTTTTTTTTTTTTATTACGGATATTGGATCCGATGTAATAGATAGGATTAGAATAGATTTGATTTTATTGTATTTTCAAATTTATTGTTGTAATCCTACAAGTACAAGATCAAGACGAAGATATAAAGGACGAACAGGTTCCATGAAGATAGAGATCTCGGGTCAAGTGGGAGTTATATCAAAATAGTTTTGAAACCCTTTTGACTAGTTCGTTTCGTTTCTGGCTAAAACGAAACGGGCGACCTATTAGGGGCTCGATTCGTTTAATTTTATTGTTATGTTTTGTGGTCGTGGTTTATTTATTGTAAATAATTTAGATAACCCAAAATAAATAAAACTTTCACAATCATGGCAACGGTTTTATTAAAACAAGTTTTATAAAACCGAAAAGCATATTTAATAAAAGGAGTTTTATTAATATTAAAACAAGTGCATTCGCGTTAATACGACCAACGTAGTTTAAATAGGGTATTTAAAACTATACCGTGTCGAGTGTTGAAAGGAGTTTCAATTATCACGAATAATATAAAATTGGATTTTATAAACTGTTGTGTGACTCACATCATGCTAACGAGTCATTCAATATATTTATGGTAAATATTAAAATTAAATCCCAATTTTAAATTGATGTTTCATGCCACCCTTAACGAGTTAACACTCCATTCTATATCGAACCCAAATGTTAGTGCTGACCCTGCATCTGGGCGTTGATCATGAGTGAAGGTAATCATCGCGGTTCCTGTGTAACATAGGCCGGTGTTACAGTTAACAGTAAAGGACCAAACATCGCTTGTTTGACAAGTGGACATAGTTGGGGTTAAACATACATTGCTTTTAGCGATAACCCCAAAAGGAGAGTTGTGTAGTGGACACAATTAACAATCGTTGTTTACCTACCTAATCGTGCCAGTGGACAGTGCTAAGCCAGTTCATTGTGTATTGATGAATCGGGATCTCATCCTAATTGATTTTGCTTTTTGGGTCATAAAATAATTAGGATACTTAAAACATGAAATACTAATAAATT
The DNA here is from genome assembly GCA_028751855.1 of Ambrosia trifida. Taxonomy (NCBI): domain Eukaryota; kingdom Viridiplantae; phylum Streptophyta; class Magnoliopsida; order Asterales; family Asteraceae; genus Ambrosia; species Ambrosia trifida. The sequence goes on from CM054129.1 coordinate 6,484,965, forward strand.
AGATTTTGAACTTTGTAGATGTCAACTAAAAACAATTCCGCCTCCCAATTCTCTCTCAAGTCCATCTTAGAGAAGGACAAACTTAACCACTCCAACTTCATGGACTGGCACCGCAACTTGAAAATTGTTCTCAAGGCGGAGAACAAGTTGTATGTTCTAGAAACGCCAGTTAGCACTCGTGTGCTAAAAATGAAGGCATATCTTGATCACTTGGCTCGTCTGGAATACCCCTTGAGCGATGAGTTAGCTAGGGATATTATCCTAAATTCATTGCCCAAGTCATATGACCAGTTCATTATGAACTACAATATGAACGGGATGGAAAAAGACAATTGCAGAACTACATCAGATGCTCAAAACTGCTGAGGTGAACATACCTAGCAAGACTGCACCAGTGCTAGTGATCAAGGAGGGACAAGTTAAGAAACCTAACACCAAGAAAATGGGCAATCAGGGCAAAGGGAAGGGCAAAGGCAAATATGTTGCCAATAAGAAATCTCGGAAAGATGCCAAGTGTTTTTATTGTGATGAAACTGGGCACTGGAAGAGGAACTGTGCTAAGTATTTAGCTGAGCTGAAGCAAGCTAAGGCTTAAGGAGGAGAGTCCTCAAGTATATATGTTATTGAAATCTTTGCTTTTCCTAGCAAATCATGGGTGTTTGACACAAGATGTGGTTTTCACATTTGTAATGTTTTGCAAGAACTAAGAAAGATTAGAAAGCTGAAACAAGGCGACTTGGAGGTCCAAGTTGGCAATGGACAAAGAATTGCTGTGAAGGCTATAGGAGAATGTGTTCTCTTACTTCCTTCTGGTTTAGAACTTGTTTTGAACAATGTTTATTACATTCCTAGTTTGACTAGAAATATTGTTTCAGTTTCGGCTTTGCGAGGACAAGGTTTTAATTATCGTTTCAATGGGGAATTTATTTCTGCTTATTTTAACGATGTATTTTACTTTGATGCAAAACCCAACAATGGGATCTATGATATAGAAATCCAAAATGATAACATATTATGCAACATCTCCCATAAACGTAATAAGTTGGACTTTAATGATACGTATATGTGGCATTGTAGACTTGGTCACATAAGTGAGAATCATGTTAAACAACTCAAAACCGCAGGAAAATCCTGGATTCCAAGGGTTCAGAGTCGTTTGGAAAATGCGAATCATTCTTAAGTGGAAAGTTAACGAAAGCACCTTTTTCAAATGTTGGAGAAAGAGCTAATGATCTGTTAGGACTTGTACATACAGATGTATGTGGTCCATTCAGAACAATGTCAAGACATGGAGAAAGATACTTTGTTACATTTACTGATGATTTCAGTAGATATGGTTATGTTTATCTTATGAAGCATAAACATGAAACTCTTGAAAAGTTCAAGGAGTACCAAAACGAAGTAGAAAATCAGCTAAATAGAACTATTAAAATGCTTCGATCAGATCGAGGCGGTGAATATCTTAGTCAGGAATTCATCGACCATCTAAAGGATTGTGGAATAGTTTCACAACTCACTCCACCTGGAACACCGCAACATAATGGTGTGTCCGAGCGGAGAAATCGAACTCTATTAGATATGATTCGATGAATGATGTGTCGAACAAACCTTCCAAAATCCTTTTGGAGTTATGCTTTGGAAACTGCCGCAAGACTTGTGAATATAGCTCCAACGAAGAAGGTTGATAAAACGCCTTATGAGATATGGCATGGAAAGAAACCTCATGTATCCTACCTTAAAGTCTGGGGATGTAATGCTTATGTCACCCTAGAATCTTCGGATAAACTAGATCCCAGAGGCAAAAAAGTGGTTTTCGTTGGATACGGTAAGAAGATCGGTTACCTATTCTACCACCCCACTGAAAATAGGATTTTCACTAAACGCAGAGGCACTTTCTTAGAGGAAGAGCTTCTGGCGCGAGGGATTGGAGATAACCATGTGGATCTTGAAGAAATTCGAGAATCACAACTGACTGAACCAATTGTTCAGACAGAACCAGAAGTAACTGATCCAGTTGTTGAAGTTGAGCCTGAGAGGACTCAAGAAAGAACAGAAACACCAAGTGTTCGGAAAAGTATTAGGGATCGTCGTGCACCTGTATGGTATGACGATATCTTCATGATTGATAAAGCTGAGCCTACTACTTACAAAGCCGCAATCTTGGATTCAGAATCCAAGAAATGGCAAGAAGCCATGAATGCAGAGATGCAATCCATGTAAGATAACCAAGTCTGGGATTTGGTTGATCTTCCTGCCAAATGTCGGACTATGGGAAACAAATGGATCTTCAAGAAGAAGACTGACATGGATGGGAATGTGCAAACCTACAAAGCAAGGCTTGTAGCGAAAGGTTTTACTCAGACTCAAGGAATTGATTATGAGGAAACATTCTCGCCAGTAGCCATGCTCAAGTCTATTAGAATTCTACTTGCCATTGCTGCATATTATGACTATGAGATATGGCAGATGGATGTCAAAACCGCATTCCTTAATGGACACTTACTGGAAGATGTCTATATGGTTCAACCTGAAGGTTTTGTCGATCCAAAGAATCCTAATAGGGTGTGCAAGCTGAATAAATCCATCTATGGATTAAAGCAAGCATCTCGCAGCTGGAATCTCCGTTTTGATCAGAAAATCAAAGAGTTTGGTTTTATCAAGAACGAAGATGAACCGTGTGTTTACAAGAAATCTAGTGGGAGCTATATCACTTTTCTTACACTGTATGTAGATGACATACTAATCATTGGAAACAATATCCCTATGCTTAAAGATGTTAAGACCTGGTTGGGTAAATGTTTCGCAATGAAAGATCTTCGTGAAGCCGCTTATATTCTGGGAATAAAGATTTATAGAGATAGATCAAAGCGGTTATTGGGTTTGAGTCAAAGTACATATATTGATAAGGTCTTACGACGCTTCTCAATGCAAGACTCAAAAGGGGGGCTCTTGCCCATGGCACATGGAACCATTCTTGATAACAAGCAGTGTGCAAATACTGAAAAGGAAAAGAAGAAAATGGAAGGTGTTCCATATGCTTCTGTGATTGGTTCCATCATGTATGCCATGTTATGTACTAGACCTGATGTCTCGTATGCTCTTAGCATGACGAGTAGATATCAATAGAACCCAGGAGAAAGTTACTGGGCTGTAGTGAAGAACATTCTTAAGTACTTGAGAAGGACTAAGGACATGTTCTTAATATATGGAGGACTGGATGAGAAGTTGTCAGTTAAGTGTTATACTGATGCAAGCTTCCAGACTGATCGTGATGATTCAAGGTCACAAATGGGATATGTTTTCATTCTGAATGGTGGGGCTGTTACTTGGAACAGCTCTAAGCAAAGTGTGGTTGCTTAATCCACCTGTGAATCAGAATAAAATGCTGCATTGGATGCTGCAAAAGGAGGCTGCCTGGATGAAGAAGTTCATTGGTGATCTCGATGTTATGCCTAGCATAAAGAAACCAATCGAGATATTGTGTGACAACACTGGTGCCATTGCTCTTGCAAAGGAACCAAGGTCACATGAGACCACAAGGCATATACTCAGGAAATTCCACTATATTAGAGAGATAATAGCACGTGGAGACATTGTAATAAACAAAGTTCATACAGATCTGAATCTGGCTGACCCCTTTACTAAGCCTTTACCTCAAGCTAAACATGAGGTGCATGCTGGAAAGATAGGGCTTAGAGTTGCTAGACAGTGGGCATGATCTGTAATTAGTATTGGTGTCTTATTTTGAACTATAACAGTTACATTGAATATTTATTTGATTTAATGGGTTAAATGCAAATTTAAGTATTTTGTAATTGTGTTCATTATTTGTATGTTTAAATCCTTGAATAAGAGTATTCTAAATGTCCGTAGTCGATCAAATTACATGGGAATGAATTTGAATGTAAGACTATTGTGAATTGAGATGGTTGTATTCAAGGGTTTGAGGATCATAATTCACAGATATCATTAGGGAACGATATTGGATGTAACTCGCTTCAAAACGATCTCCATGGATCTGTGTCATGAGATGTTTTGATATTGATATGTTCAATCTGTCTTTTTTCCTAAAGCACATATTAAACTACATTGATCAAGGACTATCTTTGATGTTATCTTACACTATCCTAAAACATGGGTAGCAATAAGGGTAGCATTGGGAGAAATCCGAGATTAAGTGGAAGTTGTATGACGCTGATGGAATTCTGTACTTCTATATGATTAGAAGGCTAGACATTCTGGGGCCCTCGTAAAACTCAAACTGGTATCAACGCGTGGCTACGCTCGGACTAAGGTAGTTAGTTAGACCACTTTGAATTAGAGACGAGAATAGAGAATGGTTGATCACTATATAAGAATGAATGATCCATGTCTTATGATCAACGGGTGTCTATACAGAAGGGACTTATTGATATAATTATCAGGGCTATAGTATTTGGTTAAGTAAAGCGTTACTTGAACTCAAAGAACTAGTTGACGACTGTAAAGTGTTATACTGGTTTGGGTGCAATGCGATGCAGCTAGGCGTCCAACTCTGCGCACGTTGACTCATTTAATTAGAATCGTCCAAGTGGGAGATTGTTGGATATATAGGATGTCCGATGTAATTAAAAGTCGAGGTCAACATAACCCGACCCGGTACGATCCGAAGAGTTACACGTTGGTACACGAATCAGATAAGTTCACGCGTTGGTGGATTATTATTTATGAAATAATAATTGTTTTAGTGTTGAGGGACTTAATATTAATAAGATTAATATTAAGGAGTATTAAGATATTTAGCAAGGGGGTTTATTGCAAGTTGTTGTCTTATAAAAGGAGGGTTAAGGAGTAAACCCTAATGACACCTTTTATCAAAACAACCTACCCTTGTCTCCTCTCTAAGAAACCTGCGGCCGCCACCCTTAAAGAAAGGGCCGCCGCCTTCTTTCTTTTGGTCCGACTATCAACCACCACAAACCACCACCTTCCTTCTTGCAAGTGTTGCTTCCCGGTTGGTTCGTGCACGGTGTGAACTTCCTACTAGCGAGGATTCGTTGTAACCCGCGTGTTACAATTCCGGTGTAGTCGTCAAAGGTTGATCACTAAACCCCCTATGGTTGTTTTATTATTTATTTGTTTATACGCGTTTAACTGAGATCCTGATTGGGAATATTTTATTAATCGGATTAATAAAATTAAATATATATATATATATATATATATATATATATATATATATATATATTTATTCATATAAATCGGCTAAGATTATATAATGTATATAATCGATTTTCCTAATAAATATAAACCGCTTCCGCTGTGTATACGATACCATGATTCCCAACAAGATGTTACAATTGCAATGAATTAGGACATATAGCTCCCAGATGTCCTAAACCTCGAAATAAGCAAGAAGAATCTCACCTAGTAATGGAAGAAGAGGATCCCACATTACTTATGGCAGTTGGTGAAGAAAGAAAAGTAGTTCTCGAAGAAAAGAAGATAATACCAGAACGCTATCACAATGAAGAAAATGCAAATGAAGTATGGTATTTAGACAATGGCGCAAGCATTCATATGACAGGAAGACGCTCCTATTTCACAGAGTTAGACGAAAAGATAGCAGGCAGCGTAAAATTTGGAGATGGATCGTGTGTTAACCTCAAAGGTAAAGGCTCAATAGTATTGGAATGTAACAATGGAGAACAAAGACTAGTCACAGAAGTATACTACATTCCAACACTCCAAAGCAACATCTTAAGCCTCGGGCAAGTTATAGAATCAGGATGTAAAGTAATTATGGAGAATGAACATCTATGGATCAATGACGCCTACAACAACCTATTGTTGAAAGTCCCAAGATCTAAAAATAGACTCTACAAAGTAAAGCTCAGAATAACAAATCCGATTTGTTTACAAGCTACAATAGATACACCTGCACGGCTATGGCATGCACGTATGGGGCATGTGAATTTTGATTCACTAAGACAATTGAGCACAAAAGGAATGGCACGTGGATTGCCAAAGATTCAGCACCATCTCAAGTATGTGATGCATGTATTACGGGAAAGCAAAGCAGACTTCCGTTTCCCTCTCAAGCAAGTTTTAGAGCTACGAGACCTCTAGAATTAGTACATGCAGACTTATGTGGACCGATTACACCCACATCATTAGCAGGCAACAACTATTTCTTCTTGATAGTTGACGATTATTCAAGATATATGTGCATCTACATGCTTAAGTCAAAAGATCAAGTTTATGAAAATTTCAAGAAGTTTCTTAGCGAAGCTCAAACAGAGAAAAGTCACAAGCTCAAAAGATTAAGAATGGATCGTGGAAGAGAGTTTACTTCTATAGCTCTTACCACATATTGTGAGGATAAAGGAATCCTTAGACAGCTTACAACACCTTACACGCCACAGCAGAATGGTGTAGTAGAAAGGAAAAACCGTTCAGTAATGAGTATGACCAGAAGCATGTTAAAGGCTATGAACGTACCACAGAACTTATGGGCAGAAGCAACAAGACAAGCAATTTACATACAGAATAGGTTACCTACCAAAGCATTGAAGGGAATGACGCCATACAAAGCAGTAAATGGCAAAGCACCCAATATCAAGCACATTAGAGTATTTGGATGCACAACATATGCAAAGGTAACAATGCCCTATTTAAAGAAGTTAGAAGACAGAAGCAAGAAAATGGTACATCTAGGAAATGAAAATGGTTCAAAAGCCTATAGATTATATGATCCCGTAGAAGAAAAGATACACATTAGTAGAGATGTCCAATTCATAGAAAACGAACCAAGGGATTGGAACACCTACTTAAAAGAAGGAAGTAATGACGAACCATCTTGGACAAGATTCGAAGTTTATGGAGATCAAGAAAGTGAAGTTGTACAAGAGCAAAATAATGAGGACAATGAAGATCAAGAGAATGAAAGTGATAATGAATTTTTTAGCAGTCCAATCACAGCTACACGAACTCCAATAACAGTTCAAGAAACGCCGACAAGTGATCCAGCAGTTGAGACAAGTACTCAAGAGTTAGAAGACTCACCAGGCTCTCAACATAGCCCAGTTGATGTGTTGCTAAATGCATCACATTTATTTGTCACTTTTGTATATTTTTGAGTCGATTAGATAGTATTTTTATTAGTTTTATGTATGTACTCTATTATTTTAGTATTGTATATATTTTATTACTTTTTAGTTGCTTTTACTATTAATTTATTTATTTTATAATTTTGGTAGGTGCTCGTGTGTAGCAGGGCGAAAAAATTAGAAATACATTCGAGACCCGAGCACCAAGGAACATGCATGGAATCTTCTACTATTAATAATAATAATAATAATAATAATAATAATAATAATAATAATAATAATAATAATAATAATAATAATAATAATATATCATAATGTTAATAAATAAAAAATAATAAAACAAAAGACCCGTAACTTATGTCACGGCCCAAAAGTCAAAACCCATAATTAATAGAAAATGGGGGTTTCAAAAGAAGAGTGACTAAATTAAAAGAAAAGCAACACAGTCATAGGGATGAGGAGAAAATTTAGGAAATAATTATTCAAGTGCTTTGATGTGGAGTTTGACCAAAGACTCAATGGGACTTGATAAAAACATGACTGGGAGGAAGACAATATTATTAATCGGAGGGTAGCCTTCTTGGCTGCTGATTAGGTCACGCATACCGAGAGGGAGGATCACACAGAAAAGAAGAAGTAGCGTGAACAAGATGCACAGTTAAATCTTTTGTAGCTTTCCCCCGGGTGAATCTTTGCTCATATTTGATTATGTATGAACTAGTATGTTTACTACTTGTGTTGGATTGAATAAACCTTGCTCATATTTGAATCAATTTATCTATTAACTGTGATTTTTGGCATCATAGGGAGGTTGGTTGATATTTGTATAGGGATAATTTGGTTGCACGGTTGGTGTTAGAAATTGGCTTTAGTTATTGTGACAGGATAACTAGATTGTTCGGTTACTATTAAAGATCATCTTTAGTATTGTGATAGGATAACTAAATTGATTACCATTGAGTAAACTGTCCTTAGTTATTATTTCAATCTGAATAGTTATTGTGACAGGATAGCCAAGGCCATGTCTATGTGGTGTTCTTGTAGTTAAGTCGAATAGGTTGCAAGATTATACAAATAGGATCCCGGGTGGAAGCTACATTTATCTTTATTATTTTTTAGATTATTTTGTTATCATTTCAACATTTTTATAAAACAAACAAAAAGATAAAAGTAGAAAACTTCATAATTATATTTTTATATTTATTTGTAACTAGCTTAGACAAACAAACAACTAGTGTGACGCTAACCACATGCTCCTTCGATTCGATACCCTACTTACCCTAGCTACCTAGGTTATTTAGGTTTTGTATGACCCGTGACGACCGAGGTCATCACCAGTTCGAGCCCTTAGATCACTTAATGACATCTATGCAGCCACACAACCTCTTAGACCAGAAGAATATGAACATCTATATTTAGCATACGATGAAGAACCTGCAAATTACAAAGAAGCAGCAGAATACCCACAATGGATAGAAGCAATGGAAAGCGAAATAGACTCAATATAGAAGAACAATACTTGGACACTGACTACACTCCCCTCAAGTCAGAAACCAATAGGTCTAAAATGGGTATTCAAGGTCAAGAGAGACGCAAGTGGACAAATCACCAAATACAAGGCCATATTAGTAGCAAAAGGATACGTACAACAAGAAGGTATAGACTATAATGAAGTATTTGCACCAGTTGCAAGAATAGAAACAATCAGGCTACTATTAGCATTGGCAGCACAGAAAGGATGGCAAGTACATCACTTAGATGTAAAATCAGCATTATTACATGGTGAATTAAAGGAAGATGTCTACGTTTCACAACCATATGGATTTATAAAGAAAGGAAAAGAAAATCTAGTCTACAAGCTAAAGAAAGCTCTATATGGTTTGAAGCAAGCACCAAGAGCATGGAATATAAGGCTGAATAACATCCTAAAGGAAATTGGATTTATAAGATGTCCACAAGAGCAAGCAGTGTACAAGAGAGCTTCAAAGCAGTCAACAATAATTATAGGAGTTTATGTCGATGACATAATAGTGACAGGAAGTTCAATCAAGGACATATCAAGCTTCAAGAAATAAATGCAAGGCAAGTTTGAAATGAGTGACTTAGGACCACTCACTTACTATCTAGGGATAGAAGTACATCAAACACAAGGAAAGATACAATTGAAGCAATCAGCCTACGCGAAGAAAGTCACTAAAGAAGCTAGACTAGAAGACTGCAACCCAACAAAATATGTAATGGAATCAGGTCTAAAGCTCACTAAAGAAGATGAAAGTGAACCAGTCAATGAAACAGAATATAGAAAGCTAATTGGAAGCTTAAGGTATCTTACACATACCAGACCAGATATCACCTACGCAGTTGGATACGTCAGCAAATTTATGGAAAAGCCAAAGACAACTCACATGAAGGCAGTTAAACACTTGATAAGATATATCAAAGGCACATTGAATTATGGAATTCAATACAGCAAAATTAAAGAGGAAGAAATCACTGGATACAGCGACAACAGTTATGGAGAGCAAGACGATGGAAAAGGAACAGCAGGAACAATATTCTACTACAGAGATTCACCTATCACATGGACAAGTCAGAAACAAAGTACAGTAGCACTATCATCATGCGAATCAGAATTTATGGAAGCTACATCAGCAGCATGTCAAGCAATATGGCTACAAGGAGTACTCAGCGAACTCATAGGTGAACAACCAAAGAAGATAACACTACTAGTAGACAACGAACCAGCAATACAACTTATGAAGAATCCAGTGTTTCATGGAAGATCAAAGCATATCAACATAAGGTATCACTTTATCAGAGAATGCATAGAGAACGAGCAGATACAAGTTGATCACATCATTGGAGAGATGCAGAAAGCAGATATACTCACCAAGGCACTACCAAGAATAAAATTTCTCGAGATGCGAAGTCTCATAGGAGTTGAAGACCTTGGGGAAATCAAGAATTAGGGGGGAGAATGTTAGACATAATTCTTATTTCCACATAATATCAATTATATATCCTAAGTATATTTATATCCTAAGTTAGTTAAGGGTTATGTTAGTTATATTGAACCGACACGTCGGTTATAGTCCAAGGGGACACACCCCTTCATCATGTATAAATACCCAAACATTGTATCATTTTATGTATGTATTGATTTCTTAGTTTCACATATTCTCTCTCAAGATTCTTCCCTCAATCGATCCTGCGTCCTTCAGTAGAGAGCTATATAAAAAACATGGCGTGAAACCAGAGATAATACTGGGATGAACCCATATGATGGTGTTGTATGATTAAGGCTTCCTCAATGAATAGGACACCTACAGCCTTTCCTTCTTCTCGCCAAACAAGAGGTTCTTGGTTAAGCCTTCCACAATGCTTTGTTTTTAACCTTTTTTGTAAACTGGAACCCAATGCTACACTTATTTCCAAGTAACTATCAATAACTAAAACACCATTTTTAGCCTATATAATTGACTAATTAGAACACAGCATGGGATTTGAATCTAGATAGACACACATACGGGCTTACACACAAGTCAGACTATAGCAATTTATTTGCATGAAAACTAAAGGCGCCTCTTATTTGCACCACCCTAAAACTTATTTGCACCGGCCTCTACGGCTCGTAGAGACCCTTACAGGTCGTAGAGGGCCCTCTACGGCTCGTAGAGCACCTACAAGCCGTAGAGGCATGTGTCAGCGGTTTTTTGTTTTTGTCGTCTCGATAAGCGTGTAAGCGTATATTATTGTCTTGCTGAACGTGTAAGCGGTTTTTTGTTTCAGTTTTCGTCTCGATAAGCGTGTAAGCGTATATTATCATCTCGTTAACTGTGGAGACGGTAACTGTGGGTTCTGATCCGTATCTGTAGGTTCCGATCCATATTATCGTCTCGTTAAGCATGTTACCGGTTTATTACACATATTCAAAATGTTCAGGGAGACGGTAACTGTGGGTTCCGGTCCGTATCTCTGACTTTAGGGGGTCATGAGAATGACTGGGCTATGATCCATCAGGATTTGATGAACGAATTATCTAAACGCTATGTTATGTGGCAAGCGATGTACTCAAGGTGGGGTTGGTATACGGTCGATTTCGTAATAAGGTCATTAGATTACTTTGGAATTGGACCGGCGCCCCATGACAAATGATGGACTTGCCGGGGCAGGGAATTGTGATTTGTGAGAGATATGGTGTGGCTCTTTAAGTATTCCACCCTATAAGAGGATTATCTACCACTTACTTCCCTGTGTGAGGCTATATAGAGATCGTCTGGCACAGGGTCTTATGTGTTTTAGGGCAACAACCCTATGCCACCCGTAGAGGCCTCTGCGGGTCGTATAGGGTTATGTTTTTCTGTTACATTTATTGTTCTGACACTCTCTGCGACCCGTAGAGGCCTCTACGGGCCGCAGAGGGTTGTGAAACCCTAAAAAACCCTACGGTGCAAATAACATGACCCTAAATATTGACAGCGGAACTTCAACTATTCGTTTAATCACTGAAGAGCTTCGATGCTTGTTAACGGAGCGCATATTATTAGTTAGGTGGTAGTTATGGCATTTTTTTGTTTAGATAATACACATAGCCCTGTAGCCGTAACCGGTTTGTGCTAAAACTCATCTTTTATGCTCAGTCTTGATAAAAGCTTGATTCGGGCAAGAATTGTTATTAACTCCTGGGTAAATACGTGTCGATTCTCAAAATGACCATGTTTCTTTATTATTATATCATATTTTTTATTATGTGATAGATTTTACTTGACCCGAATTGTCAAACCGAACCGAAATTTTTTATGTCCAGTTCTATCAAATTAGAGCATCTAAAAACAATGAACCCACTAGAAAAAAAATCCAAGATCCACCACTGCATGTCATAATATCTTCTACCCCGATACTGAATGGAGTATAAATTTTTGATGGCGAAACGGTAATTATTGATCGAACAAGAGAGCTCAACTAGTATAATTTTTACAAATTAATAAATTATCCCGTCTGTTCTATTCAAATTAGTTTACCATTCAATTTGTTAAATTCAACTTCTTTTAAATGTAGCGTTTTTTAAAATTCGACTTTTAAGGTTTTAACCACCGGTTTTGCGGTTTGCGAATTCAACGTTTTACACTACATTCAACTTTTTTCATATTTCACCATATTCAACTTTATCTCTATATTATCTATATTAAGTTACTAAGAAAAAGCCGAGTCAATACCTACAAAGATGGGATATTTGCAACAATCTAATTAACAAAAGAAGAACTTGTCTCACAATCAAATCACAGAAGCCATGCTGAGTTCTTTTCCAAATCTTGCGAACGTAGAGTGTTATGAAGGGAATTATAAATGGGTATAATGGTAAAAGTTTGTTATGACAGGGACTGACAGTGACAATAATTAATAGTTCGAAAGTTAGTTAAATGGTAGTTTATAGCTGTTGTATTGGCGGGAACTCATATTGTATGAACAATCTATAAATAACCCTAGCTAATAATCAATAAGATAGCTTGGTTGATTGAATCTTCTTCTCTATAGTTTCTTTTTATTCTATCATAGAGAGCTTCGACCTTTCATCAAACTGTTTGAGTGCACAAATTACATCCGAATAAAATGGGTTTTTAATTATATCTTTAATTTTTTTTACCACTATTCCAGAGGAATATTCACCTATGAAAACAAATATGATTTTTATACAACTAATTTCAGCCGCAAAAAAATGTTATTTGTGTATATTTGGAAACACCTATCCATTGTTGGGTTAATAATTATAAAACTAAGAGGGCTTACATTACCAAAATTGTTATATAAAGCTTCAACTTTTTTAGGATGGACAGGGTGGTCCGTGATGGCCACCCTGTGATCCATGTGATGCATCATTACACTGGCCCGTTAGTTTGATCACGCCCACGATTCAACCAATGTGTGATATCCATCACAGACTTATCACAACCAAAGGGGACGTTGGCCAACGATCTGATGACCGTTGGCGAGCCGTTGTAAAAAAAGATTTTTTTATTAATCAATACTCACTATATAAACTCAATTTTTCAACCAAAATTAATACAACAACAATCAAACAAACCTCAATAAAAAATATTTCAATCTCATAAAAAAATGGAAGGATCGAGCAAGAAACAATCGGCTACCAAGCAAAAGTTTAAACCAAAGGGTCGGGCTAATTTAGGCGAACCGACTCGATTTCGTGAAGACGCACCACCAACCCCACAACCTACACACCAAGCGTCTCAAACCCAACAAATACCCACCCCACCCTTTCAAAACCAAAGTTTTCAAAACCTTATGTATCAAACCCAACAATTTTCGCTTCCAAACCAATATCCACTACACTACTCTCAACCCAACATGCCAACCCAAGTCGCATCTGGAGTGTTCCAAGTACCTCCCGATCCGATTGATGAGCAAATGTTCAACCATTTTGCGGCTCGCGACCATACCAAAATACCCCGTATCGTAACCCGGTTCCGAGCTTTGATTCGGATGGAGATGGAGATGAACAGGAAGAAGAAGAAGAAGATGAGCAAGAAAAAAACAATAAGAGGAGATAGAAGTGCTCCCCCCAGGGTTTTGTCAGAATGACACAGCGAATTAACATTAATAGATTGATTAATAATGTTTACATTTAAAATGAATTTCAACACGAATGAAATACAAAATGTAACCAAAATATACTCTTCTTCTTATCCAGTATCATCTAGTCGTCAGCTTTCTCTAGCTATCTGGTAATAGATATGTGACCACATGCTTAAAGTACATTAGTATTTTCATACTAGTGAGACATGCCTAGATTTATACTCACTGATATAATAAATTAATAACACAATAACTGATATAACCGATCATTCAAAATATATTCATTGATAATGGTACCACTTTGTTAGTGATAGAACGTTGGATCTTAACCCCCTCCTACGAGTCAAGATTATAAGAAATAATAGCTAGATGGCCCAGGAACCGAAGTAACCGGGTATAGTACTGAGACATAGGGATCGGTGCCAGGAATGATCAAGAGGTGGTGCCGTGGCTTTCATTCAAGTTTCCTTACTTCTCAGGGTGATCCGTACCTTAACGGGAGAATGGAATATTGAAGCTAAAGGACTTCCGGCGACAGTGATGGTTATACCTCGTGGGTAACGACACCAATGAACACAGCTCAAGGGGTGTATATGAACCGGTGACGTGGACGAGGATTAATAGGGATATAATTGGAACTGATGATCAAAGGAATAGTTATGTGGGTGGTGTTTATTGGGACCTAATATCATTCGGGTATAATGATCGGTCCTTTATCAGAGGGACTTCGTTGAAGGGGATGATCGGAGGGAGACCAGTGGGGTTCTCTCTCTTTCTCTCTTGTTGCTACAACAAGGAAAATGACCGGGATTAGGTTAAGAGATGTTTAGGTTTATATGTTAAAGGTATATTAGGTTAAGGTTATGATTTAGGGGATCCTCTAGCTCCTGGAATGGATCTGCACAAGGTAACAGACACCGTTAGCCTTAACGCAGGAGGGGGTCTCCTACGTTTGGACTCCGGTGTGAGAATAAGTATGTATTCGTTTGGAGTGATAAAGTAGAGAGTATGAGAGTAAAAGGAGTAGTGAGAAGTGTGTGTGGAATGAATACCCAAGGGTCTCCTTATATAGGCAATGGAAATCTGCCCAGGAGCTCCCTTATAGTAGCATCCTTACTATACCTGGTTATGGTTGACTCTCTTTATGCTGCCAGTAGTGAGACTTTGCCCTTTTAGTGCATTTTCAGCTTTTACTATTTCCTAGGCATGGCTTGGAGCTGTGTGATGTTTTGTTTTATGCCAATAGTAATAAGCCAAAGCACCTTTTTATATTTCCAATGTTTTTACTGTTCACTTTGTGCTGCATAGCTACCGTATGGCAGCCATGCTGCCTTATGTTAGCTGTTCAGCTCCAAGAAGTCCAGCAAACCTTAACACTTTTTACTTTGCTTTATTTTCTCGACAAGGGTTTAGACGTGGTCGTTTTAGGACCCACGTCATCAGCCCCCCAGTCATAAGCATTTGTAAAGAAGTTATATAAGTGCTTATGACTTGTAAGTCGTTTCTTGCCTCGGTAACAGCGTTAGCGAAGCTTACCTTGGTACCGAGGAATTATTAGATCCCAAGCTCCCTCATGGGAGCTATATATTTGTGCAATGCCATTGCCAATATTTTATCTTAATTCCTGTCCCTTCATTTCTCATGATGATTTTTATAATTAATATCGCTGGCCATCATTACTTTTGGTGGCAGACTTATGTCCCATCAGCTGCTGCTATGGCTGCTGATTTGATGGGCGCCCTAGGCTGACATCATCCTATTGGGCAGATGGATGATTTCTTCATTAGTAACCGTTGTTGGTTATTAAATTCAGATTTTGAATTTATAAAAAGGGGATAACTTCTCTTAATTCTTCATTCTATTCCCTTTTTAGTATAACTTCTCTCTTCCACCCACGATCCCCTCTTTCGCCGGCGTCTCTATTTTCTTCTATAAAAACTGGTAAGTGCCTTCCTTTTCTTTTCACTCTTGTTTTTCGTTATGGCTAAAAGCGATCTTGCTTCTCAATTTACTCGGTTATCCAAGTCCGATGCTGAACAGTTTTGTTCGGAAATTGGTATTCCGTTGTCTTTTGAACCCTCTGTTCCGAAGGGAAAGACTCCGGTAACCTCCGTTTCCCCTGGCAAAGTGGTTGTTTACACCCGTCAGTTTGATCAAGGTAATCTCCGATACCCTTTTTCTAGGTTTTTCCTTAATGTTTTAGAGTACCACCAACTTGGTCTTGATCAGTTGTGTCCTTCTGGTGTAGCCCGTATTGTTCACTTTGAAATAGTGTGTCATTGTCTTGGTTATGAGCCTTCTTTGGCTATTGACCGTCGGTTTTTTAGGTTGGCTAAAAATGGGAACTGGTTTACTATTGAGAAAACTCAGTGTGAACCAGCCCTAATTTCCAGCGTCATTGGTCTTGAGTCTACCTGGAAAGATAAATTTTTCTTCTTGAACTCTGATTTCCTACCCTTCAAAGCTCCAAGGAGGTCTCCTGATGCTCCTTTGAATGAGAAGGAGTCTGATCCTGACACCCTTGATCAGGAGTTGTTGGAGAAGCTTCGGATTTGTCCTACCCATCTCCACACCTTTCCTGAAGACTTTTTGGTCATGATGGGTCTGAGTGTTAATTGGGATGATCCGGAGACTGAACCTGTGATTTATCATGGTGGGGAGGGTATGTGTTGTTGAGGCTTATTTCTTTTTGTCCTCTTTTATTTATCTGTTTTATCTGATGTCTTTCCTTTTGTGCAGAAATGAGCACCCTTGATTTCCTTGCTTTGGATGATATTGCTGATGTCAAGTTCAAGGTCCAGGCCTCGGCTGAGGGGAAGAATGTGGTTGTAAGGACTGAGCATGTTCGTTTCCAGGGGGAGTATACTAGTATTACTTCGTCTCCCTCTACTGCTACGGAGCCTTCAGTGAAGAAGTCAATTACTGTTCGTCGCTCCGGCAAGCGACTTCAAGGCGTTTCCTCAGGCCCAGGGAATATACCTGCTATTCCCTTGGTCATTGAAGAGGAGGATGAAGACTCTTCCCTGATAGCCTCTGCCATGGGATGTGTGCCTCCCTCTGGGAAGGGTAAGCTGACCTTGTCTTTCCCTAAGAAGGATGATGCTTTATTCAAAAAGCCTAAGGATGTGGTAATCAAGGGTGGGGATCAGAAGCTATTGTTGTCGAGAGCTGAAGGAGGTGAGAGTTCGAAGCCGGCTACCAGTGTTGGTGTTGATACCCCTGTTCAGCAGGGTCAAAGTGAAGGAGTGTATGTACCAAAGTGGGACATTAAGAGTTCTGACATGTTGAAGAGGGCTTCTGTTTGTCGAGATTTGATTGATCATTGTATCCCTGATGCAGAAAGGGCTATGCACCGGGAGTGGGCGGACAAAGATTTGATGAAGAAGATGTACTTTTATTTTGGTCAGTTTCTGTCATTATTTCCAGGTGGTATGGCTAGGTGGGGTGGTTTATTACTTCGGAGTGAGCAGGTTGAAGGAGCTTATGCGAAACATGAGGTTGAGTTGGTGAAGGCGAAGGAGGAGTTAGCTAAGTACATTGCTCGGGAGAAGGATCTGGTGCATGAGTTGGCCGTGTCTAGGACCCAGCTAAGTTTGGAGAAGGAGAAGTTTGACAAGATGTTTAAAGGTTTGAATGATGAGAAAGCGAAGGTGGCTGAGGAAAGGGAGGGTCTGGCTCGGGCTAGGGAGGCGGTTAAACAAGAGCTGGTTGCTATGGAGAAGGTTGGTGTGGAGCTTAGGGCTCAGGTGGATCATCTGACCGGAGAGAAGGAATGGCTGATTTCAAAGGGGGTTGCTCGTTTCGTTACCAACTTGCTTCACTCCCAGGAGTTCAATGCTCCGTTGGCTGATATTTATACCAAAGCCATAGCCTTCGGTCGTCATAAGGGAATACAAGATGGTTTTAAGGCAGCCGAGGAGGTTCAGAAGATCGAAGAGCTCCCATCTTTTAAACCTTCCTCAGGGGAGGAGTTTGTGAGTGATGTGAAGGCGATGGAGGTTTCCACCTATCCTTATATTGCAAACATTTCCAAGGCCTCCCAATAACCTATCTCTTTCCTGCAAGGTTTGGAGCCAGAAGGTTTGAAGAAGGAGGTAGGCAACGAAGTCTTTAATTCCTATGTGTCAAAGAGGCCCCTTAGGATCATGTTGGAGGGAGCTGATGGTGGGGAAGGTAGCTCGAAGCGTCTAAAGCCTGCCGATTCGTCTAAAGTTCCTGATTTGGAGTAGGTATTTGAAAATCCCTCCCCCCTTAAAGCTTTGAAGATTGACTCTGTCCCTCCTGTTGGTGAGGATGATCCATTTGCTGGCCTTGACACTGAGGAGCTTTATGGAGATGTTGGGAACCAAGCTCTAGCTTTCACCGGTGAAGGTGATACTACCGATGAAGCCGAAGATTCTGTTACCCCGTGATCCAGTCATGTTTTAGTTTTTTGTGTTTTGTTTTGGCAGTCTTTGTAATGAAACTCTATTGTACCTAGCCTCAGGGCTTTTAATCTATGGAAATGCTCCCCCTGTAGGGGTGATGCCTTTTATGTTTAATGATTGGTTGTGTTGAATATTTGTGCTTGCCGTTTATAGTGTTTGCAACTGACACGCTTCACATTTTCGGATTGTCTCGAAGGCATCTTTGTGCATGGTTGGCCAATAGTAACCGAGGTTCATAAGCTTCGATACCACGGCGCGGGGCCCAGCATGCATGCCACATATTCCCTCGTGTACCTCCCTGATGAGATAGTCACTTTGATTGGGTCCAACACACCTGAGTAGGGGTGCCAAGTATCCCTTCTTGTAGAGCTTGCCATCTTTAATCACATATTGCCTTGCCTTGATGACCAACCGTTTTGCTTCTTGCTCGTTATCTGGCAGCTTCCCTTCTTTTAGGTAGGACGTAATTGGGGTCATCCATGTGTCATGGACCTCTTTGTCATCAATGGAGGTTTCTCGAAGTACCTCAACCAGAACCTTCTTTGTCAAGTGAGCAAACGTTAAGGAAGCCAGCTTGCTCAGGGCATCTACCTACTTGTTCTTGGTTCTTGACATTTGCTCTATCGTGAAGGTTTTGAATTCCTTGACGAGTTCCTTGACCTTGTCTTTGTACTTGATCATTGAAGGTTCCTTAGCGGTGTATCCTCCATTCACTTTCTTGACTACCAGGTTTGAGTCAACAAACACCTTCAACTCTTGTACTTTCATGTTTCTTGCTAACCTTAAACCGGCCAGCAGGGCTTCATATTCAGCAACATTGTTGGTGCAGGGGAAGTCAAAGCGGAAGGCATAAGTGTATTCAGTTCCGTGAGGGTCTCTAATGACAAGACCAGCCCCGGAACCTTCTACACTTGAGGCTCCGTCAGTGAAAAGGCACCACTTACCTTGGAGGTCAGGTTGTTCTTCCTCGACCTCATTCATTTCTTCTTCTGTCTGCAGGACGGGCAACTCGGTTAAAAAATCAGCAAACACCTGCCCTTTGTAAGCCCTCCTAGGTACGTATTCTATCTTGTGCTCCCCAAGGCCAACAGCCCATTTTGCCAATCTCCCCGAATCTTCCGGCTTTTCAAGGATGGAACGTAGGGGTTGGTCAGTGATTACCCTCATTGGGTGAGCTTGGAAATATCGTCTTAGCCTATTAGCAGTGTGCACGAGTGCCAGTACAAGCTTCTCCATGGGAGCATAATTGATTTCAGCGTCTTTGAGGGCTCTGCTGACGAAGTAGACGGGTATTTGCTCCTTTCCTCTGTCAACCAGGAGGACCGAGCTAACTGCTTCAGATCCTGCAGACAAGTAAACTGTTGTTACTTCCCCTTTTTAGGAGCTGCCATTTCTGGCAGGGAAGCTATGTGTTTTTTAAGCTCAAGGAAGGCAGCCTCTACCTCTTTAGTCCAACGGAAGTCCTTCTTGTCGATACAATTCTTGAGTGTTTTAAAGAAAGGTAAGGACTTTTCTGCAGACTTAGGTAAGAAACGTTTCAAGGCAGCGATTTTACCGTTGAGGCTCTACACTTCCTTCTTCGTGGAGGGTGACTTCATGTCTAGGACAGCCTGGATCTTGCTAGGATTTGTTTTGATGCTTTGTTTCCTGACTATGTGACCAAGGAACTTCCCTTCCTCGAATCCAAAGGAACACTTTACTAGATTGAGCTTCATGTTTATGCCCCGGAGGTTATCAAAGGTTTCACGGATGTCTTTTATCATTGCCCTCCCAGACTCGCTTTTGATGACCAGATCATCTACACAGGCTTCCATATTTCTCCCGATTTGTTTCGAGAAGGACTGATCCACTAGCCTTTGATAGGTAGCTCCTGCGTTCTTCAAGCCAAAGGGCATCTTTCGATAGCAAAAGATTCCCTTATCTGTGTGGAAGGCTGTCTTCTCTTCATCTTCCTGCTTCATTTGAATCTAGTGATACCTCTTATAGGCGTCCAGGAAGCACTTGTATTGGAAGCCAGTGAGGGAGTCGACCTTCCAATCGATCTCGGGTAGTGGGTAGCAGTCTTTAGGGCAAGCTTTGTTGAGATCCTTGAAATCTACGCACATCCTCCAGGAACCATCTTGTTTGGCCACCATGACCGGATTCGCCACCCACGAGTGATAATGTACCTCCCTTAAAATCCCTGCTTCCACCAATTTTTCTACCACCTGGCAAGCAGCCTGGCTCCGGGCAGGTGCCAGACTCCTTTTCTTTTGAACGACGGGTTTGTAAGAGGGAGCTATGTTAAGGGAGTGTTCTGCCAGACTTCTCGGGACCCCAGTCATGTCTCTGGGACACCAAGCAAAAACGTCTCGGCTGTCCTACAAAAGATTGATTAGTTCAAACATAACCTCATCAGGGAGCAGATTGTTTACTTTTATGGTCTGCTCCGGATAGGCAGGCTTTATGCTGACTTCCCTGATGGGATCATTGGCTGGTGCCTTCATCTCTCTAGGAGCTTGTGTCTCCTCTACAGAAGCTATTAGAAGGGCTTCAGCCGACGGCTTCAGGGTTGCGATCCCATTGGGCGTTGGGAGCTTCATGAGACCATGCGTTGTTGAAACTACTGCATCAAAGGTTGCAATGCACATCCTACCAATTAGGACATTGTAGCTTGACAGGTACCTAATTACAGAGAAGGTCAGCTCCTCCGTCTTGGATAGGTCCCCATCTCTGAAACAGACGTTTAGGGTGAGCTTCCCCAAGGGATGTACACGTTCCCCTGAGAAACCCACGAGGGAAGCATCTGACGATTTGAGCTTGGACCTGATTTCTCGGCTCAGTGACTCGAAACATCGTTCGTACATTACTTCTGATGAGGCATCACCGTCCATATACACTCTGTCTATTGGGAAGCCATCCAGTTCGGCTTCCACTATTACAGGGGTAATGATCAACTCATCTGGAGCAGGAGGGAGGCAGATGTATTGCTTGTTCCAGGGCTCGGTTCGAGCTCTCTTGATTTGTTGGGCTCCCTCGTATCTGATCATGTTGACCTCTTTGTCCTTCCTCCCCTCATCTTTCCTTCCCTTGATGTCTTTGATCAGGTGAGCCAATTCTCCGGACTTAACGGCTTCTTCTATTCTCTTTTTCAGCTGGTAACAGTCGTTTGTGTGGTGTCCGGTGTCGTTGTGGAAGGCATAGTGCTTGCTGGAGTCCCTCTTGTTGGCGGGTTGGACAAGGGTCTGGGAGGTCGGAACGTATACTTGACATCCTCCATGGAGAGTATCTCCTGAGAGGTCTTAGTTAGGACTGTGAATACGTGCCTTTCTTTTTCTTGGTATCTTCCAGGTCTGGGAGACCGTCGCCTTTCCTCATTCCTTCTTGACTCGAATGGTCTTCCAGATCGTCTCTCGTTGTAAGGTTGGAAGTTGGCTCTTCGGGAGCTTGTTGAGTTGTCTCTCCAACTTCCCCGATCCCGTTTTCTGGTATCCTACTGAGTGAGAGCTTCTTCTCCTCGAAGGAAGGCTTCTGCTCTCTCAAAGGCTTCTTCCATGGTTTGGGGAACGTCTTCATGTAACCTTCTCAATAACTTTTTAGGGCGGATGGCCCCCATGAATCCCGATACTCGAATCTTTTCTGTGGCTCCACTATATTGCAAGCCTTCCCTCTTGTATCTCTCGATGAAACTGCGGAGATCCTCATGTTCCCCCTGTTGGATTTAGTACAGTATAGCATCATCTTTAGTGCATTTCCTCAGGGGATTAAAGTTCGAAGTGAAGCTTCTCCTCAGATCATCAAAAGAGGAGATGCTGCGGGCAGGGAGACCACAAAACCATAAGTGTGCCGGTCCTATCAATGTCTGCATGAACATGTGGCAACACTCGGCGTTGTTCCATTTCTCCACAGTGGCTGCTCCAGAAAAAACGTTTAGGTGGTCATCGGGATCCTCGGTCCCGTCGTACGTCTTCACGTTAGCTGGCATTTTGATCTTGTTGGGGAAGTCAAAATGTGCTATGTGTTCGGCGAAACGTTCTAACGACTTGGGACGGTATGGCTCGGAGGGGGTAGCCTCAGTTCGGGTTTCCGCCGTGGAGGTTTCAACCAGGGGTTGGTGAATACCTGACCCCTGACCTCCGGGAAGAGACGTTGCTGGTATTTGGTTTAGCGGAAGTGGGTACTGCCATGGGTACCCTCCGTTCCATGTAGGGAAATATGGCGGTATATAAGGTGCGTGCTGAGGTTGGGAGTAGTTGAGGTACATTGCTGCTGAAGGAGTAAGTGGTCCCCCAACGTAACATCCAACTCCTGTCAAAGAGGTGGCAACTGCACTACTTGCCAGGGGCAGGGACGTCAGAGCTTCCGCAAAGGAGAGAGGTGTTGAGGACGACAAGGACACTTGTGTGGCTTCCAACAATTGTCTTGTCGTGTGTTCTTGGACCCCGGGAGAGAGTATGGTTCTGCTAGGACCTTCCCCTGAAAGAATACCTCCCTGACTATTCAAGTAGGGGTGAGGATTCGTGTCAATACGTTGGGTTGTTGGGGAGGTAGTGGTACCCCATAACGGAGGAGAAGGTGAGAGGGTAACGGTAGGTTCTTCGTCGTAAGACAACCTGACTTTCACACCCCTGGACCTCTCCTCCCTCACATAACCATTCAAGAGGTCTCAGAGTTGCAAGAAGTTTCTTCGTACTCCCTCCGAGGTGATATCCATTCGTTCAATAGGTAACAACACGTCATCTCTAGGAGATGAATAAACAACCCTTGAGGCTGGTGGAGTTTGATAATTGAGCATATCTCCTAGAGACGGTTCGACGTGTGGTCCGTCCGTTCCAGGTGTTTCATGGCCTGCAGCGTCACCGGAGGTGTGACTGCTGGCCGGAGTTTCTTGAAGACCCCCGTCTTGGTGGTTATCTCCACCGGTCATCACAAAAGAAGGTTACTTAGGAACAAACGGGACTGAAGAACTTTCAACAGCTTTGTTCAAAGTAGCGACAGCCCCACGGTGGGCGCCACTTGTTGCTAAAACAAGGAAAATGACCGGGATTAGGTTAAGAGATGTTTAGGTTTATATGTTAAAGGTATATTAGGTTAAGTTTATGATTTAGGGGATCCTCTAGCTCCTGGAATGGACCTGCACAAGGTAACAGACACCGTTAGCCTTAACGCAGGAGGGGGTCTCCTGCGTTTGGACTCCGGCGTGAGAATAAGTATGCATTCGTTTGGAGTGATAAAGTAGAGAGTATGAGAGTAAAAGGAGTAGTGAGAAGTGTGTGTGGAATGAATACCCAAGGGTCTCCTTATATAGGCAATGGAAATCTGCCCAGGAGCTCCCTTATGGTAGCATCCTTACTATACCTGGTTATGGTTGACTCTCTTTATGCTGCCAACAGTGAGACTTTGTCCTATTAGTGCATTTTCAGCTTTTACTATTTCCTAGGCATGGCTTGGAGCTGTGTGATGTTTTGTTTTATGCCAATAGTAATAAGCCAAAGCACCTTTTTATATTTCCAATGTTTTTACTGTTCACTTTCTGCTGCATAGCTACCGTATGGCAGCCATGCTGCCTTATGTTAGCTGTTCAGCTCCAAGAAGTCCAGCAAACCTTAACACTTTTTACTTTGCTTTATTTTCTCGACAAGGGTTTAGACGTGGTCGTTTTAGGACCCACGTCATCATCTCTCTATCGTTCTTATTCTCTCTCTCTCTCTATTATGATTGGTGTGTGGTATAAGATTACCAATGTGCGTGTATATATATTACTGTGGGTGATGATGATACAATGATGATGTGGACGGAGCTGGAATTGGTGTTGAACGAAGGGAGATGGAGTGGAGTGGAGGGCGAGTCGAGCCGAGCGAGGCTAAACTCGAGCTTGAGCTCGAACTTAAACGAGCCAGCTCGGCTCGGCTCGTTTTTCTGGTCGAGCTGAAAAGCCGAGCTCATGAGCCGAGCTCGTTATTTTTTTATTAATTTTTTTACAAATATTTATTTATTAAAAAACGAAAAAATAAAATAAATTGCCAGAAAAATAATTGTCAGAAAAATAAAATTACACATATACATGTATATTTTTTTATTTTTCTTATATTTTAAATAATATAAGGCATACTAAAAGTATTATATGTATAATTTGTGTTTTTTATATTAAGTAGTTTTATACCGATGTTGCGCGTTGCGGCGACAACTTAGCGCTTGCAAGATTTTGTCATACACGTGACTTCACTTACCCCTTAATCCAAGCACATTTTTTTACATGGGGCCAAATGTAAGCACTCTCACGACGATTCTAACACGTAAGAACAACCAAAATGTAAGAGCATCCACAACAACTTACTATGCACAAACATGTGGTAAGAATAACTTGGGAAAACAGTTATATAAAGATGCACAAACGTCCATAATTAGCCGGAAAAAGTAAATAACCAAAGAAACCAAATTACGTTCGTAAAGAAGTAAAGCAAAGCGGTAGAACAAAGCGAATACGGACAATCAAAGTCGACTATTACCTTTAATATCTTGAGATTGCAATAAATTAAAGCCACTTGCCTTGTGAACATGAAAACGCACGGTTCATGAAAACGTATGAATGTTATTGAGAGTATACAATTACGTATATCATGAAAACACATTGTTCTAATAAATGAACCAGGCTTTTAGTTGTATTTTTTGTAGGGGTTCTAGGATTCATACACTCTGTGACATCATATTTGGGGGGTATGACATCACATTCTAAGTATGTGACAGCTTCCTGTTGGTCAGTCATATGAGCCAGGGTGTATGAATCCTAATTATAGGGTGTATTGTTCTTAAATACCTTTTTGTAGATATTAGGTCATTCTATACTTTTTTTTGAACGGCAAAACACTTTATATTAGATATAAAGAGCCAGCAAGCGGCTGGGAGTACAAAGAAAAACAAAACAGAGAAACACAAGCCTGATAAGGCACCCCCAATTACAACCCCGCAGCAAAGTCAAAACTAAGCCAATCCGCCCACGAAGGCTTCACAACGTTGGACCGGTTACAAAGCCAAACAAAAGAGTCTTCTTTTATGAGGTACACCACTTTAACCATCGGAACGAATCTGTCCTCAAAAAGTTTCGCATTCCTAGCAAGCCAAATGCGCCAAACCGTAGCACAAACAATCGAAAAACCACCCTCTTCCAGGACTTCGAACCTGGCTGCACATGCACCCGATCAATCCAGCCTGCCAGAGACGTGACATCCAGCGGGAAAGGGATCCGAACCCACCTCAGAACATGCCACCAGATAGCCTTGGCAAGAACACAGTTCCATAAAGCATGGTCAACACCTTCAGATCCGTAACCGCAGCGAACACAGACCGGGCTGTCCATATGCAGCCCTCGCTTCATGAGCTCCTCCCGAACAGCAATCCTCCCAAGTAGCGATCTCCATAGGAAGACATTATATTTAGGAGGGACCCAAGGCTCCCAACGACCCGTGTACCCCAGCCCATCCCCATTCTTGATCAAATCCAGTTGCCATCTCACACTTTTAACCGAGAAGTCCACCCCCTCATCATTGACCCATTTCCAAACATCCCTGCCACCACTAAAGGAAAAGCGACTGATTAAGGATTGGAGCCTCGCAAACGAGAGCCATTCAGAAGCCGAATTAAAGTTTCGTTTCCACCTGCCATCCCAACAAACCCAGGCATTGATCTTAACAAAAGCATCAGCCACCGAGCCATTCTTTTCAGCGGCCAAATTATACAAGTCAGGAAACTGAACGCGAAGTGGCTCGGCCAGCAACCAACAATCCTTCCAAAACTTGGTGTGTTTGCCATCCCCCACAGTCACCTTCAAGTGGTCACCTTCTATACTAAAGTTGGAGAACAAACTAACCAATGTCCAATACATATGCTAAATCTTTATTTGGGGGTACACACCTCTTTCTCTCACTCTAAAACATAATAGCATCACTCTTCTCTCTCCGTTCAAAAAAACTTTCTAAAACATCACCACACCTTCCCTGTCTCACTCTGTTCATCCTTCAGTCACTGCCACCGTCAACAAAGGCCACCGCATCCACCACCTCTTTCAACACATAGATCAAAAACCACCTTCACAGGCTTTTCCTTTCTCTCTCTATAAATCCCAAAACTTCCGCCTTTGATTTCGGTTCTATCCAGAATCGGCGCCATCGACGGCAGTAGTAGCAGCAGACGTCTTCATCCCTTTCCACCTCAGATCTGGTACATGCATCACTGTAAAAGATGTTAGCCAGCAATGGTTTTGCAATCGAAGCCGGCTGCGATAACAGAGATAAAAGAGGTACCATCGGTCGGCGAAGGGGAAGAAGCTCCGGCAACAATGGCTAACAACCACCTACCGACCCATGTCTCTGGATTTTTAGAGAGAGAAAAAAACCGGTACCGGCTACCGGATGCAGCGGTAAAAAGCATGAAAAGGAGACTTGTACAACCGGAAGACAGAGCATCAAGAAGTTGTACCAATTCAGAGGAAACGTGGAAGCGTCTCGACCGATGAGATTGCAGGACGTGTCGACGTGGCAGAACTAAGGCCGTGAGATAGCTACAGTAAATGCCTCTCACGGCCGACGTTGCAAATTGTATTTATATATAATTTTCATATTTTATTGATTAATTAAACTTAAAATGTTAATACTTCAACCTCCTCTCACATATTTTTTAATTTAAACACTTAAAAATAAAATTAATACATATAAATAACATAATTCGAGCCAGCTCACGAGCCGAGACAGGCCTAGCTCGAGCTCGTTTACAATTGAGCCGAGCCGAGCTGGCTCGTTTTTTTCAAGCTTTTTTCAAGCCGAGCTTTTTCCGAGCGAGTTTCTAGCGAGCTTCGAGTTGCGAGTTTTTTTGTACACCCCTACCTAAGCAGCAGAAGAAGGAGGGATGGGGGTGGTTGTGGGTCGGATAGTCTTGGTGGTCCGAGAGGTTTATATGGACCGAAGCACAAGCGCCAGAACCACACAAACACACTAAAAAAGATAAATAAATAAATAAATAATAGAAAAACAAAGATTAAAAACGAATACGAGATATGTATGGTGAATAAGATGCGAGAGATTTTTTTAAGTTCGGATAAATTATGAAAATTTTATTTTTTTTTTAATTTTTTGTTGAACGATAACTTTCATTAAAATACAGGCAAGCCTTCACAAAGAAGACTGCCTAAAGACAAACCTTACAATATATACACAGGGTATTTCGCCCATGAAATTTCTAATTAAAAAAATTTACGATAGATAGATTCAACTTTTTTCAGTTCCAATGATTTGAAATCGGTTTTTCAATTAGCGAACATTCCATATATATATATTTTTTTTTTTTTGATGTGTTGATGGATTCTTTATTAACACATATCCGCAAAAGATTACATCAAGATAGCAGGCAGGCAGGCAACAAGCTGCGCCGCTACCCCTTTCTGGACGGCAAACCCTAACCTACTAAACACAAACCCATGCCCCCCGAAGTCGAGACACAGCTATGGATAACCCGTTGGACTCTGGTCAGGAAACGGATGGCTTCCGGTGCCAAGGAGCCAAAGGTATCAAATGCCAGGGGTACAAAAACGTGTTGGTTCTCCTCACAAGCTTTAGCATGCTTCTCAACTTTCTTCGCCTCTGCTTTCCGCACCGCGTGCCCTGCTACAAAGCCATTATCCCTCAAACCAACCAGGGGAGATACACCTGTTAGGTCGACACAAGCGTGTTTCCCCCCAGCCCACCCAAAGACAAGCAGGTCTGTTGGACGCATGGTGGATCTCCCTTCTGCGGGGTCCGAGAGGAAATTTACAGGAGCCTCCTTCTTGGCTGAGATCCCAGCCCTTCTTAAAATGTCCCAAAGAACGTCCCGGGCCTAGTCATACCTATATTTGAAACCAGGCAACTCCTTACAATGAACCGTGTGTTCCCCGTATTTGTCCAAGCATGCCTTACGGCAAATCGGACAGACTTCATCTTCATGGTACATGGGGATCATCAAACGATATTTAAGAATTGCCTTGTATTCAACCCAAGACATGGTTTGGCCCAAACCTTCAATTGGGATAACATTCAGGAAATCTTGGGCATGGGGGCTTTGCAAGCATTCAATAAATGCCTTTTGGCGGGGGGACAGATCAAAAGCGTCACCCAGGCTCCGTGCGATTTTGCCAAAAAGGGCATTCGCCAAAGTTTTCTGAGGCTTTGGGGGGGTTTCCTTGTTAGAAAAACCGTCGATATCAAAACCTGGGAGATAGTCATTTATTCTTTCGAGGGCTTGCACGTAGTCCAAGTCCATGTCGACAACCCCCGCTATTCCTTAAGATGTGGTCTGGGAGGTTCCAAGATTGAGCTCGTGATGCGACAAAAGCATACACCCCAACATCCTTTGCTGAGAGGAGCCCTAATCCTCCCAAACGCATCGGCAAGGACGCCAATCGCCACTGTAGGTCACCAAAGAACGGACCCCCACATACCACTATGTCTTCGATGGCTTCCCGCAAGCCCTTGTCAAAACATGATACCGCTTCATTCATCATGGCGGGTTGGCAGGTACGCAAACCAAAAAGCAACTTGGCGACCCCCATACAAGATCTAAGCAAGAGGAGTTCACTCTGAGGATCCCTAAGGCAGGGCAAAAGTTTCATAAGATCAATCGCGCGCGAGGCTCTCTGCCCTGCCAATTCCCGTGTAAAGTAAGAGTCCCGACTAACAGCCCCTCCAAGGAGCTTTACCCCCTTTTCTGGCCTGCCAATCCCGTTGGGGAACAGTTCGCCCCTAAGTTTCACCCCATTACAAGACGGCCAAAAAACCTCAGTTTTCTTGATATTTAGCTGAAGTCCCAGGGATGGCCCCTCCTTCCGAATGATGTCTAAGGCTTTCGCAACCTCGGTAGCCTCACCAATAATCGTCCCATCATCAAGGTACCACGCATGAAATGGGAGGTTACAATTTTCTTGCACCCGGAGAACCATAGGGTGTAATGCCAAGGCGAAAAGGAGGGGACCTAAAGGGTCCCCCAGTTGAACCCCCGTAGTGGCCCCTATACAATCATTGCCAACATACAACCTAGCTGGCTGGGCATACAGGAACTGGACCCACAAATAGATAGACGGGCAATGCTGAAGAACTTCTCGAAGAAGGGCAGTGCGGTCTATCATGTTGAACGCGTTTGAAAAATCCACAGTGAGCATAGCCAAAGAACCGTCTTCATGGAAGGAGCTAAGGAACCTGTTCGCACTGTGGAGCACCGCCTCTGCCCCATTAGGAATCCCCACCCCAAATTGGAAGTCCCCCAGATACTTAGCCATATCCTTGCCAACCTTCCTCATGGCCACTTTAGATACAAGTCTGCACCAAATGGCCCCTATTGCGATGGGTCGGATCCTGTTATCAGGTTTCAGAAGAGGGGTAAGGGGGCTTAAGCAATAAATTCAGCAAGTACCTTGGGGCACAACCCCCTAGCCATAAGTTGACGACTTCAGTAATAGCTGAGAGCAAACCCGTGGACGCCACGGACCCCTCTCCGCTAAGGGCGTCCAATAGATGTTGGGCCCTCAATCCGTCCCTCCCGCAGGAAGTCCCTTTAGGGAAAGATCGGAGGCATCGAAGCACACAATCCTCATCCACAACGAGCGCGGGCATGATGTCAGAGTTAGAGGGCAAGGACGGAGGAGGCAACACCGGATGTTTATCAATGAGGGCTTTCATGGTAGAGTCCCCAAAAGGAGCAACTCCACTAGAACACAACACCTTGACAGCAGCTGTGAAATGACCGTCCATTACTTTCCGGAGGCATTGTTTGGCATTGGGGCTCTTTTCAGTATCCTCACTCCCCCCTGTTTCCTGCTTGATAAAAGGAACATCCCCCACGCAATCGAAGAGAGAAAGAACCAAATCTGCAAATCCTGAACCGTCTTTCCACAAAGAAAGCGATTGCAGGATGCTGTTACACTGCAGTGATTTCCGATTCCCAGACCTCCGCTCCTGCCTAGTGGACGGTTTGACCACCCGCAGGGTACACCGCGGCAATAAAAGCAGTTTGACCCAACTTTCTACGGAGCCTGGTGAAGCCACCACTTTGCGTAAGGCACCTGTCAAGGCCTGGACAAACGCCAATCGATAGCTTGGGGGGATGCTCTTGACAGTTTGAATGGGCAGTGAGAAAACCTTTTCTAAGAGGGGTATATCCCCGACCACACCTCCTGAAGGACCAGGGTCCATATCCACAGTCACGTGACGAGGTTTTTGGATCCCAACAATGAAATCATCCACATCTCCCATAACCACAGAGAAGGAGAGGACATCATCAGTACTGTGATTGCATCTTTTGCTGAGAGCATGCATCACCATGCACCTCCCACATAACCATTTAGCCCCATCCCTAAGGGCGCCCCAACATCCATAAAAAGGTCCAAGTCTTGAGAGATTGCATCTTGCAAAGACGTCCTCCTTTTATCTGTCTTGAAATGAAAACTCTGCATGTGCTCTAGAAGGCGTAGAAACCCTGAAGACCCCGGCTTACCATCTTTACACTCATGTAAATGCTTAAAGGGGCATGTTCTCAAACCACTGCTCGAGCCAGGGCCAAAACCTCCTTGTTTAACATTCTGATCCCTTTTACTAGGAGCCATATGCACGCAAACCCCACACCCTATTATGCAAGAAAAAAAAACAGAAATCCCTACTCAAGACGAGTTGGGTCAAAATAACACAGGCCTACACCACACTGCCCACAAGAACAAAGGAGTTTGGAGGGGAGCAACCAAAAATTGCTCACCTCCTACCCCGTCAACTGCAGCTATCCGTTTTTACGTCATCAGGCCACGTCTGACAACGCAGACAAAGAGGCCTAGGAGAGGGAAGCTTTTAATATGTATTATTATTAAACTAATATATATTAAACTAATATAGATATATGTCACTCACAGTCACTCCAACCAAATTACAATTCCATATACGTATCTTTAAAACTTTAAAGCTCTTTAAAAAAAAAACCAAATAAAAGGAAAACAACGGTTGGTCGAAAGAGGAGGTTAGGGGGGCAAAACGGTCGAAGGTGGTAGGAGGGTAAAAGGGCGAATGGATGGTCGCAGGAAGAAGGTAAGATGGTCGAATGAATGGATGGTAAAATAGCTCGAATGAGGGCAGACACGGGGAAGGGTCGAATGTGTTTGGTAGTTAGGTTTGAAAATGTGACCGTAGCGAATGGCGACCGGCGTTGGTGGGTTTTCTGTTTCCAGAAGGAAACCGGCGAAGAAGGTGAAGGGTTAAAGAGGCCGGAGATCTGATGCCGCCGAAGAAGGTGAAGGTTAAAGAGGCCGGAGATCCATATATTTATTCAAAACTATTGTTAAAACCCCTATTTTGAAGAAAATCTCCCTTATAAACTCCTTTATATGGACACCTTTATAAGCACAAGGCCAAAGCTAGCCCAAAAATCAGTACACCTTTATATGTTGTCGATGTACCATAAAATTTTATGATAGATCTAATATTGGTATGTTTGATAATGAGGTTTTAAGAGCTTTTAGGAGCTTCAAGCTTTTAAGAAAAAGCTCATACTCAATAAAAAGCCTTGTTTGGTTGAATGACACAAATACCCATTCTATTTTAAAAATAAAATAAAAACATTCTTTACAAGTTTTTAATTATACCCATTTTGGTCATTTTATACATTTTATTAAAAGTTCCAGCTACTCTGCCAAATACCAAAATATATTTAAAAAGCTTCTAGCTACCAGCTTGCAGCTATCAGCTTCCAGCCACCAACTAGTTTTGCCAAACATACCCATTATAGGTTATTAAGTTGTACATTAGCTTTATTTTTCTAAGGTGAGTTTCTTGAAAGAGTGCGAGATCCACACACCCCTAATGGGGGGCCCTCACCCTACTCTAGTCAGACTATGTTGTCTTAACTGTATTTACGCTAGCTTCAGAATTTGGCTTACAGCTTTCTCTGAAAAACTCATGTAGGCACCTGCCACGCGACAGATGTTGTGCCGCCACAAGAGAAATCTCACTGGCGTAACACATGACGGGACTAAAACCCATGTTGGCTCGGGATCAAACTCTTGACTTTTTCAGTCTCTACGAACTATCTTTCATTGCATTACCAGTCCACCTTAAGGTGGGTGGTAAGTTGTACATTAGCTACTTACTTTAAACCGAATTCTCAAAGTATGTAATATAATTTAGAGAGAATTACACAAACTGTCCTTTAGTTATTACTGAAATTGCATCATTTGTCCTTTATGGAAATTTTTCACTCCTTATGTCCTTGGTTTTATACATTTGTTACACCCTCTGTCCTTTAGACTAAACCCAGTTAAAATTCTTTGTTAAGTTGGTCATGTGCCCCTCACATGAGGGGCAAACTTGTCTTTTTACCTTGTTTCTTCTCCCCTACCATATCCACATCATACTCCTTAAAACTCAATTCCTGATCCCCAAACAACAACCCACCACCATTATCAGGCGGTGACTTCAGCAGCTCCCACACCACAGACACAAACTCTGGCAAACTTGTTATGTTTTCGGGCGAACCTGAATTTAGCACAGGTGCACACGCGTTATTAAATAAGGATTGTGAGCTTGGTCATGGTGGGTTTGGTGCAGTATACCGAACAATCCTTGGAGATGGCCAGTCTGTAGCGATTAAAAAGCTAACAATCTCAAGTCTGGTAAAATCTCAAGAAGATTTCAAAAGAGAGGTTAAAAATTTGGGTAAATTTCATCACCCAAATCTTGTAGCACTTGAAGGGTATTACTAGACTCCATCATTGCAACTGTTAATATACGAATATGTTTCTGGTGGGAATCTTTACAAGCATCTACACAAAACAACAGAAGATGAAAACAGAAGCTCACTCACATGGAATGAAAGGTTCAACATAATTCTCGATGCTTTTGAACCGGTGGGAGTGAAGGAAAGGGGTGATGACGTGGAAATTATCAGAGGAGAGGGCGGCGGAGAGGTGGTCTGGGAGGATTGGAGGGATTGGAGGTGGGAGAGGAGGTTGGATTTGGTGGTGGAGAGGGATAGTTAAAGGGCGATGACATTGATGATGATTTGATTTTATTATTATTATTATTATTATTATTATTATTATTATCATTATTACACAAATTGTCCTTCAATGAGGGTGAATTGACAGATTTGCCCCTCATGTGAGGGGCACATGACCAACTTAACTAAGATTTTTAACTGGGTTTGGTCTAAAGGACAGAGGGTGTAACAAATGTATAAAACCAAGGACATAAGTAGTGAAAAATTTCCATAAAGGACAGAGGATGCAATTTGAGTAATAACTAAAGGACAATTTGTGTAATTCTCTCTATAATTTAATAAGCTTTTTTTACTGAAGATTAATCTCGAACAAGTAGTAAAGTTGAAGGGGCTAAAGTGGAGAGTTTAATTAATTAATATTTAATTAATTATTTTAATGTTTAGAATTATCTAGTTTGTTTAATTAATAGAGACTAGTAGGAATGCCCGCGCGTTGCGGCGGGTGCATCTGTTTTGTCCTTCGTGCATCGTGTTTGTTGGTTAATCGTTATGATGAAGTAGAAAACATCGATGTATAAAATATATGTTATTAAAAACTGAAACTCATAAGTATATTTTCTGAATATTTTAAATAGGTACATCACAATAGGCCATACTATTCCTTACAACACCCTTATATTGGCCCATGTCCTTTGGTGGGACCCTTTTTATGTATCTCAAAGGCAGATAAGTATGCCATCGTAGAGCGCTGCTTAGCGTAGTGAAGTGGCGTTATATCTCTTAATGACCATAAGATTGTAGTGGAAGTGATGTAATTACTAAAAGGCAGTTTGTAGTGTGCAACATATTTCTATTATTTTAGGGCACCCGCGAGATACAGCGGAGTCAATGTTTTTCATAGATACTCTCGTTTTATGTTAGTTTGACAAGTGTCGTAACAAATATATTAGACCAAACAAATTAGTAATCAATATAGTTAAAACTACCAAATCAACTGATAAGAACTTGTCTTCGTTTGGATATGTAAGCAATTGGTGACTTCGTGAGATCAGAAACTTAAATTATATTCCTAGAAACTTATAGTAGCAGAGAAAACAAAAAAAAACCATCGAGGAAGATGATGACATTACTCATGAAGTATCTCTACCATATTCGCTTATATAAACGTCAAGCCTACATATATCGGTCACTTTAATGGGTTGAAACGTGTCTTGGGTTGGGTGTGTTGGCAAACTTCAAGCCTACATATTCAATTGTGTGCAAAAGTGTCACATCATACCATCCTGCAACCACATAAATTTAAAAAGAATATATAAATACATAATATATGATGTAATTTATTTACTATAAACATTGAAATAGATGTAAGTTATGTATGTGAAGAGTCATCACATTATTTACATACCAAATACATGAACACTATTTATAGGACTATAACATTGATACAAACATAATAAAGACATGTAAAGACATGAAGGTTTGAATGTAAAGAGTCACCACATTATTGTTAATTTCCTCAGCAATTTTATAATTATGTTTAAATTAATTTCTTCAATAATTTAATATTTAGGTAGAAAGACAATTTTACCCCCTAAATGACTTCAACAAGCATTATACTATAAGCAATAAAGGTTGTATTTACTTAAATTTTGCAGGTATCCTTTACTTATGCTTTATAATATAGTATAGATATAGATATAGATATAGAAGATAAAGATTCGGGTTGATTCAAACATAATACCAAATACATGACCACTATTTATAGGACTATAACATTGATACAAACATAATAAAGACATGGAGGTTATGAATGTAAAGAGTCACCACATTATTGTTCATTTCCTCATCAATTTTATAATTATGTTTAAATTAATTTCTACAACAATGTAATATTTAAGTAGAAAGACAATTTTACTCCCATAAATGACTTCAATAAGCATTGTACTATAAGCAATAAAGGTTGTATTTACTTAAATTTTGCGGGTATCCTTCACTGATGCTTTATAATATAGTATAGAAAATAAAGATTCGGGTTGATTCAAATATAATACCAAATACATGACCACTATTTATAGGACTATAACATTGATACAATTCATACAATTCATTAGCGTTGATGTCAATAGGTCATAGAACATGCTGGCTTCTGAAGGCTTCATGGATAAAAACTAAAAATGCACAAAGAAGAGAAAAACTGTACTAATTAATTTTGAAAAATATTTTCTCATCATTAATTCTGAATATTGTTTGTTTATCGTTTTAATTCTTAGTTGTATAATTAAATTACCTCAATTTGATTCTGCATCGATCCAACATAGTTGATTATTACATCCAACATCAGTGACATTCCCATTGTCTATAGCAAATAACTACATTTAAATGGAACAAAACAATGATATATTATGAAGAAAAATTTTTGTAATTGTCAAAGAACATATGAAAAAGTAGAAAAAAAATGTATATATGTATATAAAGATTAACTCATATCTTTATACCTTGTAGCATCCGGGAACCATATCTTGCAAGCGTCTTAACTTCTCATTGATTTTTTTCTCTTCTCATCTAATGAAGACATAAATTTTTTAGACAAAACAATGTTTCAAAGCATAAAATTAGCTCTAAGATTTTGTTTGGGTTATGAAAAGACTATTAGCATTCAAGAAATTGATTATAATGAAGTATATATAATAATATGGATGAGGGGTTGAAAGGTCTCACATTTAAGATGCATCATAGGTTAGATTGTATTTTGTGTTTTAAAAGTTGGACATAAGGGCATAATTGGGATAAGATTTTAGGATGTGAGGTATTGAATTATGTTAAATTTACTAATCTATTGTCACAACTATGCCAATAATACCCTTAATTTTTTTGCTTAAATATGTTGTACATGTTGCTTGTTAAGTTGTATAGAAATGCAAATTACCATGTTGTACATCACTCCACCTTAATAAGATAATATAGATATAGATAATGATGTGGAGTTAGTATTAATTTTTTTTTCATCATTTCAAATTCACTCGTTCATTTCACTGAAAACAAAATGCCAAATTACAAAATCACAGGCAGACGGCCAACAAACTGCGCCGCCACCACTTTTTGAATAGCGAAACTGTTTTTAATTGTCCATTTTCATTGTAAGTTTGTTTGCTATAAAAGAAAGAGAGTTGTGGGTGTCTCTCCAAATATCTTGTATTTGTGATTGATCTAATTGTCTGGACCAATATTTACCAGTTGTTCAAAACATTTTAATTATTTTTTATTGTGTTTCAAAATTTTACATACAGATAGGTTACAAGTCTATGATATTTTTGGAGTTTTAAAAACTTAGAAAGTTATTACAAAGTTTTGAAATATTGAGAGTGGTCTATACTCCAAAATAATGCAACTTAAGTTCTACAAGAGGGACAAGGAGGATTGACTGGCAACAGAGAACATATAGATGCATCAAAATTGACCATTGACTCACACTTACTAGCCTTATGCGTTATCCATAATCCAAAAAGTTGTGGTTGTTGGATCAATTATGTACGCCTATTCGAAAAGAAAATAAGAATACAGCCACTTGAAAAGAAAATAAGAATACAGCCAGTTTCATACGTAAGAACCCTTAGTTAAAGCACCAGTTAGACTGTGTGAGTGTGTGGTATCAAATAGGGCCACCTCTCCACATCGGCAAAAATCCTACCTGTAGCGCCTCCTCTGTTTACTAAGTGCGTGCGGGGGGGGGGGGGGGGGGGGGGGAGTGAAGTAAAAATCCAAGGCCTTTTTTCAAAACCTATTGGACTGTAAACAATATGCAACAGCGTCATTATAATCAAAACGTTCAGCACACATAATATATCATATATATCTATACTACTATATAGTGAGTTCTGAACGGGTAAGAAAGTCATTTTATAATCACCTATATGGGTAAAATTGTAATTTTATTATATTAACAAGACAACTTTAATGCAACTATTAAATAACTTTGTAGTAATTAAAAACAATAATTAACTTATGCTTTCTATTTTAATTTAATTTAATTTAATTTTATTATAACTTATATAAATACGTCCCACTTGTGGTTAAAATAGTAACTTGATAACAAAACAAGTTTTAAAACTGTATGTACAACTTACAACATCCCATGAGTAAGACGCGTCTCTTGGATTCTTTCAATACGCCAATTCTGATTACCCGCATCTTTGTGTTTTCAATTTCCCTTACTCTCAAGACCAATTGAATGGGATTCAAAGAAAAATTCAAAGTGGGGCGAGTCTCAATCGATCGCGAATTGAAGGAGTAATTACCCTCACATCAAAGACAGGAATTTAATCGGTCCATTCGTTTTAATCTTCGATCTTATTTTTCCGAAACCAGCACACTTCGATTTCATCGTCTTTCTTCCTCTTCTTCTTCCAAATTTACGAACTTCAATTCAATCGTCATTCATGTGTAATCATTCAGAAAGTATTGAAGGAGTCCATGTGAGGATCGATTGGTACACAACAAGCCTGAATCAAGTTACAGGTTACTTACTTCCGTTGTTTTTTAATCAGGTTTTTATTTTAAGTTATCGTTAGGATTTTCACCTCGATCAATAAACTCTTTACTGTATGTCTAAATATTGCTTATTTTCTTATATTCAGTAGACATTGGTTGGTGGCTAAATGTAACACCCCAACCGATGGCGGAAACATCGGGATGTCACGTAGTGATGATTGTTCAGTAGCTCATGGTGTATAATAAATTTCATTAAAATGATTTAAATAAATTACATACAATTTTTCTACAAGAATTCGTACATCAAAATGAATAATACTATTCACACGTCTTCAAGCATTAACTCAAATCTTCAAGCAAGTAGAACCTTAAACATGTTAAGTTGAAAATATTTTTGGGTCAACAAAAGTTGGTGAGAATACATAGGTTTTTGTAAATACTTGATAACAATAGTTTGTACAACATTCACAGTTGTATGATGATAGAGTATGATACCGACATGTAACAATGCGTCTTTGTACAACCAAACCTTGTGTCGACTGAGGCCTAACTCGCAAGTTAGTCTAATGTTGTTACTGTTTTCGATCATCCCTGAATTTATGTGGGGGGATGGGTTTGTCAGACCTATAGCGCTATAATCTAAACAGACGGCTTGATCATTGTTAATGATTGTACTGTGTCTTTTTGTTACAGTCAAATGATAGAATGATGTTGTAATTGAATCACAAGTAAATATGAGTAAATGATAGTATAAAATGTTTAAACATGTTTCACCCCGAAAATAGTGAAAATAGAGTAAAGGGGCTATGTAAACTCACCTTAAAATGTTAAGTCTCGTAATATAGAATATGTGTTGCCCAACAATGCCAAATATCACCCTATAATAAGGTAATAAATATGTCTAAGTCTATCTACAAATGTATATGTTCTAGGGCCTCAGATTGGGGATAAATGCTCGTTTGATTAATAATAATAAAAATGTTTGATAATTGAGAGAAATTTAGTAAATAAATAGACAAAAATCTTTTTACAAAATTTGAATTTAAGATGGTCACAATAATGAGTTTAAAGTATAAAAATAATTTTTATAAAATTATTTTCTTTAAAATAGAATATTAAATGTATTTATTACAAATTGTCAGAATTTAACTTTAATATTTAAAAATACTAAAATTAAAGAATTATTAGTTTAAAAATTATATTTCTGTTCCAAATAATCAGAAATAGTTTGTATACAATTTTGATGCAAAAATATTAAAAATTGGATTTATTATGATTTAATTATGATTAAAACTAACATAAATTGATTAAAAATATTAAATAAATGATTTTTCTGAAATAAAAATCATTTCAGAAAAGTTTATTGTTATAAAAACTTAGAATAATTTTTGTTGAAATTTATAAAATTGTTTTGACATTTTAATAGAATTTTATAAATATAATAGAATAAACTTGATTTATTTATTAAATATATTAAATAAATAAATTTCTGAAAACTAAAAATTGTAAGTTAAACTTTTTCATTAGATTAACTTAAAATAATTTTTGTAGAATTAATAAAAGAGTTTTAATATTTTTAAACGAATTTATAAAATTATAAGTATTATATATAATTAATTTGATTGTTTGATTAAAAACAAAATAAAGAAAAAAGATGTGCCACAGCCGGGACTCGAACCCGCATGGCTTAGTTGGTGGGTACCAGACACAACCACTTGGTCCAGACCAGTGGTTGTGTTGGTTTCTGATTATTAAAAATAAATAACATACAAGAA
This sequence comes from Ambrosia trifida, assembly GCA_028751855.1. Classification (NCBI taxonomy): domain Eukaryota; kingdom Viridiplantae; phylum Streptophyta; class Magnoliopsida; order Asterales; family Asteraceae; genus Ambrosia; species Ambrosia trifida. Next base: position 6,524,313 of record CM054129.1, read on the forward strand.
ATCGTGTTTATCCCCAAATCATACAACGAGCCCTAGATTCTGCAATCGATCGAATCACACAACAGTAACCCAATTAATCATGGGGTTAATGTTGTGTATGTTCCGATTAATGAAACCCATAACAATAATCACACTTACAATGCTTAATCGTATACGAATGAACAGTCAACCTTCGAAGTCAAACGTGAACAAAAATTCCAAGAACAGAGATTATTTGAGAGAAATTAGAGATTGAGAATGATTGTTCGGCGAGGTGAGGAGGTCCAGTAGTGTCCAATTTATAGTGTTGTGGTCTGGGTTGTATAATTGGAATGTTTGACCACGTTTTGAAGGTATGCGAGTATAATTGGTCAAAATTGAAAGGAATTGATGATGATTATGAACAGGTTGTACGCGTATGAGGCCGGTAATCGCGTTGTTGTGTCAATTCCAGCTAAAGTACGAGTCAAAGATGGATAATTATGGTTGATTGATTCCACAGTTGACTTTCCAAGTCAACTGTGAAGAATCAATTATGTGATATAATCAATACGTGTTGGTTTCAAAACAAGAAACAGGTGTGCAGTAGATGGTTTGTTCGTGTGTGTATAGTGAACCGGCTGAGGACTCGGGTTCGAACCCCGGCCTCAGCATATAATTTTTAACAATTATTTTTAACATATATTTAATATATATATATATATATATTATGAATAATTATCATAGTATTAGGGTTTAAAATGCTACAAAATAATTAAATGTAAACAATAATAATAGAACTTGTCGTTTTTATCCAGATTATACGTAATGTACAATTATTAAACGTGAATGTTACACTAAACATATACAATGTGTATTTCATATGCGTGTTTCATTATAGCAACTTGCCATGTTGAACTGGATGTTTTGATGGAATAAAGTTGTCGTTTCCATTCCAAAAAGAAATTTTATTGAATTTCTAATGCCTATTGTACAACTTCTTAATTTTCTTACTATTGCACTTTTGTTTTCCCTTTTTTTGTTCTTGGACGTGAGTCTTTTTTCCGCCTTGTGCTTAGGAAACATAGATCCCTTATAGTCTTGTGACTATTATCATAACACTAGAGGGTAGAGTTAAGTGATGTCAATCAGTCGATGTATGCTTAAGTTAGATGAGGAAAAATGGCATATCTATACTTCTATACTACTATATAGTGCATTCTAGATGGGCAACAAGGTAATTTAACTTTATTATATAAGGGCATCATTGTAATTTACATCAAATCATTAATACATTATTTAATATAAACTTCTAACTAGTTAATACTTTATTTAATGAACTTATAATTATAATTAAATGAACTAAATGCATTTTCTCTAACAATAATTTTTATGCTTATAAATAAAAAAAATAAGGTGGAGATACATATATAATTAGAACAAACAAAATTAAAGAAATTTATAAAAAACAACATAAGTAATAGTATTATTTATTATATACAACTAAGGAGCATATATATATATATATATATATATATATATATATATATATATATTTAAAGTTATCTATTTTTAAATATCATACCGTTGACACGATACATAAAATTAAAAATATTATATTCTTTAAATTAAAATAACATTATATCAATGCATTATATTTCTTTAAATTAAAATAGCAATATTTAATATGATATGTAATAATATTAAGTTATTTAACTGTTTATCAAATGTTTAAAAACTATAATTTGTTGACTAAATCAAACTATAGATTGTACTTCTTTTTCTACCGGCGACCCTAAAAAGCATTGTATTGCTTATTAGGGACCTTATATAAAAAATTACCATTGCACAGAATATAATTTGAAGGTACATGAGGAGATGAGTCCGTTGCAGTTATTACTGGATATTTATATTCGTTGAAGTTCTCTATTCGTGCTTCGGAATAATTGAATTATTGAGACTAAATGGATATTGAAGTGTTTTTTAAGAAACTTATATTTCAACATCTTTGACAACAAAATAGAGAAAAAAAGGCTCAAAAAGTGTCAATTACATTAAATTAGTCTAGAGATAACCCATTTTTTTCTTAAACCAGTTTGGGTTTAAAACAAGTTTTGGTTCTTTTAAGTTATTTGGCCAAATCGACACGGGCTAGAAACCACGATGGACCAAAAATAAACCAAACCTTCTAGAACCGATTGGCATTGGGGAAAACTAAAGAGATTTTTTTTTTATTTTTACAATATTTTAGATTTAGGTTTTTTTATTAGTATTATTATTACTATTTCGTCTACATTTCCATTTAACTTTCATTCAAAATTGGTTTGTCCCGCTGCGTAGCGCGGGATCACTTCTAGTAGTTAAAAAAAAACATACATTTGAATGTTATTATTGCTTATGCGTATTATTAACATGATCATATGGGTGCTATGTCTAGAAATGACCAAAATCTACAAATTATGTTACAACCACTATTCTTATGCCATGTATAATCGCTATAACATCTGTTACACCCTGAAACAACATATTATGCATCGTCAATCTGAAAACCAAATCAAAACACCCGCAAACCTAGCTAACCCCGCCGCAACGCGCGGGTTCCTGCTAGCTTCATAAATCTACAAATCAGTTTTTTCCAAAGCCATTGTTTGGGTTATCTCCCCCTTGGGCCAGCTCTAGGGATGAGCAATAAACGTATTTCAACTCCCCGCAACGCATGAGTTCCCTACTAATATAACAAAATTAAATAGTGAAAAGTGACATTTTCTCACCGTTTCTCTAACTCTTTCTATAGACCAACATCTACATGATCTTGACACCATCCAAACACTACCTACCATCTCTCTCTGACCTCTCCGCCACCGTCTCCAACGTTGCCACACCCTTTTTAGACTTCATCAACACCCCACCAATTTTTCTTTCTCTCTATATCTCTTTCTTTCTCTACAACAAACTCACCACCAGCACAACATATGTCTAGATACCCACTCCCGCTTAGATCACCAGTCACCGTGGTCAAATTCGCTGCTCACGGCAGTCTCATGGTTAAGCAAAACCCCATATCTGGTTTTCTATCGGCTAATGTCGGTTCTTGTCATTTTCTAGAGAATATTTGTGCATAGTGTCGGAACCTTAGCCCCCGAACTCCAGCCACTAGTGTTTGTGTGTATATAAAGATGGACTGGTATATATTAATGTGGAAAATGTAACTGAGTGTTAATAAAACTGTATTTTTTTAGTATCTATACTATATTGAAAAGCATGAGGGAATGATGACTACAAAACTTAAGTAATTACAATATCTTATGCTTATGGTACAATACTCAAGTAGCTTGGTAAAAGGGTAAAATTGTCTTTCTTCATGATGTCAATTGTCCTGGGTTCGAATCCCACAAGGGGGTTTTTCTCATAATTATGAATTTCCTCCTGAATTGTTGATGTTAGTGCATGATGTCCCTAGGCTAGTATATATGTTGTTTGGAGGAGTTTCGGGGTGTTTGGAGAGGTTTATAAGTGTTTTTGGGGTGTTTGGGCTACTCAGGCGATTAGGAATATTTGTATAGGTGATTAGCATGTAATCGCCTATAGGTATAGGCGATTAGGCTTCAATTGCCTATAATATCATGCGATTAGGGCCCAATCGTGTGCACTGCATGGTGGATAGCATCCTAATCGCTAGTACTGCTCTGTACGAGTACGGGAGGTATAAATAGGCCCAATCATTGCCCTAATCATTCGTTCTTGCCACACACACTCTCCAAACACCCTCCCCTGGTCTGAAAGGTCTGGTTTGATCATTGTAAACACTCGTGCTCTGTTTAATGATAAAATATTTAATCTTTTGACCCATTTGTGTGTGTTAATTACTCGTATATCATTGTTTCGTGTTTGTTTCTGTTATTAGAACATATTTAGAGGATTCCACACTCTGAATATAAACCTCGTGATTGTCGGGTGACCCGTTCGTCGATCCTACAGTTGACTTGGTGATGGAATATGATCGCGTGGTAACACTGGTGGCACGATGATACTCCAGTGATTCGTGAATGATTCCAATTGGTCATTCAAAAAAAAAGATTTGTTAAATTTCACTAAAACAAAATAGCTTTTCTTTAAATTTCAATAAGTGTAACAATAATGAAAGTTAACTCATGACTTTTGGTTAGTAAAAGTAGTTACAAAATATTAAACTTATGACTGTGTATCTGCTTGCATATATTATGCGATATGTTTAGGTTCATTACATAGCATACACTAATATTTTGTTTTTTTGTTTGTATAATTAGATTTTATTAATGGCGACATTCAATGATCACCACCCCCATGGACTTTACGCCTGTGATATCTGAGCATATACTTACAATCATTCGATCAAGACAATAATCATTCAAAAATATCCATACAACTTCATCTTCCGATCAACGTTGCCGACCGTATTGCAGTTTATTCGCCACAACAACAACGTCCGTCTGTGAATAAAAGGTGTTTTGGTTTTATTTCAGTCTTTCAATATTTTCATGACCATGATATGCTAAAAAGGGTGTTATAGGCTGATTGTTAACTATTCATAGGATTTCAGAAGATAACCTCGCCTCAGGTAACTCTTAATCAAAATAAGGTATCCCCTTAATTAGATCTATTGCATATTAAGGACGTTTTCTATTTAAATTTGTGTCAATTTATATTTTTGTGGATCTATATGTTTACTATATTCTTCAGGGCTTGAATTGATTTTGTTCTTTTTAATTTCATGTGATTGGCATTCACATATTTTACCAAACATCTATAATCTATAATCTATAATCTATATTATCTTATTAAGGAGAAGTGATGGCCAAGATTGTAATTTTGTCAAGCATCCAACTATTCAAGCAACATGTACAATTGAATTATGCTTACATGATGGGGGTAGAATTGGAACTTTATGGACATTTAAGACACTTAGAAGGGTATAATAGTAAATTTAGCATAATCTAATACCTCACATCCTAAAATCTTATCCCAATTCTACCCTCATGTCCAACATTTAGAATAGAAAATACAACCTATGATGCATCTTAAATGTGAGACCTTTCAACCCCTCATAATCATTAACCTATCATAATTATCAACCTTTCATCATCATCATCATGATCAATTCATTAGTAACTTCTTCCTCTTATATATCTATATATTATCTATATGGGGTCAACAACAACAAGAATCACCACATAAATCACCAAACACAATTCTTTGGTTTCTCACCTCAAAACCCTTCTATCATCACAGGTTCCTTACCGTATCTTTCATTTTCTTTATCATTTTCTTTTTTTTTTCTCTGTGGCATTTCATTAAAGCTTGATACGCAAACATTATTTCTTTTCCGTATCTTTCATTTTATTTATTGTTTTTTTCTCCATGGCATTTCATTGAAGCTTGATACACAAAGATTGTGATGTTAATTAGTATTTATTTTTTAGGAATCTTGATTTAGTGGGTCAAATAGTTTTTTTAAACATGAAACTGTGTTAACGGAAAAAAAATGAGTTTGTGGATTTATGGTGATTGATGATAATTGACAGGTGGGATTTACATTGTCTCTAAATGGAAAAAGATGGATTCGAGATCACCGGGGATAACGCGAAAGATCTAATCATCTCCTTGTACTCTTATAAAGATTTTCAAAATCAGAGGTGATTTTTGTTTTAAGTGCCAATTTTTATACGTATCAAGCATTTTGCTACATGTTTATAAGATTCAATACGTGTTGTCTCTTTATGTTTTTATTCCCTTAATTTTGATTCTTGACTCTTTAGTACTTTTCTATCATCATGAATTCTATATTTTCTTTGGCAAATATCGATATCTATACTATATTATAAAGCATTTGGGAAGGATGACTACAAAATTTAAGTAATTACAATATATATATCTATATCTATACTATATTATAAAGCATGAGTGAAGGATACCCGTAAAATTTAAGTAAATACAACCTCTATTGCTTATAATACAATGCTTGTTGAAGTCATTTAAGGGGTAAAATTGTCTTTCTACCCAACTATTAAATTGTTGAAGAAATTAATGTAAGCATAATTATAAAATTGATGAAGAAATTAACAATAATGTGGTGACTCTTTACATTCATAACCTCCATGTCTTTATTATGTTTGTATCAATGTTATAGTCTTATAAATATTATTTGGTATCTAAATAATGGGGTGACTCTTCACATACATAACTTACATATCTTTCAATTTTTATAGCCTTATAAATAGTGGTCTTTTATTTGGTATATGAAACATATCAATGAATAAAGTTCTCTCTTCCTTCATTCTTTCTTTCCATACATGATGTTTAGAGTCTTCTTCTCATGTTTATATAACTTGTATGTAGGTTGCTACTATATTGTTATTTTCCAACACGTTATTAGCACGAGTTTTCTTGTTGCTCTTTGTTTTAGCAATCTTAATAATGCAGTCTTAAAATCGTATTTGAAGGAGCGTAAACAAGCTGAAAAGTATGATACATGAAGATCAAGGGGTGAAACCATGTACTACATGTTGCCAGCAAAACAAGATAGATTTAATGAAACCGACATTTCTTCTGCCTAACAAGTTATTAAATTTAGAATCATTAGTACTAGGTTTGTTTTTGAAGTCACTTAATTCTTAGTTTCTTTCTTAAATACTATGTTTTACTTGTAATGTAAACCACTGAGTTTTTACTATAATCACACATATACATACATTCATATTCTTTTCACGGCTAATTCTTTTATCATTAATTTTGGAGCTGTGTTTATATATAGTTAATGAATTCGGATACTTTTGTAAACAAAATAATACTAAACCCACGAGATATGCAAAATAACAAGTTAATAAATTTGCATAAAAAAATTCGTGTCTAAAATTTGTAGCAAAGACCATAGTTAAAAATGCCTAGCAAAAATGGTAATTAACATTTTCATAGCAAAAACCGTGAATAAAAATCCATAAGCAAACATTTTTGTAGAAAATTCTATAGCAAACATTTTGGTATTAAGTAAATACAACATTTATTGCTTATAGTACAATTTTTGTAAGTCATTTAGCGGTAAAATTGTCTTTCTACCTGTAGAGGTATGGTGCTTGACCAGACATACCGTCTTTATTATTTGTTACTTCTAATATTATTTACTAATATTGGGGTGTGGAGGTAACCCCCTAACTGGGCTTGGTGCCAATGGGCTATGTGCCCATATAGTTAGGGGTCCATGATGTCTGGCCCATTAAGGCCCATGAGAAACCCTATATAAGAGGTCTTCACCTCTTATTAGGGCAGAAGTTATCACATACATATGACCCCCTGATAACACATGGCTGCCGCCAGGAGCCGTCATCACTTTTTGTGTCTGTACGTTGGACTCCATTTATGGTTTCCTAGCAGTCACCTCCACGCCCCACCTTTCATTTCTCTTCGCTGGTCTGGATCTCACCGGAGAAGACGAAGGCCGAGCTGTGGTTCCCCTATTCAACACCGTCGAGGCATACACGGGCCAGCTGTGCTGGTTATTGTTTCTTCATTGGCGCCATCCGTGGGACCAGCAACGAACTGCACTTGATTTTCTCTTCTCCAAACCTCCAGATCTGTTTTCTCCGAGGGGGCTGATGGGTGATTCCAAACAAAAAAAAAAAAAACTATTCACGGTGGAGCACTTTCTAAGAACCTGGAGCTCAGATCTGTTCTTTCTTTGCTTCAACTTCAAGAGTTGCTTATGAGAAAGGTTTTATACTTTATGTTCGAGTAAAAATTCCCAGATCTGGGTTCCACGAGCTCAGACATGATTCCTAAGGCAACAACTTTCAGATCTGAACCCACTTCTCGTTTTGTTCTCCTCCCAGATTGATAATTTCTTGGGTTTTCACATAACAAGTTCTAGATCAGAAGCTTGGGACCTACACTTACTATTTGCCAAACGAGATCCAGATCTGAAATACGTGGGGCCAAAGTGTGGTTTCTTAAAAAAAAAAAAAAGCCTATATCATCTTCGAATAAACGGTGGCACGTTCTTGAGCTTCCATCAACAAAGAGGCTTAAAGATCAATCAACAAAAAACTGTAATGGCATCTCCTGCCGAGCTACGTGCGGGGAAGGCCTACATCTACGCACGAGAAAGCCTATGGCGCGACGGTTCTATCGGGGCCGGTGTTTGACTCTTCGCGCTCACCTAAGAAACCTTCCGCACGCGGGAGACACTCCGTGGAAGTCCTAATCATCCCGCGCACGTTGAAGATAGTCTGCGACACGCCCTTTAACACCCGCCTCTACATGTGGGTTGCCATCCACGCTACGGGTAACCCTGCTTGTCGGTAACTCCCTACGCAACGGTAACCCCGCCTGTCGGTAACTCCACGCTACGGGTAACCCCGCTTGTCGGTAACTCCCTACGCAACGGTAAGCCCGCGCAAAGCCGGTAACTCCACGCTACGGGTAACCCCGCTTGTCGGTAACTCCCTACGCAACGGTAACCCCACGCAGAGCCGGTAACTCCATGCTACGTTTAACCCCGCTTGTCGGTAACTCCCTACGCAACGGTAAGCCCCCGCAGAGCCGGTAACTCCACGCTACGGGTAACCCCGCTTGTCGGTAACTCCCTACACAACGGTAAGCCCGCGCAGAGCCGGTAACTCCACGCTACGGGTAACCCCGCTTGTCGGTAACTCCCTACGCAACGGTAACCCTGCGCAGAGCCGGTAACTCCACGCTTCGGGTAACCCCGCTTGTCGGTAACTCCCTACGTGTGACACCCGGCAAATTCTGGTTAACAACATTGTCTAGATGAAAGTCTACCTTAGCGAGTCACGCGTATATTATACTTAACGAGGGTTAGCTAGATAGCTAGAAAGGACATACGTGCATTGTCTCGGGTTTGAGACAACTTACAAAACGTTTTCTAGTCCGGTTTGGGACTACTTTCACATCTCGGGTTATGAGATGCTTTGACTCCTTGTGTGGGTCGGGTTACTACTTTCACATTTCGGGTTATGAGATGCTTTGACTCCTTGTGTGGGTCGGGTTTTGACTCCTTGTGTGAGTTAACGTGTGATTGCATGATTAGTGAACCTCGGACGTTGGTGAATAATAAACTTAGGTGTATCGGTGATATCTGACAACTTATGTGAAAACCATACGTGATTATGTGAACCTAGACCGAACACGTTAATAAAAATTATTAAAAGTGGAATATGAGGTTGATTAGGGTCTTAACGCATGGGGTTACACTTGTTACGGTCCGCGATAACGAAAACGTCGATGGATAACGCGTCGGGAGGCGAAACGAAGCAAAAGCGCGCGCCTCGGACCTGTGAGCGGCCGCTCACAGGCTCCGAGCGGCCGCTCGATGCTACCTGACGGGTTTAAACCGCCTCAAACTCATATTTAAACATCCTTAACTCCCATGCAACCCCCATACTCAACCCTAATCGCCCCCTTACTGCCCCACACGAATATTTCACTCCAAAAACTCCTGCTAAGGCTCAAGATCATCAATTGGGAGGCTCCAAGGCGCGCGATTGATTGATTTGAAGAGCTAAGGGTATAACTCATGATTTCTTACGCTTTTTACTTTATGTTTTATTGTAAAAATCATATAACAAGTTTGTCCAGGTCTGAATGGGTTTAATAAACATTAAAACATGAGTCTTTTTGAAGATTAAACGGATTAAACCTATTAATAAACGCGTAGTAACATCATAGGATGCTTGTTGCGCAAGTTATTGGTGTTTTGATCCTAAAAGCTTTGATCTTGACATGTTTGATAATAGGATCTGATGGGAATAGGCATTAGGAAAGTTGTGTGATGATTATTAGGTGTTATTGATTGATAATATGCAACTAGGGTTTGATATAATTGATAATATTGCACGATTAGAATCTGGACAGATTCTGAATGTCAACTTGTAGGGTCTGTTTCGTGGCTTGAAAATAATTGGTTTGATCGATTCTGTGCATGATTGGAACATACAAGGTCTTAGCTTTTCATAATGGGTAAAACCATCGAATTTGGACATCGTTTGAGTCGTTTTTGGAATTTTAATTGATTAGGGGTCATATCAGATTTTCGGATTTGTAAATTGGACTAACTTTAAATGGTCATAACTTGAGATTTACAAGGAGTTAGGTTATGAAATTTTTACAGTAGGTCAATACTGGAAAAATAGAGCTTTTCCAAGTGGATTCATCTCGTTTGGATGAATACACAATTTTTAAGAATTTTCCTACTAAACTGACCTGTTGAGGAGATTTTCTGGACATAGCTGTGTTGTACGAATTTTCATAATTTTTGTGTTTGGAATTAAGACAAAACAAAAATAGGTATTGTCGAGTGAATCCCAAAGAAAATTCAGTAAAAATTTGGGAGGTTAACTCACTGATTTGCTATTTTAAATAAATTCGTTTTGATGGCGCACAATCTGTCCTGAAAACACAGATTGTGTATTATGTGCTTCTGTGATTAATTGAGGTCTTAGGTGGTAGGGAATTGACATGTAACTGAAGTACACTTGTCTGAGACACATACGGAATGTAGAAACTAATTGTAACCAACGTATTCACCAACGGGTCTGTAGGGTTTACTATTGCATGTAGAATCACTAGGCGTCGCATACACACTTTTGAACATTTAAAACGCCTTGGACAAACGAGTTATATGGGTAATGATATTACGCCTATACTCACTGAGCGACACTGTTATTAGGGTGTCGGTAGCATATATTGCTTGCTGTTCGGATTCCTTGCTTGCACGTTAAGGTGAGTTTACGGCCCCTCTTTTAAACTGGTTTCATATTTCGGGGGAGAAAACATGTGTTAAAACGATTATTTGGTAACTACTGTCATACTATGGGTTTCTATTGTGTACTACACGATCTTTGGAAGTCCCGGGGGGAACCATGAATGTGCGGGTTTGCACAACGGGGAAATGTGAATAGCGCTATTGGGAGTGACCAACCCCGCTCGTCGGCTTGGAGGGCCGGGCGAGTGCATATTGTCTCAAACAGGAACAACAGGAACAACTGGTACTTTTCGGGCACAACATCTGGTATTCGAGTTAGTAATGGTTTTCCAATCGTGGTAGTAACAAAACATACGCCTAGCTAGCGTACACTGGTTTTCGATTTGTTATAGTATGGACAGGTTGACTTGGTACTTGGATACAAAACCTGTAAACTCACCAGCATTTTTGTGCTGACGTAAACTTTTACATGTTTTCTCAGGTCGCTAAGGTAGCACAATGGAACTAGGGCGCACGCGTCTGCACGGCGTCTAGTTAGAGTTGCATGGTTTTACAAACGTTGAACATTGGTTTAATATTGAATAATTGTTTGAATAAGCTTCCGCTGTAAACGGGAATTTTAAACATTGTTTTGAAATTGCATTATGTTCATGTTAGACTTGTTTATTGTGATCGTTGGTTTGGATCCTGGTTTGTCATGTGCCTCGCGGTAAAACTCCGCAAGTGGATTTTGAGGGTGTGACAGATTGGTATCAGAGCCAATGGTTATAGTGAACTAGGACTGCATGTAGAGTCTAGTCTATAGCCGAGTCGCACACACTAGACGATCACATGGTACTAAACATTATGGTGATTTACGTATGGTTTTGTCGGGGTGTCTCTAAATCATTTGGTCCTTCTACGTTACATCATCCGTTCTATCTTAGGTCGGGTTACGTACTCTCTAGGCGGTGTAGTATATTGGAGTGAATCGTGTACTCTTGAGATTTGTCCAAGGCTCGGACATCTCCCTTTCCTACTCCAATAGAAACACCTGCCATGAACTACCGTAGCATTACGGTGTATAGCTAGGAGTCTATGTCTGGTGATTTGAACTTTGAACTAGGAGGACACTTGGAGGACCATGTAGAGCGGTTTATCATTTTGGGTGCACACAAAATCATAAACCGAAATGCATGGAAGCCCTGGTGAGCTCTGGGTTTGAAGGGATAGTCCTGGATTGGATCTAGCTTTGATTTTGTGAACATTAGTGGTTATCTTTATCTGCGAAACTAAATTTTCTCGCTCTTTCTGCCAGAATCATGTCTGGAGTACGAGGAGGACGTGGAGGTGGTCGCAATGGTGGACGTGGTGGTGGTCGCGGTGGTGCTGGTGGTCGTGGAGGTGTTAACCTATCGCAGGATGATCTGAACAACTTACTCCAAGCTGCCTTTCAGTTAGGGCACAACGGTGGTGGTGGTCCTGTTAACCCACCCCCACCCATGTGTACCTACAAGATGTTTCGGGACTGTAAGCCCCAGGAATTCTCTGGCACCGAGGGTGCGGTGAGCTTGCTTAGGTGGCTGGAAAAAGTGGAGTCAGTGTTTCTGATGTGTAACTGTCTCCCAGAAGATCGGGTTAAGTATGCTGCTGCGTTATTCCAGGATGTTGCTCTGACCTGGTGGAATAACATCACCCAGAATATGGGTATTGGGGAGGCGTATGCTATGCCTTGGGAGAATTTTGTGCAACTGCTGAAGCGTGAATACTGTCCGAGGGAAGAGGTGCAGAAGCTAGAGCACGAGGTGTGGAACCTCAAGATGACTGGGTCTGAAATTGAAAAGTATACTGTGAGGCGGAACGAGTTGGCAGTGCTGTGTCCTGATCTGCATGTGCCAGAGTACAGGAGGATTGAGCATTATGTCTCGGGGTTAGTACCAGAAATCGCAGGGTTAGTGGCTGCGGGAAATCATCCTACATACGCAGAGGTGGTTCGATCGGCTCATAGGATGACCAACTTAAAGGTGAATGAGGGTATTTTGCCTGCGAAGGGTTCGACTGTTAAGGCCCCAGAGAACAACAAGCGCAAGTGGGAAAATGACGGGAAAGGATCTGGGCCAACACAGCAGGGTAAGAGGTTTGATAATGGGGGTTCTTCTTCTTCGGGAAACAAGCAGGGTGGTTATGCGGGGGAACTGCCCAAATGTAACAAGTGTGGACGTCATCATCAAGGGAACTGCGACAGTAACCGTTGTCATCGCTGCCAGCGAACAGGGCATTATGCTAAAGATTGTCGGGTTACACTTCCATCGACCCAGGCTCCGACTACTAACTCAGCTCCGACTACTCAAGGGACTACGGGAAGACAAGGATGTTACAATTGTGGTGAGACCGGTCATTACAAGAAGGATTGCCCAAAACTGAAGCAAGGCGGGAACAACGGAAATGGGAACAACGGGGGCGGTGGCAGGAATGCACGCGCCTTCGTCATTGGAGCCGCTGAGGCTAGACAGGACCCTGACACAGTCACCGGTACGTTCCTTCTCAATAATCGTTCTGTTAGTGTGTTATTTGATTCCGTTGCCGACAAGAGTTTTGTATCCAAGGATGTTAGTCGACTGCTAGATGTAGTACCCATACCATTAGAGACCAAGTATATTATTGAGCTGGCTGACGGTAAAAAGATTGAAGCTACTAGTGTCCTTCGGGAGTGCCAATTAGAGTTGTCGGGTTTATCGTTCCCCATCGATCTTATGCCGGTACCTTTGGGTAGTTTCGACGTGGTGGTAGGTATGGATTGGTTGTCTTTGTATCGCGCGGAGATTGTCTGTTACGATAAGGTTATTCGGATTCCTCTCCCTGATGGAGAATTCCTTTCTGTGTACGGTATCAAGGGTGGTGTTTCGCTAAACATCATCTCTAGCATGAAAGCCCTTAAGTGTCTTCGAAAGGGTTATCCAGCCGTTTTGGCACTGTTATCTGTTTCCTCTGGTGATGAGAAGAAGATCGACGATATTCCAGTTGTACGCGAGTTTCCTGATGTTTTTCCCGATGATTTATCTGGTCTTCCTCCCCATCGTCAAGTCGAGTTCGGTATTGATCTTGTACCAGGGGCTGCTCCTATTGCTCGGGCCCCCTACCGTCTTGCACCTCCCGAGATGCAGGAATTATCTAGTCAGTTACAGGAACTCTTGGACAAGGGTTTCATCAGACCAAGTTCTTCCCCTTGGGGAGCCCCGATTCTATTTGTTAAGAAGAAGGATGGAAGTTTCCGATTGTGTGTGGACTACAGAGAACTGAACAAATTGACCGTCAAGAACCGTTATCCTCTTCCACGCATTGATGATCTATTCGACCAGCTCCAGGGTTCTAGTTACTATTCCAAGATTGACTTGAGGTCCGGTTATCACCAGCTGCGCGTCAGGGAGGCTGACGTTGCAAAGACTGCTTTTCGTACACGCTATGGCCATTACGAGTTCTTGGTCATGCCCTTCGGTCTTACTAACGCACCAGCGGTTTTCATGGACTTGATGAACCGCGTTTGCAAACCATATCTGGACAAGTTCGTCATTGTGTTTATTGATGACATTCTGATCTACTCTAAGAACAAGACCGAACACGAGGAACACCTACGTTTGGTTTTGGAACTCTTGCGACGGGAACAACTTTACGCTAAGTTCTCAAAGTGTGACTTCTGGTTACGCGAAGTTCAGTTCCTAGGACATGTGGTTAATGAACTAGGAATTCATGTCGATCCAGCTAAGATCGAAGCGATCAAGGACTGGGGAGCACCAAAGACGCCAACTGAGGTGCGGCAATTCCTAGGCCTTGCGGGCTACTATCGTCGTTTCATTCAAGGGTTCTCGAAGATCGCTCAACCCCTGACCACTCTTACTCAGAAGGATAGGAAATTCGACTGGGGTGAACCACAAGAGTCAGCGTTTGAAGAACTGAAGTCCAAACTGTGTTCTGCTCCTATTTTGTCTTTACCTGAAGGCCCTGATGATTTCGTTGTTTACTGTGATGCTTCTATTCATGGTCTCGGTTGTGTGTTGATGCAACGCGAGAAGGTGATTGCGTATGCTTCTCGTCAACTCAAGGTGCACGAGAAGAACTACACCACCCATGACTTGGAGTTGGGTGCAGTGGTTTTCGCGTTGAAAATTGGGAGACATTACTTGTACGGTACCAAATGCACCATCTACACCGATCACAAGAGTCTCCAACACATTTTCGACCAACAACATTTGAACATACGGCAGCGTCGTTGGATTGAACTTCTGAACGACTATGATTGTGCTATAAAGTACCATCCTGGCAAGGCGAATGTTGTAGCAGACGCCTTGAGCAGGAAGGAATCAACTAAACCTCGTCGCGTTCGGGCGTTGCAGCTCACCATTCATTCATCCCTACCTGATCAACTTCGTTCTGCCCAATTAGAAGCTTTGAAGGAGGAAAACCTTAAGGCTGAAACTATGCACGGTGCCGACAAGCACCTCGAGCAAAGGCCTGATGGCCTGCACTACTTCGCAGAACGCATATGGGTTCCTTTATTCGGGGGACTTCGGGAGCTTGTCTTAGATGAGGCTCATAAGTCCCGGTATTCTATTCATCCTGGTTCGGATAAAATGTACCAAGATCTGAAGGTGCTTTACTGGTGGCCAAACATGAGGTCGGATATAGCCTCATACGTGAGCAAATGCTTGACCTGTGCTAAGGTCAAGGTGGAATACCAGAAACCGTCGGGTCTCTTGCAACAACCTGAAATTCCGGAATGGAAATGGGAACGGATTACCATGGATTTTGTCACGCAACTTCCTAAATCACCAAGCGGGAATGACAAGATATGGGTGATTGTCGATCGGTTGACGAAATCAGCCCATTTTCTCGCTATTAAGGAGACCGACACCATGGATCGTTTGGCTCGTCTTTATTTGAAGGAAGTTGTTTCTAAGCACGGGGTGCCAGTTTCTATTATCTCGGATCGTGACTCCCATTTTACTTCTCACTTCTGGAAGTCTTTGCACAAGGCTTTGGGTACCCAACTAGACATGAGTACGGCTTATCATCCACAGACTGACGGTCAGAGTGAGCGTACGATTCAAACTTTAGAAGACATGCTGCGGGCATGTGTGATCGATTTTGGCAAGGGTTGGGAAGCTCATCTACCGTTAGTAGAATTCTCGTACAACAACAGTTATCACACGAGCATCAAGGCTGCTCCGTTCGAGGCACTGTACGGGCGGAAATGCCGTTCTCCTCTTTGTTGGGCTGAAGTGGGTGAGAGTCAACTCACTGGGCCTGAGCTAGTGTACGAAACTTCGGAAAAGATCGTACAGATTCGCAACCGATTGGCGGCGGCACGGGACCGGCAAAAGAGTTATGCAGATCAGCGTCGCAAACCATTGGAATTCCAAGTTGATGACAAAGTACTTCTGAAAGTTTCACCGTGGAAGGGCGTCATACGTTTTGGGAAGCGTGGCAAACTCAATCCGCGGTATGTCGGACCATTTACGATCCTGGAACGGATTGGACCGGTGGCATATCGTCTTGATTTACCGACGGAGCTCGGTAACGTACATAACGTCTTCCACGTGTCCAACTTAAAGAAGTGTTTGGCTGACGAGTCTCTCATCGTTCCACTGGAAGAGATCAAGGTTGATGATCGTCTTCGGATTGTGGAAGAACCTGTGGAGATTCTGGATTACAAGATTCGTAGCCTACGTCACAGCAAGATTCGCATCGTTAAGGTTCGGTGGAACTCGAACCGGGGACCAGAGTATACGTGGGAACGGGAGGATCAGATGAAGTCTAAATATCCTCATCTCTTTCCTAAGGAAGCGTTCGAGTCGAGATATGTCTCTTCTGCAACTGAATGAATCTCGGGGCGAGATTCCTTTTAACGTGGGGATGATGTGACAACTCGGGTAAATCTCTCTTTTTGGTTTCTATCTTTTGTTGTTTCCTTCGTTATTCCTTTTGGTACTTGTGCAATTTTCGGGACGAAAATTCTTTTAACGTGGGGATGATGTGACACCCGGCAAATTCTGGTTAACAACATTGTCTAGATGAAAGTCTACCTTAGCGAGTCACGCGTATATTATACTTAACGAGGGTTAGCTAGATAGCTAGAAAGGACATACGTGCATTGTCACGGGTTTGAGACAACTTACAAAACGTTTTCTAGTCCGGTTTGGGACTACTTTCACATCTCGGGTTATGAGATGCTTTGACTCCTTGTGTGGGTCGGGTTACTACTTTCACATTTCGGGTTATGAGATGCTTTGACTCCTTGTGTGGGTCGGGTTTTGACTCCTTGTGTGAGTTAACGTGTGATTGCATGATTAGTGAACCTCGGACGTTGGTGAATAATAAACTTAGGTGTATCGGTGATATCTGACAACTTATGTGAAAACCATACGTGATTATGTGAACCTAGACCGAACACGTTAATAAAAATTATTAAAAGTGGAATATGAGGTTGATTAGGGTCTTAACGCATGGGGTTACACTTGTTACGGTCCGCGATAACGAAAACGTCGATGGATAACGCGTCGGGAGGCGAAACGAAGCAAAAGCGCGCGCCTCGGACCTGTGAGCGGCCGCTCACAGGCTCCGAGCGGCCGCTCGATGCTACCTGACGGGTTTAAACCGCCTCAAACTCATATTTAAACATCCTTAACTCCCATGCAACCCCCATACTCAACCCTAATCGCCCCCTTACTGCCCCACGCGAATATTTCACTCCAAAAACTCCTGCTAAGGCTCAAGATCATCAATTGGGAGGCTCCAAGGCGCGCGATTGATTGATTTGAAGAGCTAAGGGTATAACTCATGATTTCTTACGCTTTTTACTTTATGTTTTATTGTAAAAATCATATAACAAGTTTGTCCAGGTCTGAATGGGTTTAATAAACATTAAAACATGAGTCTTTTTGAAGATTAAACGGATTAAACCTATTAATAAACGCGTAGTAACATCATAGGATGCTTGTTGCGCAAGTTATTGGTGTTTTGATCCTAAAAGCTTTGATCTTGACATGTTTGATAATAGGATCTGATGGGAATGGGTATTAGGAAAGTTGTGTGATGATTATTAGGTGTTATTGATTGATAATATGCAACTAGGGTTTGATATAATTGATAATATTGCACGATTAGAATCTGGACAGATTCTGAATGTCAACTTGTAAGGGTCTGTTTCGTGGCTTGAAAATAATTGGTTTGATCGATTCTGTGCATGATTGGAACATACAAGGTCTTAGCTTTTCATAATGGGTAAAACCATCGAATTTGGACATCGTTTGAGTCGTTTTTGGAATTTTAATTGATTAGGGGTCATATCAGATTTTCGGATTTGTAAATTGGACTAACTTTAAATGGTCATAACTTGAGATTTACAAGGAGTTAGGTTATGAAATTTTTACAGTAGGTCAATACTGGAAAAATAGAGCTTTTACAAGTGGATTCATCTCGTTTGGATGAATACACAATTTTTAAGAATTTTCCTACTAAACTGACCTGTTGAGGAGATTTTCTGGACATAGCTGTGTTGTACGAATTTTCATAATTTTTGTGTTTGAAATTAAGACAAAAAAAAAATAGGTATTGTCGAGTGAATCCCAAAGAAAATTCAGTAAAAATTTGGGAGGTTAACTCACTGATTTGCTATTTTAAATAAATTCGTTTTGATGGCGCACAATCTGTCCTGAAAACACAGATTGTGTATTATGTGCTTCTGTGATTAATTGAGGTCTTAGGTGGTAGGGAATTGACATGTAACTGAAGTACACTTGTCTGAGACACATACAGAATGTAGAAACTAATTGTAACCAACGTATTCACCAACGGGTCTGTAGGGTTTACTATTGCATGTAGAATCACTAGGCGTCGCATACACACTTTTGAACATTTAAAACGCCTTGGACAAACGAGTTATATGGGTAATGATATTACGCCTATACTCACTGAGCGACACTGTTATTAGGGTGTCGGTAGCATATATTGCTTGCTGTTCGGATTCCTTGCTTGCACGTTAAGGTGAGTTTACGGCCCCTCTTTTAAACTGGTTTCATATTTCGGGGGAGAAAACATGTGTTAAAACGATTATTTGGTAACTACTGTCATACTATGGGTTTCTATTGTGTACTACACGATCTTTGGAAGTCCCGGGGGGAACCATGAATGTGCGGGTTTGCACAACGGGGAAATTTGAATAGCGCTATTGGGAGTGACCAACCCCGCTCGTCGGCTTGGAGGGCCGGGCGAGTGCATATTGTCTCAAACAGGAACAACAGGAACAACTGGTACTTTTCGGGCACAACATCTGGTATTCGAGTTAGTAATGGTTTTCCAATCGTGGTAGTAACAAAACATACGCCTAGCTAGCGTACACTGGTTTTCGATTTGTTATAGTATGGACAGGTTGACTTGGTACTTGGATACAAAACCTGTAAACTCACCAGCATTTTTGTGCTGACGTAAACTTTTACATGTTTTCTCAGGTCGCTAAGGTAGCACAATGGAACTAGGGCGCACGCGTCTGCACGGCGTCTAGTTAGAGTTGCATGGTTTTACAAACGTTGAACATTGGTTTAATATTGAATAATTGTTTGAATAAGCTTCCGCTGTAAACGGGAATTTTAAACATTGTTTTGAAATTGCATTATGTTCATGTTAGACTTGTTTATTGTGATCGTTGGTTTGGATCCTGGTTTGTCATGTGCCTCGCGGTAAAACTCCGCAAGTGGATTTTGAGGGTGTGACACTACGCAACGGTAAGCCCGTGCAGAGCCGGTAACTCCACGCTACGGGTAACCCTGCTTGTCGGTAACTCCCTACGCAACGGTAACCCCGCATAGAGCCGGTAACTCTACGCTACGGGTAACCCCGCTTGTCGGTAACTCCCTACGCAACGGTAACCCCGCGCAGAGCCGGTAACTCCACGCTACGGGTAACCCCGCTTGTCGGTAACTCCCTACGCAACGGCAACGTCTCCTTTTCAGGAACACGCCGCCACGTCTCCTTTTCAGGAACGTCCTTCAACTTCGCGCGCGTCTCGTTTTCAGGAACGCGCCGCCACGTCTCCTTTTCAGAAACGTGCTTCAACTTTGCGTGCGTATCCTTTCCAGGAACGCGCCGCCACGTCTCCTTTTCAGGAACATGCTTCAACTTCGCGCGCGTCTCCTTTTTAGGAACGCGCCGCCACGTCTCCTTTTCAGGAATGTGCTACGACGTCACCACGTCTCCTTTTCAGGAACGTGCTTCAACTTCGCGCGCGCCTCCTTTTCATGAACGCGCCGCCACGTCTCCTTTTCAGGAACGTGCTTCAACTTCGCGCGCATCTCCTATTCAGGAACGCGCCGCCACGTCTCATTTTCAGGAACGTGCTTCAACTTCGCGTGCGTCTCCTTTTCAGGGAACGCGCCACCACATCTCCTTTTCAGGAACGTGTTACAATGCTGCGCGACTCATTTTTAGGAACGCGCCACCACTGCGTTGAGTTGACGTAATACTTTAAAAGACGTTCTCCGCAGATTGCTTCCATCCGTCAACAGTAAGCACTTCGCGCAGTCAATGGCTATCATACGCCACCGCAAAGCACTTCACATGGGGTGTGTGTGATTGGTGTATGGTAAAATGGTGGGGGTCCTTGGTTTCAGGCTACTTTGGGCTTAACGTTTCCGGTATTTAAGTTACTTTAGACTAGTTTGAAGTTAAAATAATGTTACATTGTGTGATTGGTGGGCATGGGGCTACACAGAGCTTGTGCCCCTTCCCTCTATTGGTTTTGGTGAGGCTATTGATCGCACCCCCTTTGAGGGTGGATGAGTTGGTAGGTGATAGAATTACACTATCACACCCAATAATATGGTGCCACCTTATTTTCATCACATCCATCACTAAAAGGTGGGAGTGGAATGATAGTATCACCATCTATTTTCTTTAAATAAAAATACAACATTATATTAAATAAAAAAACATACATTAAGTAGGAAAAATTACTAGAAAATATAAAATAAAACAAAATAAAAATGAAATAATAAAATTAAGTGAGTGGTTGATACGGGTCCTCGAACACGATATCTAAACTCCCGACATGTTCCGTTAGATCGTGTCGAAGTTGAAAGTGGGTTTTTTCATTCCTTAACTCCAAAAGAATAGTATCATTAACGATTGCTGGCATCGGAGGATCCCCAACGTAATCCGGAGATATTTCGCGTCCCTCTTCCTTCAGTATCATATTGTGCAAGATGATACACGCTAACACAACACTCCTTATTTTCACTTGATCAACTAAACGAATCGGGCGATCTATTATGTGCCATTTAGATTTCAATACACCAAACGCTTGTCCAACGTCTTTTCTCGCCGATTCTTGTAGCTTTTTAAATAATATTTCTTTGTCGATTGTCGGAAACGAATAAGCTTTCACAAAAACTGACCAAGTAGGGTAGATACAATCAACAAGATAGAACCCATGTCTATATTGTCTCCCGTTCACCGTAAACGGGCACGTTGTGGTGGTTCCTTGTCTCTTTGTGTCGAATAAGCGTTAACAAAAATTTACCAAGTAGGGTAGATACCATCAACAAGACAGAACCCATGTCTATATTGTCTCCCGTTCACCGTAAAAGGGCACGTCGGGGTGGTTCCTTGTCTTTCTGTGTCGAATAGCGGTGACTGATGTAGAACGTTCACGTTGTTGTTTGACCCCGGGGGACCAAAGTACGCATGCCAAATCCATAAATCTTTCGACGCAACGATTCCGAGCATAATCATTGGTTGTTTATGGTCACCTCTCATAAACTGCCATCGCAAAGCCGTCGAACAACTTCTCCATTCCATGTGGGTATAGTCGATGCTCCCGACCATCCCGGGAAAATGTCATCTAGCTTCACGTGCGGCGTATTTACAAACGTGTTATTTTGTGTCTAGTTTGTCTTCATATATGTTAGTGCATGATGTCCCTAGGCAAGTATATATGTTGTTTGGACGAGTTTCGGTGTGTTTGGAGAGGTTTATAAGCGTTTTTGGGGTGTTTGGGCTACTCAGGCGATTAGGATTATTTGTATAGGTGATTAGCATGTAATCGCCTATAGGTATAGGAGATTAGGCTTCAATTGCCTATAATGTCATGCGATTAGGGCCCAATCGCGTGCACTGCATGGTGGATAGCATCCTAATCGCTAGTATTGCTCTGTACGAGTACAAGGAGTATAAATAGGCCCAATCATTGCCCTAATCATTAGGTATTGCAACACACACTTTCCAAACACCCTCCCCTGGTCTGAAAGGTCTGGTTTGATCATTGTAAACACTCGTGCTCTGTTTAATGATAAAATCTTTAATCTTTTGACCCATTTGTGTGTGTTAATTACTCGTATATCATTGTTTCGTGTTTGTTTCTATTATTAGAACATATTCAGAGGATTCCGCACTCTGAATATAAACCTCGTGATTGTCGGGTGACCCGTTTGTCGATCCTACAAGTGGTATCAGAGCTAAGGCTCTTATCACGAGCGTTTTGATAACAAAAACGAGTGAAAACAGGTGGGTTTTTGTGTGAAAGTTGTGATTTTTAATCAAAAACCTATTTGAACTTTGAAAGTTTGAGCTTTTCATAAAAACCCTTATTTTCAAATTCTTAGTGTGTTTTTATGGATGATAACATGTGTTTTTTATTAGGGTTTTGTTCTAAAATTGTTTTGGAAACTTTTTTAATCATTTGGGGATTAAACACATCGTTTTGGATAAGATTTTGAGGCAAAAATGGTAGTTTTTGAGCAAAAGTGAAGTTACAGATCAGATCAGGCGATTACACAGACCTAATCATTCCAATCGCCTATCTATAGGCGATTAGACATCAAGTATACGCGATTACAATTGTAATCGCCCTTCATTCTTGGTTCTAGACACGATTAGAAGCTAATCGCCATTCAGGTGTTTTTGGCATAGCTTCTAATCGCCTGAAGATCTCCAATTGCCTATAAACTTGTAATCGCTCAACTGTTCACTAGCAATTACACTCTAATCGCGTGTAATAACTAGTGATTACATCTGTACTCGCCTCTTAGTATCTGTAATCGCCAATAATCAGAGAATTACATCCCCTAATCGCCTAATACCATCTGAAACTGAAAATTTGACTAAGTATCGGACTTTTAATGAACTTAAACATATGGCAAACCCGTGGGGACATCTGAATTAACCAAGGCAACAATATAATCAACAAATGAACAATCAAACAAACGTACCCACGAACCCTTGGCAATTCTCAGCCGAGCGCACGCGCAACGGATGCAACAAGCGCAAATGCAAGCGAATGTTGCCGGAACCAATCCGTGGGCGCTAGCGGCTCAACAGCAGGTAATGAAGACGAATCCGTGGGCACTCGCAGCTGCTGCAACTCAACAGACAAATCATCTGTCATCCGTTCTCTTAAGTGACTTAGAGACTGGTAGTTCGAATAGGGCACCGAAACTGCAATACATGTCCGACTACCACGGATGGAAGGGCAGATTTCAAACATACGATGAGGGTATCGATGGTCTGGTATGGTCAGCAATTGAGACAGGGTACAGCAGGCCGATGGTTGAGAATTCAAATACTCCGATCTCACTGGAAGACATGACTGAAGATCAGAGGAAGAAGTACAACTACGAAAAGAAGGAGATGGCAGCATTGAAACAAGCTCTCCCCAAAGACATACTTCATCAATTCGCACAGTGCACTACGTCACAGATGCTTTGGTTAGCGCTTGCTGAGCGAAACGAGGGAAATCTGAAGACTCGAAAAGTCAAAATGGATCAACTCAAGAAGGAGTTCGAGAACTTCAATGCTATTGGGAACGAATCGTTGAGAGATATGACCGCAAGATACTACCACTTAATGTCCGAAATGTATCAGTACGGGGTCGTGTACACATCTGCAGACCTTGTCGAAAGATCTGCAGAGGCGCTACCTCCTCACTGGCCTCAGTGGCTAGACATCCTGAAGTCGAACAATGCATATCAGACACTCTCCATCAATGAGTTCATAGCCGAGCTGGAGAACAAGGAGATAGAAGAGATCAGGAGGGCAAACAAGGCGTTCATTCCACAGAATCCCAGTATCTACTACGGTACCCTCTTTAGGACGCCAGTGTGGGTGGATCCAAACCACAGACTGCTTTTGTGGTTAACCCGGATCCAGTTTATGCCTTTGACAACTACGGTTCCCCAACTGATGTTCCTCCTCCAGTCTATCCCTTCGGACAAGGAAACCAGTATCCTTTAAATTATAATACTAACCAATTTGGTGTTAATCCTTTTTCTCATCTTGCATCCCCAGCTCAGGCAACTTCAAACTTTGGTGGACCTTCTTTATTAGGTTTTGGTGGTGTCCCATCTACAAGTTATGGTGGATATGGAGGTGCGTCAACTTCAAGTCATGGTGGCTATCGGACCAATCCAGTCACAGAGCAGCTTAACACAATAGGTTTTGAGAAGGTGACGGTAGAGTTAGCCTAAGAACACATGGCTCTACTGTCAACCCTGGTCAACTCCTACAGTGGATTAGTTGCAGGACAGATCGGGAATCCTCATCTCACACAAGAGGATTATGCGCAGATCGATAAAGATGACATGGATCTGATAGACATCCAGTGGCATTTCGCAAGTGTGGTGAGAAGGGCAAAGGAGTATATGGACATGACAGGGAGGAGAGATGTTCTGATAAACAACAACACTAAGTTTGGGTTTGATAAAACTAAGGTCACGTGCTACAACTGTGGCACCAAAGGGCACTTTGCAAGAGAATGTGACCGACCGAAGCAACAAGGGCATCAGAATCCCTTCAACAACAACAGAGGCAATCAGAATCAGAGGCAGCAAGCTCAGACACAACCTAACCCAAATACTGAGCGAGCTCTTGTCCCAGTAAACAACCAGAACCAGAACCAGATGTCTCCTGCAAACAACAATCAAGGACAAGCCCTGGTAATTCAAGCTGATGAAGGTTTCAACCGGAACCATTTAATCACTGGAGAAGATGCTCCCCAGGGTGGTGCAGCATGTTTTGCCCAACAAACTTCTGATGCACTAGTTGAAGTTGAAGAATGCTCAATGTAACACCCCAACCGATGGCGGAAACATCGAGATGTCACGTAGTGACGATTGCTCAATAGCTCATGGTTCTAAAGTGTAAATTTTGAATATAATGAATGGAATAATTTATTACATTGAAAGAAATTACAAGAATACAACGTTTAAGAACTAACAATCTAAATGAAATATAGTAAATCCCAATCTAAGTCTAAGTTCCAAAAGCTTAATAGTGGTCTCAAAACAAATCTGAAACATGTAGAAAATAATTTTGTCAATACAAAAATGTATTGGTGAGCATACCCTTTTTGAATACATATAATAGAAAAGTGTTAAGAATATGTTTTACAATTCATGTGTCATGATTCATTCAAGGCAGATATGGAAAACACGTAAGTACACAATACGGGTCAAAATCAAGCCTCTTATGCGACAAAGTTTAATACATTAACAATGACCTAGGACTTCCCACCAGCATAGGTACTTTCCACTAGGCGAGTTGTCACTTCAAATAGCGTTATCCATTGTTAAATTCGGCTTGTACGGAGTTAATGATTTCGTAATGATTGCAAGTATACTACGTTTATGTTTAAGCATAAAGCACAAGAATTCAAAGCATAACACGTGTATGTAAAAACGTTTATGAATATGTGTAAGTGTAAGTTTCATAGGTGTACATGTTTCACCCCAAAAGTATAAAAATGAAAAAGGGGATAAGTATACTCACAGTTTGCGAAAGCAATCAAAATCCAACTTAAGCGGTCGTGAGCTAAGTAATGGGAATTCCGAGGAATTCAACCTATAACGTAATAGAATACTAATAAGGAAATGTCTAAGAGTCTAAAATATCTAGGGTCTAAGGCATTAGGGTTTTCTAAGTCAATTTGGGGAATTAGAGTTTTTATAATAAATCGAATTGTTATAGAAGTTGTATATTAAAAATAATATACCAAAGTTTGTGAATATGGGTTAGGTAATATAATTATCACCAATTGAATATTTAGATAAAAATATGTTTGTATATTTATGACAAAGTAATTTAATTAATTACTTTCACTAAGTTACTGTAAATAAATACAATAATCATAAATGTGTAAATAAATAATTATGAGTTACACCATGATCCAACAAATGGTAATTAAGATTTTTCAAACATAGGAATATTTCTATTTTATAAGATAAGTATTTATAAAATAGATATTTAATAGTATAAATAAATAAATGATTTATTGTGTCTAATTAAACATAAATAAGACTAATAATTCAAGACATGATCCAAAAATGCTATTTTTAAAGAAAATGGATGCTTTCTGATGTAAATTAATGAAAATATTTTTCCCATAATTTTTATAAACTTCTTTATATTTAAGACTGATTTAATGAGATTAAATCAGTTCATGATGATTAGAAATAATTATCCTAAAAATTTGAGATAAAAATCATTAAAAATGAATTTTTAATCAATTAAATATTATTAAAACAAATAAAATAATAAAAATTATGAAAATAAACTATTTTCCAGAAAATAAATATATGATAATTTTCTTTTAGGGTGCCAAGAAGCTACACCTAAATTTTTATAATTTTTAGGAAAAAGATGGATTTATTATGAATATTTTATGGTCATATTGTTTTAAAAGAATAAAGATCAAAATAAAGAAAGAAAAAAAATGAAATAAAAATAAATGTGGCTGCCATGGATCGAACCCCAGACCTTATCAATCCAATGGATTTTCTAATCCACACCCTAACCACTGAGCTATGACGTGTTTTGTTGAAACTATTTCAGTAAAATTTTATTTATCAATTAATCAATGTTCATCTTCTTCCCCAAATAACTAAGCCAAGAACCCTAACCCTAGGCATGATTTGAATCAACCGATTATTGTTGTAAGTATTACGAAATCATGGGGGTTTTAATCCGGACTAAAAGCTAAGAATAATGGCACAAAGAAATACGATCTTACAACTTCGCTGATGGTTCGATTGGACTGGTTTTCGGCCGATAAACACATTGACGCCAAAACGTGGTTTTCAGATCGTGTATATGGGGTGATGGTTAAGGGGTTTTGATGGAAATAGGTTTCTGGATGCGACTAAAAGATTTATAAGTCGAAAAACCCAAGCTTTGAATCCGATTCATATGATTATGTTCTATAAGTACCGGTTACACCTTAAAGTCTTTAATTTCGATTTTATGATTAGGATTCAATGCTGATAACGTACAATCATTAAAGAAATCAAATGCACTAATTAATTTTCATTAAATACAAATTAAAGAGGTATTGAATGCACAAAATGGTCTTCTCGACCAAAACAAAAAAAAAAAAAAAGAAACAGAATAGAGGTACAACAAGAATGTGTTTTAAAAACTTTGATATTGTCAAACCTAGCCCTCCAAATTTGAGTCTTGTATAGTATGTTTTAAAAGGAAAAAAAACAACTTTATAAACTTACACAATTCTAAACCTTGAAGTTATATTTTAAAAAAAAAAAACAAATCTTATACGTCTTGAAAATAGATTGCATTTGTAAACACATATAGGTTTATTTTGAATGATATCGTAAAATAAAATGAAATAATGATAAATGAGGACTGAAAGTGAAAATTTAATATAGTCAAGGGACTAAAATTATACATGACTTAGAAGTTAAAGGTGGAGTTGTCACAATCTCCCCTACTTTAGAAAATTTCGTCTCGAAATTTTTTTAAGTGGAGGTTTCTATGAAACAGAAGACGTAGTAAAAGTTAAATAGATTTTTTTTTTCATCATCTATGATTTGACAAAATTTAAAATAGTTATCTAATATGCAAAGTAAAAGTGTCAAAATCTTTGACAGTTGACCAAAAGTTAGAAAGTTGAGAGTTTAAATGTGTAAGGTTTTGGGAATGTGTAAAAGGTGAGGGGCAGAAGTACTAATGAAGCAGTCTCCCATACTTTAGAAAAGTTTCTGACTAAATGTTTTTAGAGTATGCAACAAGAATCCAGTTAATCAAGAGTGTTATTGTATACAAGGTTTTAGTTCTCTGTGTGGGTGGTCAAGAGAAAGACTCTAGGAAGACGAATTAAAGCTCGTGTAAGAACGTTCTTATTGAAAACGCTAGCTATTAGTCAACTATCTAATGAAGAGGTAGTAATGGGTAGGTTCTTGGTTAGACTCCTTGTCCGTTCCCGCGGTATCGTTTATGCTTATATATAGGGTGTACCGCAGCTGACCCACCACACTCCCGATACTTTGGACTCGTATTAATTGTCTACCAACAGCCTAAATAGAATTACATACCACCCTCATGTACTTGTAAACCCATGATTGCATTCCGGACCGTAATCATCGATTTACCTTACACTAGGGTGTTATGCTTTTCCATAACTCTAACATAAGTAATGCGTGCAATCAGAATATGCTAAGTAATCGACACTGCAATGAGACAATGACATGGTTAGAGGTCCTTCCCTTTTGGGTTTACCCTTTAACCGTAATGAGAGTAACATGTAAGTAATAGACATGGTTAGAAGTTCTTCCCTTTCGGGTTTACCCTTAAATGGTAACTTCTGTTCACATCATTGGCTCTAAACACTCATATTGATAGACTCTGAGGTTTACACCGTTCCCCTCGGATTGAAGAAATACTCTAATCCAAGTCGTACGTGGGCACCATCTTATATCTCATATGAGTTATCAACTAGTATGTTCGTTGGCCATGATGATGAACAAAATAATGTAAAGTATAACAGGGTTTTATTCACAACAGAAAAAAATATGCATACCAAATATGCGTTCATGTAAGTATATAAGTATAACATAAAATTTCGATTGAAAGAATAGTATAACGTAAATCGAGTAAATTGCACAATTTGCACAAAATGAAAGTAAACGAGTTAAATTATTGCTCAAAACCAGTGTTGTAAGAATAACTACTAATAACTAGTGCGAGAGTGATTGCAAATAACGCGTGAGAATAACCACCAATATAAAAACAATACGAGAGTAAGATAATTAAGATAATGTGCAAACATAACTATGAATAAAATGGCGTAAAAACTAAAATAATGAAATTTATTGTAAATGAAAGTGCTCGGTACAGGTGTATAGCCTACTGACATGCGAGTTAAAATTTAGTAATTTTGCATATATGCGTTATACTATAAAAGACTTTTAGCAACATTCTGATAAGAAGATATGTCCATTGTTTAAACCAAAAGTTTTGCAACTGA
The DNA here is from genome assembly GCA_028751855.1 of Ambrosia trifida. Lineage (NCBI taxonomy): Eukaryota > Viridiplantae > Streptophyta > Magnoliopsida > Asterales > Asteraceae > Ambrosia > Ambrosia trifida. The sequence continues at coordinate 6,553,304 of CM054129.1, forward strand.
AAGTGTACAAGTGTAAAAGGTAAATTTTCGCATTTACTCGAACTTTGTGATATAGTTGAAAGAATAGTGGTAATGCATGAGAATAACTTTTTTTAGAAATCGTAGTGTGTTTTAGATTCAAAACAAGTTATTATGAAAAGATTTTGTAGGTACACATTTTCATGTGTTTACGAGAAGTCGAGTTTGAAAAATGTTATAAGGTATATTAAACTTGTGGGTTGAAAAGTCTAAAATTTTTAATTGTTATGAAATGTTGAGAGAATCTAAGTGTTAGCCGTTAGAACTGGGTAAACATGAAACCTTTTATTTGTCAAACTTCTACAAAATTTATGCATTGAAAGATCGTTTGTTTGTAAGGATCGTTAAGGCATCTCTATGGGCTTATAGCGGGCTATTTGTTTCAAGGCACCAGGTGTATATAAAGTGTGTACTAATTTGGCGAATAGGCTATGTGAAAATAAATATAGGATAAGTTGCCAAATTAATCGTGTTGGAGAGTAGTGTATCGTGTAGGTAGGCATTTATGTATGCGTTTAGTCTGACTAAGAAGTGCTAACTAACGGTAGTTGGCTATGGCTTAGGAGACTGGGTGTAGCTATATTGGTAAATTAGTATTGAGTAAATGTGGCTATTTTGTGTTGAGAGTATTGTGGGTGCATAAGTGGATACAAAAGTCACAATTTAGGAATAAACTGTGACTTCGATCAAGTAAGTTTGTCACCATGAAGATATAAAATAGGTTAAATAATAAGTTTTGGGAAAACCATGTTCATTTTTAACTGTATGATGACGCAACAAACCTAGAATCAGGATGTGGTCGAAGTTAAACACAGAGTTTAAAACCTAAGTCGTGGGTAAAAATGTTGTGACGCAAAAGGAGTAATACCTTATAGTGTAAAAGTCACAAAGCATAAGTGAAATAGTGTAAGCTTTAATGCGATAATATAACGAACAAAAAGTTTTAATAATGATGATAAAGAATCCAAAAAGCGAATGATCAATGAATAATGGCATATGAAACAACAAGTAAATAAATTGAGTCTTCAATTGATAAACAAACATAAATATCAATGATATAAAACATTGGAATTATTTCCATAGGAAACTTTGACTAGCTCAAGTGTTTGAAATCTCCTAGTGACTTGTGGGGCGTACTTTAGCCTATAAGTGAATGCTCATCCCAAGAGTTCCCAGGTCGGCATACGAGTCTCTCGCCTGATTGGGATTTATGCGAAATGCCAGGCCTAGACAGAAAACTCAGGATACAGGCACTCACCCTTCCAAATTGCACGTGCCTCATCACTAGTGAATTTCAAAACTTTAGTGAGTTTAAAACGAGATGCAGAAATAGATCCTTGAGATGTGGATTTCACTCCTAACTCAAAGACGTATTTCAAAATTGAAAACTATTGTGGAATGAAACCAATCACTAAGTTAAGGATATCACTCCCAGATTAACGGTTAAGTTTCTTTTTGAAGAAAATACCACACGACCGATACTCTCGTTTTGGACGGACAGATAAAGACAAAAGAGCTACTAAAAAGAAAAACTTCTTTAGGAATGTCACTCCTATCTCAAAGATATATTCCTAAGACAAATAACATATAGAGGAGTGAAACTAATCACCAAGGTATGGATGTCACTCCTAACTTGGTGATATCGTTTCATTTGTGATATACGAGTGTCTTCTACTCCAAGCAAAATACCAAAAGAATAACGAGAAAGAATCATAACGAAAATATCGCGAGAGAAAATATAAAGATAAAGAGAAATATATACGAGAGTACTCGTGAAAGTAAGCTTAGTTATAGACTAGGCTAAAAGGAATTCTAATAACCTAATTCCCTATAACCATGGCTCTGATACCAATCTGTAACACCCCAACAGATGGCGGAAACATCGAGGTGTCACGTAGTGACGATTGCTCAATAGCTCCTGGTACTAAAGTGTAAATTTTGAATATAATGAATGGAATAATTTATTACATTGAAAGAAATTACAAGAATACAACGCTTAAGAACTAACAATCTAAATGAAATATAGTAAATCCCAATCTAAGTCTAAGTTCCAAAAGCTTAATTGTGGTCTCATAACAACCTGAAACATGTACGAAAATAATTTTGTCAATACAAAAATGTATTGGTGAGCATACCCTTTTTGAATACATATAATAGAAAAGTGTTAAGAATATGTTTTACAATTCATGTGTCATGATTCATTCAAGGCAGATATGGAAAACACGTAAGTACACAATACGGGTCAAAATCAAACCTCTTATGCAACAAAGTTTAATACATTAACAATGACCTAGGACTTCCCACCACCATAGGTACTTTCCACTAGGCGAGTTGTCACTTCAAATAGCGTTATCCATTGTTAAATTCGGCTTGTACGGAGTTAATGATTTCGTAATGATTGCAAGTATACTACGTTTATGTTTAAGCATAAAGCACAAGAATTCAAAGCATAACACGTGTATGTAAAAACGTTTATGAATATGTGTAAGTGTAAGTTTCATAGGTGTACATGTTTCACCCCAAAAGTATAAAAATGAAAAAGGGGATAAGTATACTCACAGTTTGCGAAAGCAATCAAAATCCAACTTAAGCAGTCGTGAGCTAAGTAATGGGAATTCCGAGGAATTCAACCTATAACGTAATAGAATACTAATAAGGAAATGTCTAAGAGTCTAAAATATCTAGGGTCTAAGGCATTAGGGTTTTCTAAGTCAATTTGGGGAATTAGAGTTTTTATGATAAATAGAATTGTTATAGAAGTTGTATATTAAAAATAATATACCAAAGTTTGTGAATATGGGCTAGGTAATATAATTATTACCAATTGAATATTTAGATAAAAATCTATTTGTATATTTATGACAAAGTAATTTAATTAATTACTTTCACTAAGTTATTGTAAATAAATACAATAATCATAAATGTTTAAACAAATAATTATGAGTTACACCATGATCCAACAAATGGTAACTAAGATTTTTCAAACATAGGAATATTTCTATTTTATAAGATAAGTATTTATAAAATAGATATTTTATAGTATAAATAAATAAATGATTAATTGTGTCTAATTAAACATAAATAAGACTAATAATTCAAGACATGATCCAAAAATGCTATTTTTATAGAAAATTGATGCTTTCTGATTTAAATTAAAGAAAATAATTTTCCCATAATTTTTATAAACTTATTTATATTTAAGACTGATTTAATGAGATTAAATCATGTTTAAATGATTAAAAATAGGAAAATTATTAAAAATAAATGTTTTCTACACCAATAATTTTTATTTCAGTTCATGATGATTAGAAATAATTATCCTAAAAATTTGAGATAAAAATCATTAAAAATGAATTTTTAATCAATTAAATATTATTAAAACAAACAAAATAATAAAAATTACGAAACTAAACTATTTTCCAAAAAATAAAAATATGATAATTTTCTTTAGTGTGCCAAGAAGCTACACCTAAATTTTTATAATTTTTGGACAAAAAATGGATTTATTATAAATATTCTATGGTCATATTGTTTTAAAAGAATAAAGATCAAAATAAAGAAAGAAAAAAAATGAAATAAAAATAAATGTGGCTGCCATGGATCGAACCCCAGACCTTATCAATCCAATGGATTTTCTAACCCACACCCTAACCACTGAGCTATGACTTGTTTTGTTGAAACTATTTCAGTAAAATTTTATTTATCAATTACTCAATGTTCATCTTCTTCCCCAAATAACTAAGCCAAGAACCCTAACCCTAGGCATGATTTCAATCAACCCGATTATTGCTGTAAGTATTACAAAATCATGGGGGTTTTAATCCGAACTAAAAGCTAAGAATAATGGTACAAAGAAAAACGATCTTACAACTTCGCTGATGGTTCGATTGGACTGGTTTTCGGCCGATAAACACATTGACGCCAAAACGTGGTTTTTAGATTGTGTATATGCTTTGATGGCTATTACAGAATCGTCAAACAAGGTAAGTTCTTCCTCCAATTCTGAGATAGAGTGCGTAGAATGTGGCAAGCTGAAGTACAGAATTGATGTCTTATCAGACGAAATTCTAAATTTCAAAGCTGACTTAAGTAAATGCCAACAGAGCAATGATGTTTTGAGAGCTAATGAAAAGGCACTCAAAATCACTATTGAAACTCTGAAGAAAGATACCCCTGAGTGTGATCAGCTAAAACTCAGAATCAAAGAACTGACTGAAGAGAATCTGAATCTTAAAGCTGATGTAGGTCCTTTACAAAGGTTAATTGATTCCTTAAGGTAAAAGGAGAAAAGTTTTCTTAGTACGGTTGAAAACTATAAAAAGGATGTTTCTGAATTGTCAAAAACTCTAGCAAACAAACAAATTGCTATAAATAATTACATAAATGAGGTAGAAGACACAATGAAACACTTGGCCATTGTAAACTGTGACTATGAGAAGATCAAGAAGAAACTTGAAAGTTACCTGAACTGTAAGTATATTCTTGATCACATCATTGAACACTCAGAGAAAGAAAGCACTTCCACCAGTCCTAAATAATCTCAGTGTCCACCTCCGGTGAGATTCGAAAATCACAATTTTGATGTCTTGCCGAAGGAGGAGCTTGTGGACGTGGCAGCAGCAGCAGCAGCAGCAAAAGTTACAGAGGCGGCCAAAGCAACTGAAGCAGCTAAACCTGCTGAAGTTACTAAGGCTGCAACACCTGCTGAAGTTGTCAAACTTGGTGAGAAAGCTGATGATATCAGTGTGTATGACACAGACTCGTCGGATGATGAGCTTGATGAGCCTCCTAGGTTCAAAATGTTCCTCTTGGAAACCATATCATTACTATTGAAACCTTGAGTGAACTTGAACCGAAAGCGCAAACCGAGGATGACAGAAGGATTAAGGTGTTTTATAAACTTAAAGGGTCTGTAAAGGTATATGCTGATGAGGAAGTCCCTCTCAGATGTATCGCCCCTGGTCTAATTGCTAAAATCTGGCAAGAATCTGTCATTACCATTGAAAAGGAAACCTAGAATAAGAAGAAGGGTAAGGGTAAGGGTATAAAGGACTAGGGTAATCAGTCAAATGAATACAACAAGAAAAATCAAAAGAAAAACACTGTTAATCCTCAAAGTCATGCTCAGAAGAAAAGTTCAAAGAAGCATGTCACTGAATTCGTTAGATCTACTAGAAATGAGATTAACGACGATCCTCATGTCGATGTGCAAAGAAAATGCCTTGAGGATCTGAAGCACAAAAACTCATTTGCCAGTACATCTAATAGAAAGAACAAAAAGGAGAACAAGTCCGAATCTTTTCGATTTGAAGAATACAGATCCTGTCATAAATGTGGGGAACGTGGGCATTTAGTTGCTGCGTGCCCTGAATTTAGACGAGAAAGGATCAAAGTGGATGATGCTCCTAGTTCTAGCAAAACTAAGCAACCGGTTTTCCCTAAACTTTCTGAAAAACAAAAGGGAAAACAGATTGTTTATAACAACCGAAACAAAATTGCTATGAACCAAAAGCAAGTTGATGGCAGGGGTCCACAGTTGAGGGGGAGCACTGTTCCCACAAAGGTTCAAACAGTGCCTAAGCCACCAGCAAAGGCTGCAGCTAAACCACATGGCAACCCTAAAACTTCTCCACGTACAGTTAAGTCTGAAGTGGATCCAAAATCTGTTCCTCCTAAGGAATCTAAGGCTGGATCTTCTAGCCCCAAAGCAAAGAAGAAGCCCAAGCCAAAGAAACCGAAACAGGTTTGGAGACCCACGTCACCGAGCAAAATTGGAGAATCATCTGCTAGTGATAACACTGCCGGACCATCGGGAACAACACCAACTCCAAATGGAAGATGGGTTGATTTTCCGACTTTAGATGAAGATGGTAGACCCAAGACCGTGAAGGCTTGGGTCCCCCTTAACCACTGAACTTTTAAATGTTTGTGCAGGGAGTTCCACATGGCCTGATCAGCAGCCTATGGATTGTTGATTGTGGAGCTTCTGGGCCATGACTGGCGACTTATCCCTGCTTTGTGACATAAAGAATATCAACGAGGGGTATGTTGCTTTTGCTGGTAATAAAGGGGGTTATATTACGAAAGAAGGCAGTATGAGTAACAGAATAGTAAGCTTTGAGAAGATAAGCTTTGTAAAACAAATAGACCACAACTTGCTGAGCGTCTCGCAGATATGTCACAAAAAATTCACTGTGTTCTTTGATGACAATGCGTGTTTCATTCTGAAACCTGGATTCAAAATACCAAAAGAGTGGGTTATGATCTCAGCTCCCAGGGTCAACAACTTATACGTCCTGGATATGAGCCGAGCCATGACAACAGAAGGTCAAGTCTTTTGTTTTCTTTCGAAAGCTAAAGAAAAGGAATTGATCATGTGGCACAGACGTATGGGGCACATCCACCTGAGAAAAATGAACCACCTGGTTCAGAATCAACTGGTGGAAGGTGTTTCTGTTAAAAATTTTCATCTAAACGACGTCTGTGTCTCATGCAAGAAAGGGAAGAAGAAAAAGAAGTCTCACAAACCTAAGAAGACAAACTCAGATAGTCTACCTCTCGAACGTTTGCACATGGACCTTTTTTGCCCAGTCAATCGGAAGAGCAAGAACGGCGACTTATATTGCTTGGTGGTTACGGATGACTATTCAAGGTTTTCTTGGGTCGTGTGTATGAAACACAAGAGTGAAACTTTTGAATACTTAAAGAATTTGTTCACAAAATTGGAAAATCTATATCAGCTAAAGATCCGTAGGATTAGAAGCGATAACGGGACAGAATTCAAGAATCATACTATGGATTCGTTATGTGCAGAAAAGGGTATTCATCATGAATTTACAACACCGTACACTCCTCAGCAAAATGGGGTTGCAGAAAGAAAGAATCGGACTCTTATTGAGGCAGCCGGAACAATGCTCGTAGACTCGAACTTGCCTGTGATCTTTTGGAACGAGGCAGCTCACTGCGCATGTTATACTCTAAATAGGGTACTAACAGTAAAGAAGCTTGGCAAGACTTCTTACGAGCTCCTGAACCAGAGGAAACCGAACTTAGAGTTTCTGGAACCCTTCGGAGCTCCATGCACCATGATACATCCCGATGGGAAGTTTGGTGCAAAGGCAGAAGAAGGTTTCTTTGTTGGTTACAGCACTCCCAATAAAAGAGTGTACAACAAAAGAACCAATAACGTTGAAGAGTGGCTTAATGTCGACGTTCAACGCTATACTGCCAACGCACCTGGTGTTGGACCTGATTGGTTGTTCAACTATAAGAGTTTATTTGATTCTTTCAACATGGATAATTTGGTAGATGATGTTGTTGCGCAAATGTATTACGAGTGTGAAAACGCAGCTAGCTCACCGCTAATGTGTCCGATCGTCGTCAATGCACCTGCGCCAGCAACATCTAATGCCTCTGCATCCACGGGTCCCCCTGGTAAAACCGCAGCAGCAGAAGTTGAGGAAGTCTTTCAGGAAGCGTTAGCAAAGGTTCTAGAATCCTCATCTTCAAATGAAGATTTTGCAGAGTCTCATGAAACACTTACTGAAGAACAAGCTGGAAATGATGAATCTACCACTACAGCTCCAGTTATTCCGATAGTAAACAATCAAGCTGGTCCTTCATCTTCAGCGGCTCCAGGGATAGGTCTTAGGATCGATCTCTCAGGTTTTAATATGCAACCCGCTGCTCCCTCCAGTTCAAGCGCCGCAGAGACAAATTTATCTCAAGGTTTGGAAAACCTCAATCTGCATTCGGATGATCCAGTGCCGGCACATCCAGAATCTCGGATTCACGACACTCATCCGATGCAGAATGTGATGGTGATCCGGCTAGCAGAGTCATGACTCACAGTCAGCTCAGAAATGCTAGTCCAAGTGACAATATAGGTACCTTAGCACTCTATTCGGAAATCAGGAAAGCAGGTCATCAGAACGACTGGTCCTTCGCTATTTATGTGTCTCAAACAGAACCAAGAACGGTGCAAGAGGCATTGAGAGAAGAACCATGGATTGAAGCAATGCAAGCCGAGCTTCAGTAGTTCCAAAAGCTAGGAGTGTGGGACTTAGTTGACTTACCTCCAGGCTCGAAGAAAATTGGAACAAAGTGGGTCTATAAGTGTAAACGGGATGACCGCGGGGTGATTATCAGAAACAAGGCTCGATTAGTTGTCCTCGGCTTCCGTCAAATCGAAGGAATAGATTACAACGAAGTATGCGCTCCAGTTGCGCGCCTTGAAGCTATCCGGATGTTCTTAGCTTACGCTTCGTACAAACGATTTAAGGTGTATCAAATGGACGTGAAAAGTGCTTTTCTGTATGGTATCGTGAAGGAAGAGGTGTATGTTGCTCAGCCACCGGGGTTTGAGGATCCGCTTCATCGCGAAAAAGTTTACAAATTAAATAAAGCGTTGTGCGGACCCAATCAAGTTCCACGTGAATGGTATCAAATGCTTAGCAACTATCTTATATCCAACGGGTTCAAACGTGGACTTGTGGATTGCACCTTATTCACCAAGGAAAAGGGTGGTGACCGTCTTCTGGTACAGGTTTATGTTGATGATATTATTTTTGGGTCTACTAATGATGAAATGTGTAGGGAATTTGAAAAGCTTATGCAGGACAAATTTGAGATGAGCTCGATGGGGGAGATGCAATTCTTCCTCGGTCTACAAGTAGAACAACAAGAGTCTGGGATCTTCATCCACCAGACAAGATACGTTGCTGACATCTTGAGCCGGTTCCAGATGGAAGACTCTACTTTAGTAGGCACACCAATTCAGACCAATCACGAGATTGATCCTGACGAGAAAGGACAAGCTGTTGATCCTTTTCTCTATCGAGCGATGATTGGATCACTAATGTACCTCACTGCATCAAGACCTGACATAATGTTCGCGACATGTCTACTTTCAAGATACCAGTCAAGGCCAAAACAATCCCACCTGGTTGCTGTGAAGAGGATCTTACGTTATCTAAAGGGTTGTCCAACCAAAGGTCTATGGTACCCTAATGACGATAAGTTTGACCTCATCGCTTTTAGTGATGCTGACTATGGCGAATGCAAGACAGACTTAAAATCCACATCGGTTGGATGCCAGTTTTTGGGACCAAGACTAGTCTCGTGGCAGTGCAAGAAGCAAGCCTCGGTAGCCTTATCCACCTGTGAGTCGGAATATGTAGCGGCATCTAGCTGCTGCTCCCAGGTTCTTTGGATACAACAACAAATGAGAGACTACGATTTGAAATTTCTTAATACTCCCATTCACTGTGATAATGAGTCCGCTATAGCTCTTGCTAAAGACTTAGTTAACCATTCCAAGGCGAAACATATCTTGGTTAAGTATCATTTAATAAGCGACTGCTATGAAAAGAAACTTATCGATATGGTCAAAATCCACACGGATTACCAACGTGCCAATTTATTCACCAAAGCTTTTGACGGTCCTCGTTTTGAGTACCTGTTAATCATAAATGGCATTTAGATCCTCATCGGTAATCATTTTTGTAAATATTTTTTCTTCAAAAATCAGAAAAATCCAAAAATATTGTCTTTTCGCAAATTTTTAGATTTTTAGGGGGAGAAAATTCAGAAAAATACAAAAAAAATCAGAAAATGCAAAAATTCAAAAAAAAAATGAGAAAATCCCAAAATAAAAAAATTGAAAAATTGCAAAAATGAGTTTCTTTGGTGAAATAGGGAAGATGATATTAACCCATCAGTTGGACTGTCTGGACTCTTATCATCTTAAAAATATTGGAACTGATAAGTAGCCTCTACAATGATGTGTCGGTAGGCTCAAAATCATTTCCAAGTTCGGCACGGTGATATAAACCTAAATCAACTGAAACAGGTGTGGATCAACGTGTGTTGGCATATGGTCTTGGTACCGAAATCTTGTTTGATAGCATGCCAAAATCCGAGGTTTCATGGTCTTTAAGAGGTTGGTACATCCGGGGTGAACTGGACGTCTCTCAGAACAAAAAGGAGTGGCACATGTGTCGTACGTTGGGTTCGGAGCCTACAACTGAGACACCTCTATGTCGTTTCCAAAAAAAACAAAAACAAAAAAATAGAATAAATTCTGATAAGGAGACATCCGGGAATCCTAAAAGAGCAAAAAGATTCATAAATGCCAAAACCCTATTCTCAAAGAGAATTCGCTCAAAGGTATCAACTCATATACCTAAAGCATCGTACCGTGAAAAATCAAAAATATGGTATTTGACTTGAACCCTGGTCTGGATCTCACTGGTCTCTCTGTTGCAGTGTTCTTGCAGACCTTAACACCACTGAGTCCATTCCTTGTAAAATACGGATGACAACAGCTTACTCACCGGTTACGAGGAAGCTTTGTGCATGACTTGATACGGGAATGTGTCGTGTGGCGGGGAACACCTTGTACATCAGTCCTAATATTACCTTAACGTATCTAAATTGCCTAGCGATAAAACTTGATTTTGAGCTTAGGTGGACAACAATATCGGCAGTTGTTGTAGGATGCTTATTGGTAATTTAAACTAAAACTGAATATATATAAGGGTTCTAGTATGGTCCGTACACTGATATGATTCCCTAACTGATTAAACTCGCAAAAATATTATAGAGTACAGTTAGTTGATCTCTCGTTTTCGTTTTATTTTTGCTTAGTTTTATCTGTTTAATCATTCTTGATTGCCGATGATGGAATCCTAATCCATTGTAATCTTACTTCTTCAAAAATAAAACACCGAAAATCAACTAGTTGAAAATTGTGTTTTTTCTGGGTCAAAACCGTACTTTCTCTTAAGTACAGGGGTGAAAAATGAAAATATTTCAAAATCTGAGTCAACATCTGAGTCACCTGTGAAAACGGGGTGAAAAACGCATGTTTTAAGCCTTAACGGGTCAAAATTGTCAAATTTGGTGATGTAGGGGCAATTTGGTAATTTTTGTAAAAATAGACACAATTGGACTCCTAATCGCCTGTAGGTATAAACGATTACATTGTAATCGTGTGTTCTCACAAATGAGTACGTCCTACTCGCATATAACTATGAGCGATTAGCCCATTTATCAAGTTCTAAGCCCAAAAGTTTACTACAAGCGATTAGAGTTAAATACTCATGTGGTTTGATAGACGATTACACCTAATCGCCTGTTATGTTAAATGAGTACATTCCTACTCGCATGTATTGGCACGCGATTAGAAGATAGTATAAAAGCAACAGTTAGGAGTTTTTATCTTCATACTTTCAAAATCTCTCCATTGCTTTCACTTTCCCTCTAATCGGCCCTATCCAAATATTGTTGCCCGTGTTATTTTGACTCTTGATTATTGTTCTACACTATTCAGGTAACCTATGCTCAAAATTTCAGATCCAAACATCATGTTTTTAAGGGTTAAATCGTTTTCTTTTGAGCCGAAACCCTAACAACATGAATCTGATTCGTAGACCTTTTTAACAATGATTTTAAAAACAAATGATGATGAGGGTTTGTTTATCGGCACATATAGGATCTGTGTATACCAAAATTTCAATCAAAATCATCACAGATCAAAAAGCCCCAATTTCAAACATTAAGAACCCTAATTTTTAAAACCGGCCAATTATCCCTTGAATCCGATCTAATTATGCAAAATATGACAGGGGTTTTCCTACCCGGTTGTTATAAACTTCATTGTGACAAAAATCAGACCAAAACAACACATTTCAAGCTTGTGACAAAGTATTAGGGATCGTGAAAAATCAGACCAAAACAACACATTTCAAGCTTGTGACAAAGTATTGGTGATCGTGAACACTGTTCATGCGATTAGAATCTCTAATCGCGTGAATAGTGTAGCGAACGGACAACTTGATCCTCTAATCGCGTGAATAGTTACACGATTGGGATATTCGCTGATAATTACTGGCGATTACAAGCATGTAATCGCCTATAACAGGCTGCTGACTAATTTTTGTCCGACTTTGGTCCGTTTTTGTCCGTTTTGTCGATTTTTGACCTGTTTATGGTACTTATGACTTGTTTCTATGTTCAGGATCATGAATTGGAAAACCTCTCCTAAGCACAACTGTTGTGCCTTCCTCAGACCAATTACGATGGAGAAGTGCAAAACGTTCAAAAGCGTTATTGATTTTCTGAAGCGTTCAAGAATCCATTATGCGATAACTAAGAAACATGCGGCGTATAAAGACATCTTGCTGGAGTTTTAGAAGAACAATAAAGTGGACTACAAGGCGGTGCCTATTGTGATAACAAGTACGATTCAAGGCAAGGAGGTGATTATAACTGAAGATGCTAATGAAAGGTCTATTACCGCCCGAACTCAAGTACCTCACTCAGGTAGTCTTGAAATGCATCGGTCCAAGGAAAGGAACGTTTGATGCTATCAGAGATACTTTGGCTTCAGCGATAGTCGATTTGACGCTCATTAAGTCGTTCAATTTTTCTAAAATGATCATACATCACCTGAAGGAGATCATATTGCAAAAGGCAACAAAGACCTCACTCATTGTTTATCCTCGCTTTCTGCAAATGATTATCGATCGCCAAATTCCAGACTTGATAAAGCATCCTGCGGAGTTCATTGGGATTGAGGACATAAGTGAGAAAGAAATGAGCAGAATGAGTGGTTACAAGAACAGAAAGAAGTCTGATTATCCTCCAAGCAGGCGTTTATACGGGCACATGAGCAGAGAAGACTATGAGTCACCACCGGGCAATAGGTGGAGACACAATGATAGTGATTCTGAAGATGACGCACGGATTCATAAACTGGTATTCAAGGAGGGGGATAACATTGGGAGAGAGACAGCCGAATTAGGCGAAAACGCTCCTGGCAGGACTACTGATACTGCTGCAGGTCATGAGGATGCGTTTGATCCGGATGTTCTAGATTTCACGGAACCTTCCGGTGCAGCAATAGAACAAGAATCTTCACAATCAGCTAAAGGTAAAGCACCAATTGATGAAGACGCCCCAGTTAACATAACAAATGCAGAAGATGACTCAGATGATACAGATAGTGATTCCCCAGATACGATTGCTAAGAAGCAAGAAAAGATAAAGAGAAAGTTAGTAGAGGAGAAAGCTAGCGCAGCTGAGGCAAGAGCTCTTGCTGAAGATCCCACGTTTATTGTGGAACAGGGCGATGTAGTTGCAGAAATAGACGCAGAGCTCGACACTTCTCCTCCTCCCAAGAGACAAAAGACTACAGCTAAGAAAGATCAAGTTCGTGGAAAGAAGAGAATGTCGCACAAACCACAAATGATGAAAACTTCAAAGAAAAGACGATTTACTCTTCCTGAAGCATTTGGGGTTATAGACACTCAGTCTTCCCAGGAAGCAGCAACGACAAAAACAACTGCAACAACAACAACAACAACAACAACAACAACAGCAACCACATCAGTTCCCACATCAGTTAGTGCAGCTATGCCGACAAGAGTCACCATGTCAACGCCTACTTCGGTAATCTTCACTGAGCAAATCTCAGTTACCGAAGTAGCGACAAGCTCTCAGATTGTTTCTAATCCAATCGGTGACAAGATTCGGAAGCTAAGACAAGATGTTAGACCGCCAACTTCCAAATTTTCTGATCAGCCGACTTCTTCCTCAGCATCTGCATCGAATGAACAACTTCAGCGCAAAATCAGTGAATTAACTACTATAGTTGCTACACAATCGCGTGAGTTGGCTGAGTTAAGAACCAAGAATGCAACTATTGAAGAGAATGAAACATCGATGCTAGAACTGATCGGTGAAACAATTCAATCCAACAAAGAGCTGCAAGCGACTGTCGACGCGCTTACACTGTCAAATTAGCAGATCATTGAATCGAATAGGCAGCTCATGGAATCTCACCAGCAGCTGATACAGTCAAACCAAAGCACTTTGGAGAGACTTACAGGTGTTGAATCCAAGTACAACGATCTTCAACTTGCTAATGTGAATAATGAACGCAGAATCACCAGATACGAGAAGGAGAACACGGAACTGAGGACTAGGTTAAACGAGTTAGCTGGAACTCAACCTAGACTCACTGCTGGTGCAAGTTCAGAAGCTGGGGCTAGTGCTAGTGACGGTGGTAATGATGATGAAGAAAGTGACGATGAAGAAGATGATGACGAGGACGATAGTGAGGATGAATCAAATGATGATGATGATGATGATGATGATGATACTGGTAAAGGTGGTGATGGTGGTGATCCTGGAGCCACAGGTGGTGGCAAATCATCAGCTGGATCTGGGTCTAGACGTACCAAGAAAGATCATGACAGACAAGGCAAGGATCCCAAAGCAGGTTCTTCTGCTCAGGGGGAGCCAGGGCCTGTGAAAGACAAGATTCAGCAACTACGGGATGCTATGAAGAAAGCCGTAGTTCAAGTTGAGTATGTTGAGCCTTTAAACTGTTACTTTGCTTATGATGACGAAGGCAACCTACTCCCTCCTCCTGCTATTCCAGAGTATGACTTAGAAGAAGGTGGGATACCTCCTGAGATGACATCTGATGATATGAAAGAGGTGTATGAACACGCACACGGAGAATCTTCCGGTGCAAGTCAAAGTCCTCCTCCAGAGATGCATCCAGAGAACAACGAGGTTAATTTGGAAGAAGGAACCAGTGTGCCAACTCTGGAATACATGGTTGATCATTCGGGCACCAGGATCCCTAATATTTCTGAGGAGATGATTCATGAGGCTGAAGAAAAGCTAAAGACTAATCCTACTCTTGTTCCTGATAAAGTGAAAGAAAGACATGATAAGATCAGGCAGGAGTATCCCGAATGGTATCCATCAGTAGAAGAGGAAAAGAAGAAGAAGGGTCCTGTACAAGCTTCTATCTTTAAGAAACGTCTGTCTAAGATGTCTGGAAACGTTATCAGTTGGGCATATGTGGAGAAGACGAAGATGTTGGGCGTCAAGTGGGAAGAAGGTCTGTTATAGTTCAATACCTATCGGAATGTCCTCAGTCTCCCCTTCTGGTATATCCGAGATCTTATCAGACTAGATTTTCCTCTGTACTATGAGAAAGAGTCAATCCTAGATAGTTTTTACAACATGCTAGCTGAAGAAAGCCGAACTCAATGGAGAATCTTTAAACCTCAGTATCCCAAGTCTTACAAAACAGACAAGATTCATCCATCCACCAAAAGTCCTATTTGGGAACACAAGGTCAAGCCACCGAATTGTGTTTTGAAGATTCCAATTATCCCAGTTGAGGAAGACTTCTCCTCAAAGTTCTACTAATGGCACTATGATGCAATTACTACTAAGGCAGTGATCGTCTTGAGCAACTCTCCTAAACCTTGCAAAAAGATCAGAATTTGGGACCCGATGTGGCTTATCAACTGTTCGGAGAAAGATGTGGAGACGTTGTTCCTATATCCCACTCAACACTTGAAAGCTGAAGCTGATCAAGCGTTGAAGTTTTAGAGGGTGATTCGCTTTTGCCACGCCAACAAAGTTCATGCTGGATGCGACTGGTCGAGACTTACAAGGATCAGGACGATGTCGAAGTGATGAGAAGACTGAAGACTGATGCAAGTCGTTTATGTTTGTTTCTGTTTTCGAGTCTGTAAAGTTGTTGTTTGATGTGTTATAAACTTTGTCTTTTGATGTCTCTATACGTATACTAGCCTGGTCCAAGGGGGAGTCTGTTAGTGCATGATGTCCCTAGGCTAGTATATATGTTGTTTGGACGAGTTTCGGGGTGTTTGGAGAGGTTTATAAGCGTTTTTGGGGTGTTTGGGCTACTCAGGCGATTAGGATTATTTGTATAGGCGATTAGGCTTCAATTGCCTATAATGTCATGCGATTAGGGCCCAATCGCGTACACTGCATGGTGGATAGCATCCTAATCGCTAGTACTGCTCTGTACGAGTACAAGGGGTATAAATAGGCCCAATCATTGCCCTAATCATTAGTTCTTACCACACACACTCTCCAAACACCCTCCCCTTGTGTGAAAGGTCTGGTATGATCATTGTAAACACTCGTACTTTGTTTAATGATTAATCTTTAATCTTTTGACCCATTTGTGTGTGTTAATTACTTGTATATCATTGTTTCGTGTTTGTTTCTGTTATTAGAACATATTCAGAGGATTCCGCACTCTGAATATAAACCTCGTGATTGTCGGGTGACCCGTTCGTCGATCCTACAATAGATACTCTTTATAGTATAAAGAAATAATAACATTGCAAAAATAGTAAAGAGACTCGCTTGAAGTTCTACTCGACATATTTAAATATTCATCTAATTCGTCAGGAATGTTACCGGTAGCAAGTTGACAAATCGCAGATGTGCATTTTTGTATCGCCGTAAAATTCCATTGTTTCACCTGACGAGTCGGATGAACTAGATGAGTCGAGTGGATATAAAACGCCTTGCATTTTTTTGATTGTTTGATTGTTGGAGATATTGTTTTATTATTTGTGGTAATTTTGGTTGAAAAAATGAGGTTATATAGAGGTTTGATTTATTAAAAAAACTTTTTTTTAAACGGCTAGCGTTAATGGTCATAAGACCGTTGGCCAACGTTCGAGTAGTGACTGGGATGGTTGTGATGAGCATCACAGGTTAATTTGGTCACGGGCGTGATACAATACGAGGGACGGTGTTCGCAGGCATCACAACCATCATTGGGTGGCTATCACAGATCACCCTGTCCAACCTTAACAATGAAGAGGTGGTGTTAAGCTGAGTTAAATGGAGCATTACCCCACACCGACCTTAAAAGTATATATGTAATTTGCGCTTGCTTCTAGTAGTGGCTCATGAGCCCATGTTACAATCAAATATCATAAATATCTAGTCCACACATTTATCCTTAGCCTTTGAGTGGTTGACGGGGGAGACTTTTCTAAATTGACACTTATTTATTAGCGTAGGCCATAGTGTTTCAAAACTTGGTTTGGGTTTGTACTCGGCGACCGGTTCAGATGCTCCTCTTACAAATGAGAAATATATCTGGGCTCTTGAATACACCATGGTTGTCATGGGATTGAGGCAGCTACAACTGGTGGAGACCCAACCCAACCCCAAACCCTCCTGCTCCGGAGTCAAATGAGGAAGGGTACCAAGCAGATATTGGTGGGGAGTATATGAGTATGGATGATGAACCATACTATATTCCAAATCCTGACTATGGCTGCATCCGCTCAGATGCTAGGTCGGACGGTCGTGATAGCGATCTTTCTGTGTTGTCACCGGAGTATACACTGGAGGATGAGATAACTATTCTCCGTAGAAGAAATTTAGGTTTAATTATGTAATGTTTTAATAAGTAATTTAGGATTATGTAATGTTTTAATTTAATAAGTAATTTAAGATTATGTAATGTTTTAATATATAATATTTTTTTTAAACATCCAAAGGGGTAACTTTGTAAAATAGTAACCAACTTTTAAAAGTGTTCCAATTAGGTCACTCAACAATTTTTTTTGTCTCAATTAGGTCACTCAACATTCACTTAGTATGTAAATTAGAGGTTTTTTCATCTATTTTGTAGGTAACTATGGTAATGTGGCTTTTTGTTTATTTTTTTCCTATCTATTAATGCCGACGTTAAGTGATGATGTGGATTTAGAATGTTTGTTTTAAGCAGGTTCGGTTTTAAACTTTTGGCATAAGAGGAAGTGATTTCCTTTAAGTTTTGGATTATCCGAACCCAAACGGAGAAAACAACAAGTCGCACATGATTTATTGGTACGTGATTGCTTGTCACCCGAACCAACATATGATACAAATAGTTTTTGGCATCATTTTCGTATAAGTCATAATTTATTTTTATGAATATCAAACGACTTAAAAAAACATATTTGAATATTTCCATCAAAGACTCGATGCGCGTGGTAGTATGGGATCTATCCCATTGCAAAAGGTCACAGCCGCGCTTAGACAGTTGGCTTATGGACAACGTTATGACATAATGGACGATTATCTAAAGATGTCGGCACAGCTAGGGAAAGTCTTCACAATTTTTGTGAGTATGTCATTGAACTATATTTACAAAAATATTTTAGAAAACCTATGTTAAGTGACATACAACAAATTTTGGAGTTTCATAAAGAAAGACATGGTTTCCCCCGGATGATTGGTAATTTAGATTGTATGAAATGGGAGTTGGAACTTTGTCCAACCGGATGGCAAGGCCAACACACGAGTGGATATCATTGAAAACCATCTATGATGCTTGAATCTGTTGCATCACAAGTTCTTTGGATTTGGCATGCGTTCTTTGGTGTGCCTGGTTCGTTGAACGAATCAAATATTTTTAATCAACCACCAATTTTCAACGATCTTATAAATGGTGTTGCACCAAAAGGAACTTTTTTTTTTGTAAACGGGGTTGAATACAAGTACGAGAATTATCTAAAGGATGGAATTTACCCTGAGTATGTTGTGTTTGTAAAATCTTTTACACGGACTACTACGTTAGATAATAAGAGATCAAATTTTAACAAAGCTTAAATGGCGGCACGGAAAGACATCGAGCGGGCTTTTGGTGTTTTGCAAAATAGATAGCGCATTTTGTCCATGCCATGTCGATTGTGGGAAAAACCAAAAGAGTAAACTTCACGGATGGTCCCTGTGGTTTTCTCAAATTTAAAGTATGCTCTTCAGCTTTTCAAAATTACACATATGAGATCTGTGCTTTGTATTTTGTTGCATCAATGTTCCCTGACTTGGATGGAGGTTAAGTTTTTCAGTTAAGTCCATGTAAAATTACTAAATTACCCTTTTAAAAACAAATATTATACTCTCTCTAAATCTCTGTCTCTCTCAAACCCACCACACCCATCTACCACCACCACCCATACAACCGTCAACCTCCACTACCCATACATATGAAAACCAGCATCAACCCCATTAACATTAATGTCAACAACTCCTACTTTCGTCTTTAGAACCCCTTGAAATTTCCCAAACCTAACATACCAAAAAAAAAAAAATGCAACAGAGATAAGTAGCAGATTTAAAATACCCAATCGATTCCCCACATAACTCCTACTGGGCAAAACTAATAAAGATCAAATCTTTTAAAATACCTAATCGATTCCCTACACAAAAAAATCACAAAATTGCCTCTACCGAACTCTAATTCCAAACAGAGATAAGCAGCAGGGTAAAGGCGGTCGTGGAAATGGTGGTGGTGGTAATAATAATAATCAGCAGAAGGTAAAGGAGGAGGTGGTGGTGTTGGGCCAACATAGCAACAGATTCAGCAGTTTCAGCAGTTGCAGCAGATGAAAGGGTTTTAAGATCTAAAGAATCATCCATAGTTCAAGGATATAAAAATGGCTGCTTTTGGTGGCGGCGCTAGTGGTGGTGGTGGGATGGGTGGACAGAAGGGGGGAAGGCGGTTGAGGAGGATGATGATAGTGAGGATGATTATAACGATGATGATGAGTTTGAAGATGATGATGATGATGAGTTTGATGATATTGAAGATGCTCTGGTGAAGAAGACGGTGATGATGGGTGGTTGTTGAAAAGTAGTGGTGGTGGTAGTTGGAGGAGGATGAGGGGGGGGGGTGATGTTAGTTGTTTAAGGATGTGGTGGCGGTGATCCAAGAAAATATATATAAAAGATTAAACTGTTCGGATGGTCCCTATGGGTAGTTTGGTCATTTTACATGACTTAACTCACAAAACTTAACAACGTTAGTCGGTAAGGACAAAAAAGTGTTATAAAATGTCAACATTCATTCAAAATAGATGGGGGTATATGTGCAATTCGTGCAAACCATAGGGACCATCCGTGCAGTTTACTTAAACCAAAAATAAGAAATGTGATGTACGCGTACATTATTTTACACAACATGATTTTAGAAGACAAATGACGTGCAATATGCGAGTACTTTGGTAAGGAGACACAGTCAAATAATGCAGACACTACTGATGAAGAGAGAACATTAAACACACATGAAATCAAGAATAGCCAAACACATCACAACTTTCGAGCGGATTTAGTTTAACATATTTGGAGGGTTCCGAGATATAACGCCGATGACAATGATGATAATTGAAAAATATGTGATGTAGTAATGTTATTTGATGTATTTTTTAATTTTTATTTGATGTATTTTTTTTATGATATAGAATTGTCATTGTCTTTTATAATTTTTATAAAATATAAGTGTCTTTTTTATATAGTTAATTCATTTGTTTCTTTTTTTTTAAATGTCATATGGCAACTTAAGCTCTAAACCCAAGCCCCCCAATCTTCACCTTTTTGGAAGGCTTAAATTGTGAAGCCCACATGTATCACATGACAACTCATGCCTTCAATGGAAACCCTCCACCCCCACAGCCTCATGCTATATCCACAAAGCAAAGGTTGCGCGTGATTGGTAATCCATTTGATTTAGTGACGTTTATTATTATGTGATTTCTATTATTCTGAAGTAGTATGTGTTGTCTTTTATGTAGTATTATTAAATTTTTGTTTCTGACGATACAACTTTTAGTCTTAGAATTATACTATTACTAGTAAGGAACCCGCGCGTTGCTGCGGGACGGTTAAGATAAATATATTTTTTTAGCAATGCACAAGCGTAGCCGTGTTAGCCCACCAAGCTGTAGGAAAAGTGTAAAAACGTAATTGTCTTTGAATGCGAAACGATGTATATGAAATTAATCCATTTCTCTTCATTGTTTAAACTTTGAAAAAGAAACTATATTTTTTATATCCAACATATGCGTTCTTATAACTTTTCATGCCACACTATGTAAATTGTCCACCATATGTCCTTAACTTCCAACATCTAAGAGATGATGTGTACACAGGACACCCAGGTATAAAAAAAGATTTCACTATATATGAAAATGAACTTCTTTGACTATCAAAATTCAGTCATCAGCACTGTTTTCAAAACCAAATATGAGCATAGATAACTTTTATTCCCAAATCTTTCTATATAATTTTTCACAAATTTAGACCAAACCACCATATGGATACGTATTGTCAAGCATGAACTCAAAACCAAATATGAGCATAGAAACCAAAACATAGTAGATAAACCAAAACACAACCATTCGATATCAGTATAAACAAGTAAACAGAGAAGTAAAGAAGTATCAACAAGACATTTATTTTAATAAACAAATCAAGTTTAACCTAAAAAATGAACTTGCAGATTCAATCCACTTTCAGATTTTGTTGACGTTTTGCCAGATTCGTTACAACATGATTACTCTTTTCAGCGTCCCCGGTCGCACCTTGTCGTTCTTATTAAATAATTAAAATAAAATAAAAACCTTATCAACAGAAAATCAAAACGTACCGTACTACTTGGTGTTGTGTGTGCGTCACTTCGTACCACCATTAACTCTCTGCAAAGATAAAGATAAAGTAATTTGTTTCAGCAATTCTCATGATGAACGACACTGTATATTTATATAAACATATGCAATTTTATAAAAAGAAAGAAAATGTAAAATTAATATTTGTTGAATATAATTATTTGAAGCTTGTGATCATACCACATCACATGATACTATATATAACAATTTGAACGGATTTTTGCTAGCAAATATAGAAACTTAATGTAACACCCCAACCGATGGCGGAAACATCGAGGTGTCACGTAGTGACAATTGTTCAACAGCACATGGACTAAAGTGTAAATTTGAATACATTGATTAAATAATTTATTACATTGAAATGAAATTACAGGATACAATAATTCCAAAGTAACAAGTCTGTTGGATCAGTTTGCTCTTTTTGCTAAGTAAGAACTTGCTATCTTGACACTTAAGTGTTTAGCAAGTCCTTGTAAATCAGATTATAAGCACAGCGGAATGTTATAAGTTAAAGCAACACTTTTTATACAAAGGCAGAGTTATTACTCCCCCTTGATGTTTTGAAACTAATAAATGACAAAGTATTTATTATGAATCTAAGCTGTAAATGAAAATTAGATACTTAGACAGATTCACAATAAATACAGAAATGGAATAGAACAATGAGAGTGTTTGAAGGATTTTTCTATTAAAATCAATGTCTAAAATAGAAGGTTGAAGCCTCCTATTTATAGACGTTTACATGCATGTATCTTGCTGAAAAAGCAAGTACAGAAACAACAGAAACAAGTTGCACAAGTTGCAACATTGAAAGAAACAAATACAGCTAAAAAGTAATAATAAACAATAAACTACTGATGCAAAAGGCGGTGGGAAATATCTGATGCTAAGTGCTGATGAAGGACAAACTACTGAAGAGTAGTTTTGTCTTCAGTACTTCTGAAGTGAACTTGTCTGGTTTGGACTTCAGAACTTCTGCTTCTTCAGCACTTCTCATATCTTCTAATCAGCAGTTTCTTGTCTTCTCTTCAGTACTTCTATACTTAGGCAAAATGACAGAAGTGAATTAGACTAAGGTTTACAAAAGTGGTTTCACCAATCCTCTTTGTCCCAACAATCTCCCCCTGGATTGATGAAGCCAAAACCTTACTAATTCCTTATGTGTTTCTTCTGTCTTGAACAATCTTCCATATCTCTTTGTACATGGTGTTCTTGAGCTGGTTTAACTGACCATCAGATAGAGATCCTCTCTGTGGTTCTAGATGTTGAATTGTGAGCAGGTCTTGTGTTAACAGTTTCTTCAGATCACTGATCTTCTTGTAAGCCCTGCTTGAGAGGTCTCTTCTTGTCAACAGTACTGAGTTGTTATCAGTAAGTGACCATCTGATGATAGGGATCTTTGACTTGTTAAAGTCAGAAGAATAGGGAACCAGACTTGTCCCTTGGGTTGATGGTCCTGAGTGCTGGATGTCTTCAGTTTCAGATAGCCTCAGGTGGGATTCTCTTCCTTGTTGTTGTTGCATATCAGGCATCTGAACAGTTGGGAGATGGTGTTCAGTCACTACTCTGGTATGCAGCTTTTCTTTGATGGTCTTTTGTATTTGATAAGCAAAAGTGGAAGGATCCCTGAATTGTGTTAACAGAGGTTTCTCCTCAATGTCAAAATCTGAATGGACTATTGAACTTCCTTCAAGTAGTACCATTTTGAAGTCAGTTTTGACATTGTCCTCTGCCTTCTTCTTCTGAGTAGCAGTTCTTCTAGATACACCAGAAGTTCTAACTACTGATCTTGAAGGATCAGCAGTTTGAAACTTCTCAGGATTTGCAGCCTTGGCAGCCAAGTATTTTCTATAAGTATCCATCAGTCTTTCTTCTTTCCATCTGGATACTGAGGCTTTTGAACCATATCCTTCTGCTACTAACTCTTCTATTATCTGGGCTCTCTTTGCCTTTCCATCTTTGCTTGTGGCCACTTTGTCTGCAAGCAGTTGTGCTCTTCTTGTTAGCTCTTGCATAGAGAGTCCTTTGAGTGTAAAGGCTTTGGTCTTGCTGTTTTTGGTAATGTAAGACACCAGTTGTTGTCTTTTATCTTGTTCAGCAATCTCATCAAGGCTAGCCTGCCTTTGTAGTTCAGCTGCATAAGCCTGAAGTTTTTCTTCATGGCTTAAATCCAAATCATCCCTTTCTTCCAGAGATTTCTAGATCTGATCTTCTCTGGCCTTCTTGTTGGCTGCAATTAAGCTCTTCTCTAATAGTTCAGCTGATTGAGAGATAGGAGAAGGGTTTAATACAGTCATTGTTGTAACAGTTGTAGGCCTGATGGGATCAGATGTTGGTTGAGTGGGAGCAGTGGTTCTGGAAGGTTCAGTTGTTTGAGGTTTGGAAGTGTTAACTTCTGATGTGCTGACAACTGCTGATGGTTTGTCAACTACTGAAGGATTGTCTTCAGTACTTTCTGATTCTTCATCAGAAGTTTTGTCATCAGAAGTTTCTTCATTGTGCCTTAGGGATTCTTCAGATGTTTGGGTCTCATCTTCTTTCTCTGCTGCTTCAATTTCTTCTATTGAGACACCAAACTGTTTGGCCAATTTCTCTTTCCTGGCCTGATCTTTTTGATCTCTTTCAAGGATGGCCACTCTTGCCCTTATCCTGGCTTGGAATGACTCCTTAGGTTCCCTGATCTTCTCCCCCTTTTTGGATTCATCAATTTTAACCCTTGAAGCAGAGGGTTGGGAGAATTGTCCTTGAAGATGAGCAATCTGTTTGCTGTTGAAGTCTATTTTGTTGGACAGATCGTTCATCTTGGTCTTGATCACTCCAAATTGATTCTTGATGGACAGCTCCAAGTCAGCTGTATATGTTTGGAAGTGATTTCTGATGAGTGTATTCATCATGTGGTACAGGGGACCCTCTGGGCTGCATAGCTGGTTCAGGTCTATGTTTGTTTGCCCAGGGAATTGGGTAGGCATTTGTTGTGAAGGGGGTGTTTTTGGGAGATCCTCATGTTGTACAGAGGATGCCACTGCTCCGGAGTCAAATGAGGCAGGGTACCAAGCAGATATTGGTGGGGAGTATATGAGTATGGATGATGAACCATACTATATTCCAAATCCTGACTATGGCTGCATCCGCTCAGATGCTAGGTCGGACGGTCGTGATAGCGATCTTTCTGTGTTGTCACCGGAGTATACACTGGAGGATGAGATAACTATTCTCCGTAGAAGAAATTTAGGTTTAATTATGTAATGTTTTAATAAGTAATTTAGGATTATGTAATGTTTTAATTTAATAAGTAATTTAAGGATGAGTGACTTAATTGGAACACTTTTGAAACTTGGTTACTATTCTATGAAATATTCCCACATCCAAACGGTTAATTTTTAAAAACTTTTAATTTTTTTAGATCCAATGATTTACTTTTATTCAAAATTTGAAGTTTTTTTTAACCCAACGGTTAGTTGTGATGCTTTTAATTTTTTTTTCTAAATAAAATCACAAAACAAGTCCTCCAATAGTTTTCCTCCATCTCACCCCCCTCCCTCCCATGCCCATGGAAAATCCACCGCCCAAGAGCCTCCCCCCACCAACTCCGTTCATCCTTAAAGGTAGACATCAACTTAAAAACGCCAAATGACTAAAACACCCTTAAAACCAAACATAATTATGAAAGTGGCAAAAAAAGGATGCAGAAATGTTGCTCAATATATTCGAACCCGGGTGTGAGCTATAATAGAAAAGTAAAGCATCCAACCGGGCTGCATCCAAATTTGAAATAATAATCGTAAACAATGTTTATAAAAACTATAAAACAAGAAAAAAAAATCCAATAGGCCACTGCCACCGGCTAGTGGCACTATTCATTAGCATTGACAAATTATTATATAGGATAATACAATTAAATTTTACATTTTTTAAATGCATTCCCTTTTTAACTTGTCTTTTACTAAAGGAATAAATTTTAAAATATGGCGGTATTCTGCAGAAAGGGCGGTATTGTACAATTTTGTTGACTTAGACCATGTGTAGTGGAGGGGTTTAAATATAACGCTCCTGATTCTGATCAGTTCACGTGGCAGCTGAGTCAGCATGTGGATTGAAGTGAAAAAGGGGTGTAGTGGTAAGGGGAAAAATATAATGCCTTTGTTTCTTATTGGTTGTTTATTTTATTATTTTTATAATTAATAAACTCAAAATAATTAAAATAAAAGACAACTAATATTAAAAAAAGTTACAACTAAATATTAAAAAAAAGTTACAAAATAATTAAAATAAAAGACAACTAATATTAAAAAAAGTTACTGCTAATATTAATTTAAACATTACATATTCCTAAATTACTTATTTAAACACTAGATAATCCTAAACTACTTATTTAAACATTACATAATTAATCCTAATTTTCTACCCTATGGAGAGTAATTATCCCAGTCCTCGAGTGTGTACCCCGGCGGGGACAGGGAACGATCATTATCGCGACCATCGGATCTCGCATTCGAGCGGATCCAGCAGTACTCACGAGGAGGGGAATAATTGTAGAAGCGTTCCTCTTCTTAAGCATCCCTTAGTGCTTCATACTCCTCCTCAGTGGGCTCCCGGTGAGGAGGGCTTGGAGTGGGGTTGGGGTTCGGGTTTGGTTGGTTCTTCACAAACTGTAGGTGACCCATTCCCCTAACAGCCATAACATAATCTACACACCACACAATCTCATCTTCAGTGAAATCAGCATCTGGGTGTGGGAGTGTATCCTGGGAGTGGAGGAATGGAGGGGACGGGGTTGAAGACACGTTGAGTAGAAGGAGAAGAAAACAGTGGTTGAGGCAGAGACTGAGGAGAAGAAAACACTTGTTGAGGAGGAGAAGAAGAAAACACTTGTTGAGGAGGAGGAGGAGGAGGAGAAGAAATCACTGGTGCACGATGTCTCCGGCGAGCGTATCGCCGGAGATTGGACGGTTCGGCAAGATCATTTGGATATCCACCACCCATAGCTGGTTTGTAGTGTAGTTTTTAAAAAATTGTAGTGTAGTGTTTTTGTTTGTGTAGTTTGGAAATGTTTGTGTAGTTTATATATATATATATATATATATATATATATATATATATATATATATATATATATATATATAGTAAAACAATAAATATAACCGTTCAAAAATAATTGTCCCTTTTCAAACTTCAAACGTTTACTTTGCCACGTGGCATGATATGATTGGAGGAGGAGAATGGTGCTGCGCGTTATATTTAAAACGCCACCCCCCTTTTGCCCAATAACCCCCCCCCCCCCCCCGTAACGGCGTGGGGGCGCTATTTTTGTTTTTAACGCCACTTCACGCTCCCACTACAGGGGGTCTTAGTAACAAAAAGCTTAATTTCAACAAACTTGAAATTTAAAAAATAGAAGATGGTTGAAAAACAAAAATTGTATAGTGCATCTAATGCGTTGGTGTTATTTTTTTTTTTTTTTACAGATTTAAGTAATTTAACTAACTTGAAGAAGTTGGATTTAATTTCTAACAACCTCAACATTGCACCAAGCATCGAAGGTAAAAAGAATTAATGAAAACGTTAAGTGCCCTATTATTCTATAATTCATTTGTTATTACAAACATACAAGACCTTGGTCCTTCTCATGTTGTTTGTATAGGTTGTAAGAGTATAATGAGATAGGAAAGACTAGAGAGTGTATCTCTTGGGGTAGGTAACTATTTCAACGCGAGCATCATATCATGCCTAAGTTTTCTCCCCCCTCAACATTGTTGATCTTAGTTCTTCTTATTTGGGAAGTTCTGTTTCATTGCAAGGCATGTAAATTTCTTGTGATATCCACATCATTAAAAATACAACTAAAATACTAAATTTCATATTCACTGGTATTTATTAACTTAAAATGTCGTTTGTGCAGAATTATCTTCCTTGAAAGAGTTAAAGGAACTTGACTTGAGCTCGTGTGAACTCAACTCACTCACATTAAATGGTATATACGTTGTTAAAATGGGTTTTCAAATTCTAGTTATTTTAAACATTGTTCCTTTGCATCCTAAAATTAGGGTAGGGACACTATATTTTAAAGATACATTTCGCCACTGCTTCAATACAACCTCATAAACATACTCAACAAGACATTTACAAACCAAGATTACATCTTTTACTTACGGTGTGTTTTGTTCGTTGAATGGTTTGGAATTGGAATTTGTGTAGAAATTGGAATTAGAAAGAATTGGATTTGGAATTTAAACGTTCTAAAATGAATTGGAAATTGTTGAAATTGGAATCTCAAATCCTTTATTATTGTGTTTGGTTGGTTAATAAATTGGAATCTATCACCCTTGTCCCCACGACCCGCATCATTGTGACCCGTACCTGTTGGTGGTGAAAATCCTAAGGATGATTTTACCTAATATCCTCAGTATAGTATCTTCGGGATGCTGAAGGACATGACAGACTTCATGATATACCTATGTTTCAACATGTGCACATCCTGAGGATGTACTAACGAACTCTCTTTGTATGATGTAATTGTAGGAACAGCTACGTTACAATATAGACACGAAAATGTTTTCCAACGTCTATATTATAATGACTCAGTCAAAACAGTTATTGAAGGAAGGGTTACACTTGCAAGACAAGGTCTAAGATTGAGGAAAAAGTCAAGGATGTAACCGACATACATTAAAAATAGGCGAAGAAGGTGGAAACAGTTACTTTAACGTCTACCTGAGCAAAAACAGCCACAAACGGTCACATAGAAGATTTCAAGGAACTTAACTAACCAGCTGATTACATGGGACTTGTTATTTACATTCATGTATTATAAATAGGGGAATGTTGGACGAGTATAGGACACATTGCTTTCACTAGAACTATACACACACTCAGCTACTTAGAATAAATTATTGTAATCTTAGATCACTCGTCCACTCATTCATCCAAAGTTGTAATTCTTTTTACCACATTAATATTAACAAACAAGGCAGGGGCCTAGTCTCCTCCCGAGGTTTTAAGCCGGCGATCTATCATTGATCAAGGACTTTCCTCGTACATCGAGTGTCGTTTCCTTATTGCATTTAACTTACATTTGCTTATCTTAGTTAAATCCACATTTCAGCCTAGCAGTTACATCCTCAGGATATAACTGTCCATCCTCAATTTTCTCATTATCATCCCGACCATAGTTGTCAATTTGTAGCATATTTATATTAACAAATCACCATCATGAGAATAACACTAAGTTTTTATCAAACTAGCACTCTACCTCACTTTAACTAATTTGGAAAACAAGATTATTTTTAGTAGATAATTTTTGACCAAAACAATTTGGCGCCCACCGTGGGGCAAGTGGTGCTATTTTAACAAAAAAACTTTGTTAAAACTTTTTTCCAAAACAACTTACTTTACAGAATTTTGACAACTATGTCTTCCTCACAAAAATCTGTTTCCTCATCCATGCCATCCACAACCTCTGCCAAAAATACGACACTGCCACCTCCACCTGCATTTCCAAGAAGTTCTACTTCTCAAATCCCACCTAGACCATCAATGGGGGCATATGGATCTACTCCACCTATCTTTGTGTCAAATTATGAACTCCTCTCTATGTTTGCATTGATGAAATCAGATACAACAACAACACACAAACCGGATGCTGATAAGAGAGATACAATCTCTCAAGTCATCCTCAAGAAGACCAACTGAAGACATGGGGACACCATTGCAACCCAGGGCGTTAGATTTTAATTCTGGCATCTCTGGGGGCATGCATCAAGGAGATTTCATCCCCATGAGCACTGGATTCTCTGCTCCTGAAACGATCACTACACCCAGGATGACAACTATTAGGGATCCAGGATATACGCCTGTGCCATCCCAAGGATATAACAATAACGGTAACAATTTAAGTTCCAGTACTTATACTGCTAATGATGTTGCTTCTTTGCAGGATACAGGTATAAGTCCACAGCTAGCAAGGGAGCTACAGAGAATTAAGGATATGGTGTCAAGTGTACCAGGGATAGTACAGCCTATCCCTGAAGTATCCTCAGCATGTCATAGGGTGTCTTGATTTGCACCTCCTATATGTGATGTGGAGATCCCGAAACGGTTTAAAACTCCTAGCATGAAGCTATACAATGGATCTACAGATCCTGAGGAGCATATAGCTCAATATAGAGAAAGGATGGAGATAAATCCAATTCCTGCTAACCTCAAGGAAGCATGTCTATGCAAGGGATTTGGCTCAACTCTCACTGGTCCAGCCTTAAAATGGCTCCTTAGTGTTCCTTCATACTCAATTACTTCTTTTGCACACTTGATTAATATGTTTAATAATCAGTTTTCTTGCAGTCGAACATTCGAACGTTTGACAAGTGACCTATGCAGGGTGACTCAACCACAGGGGGAATCACTAAGGGAATACATTAAAAGGTTTAGGAAAGAAGCACTCGACATCCCGAACTTGGATGTCACAATGGCAGTACAAGCATTCAAAATGGGGCTGCAAAGAGATTCACCATTCTACCAAGAATTGGTGATGAATCCTTGTAGAAACTTGGATGAAGTTAGAAACAGGGCTCTAAGGTTCATCCGACTTGAGGATGACAAGAAAATTCAAGAGAGGATAGAATCATCCTCAAGATATAATCATCCTAATCGAAAATCCACTCCCACATACGAGCCGAACAGGCATAAACCATATGCTAGGCCTGACAATAAAAAGGTCAATGTGGTAGAGGATGACGATGAGGATGAATGTCCTAAATTATCAGATTACTGTTTTTCTGTGGATGTTACAGGATTAATGTATGCCATGAAGGACCTCGGGGATAAAGCAAGGTGGCCTAAGAAAGATAACAAGGCAGCTTGGAAAGACAAATCGAAGTGGTGTGCCTTCCACAAAGATTTCGGTCACATTACTGAAGATTGTATTGCCTTAAGGAAAGAGATTGCCTATCTTCTTAGCAATGGTCACCTCAAGGATCTTTTAGGCAAGAAGAAATCGAGGATTCAGGATGGCACCACCATCCCAGAAAGAGCAGCATCCCCACCTAAGGATGCTGGTATAGCTAACTTTATTTCAGGAGGATCAGACATTTGTGGAACCTCATATTCAGCTGCTAAAAGGCATGCAAGAGAAACAAAATCAGAAAAGGGAGAGAGACCCACAAGAACTACTCTCTTGACGACCTCTAAAGTGATCAGCTTTGAGGAAGAAGACAGAGAAAATATCCTTGATCCTCATCATGATGGTTTAGTTATAACTCTGTATATTGCTAATCACTTTGTTCGCATGATCCTTGTAGATGGTGGAAGCTCAGTGAATATAATCCAACTAGAATCTTTGAAAAAAATGAATATCCCGGAATCTGAAATAGTTTCCAGATCTTCAGTCTTAGTGGGCTTCAGTGGAGAAACTAAGAGTACAGTAGGAGACATCAAGCAAGCAGTATATGTAGAAGGAGTGAAGTCTATCCAAATATTCTGTGTGATAGATTCCCTATCCTGCTATAGTGTCATCTTGGGGAGACCCTGGATACATGACGTGAAAGCAGTACCTTCGACATATCACCAGTGTATAAAGTTACCTACACCTTGGGGAGTTGTCAAAGTCAATAGTGATCAACAAGAAGCCAAGGATTGTTATACAACATCGATGAAGGCTTCATCACGACAAGCGTAGCAATTACAGAATAATGCACAGTGCCATCCTCAAGATGTCAAGGCACATCCTGAGTAGGATGTAAAGGCTGTTTGCCTTGATGACAATAACAAGGATATCACTGTGCTAATTGGTAAGAATATTCATCATAACATTGAGCAATCACTAATTTCCTTTCATAAATATAGGATGTCTACCTTTGCATGGAAGCACGAAGATATGTCTGGCATCTCTAAGGATTTCATTACCCATAAGCTTGGGATTGATAAGAGCTTCGAACCCATCCAGCAGAAACGAAAAAATTTGCTCCAGAACGAAATATCATCATACAAGAAGAAGTGGATAGGCTGCTAAAATCTAAAATGATAAGGGAAGTAAAATTTCCAAGATGGCTTGCGAACGTGGTGGTGGTTCAAAAGAAAAATGGGAAATGGAGAGCGTGTGTAGACTATGCAGACCTCAATAAAGCCTTCCCTAAGGACCATTCCCATTACCACATATAGATTCAATGGTGGATGCTACAGCAGGCCACGAAATGCTGACATTCATAGATGCATCCTCAGGATTCCAACAAATTCAAGTGGAACCAGATGACCAAGAGGATACAACATTCATGACCCCATCAGGTATATATTTTTATATAGCTATGCCATTTGGACTAAAAAATGCAGGTGCAACCTACCAAAGGCTAGTGAATATGATGTTTAAAGAAAAGATTGGGGACACAATGGAAGTGTACATTGATGACATGGTGGTTAAATCCAAGAAGGTAGAGAATCATCTTCAAGATCTTAAGGAGGCATTTGATATCCTGGATGCCTACAATATGAAGTTGAATCCGTCAAAGTGTCACTTTAGAGTTGGTGCTGGAAAGTTTCTTGGATATCTAGTCACCAAAAGAGGGATAGAAGCCAGCCCCGAACAAATAAAGGCTATCCTTGATCTCAAATCTCCAAAAAATATCATGTACAAAGGCTAACAAGCAGGATAGCGGCCCTAAACAGATTCATCTCAAAATCCTAAGAAAAGTGTAAAGAATTCTATGATATCTTGAAGAAAAATAATAAATTCGACTGGGGACAAAGACACGAGGAAGCATTAAAGAAGCTGAAGGAGTATCTTGTAGCAGCTCCACTCCTGATGAAACCTGAGGATGGAGAACCTATAAAGCTATACCTTGCAGTTTCTGGGAATGCTATAAGTGCAGTGTTGGTAAGAGACTTCGAAGGAGAACAACATCATGTCTACTATGTAAGTAAAACTCTACCAGATGCTGAGACCAGGTATTCTCATCTCGAAAACTGGTTTTAGCCTTAATAATGGCATCTACTAAGTTAAGGCATTATTTTGAAACACATAGGATACACGTACAAACTAACTATCCCATTAAAAATGTAATTAGAAAACCAGAAATGTCAGGAAGAATGGCTAAATGGTCAGTGAAATTAAGTGCCTTTGATTTAGTATATGAGCCTGGAAATGCAATCAAATCTTAGGCTCTAACAGATTTTGTGGCTGATTTCAGTAGTGACATCCTGAGTGAAGTAGAATCTGAAGTTCAACAATTAAAAGAAAATTTAGAAAAATGGACTTTATATACTGATGGTGCTTTAAATGCAAAAGGAACAGGTTTAGGAATACTACTAAAATCGCCACAAGGGGACAAAATACCCTTGCTATTAGATATGCATTTCAGACAACCAATAATGAGGCAGAATATGAAACTCTGATTGCTGGTTTGCAACTTGCTAAAGACATGCATATTATTAATATTGGAGTATTTGTTGATTCTTTGTTGATTGCAAATCATTTTAATGGATCTTATGTAGTAAAGGGTCAAAAACTAGTTGTTTATCTTGAAAAAGTTAAAAATTTATCAACTTCTTTTGTAGAATTTTCACTAACACGGGTACCTAGAGAAGAAAATGCTGAAGCTGATGCTTTGGCAAATCTGGGATCCTCCTTAAATTTACCTGAAGGATCTAAGATTCCTATCATCCACATCCTGAAACCAGCAATTGAGGAGTGGCATCCTGAGGATAATTAAGCACATCCTGAAGATAAAACGGTGCATCCTGAGGATATCACTGTTTTAGTCACTCAGACTCAAGACGATTCACCTTGGATAACTCCTATAGTAAAATATCTACAAGAGGAAGATCTCTTTACTCAAATATCTTAAGAACAGGATACTATTGGCCAACTATGAAGAAGGACGCCATGCGATATTCTCAGAAGTGTGATTCATGTCAAAGACATAGCAACATCCTTCATCAACCTGCTAAACCATTACATCCTATTATTTCACCTTGGCCCTTCATGAAATGGGGGATGGATATAGTAGGAAAATTACCCGTAGCTCCTGGTGGAAAGGTGTTTATATTGGTAATGACTGATTACTTCTCAAAATGGATCGAAGCAGAAGCATTTGTACAAGTCAGGGACAAGGATGTAGTCTCGTTCATCAAGAGAAATATCCTAACAAGATTTGGAGTACCAGCTGAGATCATATGTGACAACGGTTCTCAATTCTTTAGCAAAAGAACGACTAACTTTTGTGAAAGCTGGGGAATCAAGATGATAACTTCAACACCGGTCCATCCTCAAGCCAACGGACAAGCAGAATCCTCAAATAAAATTATTGTCAACATTTTAAAGAAGAAGCTTGGGGAAAAGAAAGGGAAATGGGTAGAAGAACTTCTGTAAGTGCATGATGTCCCTAGGCTAGTATATATGTTGATTGGACGTGTTACGGGGTGTTTGGAGACGTTTATACGTATTTTGGGGTGTTTGGGAACCAACAGGCGAGTAGGAGAACCTTATTGGCGATTACAGTGCTATTCGCCATTATTACATGCGAATAGACTGCTACTCGTGTGTATGTATAGGCGATTAGGCCCAATCGCCTATACTGCATGTGGTTCAGCTGTTCTACTCGCCTATACTATCCTGTACGTGTACGGGAGGTATAAATAGGCCCAATCATTGCCCTAATCATCAGTTCTTGCCTCACACACTCTCCAAACACCCTCCCAAGGTCTGTAAGGTCTGATTTGATCTCTGTAAACACTCGTGCTCTGTTTTTAGTGATTAATCGATAATCTTTTGACCCGTGTGTGTGTTGTGATTACTCGTTTGTCTTAGTTTCATTATCGTATCTGTTGTTAAAGCATATTAGAGGGATTCCGCACCTCTAGTATAAACCCCGTGATTGTTGGATTAAGCGTTATTCGATCCTACAAGTGGTATCAGAGCCGAGGCTCTTGTCACGGGTGTTTTAATAACAAAAACGAGCAAAAACAGGTTGTTTTTGGTGTAAAAGTTCAGATTTTTAAGCAAAAACCTGTTCTTATTTTTGAAACTTTGAGTTTTTGTCAAAAACCCATCTTTTTCAATATCTTGGTGTGTGTTTATGGATTAAAACGTGTGTTTTTGATTAGGTTTTGTTCTAAAAGTGTTTTGGAAACTTTTCCAATCATTTGGGGTATAAACACATTGTTTTAGATAAGATTTTGAGGCAAAAACGGCTGTTTTTGAGCAAAAGTGGGGTTACAGATCAGATCTAGCGATTACGCAGACATACTAGCAATTAGAAAACCCTAATCGCCTATACTTAGGCGATTACAAGTGAGTTTTAAGCGAATAGGCCTGTATTCGCCCTTAACTCACGCGATTGCAGCCCTACTCACATCAATTAAACCCTAATCGCCTATACATTAGGCGAGTACAGATCCCTTGACACAATTAGCCCCTAATCGCCTTTACATATAGCGAGTAGAGGCCTACTCGCCTTAAATAGGTGTGTTTTAGATCCTACTCGCGTGTAAGGTCCCCAAACTCTAGCAATTACACCCTAATCGCCTATAATCACACAAATAGTGTTCCTAATCGCCTATAAGGACCTGAAACTGAAAAATTTGACTAAGTATCGGACTATTATCATACCTTAACATATGGCGAACCCGTGGGGACATCTGAGTCAACCGAGACCTCAGTATAATCAACAAATGAACAATCAATCTAACGTACCCACGAACCCTTGGCAGTATTCAGCAGAACGTAACGCGCAACGGATGCAGCAATCGCAAATGCAAGCGAATGTTGCCGGAATCAATCCGTGGGCGCTAGCTGCTCAACAGCAAATGGTGAACACGAATCCATGGGCACTCGCGGCTGCTGCAAACTCTCAGACAAATCATCTGTCTTCCGTACTCATGAGTGACTTAGAGACGGGTAGTTCTAACAGGGCACCGAAGCTGCAGTACATGTCCGACTACCACGGTTGGAAGGGCAGATTTCAGACATATGTCGAGGGCATCGATGGTCTTGTATGGTCAGCTATCGAGACAGGGTACAGTCGGCCTTTAGTTGAGAACTCCACTACTCCGATCTCTATTGAAGACATGAATGAAGATCAGAGAAAGAAATACAACTATGAGAAGAAGGCGATGGCAGCATTGAAGCAAGCTCTTCCAAAGGACATCCTTCATCAATTCGCTCAGTGCACAACATCACAGATGCTTTGGTTAGCATTGGCTGAGCGAAATGAGGGTAATATGAAGACAAGAAAGGTCAAAATGGATCAGCTCAAAAAGGAGTTCGAGAACTTCAATGCTATAGGGAACGAATCTCTGAGGGATTTGACGGCTAGATACTACCATCTGATGTCAGAAATGTATCAGTACGGGGTCTTATATTCATCTGCGGACCTTGTAGAAAGATTTGCTGAGGCGCTACCTCCTCACTGGCATCAATGGTTGGATATTCTAAAATCAAATAATGCATATCAGACTCTCTCCATCAATGAGTTCATCACCGAGCTGGAAAACAAGGAGATAGAGGAGATCAGGAGAGCAAACAAGGCGCTCATTCCACAGAATCCCAGCATCTATTATGGGAATCCTCTTCAGGACACCAGTGTGGGTGGCACCAAACCACAAACTGCTTTTGTGGTTAACCCGGACCCAGTCTATGCGTTCGACAATTATGGTCCCCCAACTGATGTTCCTCCTCCTACATATCCTTTTGGACCAAACCCGTATCCTTTGAATTATAATGCTAACCAGTTTGGTGTTAACCCATTTTCTCATCTTGCAGCACCAGCGCAGGCAATTGCAAACTTTAGTGGACCCTCTTCTGCAGGTTTTGGCGGGGCTCCAACTACAAGTTATGGTGGATATGGAGGTGCTTCTAGTTCTAATCAAGGTGGCTATCAGACCAATACAGTCCCAGAGCAGCTGAACACTGCGGGTTTGGGAAAGGTGACTGTAGAGCTAGCTCAAGAACACATGGCTCTATTGTCGACTTTGGTGAACTCCTATAGTGGACTGGTTGCTGGACAGATCGGGAATCCTCATCTTACACAGGAGGATTACTCGCAGATTGATAAGGACGACATGGATCTGATCGACATACAATGGCACTTCGCGAGCGTGGTGAGAAGGGCAAAGGATTACATGGAAAGGACGGGAAGGAGAGATGTCTTGATCAACAATAACACCAAGTTTGGGTTTGACAAAACAAAGGTCACATGCTACAACTGTGGCACAAAAGGGCATTTTGCAAGGGAATGTGACCGACCTAAGCAGCAAGGAAATCAGAATCCCTTCAACAACAACAGAGGCAATCAGAATCAGAGGCAGCAAGCTCAGGGTCAACCTAATACTGAGCGTGCCATTGTCCCAGTCAACAACCAGAATCAGAACCAGAGGCCGCCTGCAAACAACAATCAAGGTCAAGCCATGGTTATTCAAGCTGATGAAGGCTATAACTGGAACCATCTGATCACCGGAGATGAAGCTCCTCAAGGTGGTGCGGCTTGTTTTGCTCAACAAGCGTCTGAAGCACCAGCCGAAGTTGAAGAAACTTCGAGTCAGTCTGACATCATCACTTCTGAAACTGAGATGTCTGACTGTGACTCGGAGTGCGATTCTGATAGTGGAGAAGATTTGGAGGAGTTGTTAGCTGAAGCAGATGCATTGATCGGTAAAAGATCGTTTCTTGTGGAGGCTGACTGCGCAGAGAAGAACTACGGCGAATTCTTTGGAGCTCAGAAGACAGCAGCTCATTATGCATTGATGGCCATTACTGAATCGTCGAACAAGGTAAGTTCTTCTTCTGATTCAAAATTAGATTGTGTAGAGTGTAATCAGCTGAAATTCAGAATTAAAGAATTAACTGAAGAAAATCTGAATTTAAAAGCTGATGTTGGTCCGTTGCAAAGGTCAATTGATTCCTTGAGACAAAAGGAGAAAAATTTTCTAAGTACAATTGAAAATTATAAAAAGGATGTTTCTGAACTGTCCAAAACCTTAGCTAACAAACAGATTGCTATAAATAATTACATCAATGAGGTCGAAGACACTAAGAAACAATTGGCCATTGTTAACTGTGACTATGAAAAGATCAGGAAAAAGCTTGAGAGTTATTTAAACTGCAAGTATGTCCTTGATCACATAGTTGAACACTCTGACAAGGGAGGTTTCTCCACCAGTCCCAAATACTCTCAATGTCCACCTCCGGTGAGATTCGAAAATCACAATTTTGATGTCTTGCCGAAGGAGGAACTTGTGGACGTGGCAGCCGAGGCAGCAAAAGCTGCAGAGGCGGCCAAGGTTACTGAAGCAGCTAAACCTGCTGAAGTCACTAAGGTTGCTACTCCTGCTAAAGCTGTCAATTTGTGTGAGAAACCTGATGATATCAGTGTATATGACACTGACACTTCGGATGATGAGCTCGATGAACCTCCTAGGTATGCACCGGTTAAAACTATAGATGTTCCTCTTGCGAATCATATCATTACAACTGAAACCTTGAGTGAACTGCAACCGAAAGTGCAAACCGAGGATGGGAGGAGGATTAAGGTGTTCTATAAGTTAAAAGGGTCTGAAAGAGTGTATGCTGATGAGGAAGTCCCTCTCAGATGTATCACCCCTGGTCTTGTTGCCAAAATTTGGCAAGAATCTGTCATTACCATAGAAAAGGAAACCTGGAATAAAAACAAGGGTAAGGGTAAGGGTAGAAAGGATCAGGGAAATCAGGCTAATGAAAATAACAAGAAAAATCAAAAGTCGAACACCGTTAATCCTCAAAATCAAGCTCAAAGAAACGGTCCGAAAAAGCATGTGACTGAGTTTATTAGATCGAGCGGCACTGAAAGAAATGACGATCCTCAAGTCGATCAGCAAAGAAGATGTCTTGAGGATCTAAAACATAAAAACTCATTTGCCGTTCCATCTAACAAAAGAAACAAAAAGGAGACCAAACCCGAATCTCCTAAGTTTGAAGAATATAGATCCTGTCACAAGTGCGGGGAACGTGGGCATTTAGTTGCTGCGTGCCCTGAATTGAGACGAGAAAGGATCAAAGTGGATGATCCTCCCAGTTCTAGCAAATCCAAGCAACCTGTTTCCCCTAAACTCTCAGAGAAACAAAAGGGAAAACAGGTCGTTTATGATAACCGCAACAAGATTGCTATGAACCAAAAGCCAGTTGATGGCAGGGGTCCACAGCTGAGGGGGAGCACTGTTCCTCCAAAGGTTGAAGCAGCGCCTAAGCCACCAGCAAAGGCTGCAGCTAAACCGCAGGGCAACCCCAAAGCCGTTCCACGCACAGTTAATTCTGAAGTGGATCCAAAATCTGTTCCTCCAAAGGAATCCAAGGCTGGACCTTCTAGCCCACAGGCAAAGAAGAAGCCCAAGCCAAAGAAACCTGAACAGATTTGGAGACCCAAGTCACCAACCAAAGAAGGAGAGTCATCTGCTGGAAAAGGCACTGCGGTACCATCGGAAACAACTCCAACACCAAATGGGAGATGGGTTGACTTTCCGATGTTAGATGAAGTTGGTAGACCCAAGACCGTGAAGGCTTGGGTCCCCCTTAACCACTGAACTTTGAATGTTTGTGCAGGGAGTTCCACAGGGCCTTATCAGCAGCCTATGGATTGTTGATAGTGGAGCTTCAGGGCACATGACAGGCGATTTATCCCTGCTTTTTGACATAAAGAATATCAATGGGGGGTATGTTGCCTTTGCTGGTAATAAAGGGGGTTATATAACAAAGGAAGGAAGTATGAGCAACGGCATAGTAAGCTTTGAAAAGATAAGCTTTGTTAAACAGATAGACCACAACCTGCTGAGTGTTTCACAGATATGTGACAAGAAGTTCACTGTATTCTTTGATGACAACGCATGTTTCATTCTGAAGCCTGGATTCAAAATACCGAAAGAGTGGGTCATGATCTCAGCTCCCAGGGTCAACAACTTATACGTCCTGGATATGAGCCGAGCAATGACAGCGAAAGGTCAAGTCACTTGTTTTCTGTCAAAGGCGACAGAGAAGGAATCGATAATGTGGCACAGACGAATGGGGCACATCCACTTGAGGAAAATGAACCATTTGGTCCAGAACCAACTAGTGGAAGGTGTTTCTGTTAAGAATTTTCATTTAAACGATGTCTGTGTCTCATGTAAGAAAGGGAAGCAGAAAAGAAAGTCTCACAAGCCTAAGAAGACAAACACAGTTAGTCTACCACTCGAACGACTGCACATGGACCTGTTTGGCCCAGTCAATCGAAAGAGCAAGAACGGTGACTCATACTGCTTAGTGGTTACGGATGATTATTCTAGGTTTTCTTGGGTTGTGTGCATGAAGCACAAGAGTGAAACTTTTGATTACTTGAAGAATCTGTTTACAAAATTGGAAAATATATATCAGCTAAAGATCCGTAGGATCAGAAGCGATAACGGAACAGAGTTCAAGAATCACGCTATGGAGGCGTTATGTGCAGAAAAAGGTATTCATCATGAATTCACAGCGCCATACACTCCTCAGCAAAACGGGGTTGCAGAAAGAAAGAATCAGACTCTTATTGAGGCAGCCAGAACTATGCTCGCAGACTCGAACTTGCCTGTGATCTTCTGGAACGAGGCAGTTCACTGCGCGTGTTATACTCTGAATAGGGTTCTAACGGTAAAGAAGCTTGGAAAAACCTCTTACGAGCTTCTAAACCGAAGGAAACCGAACTTAGAGTTTCTGGAACCTTTCGGAGCTCCATGCACCATGATACATCCCGATGGGAAGTTTGGTGCAAAGGCAGAAGAAGGTTTCTTTGTTGGTTACAGCACTCCCAATAAAAGAGTGTACAACAAAAGAACCAACAACGTTGAAGATTGGCTTAATGTCGATGTTCAGCGTTATACTGCCAATGCACCTGGTGTTGGACCTGATTGGTTGTTCGACTATAAGGGTCTATTTGATTCCTTCAACGTGGAGAATTTGGTGGATGATGCTGTAGCGCAAATGTATTACGAATGTGAAAACGCAGCTAGCTCTCTGCTAATGCGTCCGATCGTGGTTAATGCACCTGCGCCTGCTCCATCTGATGCCTCTGCATCCACGGGTCCCCCCGATAAAACCGCAGCAGCAGAAGTTGAGGAAGTTTTTCAGGAAGCGTCAGCAGAGGTTCTCGAATCTTCATCTTCCGACGACGATTTTGCAGAGTCTCATGAAACTCTCACTGAGGAACAAGCTGGAAATGGTGAATCTACCACTACAGCTCCAGTTAATCCGGCAGGAAACAATCAAGCTGGTCCTTCTTCTTCAGCAGCTCCAGGGATAGGTCTTTGGATTGATCTCTCCGGTTTTAATATGCAACCCGCCGCTCCCTCTAGTTCAAGCGCAGCTGAGACAAATATATCTTAAGGTTTGGAGAACCTAAATTTGCATTCGGATGATCCAGTGCCGGCACATCCGGAATCTCGGATTCACGACACTCATCCGATGCAAAATGTGATTGGTAATCCGACTAGCAGAGTCATGACGCGCAGTCAGCTCAGAAATGCTAGTTCAAGTGACAATACAGGTACTCTGGCACTCTATTCGGAAATCAGAAAAGCAGGTCATCAGAACGATTGGTCCTTCGCCTTATATGTTTCTCAAACTGAACCAAGAACTGGGCAAGAGGCACTAAGGGAAGAACCATGGATTGAAGCAATGCAAGCCGAACTTCAGCAGTTCCAAAAGCTAGGAGTGTGGGACTTAGTTGACTTACCTCCAGGCTCGAAAAAGATTGGAACAAAGTGGGTCTACAAGTGTAAACGGGATGACCGCGGGGTGATTATAAGAAACAAGGCTCGATTAGTTGTCCTCGGCTTCCGTCAAATCGAAGGAATAGATTACAACGAAGTATACGCTCCAGTTGCGCGCCTTGAAGCTATCCGGATGTTCTTAGCTTACGCTTCGTACAAACGGTTTAAGGTGTATCAAATGGACGTGAAAAGTGCTTTTCTGTATGGTGTCGTGAAGGAAGAGGTGTATGTTGCTCAGCCACCGGGGTTTGAGGATCCGCTGCATCGTGAAAAAGTCTACAAATTGAACAAAGCGTTGTACGGACTCCATCAGGCACCGCGTGAATGGTACCAAATGCTTAGCAACTATCTGATATCCAACGGGTTCAAACGCGGACTCGTGGACTGCACCTTATTCACCAAGGAAAAGGGTGGTGATCGTCTTCTGGTACAGGTTTATGTTGATGATATTATTTTTGGGTCTACTAATGATGTCATGTGCAAGGAATTCGAAAAGCTTATGCAGGACAAATTTGAGATGAGCTCGATGGGGGAGATGCAATTCTTCCTCGGTCTACAAGTAGAACAACAAGAGTCGGGGATCTTCATCCACCAGACAAAATACGTTGCTGACATCTTGAGCCGGTTCCAGATGGAAGACTCTACTCCAGTAGGCACACCGATTCAGACCAATCACGGGATTGGGCCTGACGAGAAAGGACAAACCGTTGATCCTTTTCTCTATCGAGCTATGATAGGCTCACTCATGTACCTCACTGCATCAAGACCTGACATAATGTTCGCGACATGCTTACTATCAAGATACCAGTCAAGGCCGAAACAGTCCCACCTGGTTGCTGTGAAGAGGATCTTACGTTATCTAAAGGGTTGTCCGACCAAAGGTCTTTGGTACCCTAATGACGATAAGTTTGACCTCATCGCATTTAGTGATGCTGACTATGGCGGATGCAAGACAGACTTAAAATCCACATCGGCTGGATGCCAGTTTTTGGGACCAAGACTAGTCTCGTGGCAGTGCAAGAAGCAAGCCTCAGTCGCCTTATCCACCTGCGAGTCGGAATATGTAGCAGCATCGAGCTGCTGCTCCCAGGTTCTTTGGATACAGCAACAAATGAGAGACTACGGTTTGAAATTTCTTAATACTCCCATTCACTGTGATAATGAGTCCGCTATAGCTCTTGCTAAAGACTCAGTTAACCATTCCAAGGCGAAACATATCTTGGTTAAGTATCATTTCATACGCGATTGCTATGAAAAGAAACTTATCGATATGGTTAAAATCCACACAGACTACCAACGTGCCGATTTATTCACCAAAGCTTTTGACGGTCCTCGATTTGAGTACCTGTTAATCTTAAACGGCATTAAAGTTAAGCAGGATTAGATCCTCATCGGTAATCGTTTTTGTAAATATTTTTCTTTCAAAAATCAGAAAAATCCAAAAATATTGTCTTTTCGCAAATTTTTAGATTTTTAGGGGGAGAAAATTTCAGAAAAATACAAAAACATTCAGAAAATGCAAAAATTCAAAAAAAAAATTGAAAAATGCAAAATGCAAAAATGAGTTTCTTTGGTGAAAATGGGAAGATGATATTAACCAATCAGTCGGACTGTCTGGACCCTTATCATCTTAAAAATATTGGAACTGATAGGTAGCCTCTACAATGATGTGTCGGTAGGCTCAAAATCATTTCCAAGTTCGGCACGGTGATATAAACATAAATCATCTGAATCATGTGTGGATCAACGTGTGTTGGCATATGGTCTTGGTACCGAAATCTCGTTTGATAGCATGCCAAAATCCGAGGTTTCATGGTCTTTAAGAGGTTGGTTCATCCGGGGTGAACTGGACGTCTCTCAGAATAAATAGGAGTGGCACACGTGTCGTACGTTGGGGTAGCAGCCTGCGACTGAGACACCCCTATGTCATTTCCTGAGAAAAAAAAAAACAAAAAAAAATAGAATAAATTCTGATCAGGAGACGTCCGGGAATCCTAAAAGAGCAAAAAGATTCATATATGCCAAAACCCTATTCTCAATGAGAATTCGCTCTAAGGTATCAAATCATATACCTAAAGCATCGTACCGTGAAAAATCAAATATACGGTATTTGACTTGTACCCTGGTTTGGATC
This sequence comes from Ambrosia trifida, assembly GCA_028751855.1. Lineage (NCBI taxonomy): Eukaryota > Viridiplantae > Streptophyta > Magnoliopsida > Asterales > Asteraceae > Ambrosia > Ambrosia trifida. The sequence goes on from CM054129.1 coordinate 6,596,483, forward strand.
TCACTGGTCTCTCTGTTGCAGCGTTTCTGCAGACCTGATCACCACTGAGTCCACTCCTTGTAAAATACGGATGACAACAGCTTACTCACCGGTTACGAGGAAGCTTTGTGCATGACTTGATACGGGAATGTGTCGCGTGGCGGGGAACACCTTGTATCTCAGCCTTAATATTACCTTAAACATATCTAAAGTGCCTAGCGATAAAAATTGATTTTGAGTTTAGGTGGACAACAATATCGACAGTTGTTGTAGGATGCTTATTGGTAATTTAAGCGAAAACTGAAAGTATAGGGGTTCTAGTAATGTCCGTACACTGATATGATTCCCTAACCGTTGAAACTCGCAAAAATATGTTAGTGTACAGTTAGTTGATCTCCCGTTTTATTTTATTTATGCTTAGTTTAGCTTATTTAATCATTCTTGATTGCCGATGATGGAATCCTAATCCATTGTAATCTTACTTCTTCAAGAATAAAACGCCGAAAAATAAAAAAAGGACAACTAATTGAAAACTTGTGTTTTTGCCGGGTCAAAACCGTATGTTTTATCAAGTACATGGGTCGAAAATGAAAGTTTTTAAAGTCATGAGTCGTCATCTGTGTCATGTGTTGAAACGAGGTGAAAAACGTGTGTTTTAAACCTAAACGGGTCAAATTTGTGAAAAATGGTGCTGCAGGGGCAATTTGGTAATTTGTGTGAAAGCTTAAGGCATTTAGAGATTCTACTCGCTATTAATCTTAGGCGAGTACTGCTATTCGTGTGTCAATATAAGCAATTATCCTCTATTCGCTTAAATGTATATGCGAGTAGAAGCAATTATCCTCTTCTAATATTTTTGAACCTTATAAACGAATAGGGGCACTCGCGTGTAACCTTAAGCGAACAGTATCCTACTCGTGCCCAAGTAAGGGCGAGTAGCAGCTTATGTATACACAAACACTTTGTTGTCTTCTTATTATTTTTCAAAACACACCTCTGCTTCTTTAGTTTCCCTCTCGTCCCTCATACCCTACCTCATTCCAAACCCTTGTACCCGTGTCTTTTGATCAGTGATTCTTGTTCTACATCATTAAGGTAAACGTATTTCAGATTTACATATCATAACAACACCATTAAACTGTTCAAATCAGTGTTCTTTGGGCGAAACCCTATGTTGCCGTGTTCTTGATCATTAGGCATTATAATGTGTTTATTAATGCTGATTCTTGATGGGGGTTTGTTAATCGGCCCCCCAAGGATGGTTTTCAATCAACACCTTGACCCATAACATCAAGAAACCAAAAGCCCCAATTTCAAACTTGAAGAACCCTAGTTTCTTACAATGTCCAATTAAACCCGTTTTAGTCCTGGATGTTATAATTATTGTTAGGGTTTTTGATGTTGGGTTGTTATAGGCTTCATTGTGACAATTCCGGACTCGAAACAAGACGCCACGAGAATTCGACAATTTTGGTGTTCAAGAACACTGTTCATGCGAGTATAACCCTACTCGCATGAACAGGTAGCGAATAGACTGTTCTGATCACTTGTAATCGCGTCAAATATACACGAATGGAATGTAATCGTGCATACAGTTCACGATTGTATCTCTACTCGTGTATAAGTTTCTGTACTCGCGTTTAAAGACATCTACTCGCGTTTAAAGACATCTACTCGCGTATTAAGACCTGTAATCGCGTTTAAAGACATCTACTCGCGTATTAGGTTCTGTTCTCGCGTATTAAGACCTGTACTCGCGTATTAGGTTCTGTTCTCGCGTATTAAGATCTGTACTCGAGTATAATGGTCTATCTCATGTCTAATCGCGTATAAACAGTCCTATTCGCATGTCTTGTATGCAATTACAACCTGTAGTCACTTGATACAAGCTGAACACCAAAATTTTGTCAAAGTCTTGTCCGTTTTTGTCCGTTTATGCTTGCTTATGAGTATTTTATCATTGTATGATTCTTATTACGCGCTTTTGGTGTACAGGATGGAGAATTGGAAGACATCGCCAAAACACAACGTTTGTGCTTTTCTCGGACCGATTACAGCGGATAAAGGCAGAATTTTTCAAGGCGTCATCGACTTCCTAAAGCGATCAAGAATACATTATGCGATATCCAAGCAGCACGCTGCTTTCAAGGATATCCTGCTAGAGTTCTATCGAAACGCCAAGGTTGATCCCAAGGCTGATCCGATCGTGATTACCAGTTCGGTTCAAGGAAAAGAAGTTATTATCACCGAACAGATCATTCGCGAAGTGCTACAGTTTGGAGACTCTGAAGCTGATCCTATAGTGTTTGATGCTATTCTAATACGTGGCGGCTTTCTTAGGATGAAGTATTTGGGAAGAGTCGACAAACAGACGATGCTGATGAAAGGATCACTTCCGCCAGAGTTTAAGTATCTTACTCATGTGGTTTTGAAGTGCCTTGGTCCGAGAAAAGGCACTTTTGATGCGATAAGGGATACATTGGCTTCTGCGATTGTCGCTCTGACACTCAACAAGCCTTTTAACTTCTCCAAGATGATCCTGCACCACTTAAAGGAGATCGTGTTATTACCGCCAACAAAGAAGACCTTCATTGTCTATCACCGGTTCCTACAGTTGATCATCGATAGTCAAGTACCTGATTTGATGAAGCATCCGGCTGAATATATAGGGACTGATGATATTACTGAGGTAGAAATGAACAGGATGAAAATCTACAAGGGGCGACCGAAATCTGAATATCCTCCGAATAGACGACTATATGGGCACATGAAGCGAGTAGACTACGCGTCTCCACCAGGCAACAGGTGGAGACACGAAGACAGTGATTCGGAGGATGACTTTCGTGTTCACAGGTTAGTGTTTAAGGAAGGGGACAACATAGGGCGTAGCACAGATGAGTTGGGTGAAAACGCCCCAGGCAGGATTTCTGACACTGCAAAAGGTGATGATGAGGAGTTTGATCCGAATGTTATTGGATTCTCTGAACATTCGGGAGCAGCACAAGAACCCGATACCTCTCAGTCTCATAGAGGTAAGACACATATTGATGATGACGCACCAGTTGACATAACTGATGCAGATGATGACTCTGAAGCCACAGAAGATGAGTCAGCTGATGTACTTACTTTAGAAGAAGATAGAGCTCTCACAGCTGAGGCGAGAGACCTTGCAAGAGATCCCACTTTCTCTCCAGGTAGTGGTGATCTTGTTGCAGATATTGATGCAGAACTTGCCTCCTCGCCTCCTGCAAAGAGACAAAAGACAACCGCCAAGAAGGACAGGGTACGAGGTAAGAAGACGATGTCTGTTAAACCTCAAGCTGAGAAAACCTCAAGAAGAAGACGGTTTACCCTTCCTGAAGCTTTTGGGGATCCAGTGACTCAATCCTCTCAAGCGGCGACAACAGCAACTACAACAACAGCAACAACAACAGCAGCAACTGATACAACAACGTCTGTCCCACTCTCCTTCAGTGCAGCTATGCCTGCGAGTGTGACTATGTCAATGCCTTCCTCGGTAATCTTCACTGAGCCAGTCTCAGTTACCGTTGAAGCGACAAGTTCACAGCTAGCCACTAATCCGATAGGTGATAGAATCAGAATGTTGAAAGAAGCGGCAAGATCATCAGCTGCTAGACCTTCGAGCCAATCCTCATCTTCGACTCCAACAACCAATGAACAACTCCAGCGCCAAATCAACGAGCTTACTGCAGTAGTAGCCGCCCAAGCACGGGAAATGGCCGAAATGAAGAGCAAAAACGCCAACATAGAAGAAAATGAGACGGCGATGTTGGAACGGATTGGAGACACTATCACAGCTAACACTGAGCTGAGAACCACTGTCGACGCACTTACTTTATCTAATCAGCAAATCTTGGAGTCGAACAGGCAGATCATGGAAACACAACAGCAGCTCATGGAAACACAACAGCAGCTCATGGAATCACATCAGCAACTAATTCAGTCTAATCGTGATCTCCAACTCGCAAATGTGAACAACGAGCGTCGAATCACCAAGTATAGGAAGCAAAACACAAGGCTAAGGACTAGGTTGAATGCGCTGACTGGAACTCAACCTAGACTTACTGGTGGTTCGGAAGCTGGAGCTAGTGCTGCTGCTGGTGATGATGATGAGGATAGTGAAGAAGATGATGATGATGAAGAGGATGATGATGAGTCTAATGACGATGATGACAATGATGGTAAGGGTGATGGTGGAGATCCCGGAGCCACAGGCGGTGGTGGATCAACTGGTGGGTCTGCATCGGGACGAACGAAGAAAAGTCACGATCGCAGAGGCAATGATCCCAAGGCAGGTTCTTCTGCTCAGGGGGAGCCAGCTCCTATGATGAGCAAGATTCAAGAACTTCGCGATAAAGTAAAGAAGAAAGCGATAGTTCTTGTTGAAGACGTGGAGCCCCTAAACAGTTACTTTGCATATGATGATGATGGCAACCTGTGTGTTCCTCATGTGTCTTCTGATTATGATCTGGAAGAGGGGGAAATACCTCCTGAGGTTACTTCTGAGGACTTGGAAAAGATCTTTGGCTTAGCACCTGGAGAATCTTCCAGTGCTAGCCACTTCGCTCCAGAACTGCATCCAGATAATCATGAAGTGGAAATGGAAGATGGAACCAATATCACTACACCTGAGTATGTAGTTGATGAGTCGAGCAGCGGGATACCTAAGATCTCTGAGGAGATGCTTAACCAGTCTGAAGAGAAGCTAAAGTCTGATCCTACACCTGTCCCAGACAAGGTGAAAGAGCGACATGACAAGATCAGACAAAAGTATCCTGAGTGGTTTCCATCTGGAGGTGAGTCTGAGAAGAAAAAGGAACCTGTACAGGCTTCTATGTTCAAGAAACAGTTGGTAAAGATGTCAGGAAGCGTGATCAGCTGGGCTTACATTAAACATGCCAAGATGTTGGGAGTAAAGTGGCAGGATGGTCTTCTCTACTTTCAACCATACACGAATATCCTCAGTCTGCCCTTCTGGCATATACGTGATCTGGTTAGACTGCACCTTCCATTGTATCATGAGTCACGCTATGAGTTTGAAGGGTTCTACAACATTATGAGAAGAGAAAGTGTTGAAGGATGGGACCAGTTCCAACCACAGTACCCAAAATCTGTTGTGACAAACAAGATACATCCCATCACAAAGAAACCCATTTGGAAGCACATCATCAAACCACCCGAAACCGCGTCGAAGATTCCATTAGCTCCGATTGAGCAAGACTTCGCTTCTAAGTTGTATTACTGGCACTATGACGCAGAGACCACAGAAGCCGTAATAGTCTTGAGCAACTCGCCAAAACCGTGTAGGAAGATTAGAATATGGGATCCAATGTGGCTGATTAACTGCTCGGAGAAAGACGTGGAGACATTGTTCTTATATCCAATACAACATCTGAAGGCCGAAGCCGATCAAGCATTGAAGTTTCAACGGGTGATTCGTTTCTGTCACGCCAACAAAGTTCATGCAGGATGCGACTGGTCAAGACTTTCCAGGATCGAGACAATGTCAATTTGATGAAGACTGAAGATGCTGCATGTTTGTTTATGTTATGTTTGCTTTGTATGTTTTCAATTTTGAGTCTGTAAAGTTGCTAGTTGTTGCTATAAACGTTGTCTTAAGTAATTTTTGTACGTATACTAGCCTGGTCCAAGGGGGAGTCTGTAAGTGCATGATGTCCCTAGGCTAGTATATATGTTGATTGGACGTGTCACGGGGTGTTTGGAGACGTTTATACGTATTTTGGGGTGTTTGGGAACCAACAGGCGAGTAGGAGAACCTTATTGGCGATTACAGTGCTATTCGCCATTATTACATGCGAATAGACTGCTACTCGTGTGTATGTATAGGCGATTAGGCCCAATCGCCTATACTGCATGTGGTTCAGCTGTTCTACTCGCCTATACTATCCTGTACGTGTACGGGAGGTATAAATAGGCCCAATCATTGCCCTAATCATCAGTTCTTGCCTCACACACTCTCCAAACACCCTCCCAAGGTCTGTAAGGTCTGATTTGATCTCTGTAAACACTCGTGCTCTGTTTTTAGTGATTAATCGATAATCTTTTGACCCGTGTGTGTGTTGTGATTACTCGTTTGTCTTAGTTTCATTATCGTATCTGTTGTTAAAGCATATTAGAGGGATTCCGCACCTCTAGTATAAACCCCGTGATTGTTGGATTAAGCGTTATTCGATCCTACAACTTCCATTCGTACTTTGGGCTGATAGAACTACTTCAAATAGTCAAACACCTTTCTCCTTGGTCTTTGGAGCAGAAGCAATGTTACCTATAGAGATGTTCATGCCTACAGCTAGGAGACATCTTCAAGATGCTACTACCAACTCGGAAGTATTATTGCAAGATTTGGAAGCAGTGGACGAATTCAGAGATGCTGCTAAATTAAGAATGACAGCTCATCAACAAAGGATTGCTAAAGCCTACAACAAAAATATAAGGATAAGAAGATTTCAAGAAGGAGATTTGGTACTAAGGAAAGCCTTCCAAAATACAATAAAACCGAGTGATGGCAAGCTAGCTCCTAAATGGTAAGGACCATACTTAATAGATTCTGAAGCTGGCAAAGGAGCATATTGGCTGTCGACTATGGAAGGAGAAATTCTACCAAGCTCTTGGAATGCTATTCATCTGAAATATTATCATGTCTAGGGATACATGAGACTGATCTCTCTGGAAGAGAAACTATGGTCCGAATCATAGGTGGGAAGAAGGTGAAGGCTGATAGAGATGAATCATCTCCATATGTAAGTATTCTTAACCTATTTCGATTGTTTATTTTAACTAAAATAGTCCATTTAGAGAATTTTGCAGTACCATCCTGAAAGATGGAATATTTTGAAGACTAGAGGGTTGGCCACCCTCTCCTCCGTTAAGGTGTCCGACACCTTCCTAAGGTTTAAAGGTTTTCACCTTTCTCATTGGGTTAGAAACCCCGCCTGGAGCGCATGTTGTTCATATATATTTTCAGGATGGTGGGACCAGTCCATGTAAAAGTGGCTGACAATTTCATCATTTTTGAGATATATATTGAACTCTTAAGGTTTAGACATTTTTCAATGTCTCTTACGTATTTGGCCTAGTCGCCAGGGCCTTGTCGCCAGTTATTCCTAAGATATTACAATAGGCCTTGTCGCCAGAAATTCTCAAGATGCTACATGTTGGTTCTGCACCAAGTCATTCTAAATGGGCTCGACCCCAGTTCACTTAGAGGCCTAGTCGCCAGTATAATAACAATGATTGCCTTTATACAGGTTATTCTCAAACATTTCTTGAAAAAGGAATAAATCTCAAAGTCTATCTTGAAGATATTATACTAGGGGCATCCTCAGAATAATGAAGACCATCCTGAGGATGACAAAGAAAGAAGAACTGGGGACATCCTCAAGATAGTATCATCCTGAGGATGACTAAGCAGAATGAAGGGTATATTCGAGAGATCAGTCTAAGAAGAGTATCTTCAGAAAATAAAGGTATCATTTATATAATTTCCTTATACCTAACATTTGCTAATGTTTGCAGAATATCAAAATAAAAGGACACAAGGATGTAGCGTCAAATGTGGTTACCATATATTATTTATGCATCATAGGCAAAACTGATGTCAACCCCTGGCTTCATACAAAACCAGGACCCATCCACCAAGGGTCAACATTTTCAGGTAAGGTCAGGGAAAGACTTTGGAGCTTTGTCTTGAAAATCAAGATCCCTCCACCCCAAAGACTTTCATTGTTCATACAGACATAAAAAGAAATTGTTTAGAATTGTTCACAAATCAAGCAATATTATAAAAAAATGGGCTCTAGCCTAGTCATCTCATCCTTCATTGCCCACGGGTTCCTCAACCTGGAAATCCTTAGCCACTTCAGCCTCCGTCACCTCAAGCTCTTTTGCTACATCTTCAGGATCAACAGTAGGGTAAGATTCAGGCACCACCTCTTTTCCACCCAGACTAAGGATCTTCTCTTTCCATGCCTTGACATCCTAATCCTCCGGCTTGAAGTTAGGATCCCTAGCCTGCAAAGCCATCCTCACCCTAGCTTGGAAAACAGAGATCATGGCAAATTGCATCAAACCTTGCTTGTACTCCTCCATTTCCTTTTGATGATCCTACGTGCTCTTAGTCTGAGCAGACTTCGCCAACTTCAGTTCAGTTTCAACTTTGACCAGTTTCTTCTCAAGTTGTTTACCTTTGTCAAGAGCAGACTTCTTTGCATCCTCAAGTCTGGCCTTAGTCTCAGCAAACTCTTTGTTGACGTCATCCAGAGATTTCAGAAGATGTTCATGTCCCTATAGATGTAAACAAGAACAGGTAAGTGTTTAACCCTAATATACGCTAAAAATTATTATGAACATCCTCAGGATGGGAGCAAACCTGAAGGATAAACTGTGAGATCTTGCCCAAGACGGCATCACAGCTAAGACCTTCAAAATGTGAGGTCTCTTGAGCAGAAGAGCTAGCTGCCTTCCTCTTCTTAGAAGGTTCCTTAGGCTTGGTTGTAGGAAGAGGGCTTGTCATCCTGGATCTGGAGGGCGAAGCGATCTGAGGAGCCTTGACATCCAGACTGTCAATCTCATCCTGATAAAAAAAGGCAGGCTTTTATTACTGAAAAAGACAAAAAACAAAGGTTCATACAGGGAACAATACATGAACATCTTCAAGATGTAGTGAGTAAAAACTAACCAGACATCTCCGTAGCTTGGCTTGTGGTAAAACTTTCTTCTATTTCAAGAGTCCTGGCCAAAGAGGATAGGTCTATTATTTCCTTGCGTTTGATAAAGGCAGAATCTAAAGGAGGCACAAGTTTTGCAAAGCAAGCACCTGCAAGACAAAGCTCAATATTTTAGTAAAATTTTCAAGATCCGACTATTATTTTTTATCCAGAAAAAGTATTTACCACTTCTTAGCTAGGAAATAGGGATATCATTCCCATAAGGAATGGAATCTCTTCTAACAAAAAAGAACTTAGATTTCCAAGGCCTATCAGATTTTATGACATTATAAAAGAGAGGGGGTTGCTTATTAATAAGCTGAAGCACATAACGGTTTGACCTGTGTGTTTTCAACTTATAAGAATATGATAGGTCCCCAATCTCGAGTTGAATGTCATGATTTTTAATGATATTGTTGCAGACCATTAAAATCCTCCAGATTTCAGGCATGGCTTGGGCAAAAGCCATCCCTGTTACATCAAAGAATTCCTTGATAAAATTTGGGAATGGATACCTCAGACCTAGTTGGAAAGGAAGAAAGAAGAAACAAACCCAGATAGAAGAAGCAAAATCAGATTTCACACTTGGGTCATAGGGGCGAAAAACAGCCGAACTAGGGAAGGCCCCAGAGTTCTTAAGGGCTTGAATATCCCTATCACTAAAAGTTCAAACTTCTTGGTGTGAAATCCTTAGGGATTCCAACACTCCTAGACGCCCTTGTTAATTTCTTGCTCATTCTCAAAATATTTGTTTTAGAAAAATTTTTGTAGGATCAAAGAGAAGAAGAAAGCAAGAGATAAGGGGAAATAATTACCTTTTTTAAAATCTTGTGTGATTATAAAGAAGAAAGGGAAACCTAGATATAGGCGATAGGATATGATGCGTGTAACGGTCATCACGAAGTTTTAGCCTAAAAAATAGCCGTTGCAACCTCGGAAAAAGTTGAAGCATGCTTATTAGAGAAATTAATTGGGAAAAATATTTCTACCGTTAAGAAATTAACGATAACATATTTTTGGGGACAATTGTTGGTGGTGAAAATCCTCAGGATGATTTTACCTAATATCCTTAGTATAGTATCTTCAGGATGCTGAAGGACATGACATATTTCAGGATATACCTATGTTTCAACATGTGCACATCCTGAGGATGTACTAATGAACTCTCTTTGTATGATGTAATTGTAGGAACAACCACGTTACAATATAGACACGAAACTGTTTTCCAACGTCTATATTATAATGACTCAGTCAAAACAGTTATTGAAGGAAGGGTTACACTTGCAAGCCAATGTCTAAGCTTGAGGAAAGAGTCAAGGATGTAACCGACATACATTAAAAATAGGCGAAGAAGGTGGAAACAGTTACTGCAACGTCTACCTGAGTAGAAACAGCCACAAATGGTCACAAACAAGACTTCAAGGAACCTAACTAACCAGCTGATTACACGGGACTTTTATTTACATTCATGTATTATAAATAGAGGAATGCTGGACGAGTATAAGACACATTGCTTTCACTAAAACTATACACACACAGTCAACTACTTAGAATACATGTACCGTTTCGACGTGCACCGTTTCGAGTCGAAAACGGTACGGGTCGGAACGGTTTGGGTCGAAACGCTACTGATCAAAACGGTACGGGTCAAAACGGTTCCGGTCAAAACGGTTCGGAACGGTTCGGGTTGAAACGGCTCGGGTCGAAACGGTACCGGTCGAAACGGCTCGGGTCGAAACGGTACCGGTCGGAACGGTTCGGGTCGAAATGGTACCGGTCAAAACGGTTCGGGTTGGAACGATTCGGGTCGGAACGGTTCCGGTTGAAATGGTTCGGGTCGAAACGGTGCTGGTCAAAACGGTACAGGTCGAAATGGAAGGTAAGCATTTTGTCGTAAAGTAGTTAATGTAGAGAGTATGATTTGTATGTGTTTTTTTAGCGAATTGATGAAAATCCAATGCTCTTTATATTAAGAGAAATATAAATTATGGATGGCAAAATGGGTAGGTTGGGTTGGGTTGGTTGTTGGGTTAGGATGAGTTTGGGTTAAGATGAGTTTGGGTCAAGATGGGTAGATTAAAAAAATGGGTTAAGATGGTTTGGATCAGGATGAGTTTGGGTCTAGATAGTTTGGATTAGGATAGGTTCACATCAAAATAGATTAAAATTAAAAAAAATAACAATAAAAAATAAAAAATAAAAAAAGTAAAAAAAATAAAAAAAGTAAAAAAAAAACAAATTTAAAATTAAAAACAAAGAAAAATAAATTTAAAAATAAACTTTTAAGGCATGCAAAATATTTCATTTCAAACCGGACCGGTTTGACCCTATCGGGCTGGTTAACAATCCAAAATTTTTCATTTCGCTTGAAGTTCTACTCAACATATTTAAATATTCATCAAATTCGTTAGGGATGTTACCGGTAGCAAGTTGAAAAATTGCAGATGTGCATTTTTGTATCGCCGTAAAATTCCATTGTTTCACCCGACGAGTCGGATGAACTAGATGAGTCTAGTGGATACGAAAGGCCTTGCATTTTTTTAGTTGTTTGATTGTTGGAGATATTGTTTTATTATTTGTGGTAATTCTGGTTGAAAAAATGAGGTTATATAGAGGTTTGATTTATTAAAAAAAAAACTTTTTTTAAACGGCTAGCGTTAACGGTCATAAGACCGTTGGCCAACGTTTGAGTAGTGACTGGGATGGCTGTGATACAATATGAGGGGCGGTGTTCGCAAGCATCACAGCTATCATTGGATGGCTATCACTGATCACCCTGTCCAACCTTAACAATGAAGAGGTGGTGTTAAGATGCTACCCAGCTGAGTTAACTGGAGCATTACCCCACACCGACCTTAAAAGTAAATATGTAATTTGCGCTTGCTTCTAGTAGTGGCTCATGAGCCCATGTTACAATCAAATATAAAAAATATCGTCCTTTACGGGTAGCTCAGTTGGTGAATGGACCTAGGATCCTTCTTGGAGGTCCTAGGTTCAATTCCCACGAAGGACATTATAAGAAATGATGGATGACTCCTAGCCTTGGGTCATGAGTTCGAGTCCTGATCTTGCTAGGTTTTACCGGTTCACTACTGTCGTGCCTTCGGGCGGGTATGTGGGTCGGGTTTTCCCTGGAAGCGGGCTGTCAGGCGGGCTAGGGGATTCGTGCGTCCGGGGTGGGCCGGGCTGTGACCCTGTCTTTACCAATGGGGGCCACGTACGAAGTAACCGGCGTTGTTTAGTTGGCCGTTCAAAAAAAATATCAAAAATATCTAGTCCACACATTTATCCTTAGCCTTTGAGTGGTTGACGGGGGAGTCTTTTCTAAATTGACACATATTTATTAGCGTAGGCCATAGTGTTTCAAAACTCGGTTTGTGTTTGTACTCGGCGACCTACCCTGGAGCGAGTATTCGGCCTAATCGGGGGAGTACTCGGGGCTCAAATCGGCCTATAGGGGGTACTTGGAAGACTTGGCCAACTCGGCTATACTTGGCGACCTACCCTGTAGCGAGTACTCGAGGAGTAATCGATCTACTCGGCCTTGTTTTGCAACACTGAAGGCACGCTAATGTGACGGTAACTTATTTGATAAAGGCTTCTGCCTTGTAGTGGAAGATTTTGAGTTCAATTCCAAGCTAGGAGTAGATTAGGATTAAATTGGTGTAATTTAAGAGAGTATAACGTGGGTAAATGATCTAATTCCGCCCTTCACCCCAAGATGTGGATTTTTTTTGCTTGACCCAGATATTCCATTCCCTCACAAACTGGTTTGAAAGGCTCCAAGTGATTTTGTGGAAGAAACAGGAAAAAAATTTTACCTGTTGAAGTAAGGCTATTTGCTGTTTATTTTAAAAAATGGAAGTGTTTCATACGCCAATGCAATTCTGCAGTCATTACCTATTTCAATATTTATTTAATCAGATATATACGTAAACGTTTTATTTCTAAATAAAAAAATATTATGTTATATTCTTACTTTAAGATAGGGATGTGTCGGTACCGAGCCTGTACCGATACCGAATCTTTCGGTACATAATACCGGTTCAGTAAGGTATTGGTATGGTATTGTCCCAGCCGGTATTCATTACAAAATGTTTTCTATATGGTATTGGTACCCAGCCGGTTCTGATACCAAAGTTTTGAAAAAGTGGGTACCGAATCTATTGGCCTGGTACCGGTTGAGTACGGTATCCATACGATACCAGTATTCGATAGCAAATACTCTTATCTATTTTTGGGGGCGAAAAGTATTGGCTAGCTAGTTAGAATATTCTGTTGAAAATATTTCTTCTATTTATAAGCCAAAGCCTTCACTAGAAAATCACCAAATATTTCTGAATCTATACAAAGGGCACACTACTACAAATCCAATCTTTGTTTATTTCGAACTAAAATGGAGAGTTGGTCTTTAAGCAAGCATAAATTATTACTATTAATATTATTGGTTTTCATGGTCGAACAATTACAAGGAGTTTGTATTGAAGATGAGAGGAAGGCGCTACTCGAAATCAAAGCCTCCCTTCACCAGTTATCAGACCGTTTTGATGTCAGCAAGCTTCTCACCACTTGGGTTGACCATGAGATCACTCGTGGCGATTGTTGTGATTGGGAGAGGATAAAGTGTGACTCAGCTGACAAGTATGTCACAGACATCTATTTGAGCAACTTGTTCTTTGGAGATGAATTAAGCTACTGGTGGGACGACATGCGATGGCCGTTAGATTTTTCTCCTTTCCTTTGTTTCAAAGAGTTAAGAAGCCTTGATTTGTCATGGAATTATATAGATGATACAATCGTAAGCACAGGTAACTTTAGTTCAACTTAAATTGTTGACTCAAGGAGTCAAGGGTGGCTTTAAGTTGATATGTTTACTTAAAGATATCACGAAACATAATTAATAGCTCGTTTTTTTTCAGGTCTTGACAGGTTGTCGAGTTTGAACAAGCTAGAGATACTCAATCTAAGCAATAATTATATTGAAACCAACATATTTCCATTATTGGGTCCACTCACTTCGCTCAAAACTTTAGATCTCAGTTACCTTAATGGATATCAGTACTCACCTACTTATGGCACGTTATTTATTACCTTAATTTTATGTTATAACATGTGTTCACACTCTAAAGACCGATCGACTTCTGCAGATATCTCTGAATTTTCAGTTTCGGAAAACTTGGAAGTATTGGATCTTTCTTATTGTGGCTATTATGGTACCTTACAAATTCAAGGTAACATATCACCTTAACTTCCTTTTCATAGGAACATTGACATGTTTTTTTTTAACGGCCAACGAAATTCACTAAAAACTCCCTTCGGAGTTCCTACTCAGTCAAATCAGGACCCCTTCCACCCGGCATAGCCAGACATATAAGGGAGCTCCTAGTTTCACCAAGTCCACCAGTTCCGAGGAAAACCCGACTATCCACCCGCCTGAAAGCACGACAATGGAATAATCGGTAAAACCCGACGCTCTCAAGAATCGAACCCATGACCTTTCAGCCATGAGTCTTCTATCATTAAGCCTCCATACCACTCCACTGGTGGAACATTGACATGTGATTCTCTAAGATGCTGTAGACAAATTAATAATTCCCAAACTAAGACTTTTTCTATCATTTAATACATGCCTGATCGATATTGAATCAACAGTTAGTATTTTAAATAAAACTAGTTGTATAAAATCATGCGCGTTGCGTGTTTTACAATCGAGATTTAGATGAGGTGTTAATCAATCAATGAATTATACAATCGAGATTCTATTTTGGTTGTAAACCTTAATAAAAATAAAGAAATCTACATATAAGGTAACACATAAGATTTGTAACGAAATTACATAAGATTATGTTATTTATATTAATAGTATATAATAAATTTTTTTAATAAAATAATATAAATAAAATAATAGTATATAATATATTAATAGTATATAATATAATAAAGTTTTTAATAAAATAATAGTATATAATATATTAATAGTATATAATATAATAAAGTTTTTAAATAAAATAATATTATAAATAAAATATTAATATTTTTACTATTCCTTTAAGTTACTATTCAAATAAGTTTGTAAACTAATAGTATATAATAAAACAATTTTATTGAATTACATCATAATATACTACTTTCATTCCATTACTAAGAAAATTACATTAAGATAGCTGGCAGGCGGGCAACAAGCTGTGCCGCCATCCCTTTCTGAATAGCAAACCCTAATCTACTAAAAACGTAACCCTGCCCACCCGGAGCCGAGACACTACTATAAATAATCCGCTGGACCCTGGTCAGGAAACGGGTAGCCTCCGGTGCCATTGAGCCAAAGATATCAAAAGCCAAGGGTACAAGAACGTGTTGTTTTTCCTCGCAGGCTTTAGCATGTTTTTCTACCTTCTTTGCCTCTGCTTTCCGCACCGCTTGCCCTGCTACAAAGCCACTATCCCTCAACCCAACTAGAGGAGATACACCCGTCAGGTCAACACAAGCATGCTTCCCCACGACCCACCCAAAGACAAGGAGATCTGCTGGTCGTAGGGTAGATCTCCCTTCAGCTGGATCCGAGAGGAAGTTCACAGGGGCCTCTTTCTTAGCTGAGATCCAGCCCGTCTTAAAATGTCCCACAGAATGTCTTGAACCCATTCATGCCGATATTTGAAACCGGGTAACTCCTTACAATGAACCGCATGTTCCCGGTATTCATCCATGCAGGCCTTACGGCAAATCGGACAGATTTCATCTTCCTAGTACATGGAGATCATCAAACGATATTTAAGAATGTACATGTATTCAATAGCGGGCATGCTTTGGCCTAGACCTTCGAACGGGATAACAGTCAAGAAATCTTGGTAGTGGGGGCTTTGCAAGCATTCAATGACTGCCCTCTGACGGGGGACAGACCAAAAACTTCACCCAGGCTCTGAGCGATTTTGCCAAAAAGGGCATTCGCCAAAGTTTTTCTAAGGCTTTGGGGGTGTCCTTGTTAGAAAAACCGCCAATATCAAAACCTGTGAGATAGTCATTTAGCTTTTCGAGGGTCTGCACGTAGTCCAAGTCTGCACCGACAACCCCTCTATTTCGTAGGATGTGGTCTTGAAGGTTCTAGGACTGAGTTCGCGACACCACAAACGCATACAACCCGACATCCTTCGCAGAGAGGAGCCCTAATCCTCCCATACGCATCGGTAAAGACGCCATCTGCCACTGTAGGTCACCAAGGAAAGGCCCCCCACATACCATTATGTCTTCAATGGCTTCTCTTAGACCCTTGTCAAATGACACTGCTTCATCCATCATGAGGGGTTGGCAAGTCCGTAACCCAAAAAGCAACTTAGCAACCCTCATACAAGACCTGAGCAAGATGAGTTCACTTTGGGGATCCCTAAGGCAGCGCAAGAGTTTCATAAGTTCAACCGTGCGCGATGCTCTCCGGCCTTGCCAATTCGCGGATAAAATATGAGTCACGGCTAACGGCCCCTCTGAGGAGCTTCACACCTTTTTCTGGCCTACTAATCCCACTGGGAAAAAGCCCGTCCCGAAGTTTCACCCCATTACAAGAAGACCAAAAAACCTCTGTTTTCTTAATATTAAACTAAAGCCCCAAGGATGCCCTTCCAGCCGGATATTGTCTAAGGCTTTAGCAACTTTGGTGGCATCACCAATAATCATCCCATCGTCCAAGTACCAGGCATGAAATGGGAGTTTACACTTTTCTTATACCCGGAGAAGCGTACGGTGTAAAGCAATGGCGAAAAGGAGGGGACCTAAAGGGTCCCCCTTCTGAACCCCTGTAGTAGCCCCTATACAATCATTACCAACATACAACCTAGCTGGTTGGGCATATAAGAACTGGACCCATGGATAGATAGACGGACAATGTTGATGAACCTCTCGAAGAAGGGTGGTGTTGTCGATCATATTAAACGCATTCGAAAAGTCCACCGTGAGCATAGCCAAAGACCCGTCCGCATGGAAGGAGCTTAAGAACTTGTTCACGCTGTGAAGCACCGCCTCCGCCCCATTGGGAGTTCCCACCCCAAATTGAAAGTCCCCAAGGTACTTAGCCATTTCCTTCCAACCTTCCTCATAGCTACTTTAGAAACTAATCTGTGCCAAATGGCCCCAACTGCAATGGGCCGAATCCCGTTATCATGTTTCAATAAAGGGGCCGAAGAAATGAATTTAGCTAGAACCCTTGGGCACAAACCCCCTAGCCAAAGGTTGACGACTGCAGTAATAGCTGAGAACAACCCCATGGAAGTCACTAACCCTTCTCTAATAAGAGCGTCTAGAAAATGTTGGGCCCTCAGACCGTCCCTCCCACAGGAAGTCCCTTTAGGGAAAGATTGGAGACAACCAGTCACACAATCCATATCCACAATAACGGCGGGCATGACGTTAGAGTTGGCGGGCAAGGACGAAGGAGGCATCACTAGATTTTAGTCAATAAGGGCTTTCATGGTAGAGTCCCCAAAAGGAGCAACCCCACTGGAACACAACACCTTGACAGCAGCTATGAAGTGACCGTCCCTAACTTTTCTTAGGCATTATTTGACATTAGGGCTCTCCGGAGAAGGCTCAATCCCCCTTACATCTTAGGTAAAGAAAACACCTTCCCCCGCTCTATCAAAAAGGGAAGAAACCAAATCTGCAAACCCAGAACCGGCTTTCCACAAGGAAAGCGCTTACAGGATGCTACTACATTGCAAGGATTTCCTATTCTCAAACCTCCGCTCCTGCCTAGTGGACGGTTTGACCACCCACATGGTACACCTCGGCAATAAAAGCAATTTGACCCAACTTTCTATAGACCCTGGAGAGGCAGCCACCTTGCGTAAGGCACCTGTCAAAGCTTGGGCAAACGCCAATCGACGGCTCGGGGGAATGCTCTTGATAGTTTGAATGGGTAGAGAGAAAACCTTTTCTAGGAGAGATAAGTCCTGACAACCCCTCCTGAAGGACCCGGTTCCATATCAACAGTTACATAACGAGATTTCTGAATCCCAACAATAAAATCTTCTATATCTCTTGTATTTACAAAGAAGGAGAAGACATCATTAGCGCCGTGATTACACCCTTTGCTAAGAGCATGCATCACCATGCACCTCCCACATGGCCATTTGGCCCCATCTTAAAGGGCGCCCCCAACATCCATAAAAAGGTCCAAGTCCTTAGATATTGCATCTCTCAAGGCTGAAAACCCACGTAGACCCTGGTTTACCATCTTTACAGTCATGGAAATGTTTGAAGGGGCATGCTCTAAGCCCACTGCTTGAGCCAGTGCCAGAACCTCCTAGTTTACCAATCTGATCCCTTTTTTTAGGAGCCATAAACACATTCAAACCAACCCAAATAAAAAGCAAGAAAAACCCAAGGGACCCCTACTTGAGGCGAGGTAGGGCAATATAAACAATAAAAACAAGGACTTAAAGGGGGAGCAACCAACAATTGCTCACCTCCTACCCGTTAACCGCAACAAACCTATTTATGTCATCATCCTATATTATTATTATTACTATTATTATTATTATTATTATTATTATTATTATTATTATTATTATTATTATTATTATTATTATTATTATAGTTAATAATGTGAAAGGAAATTTGTGGGGTCAAAGGAGAATCATGGAGTATTGTTGGTGTTTCCAAATTCAAATGTGGTTTTCGATAAAAAAAAAGGAATTTTAAATTCCTTTTATATGTTTTCGATAAAAAAACCGAGTTTTGGTTTCCAAAGCCGTTACATGGTTCGATTTTGAAATCCCAAATTAGCCGCTACAGAACAAAATTACAACCGAAATAAAAAAAAGGTTAAAAAAAACAAAGTATGAGACATAAAAGAATTTGGTTGAGGATCGTGTTGAACACATGCCCTTAAACCAAATTTTGAGCATAAGCAATTGGTACTGTCGGGAAAGACTCTAAAAACTCAAAGGTATACATTAAAAATGAAGAGTAGACAAGATCAAAGAGTGTTGGAGAATTTTTCGTACGAAATGTTATCTTGTGTGTTTTGTTAATAGTGATGTTAGATGTTAATCTTGATTTTAGACTTATGTTAATAATAATTGTACATATGTTAATAATACTTATCCTAAGTAAATAATGTTGAACGGTTATATAACAAACCGGTTCATCAAGTTAGTTATAGTTAGTTATGGTTTCGGTCTAGGGACATGTCGGTTGATAAACACATCGATTAGATTGTATAATTAGGTCTCTCTATGTACATTTTATCATATTTAAAGTTTGTGTTATTATAACCGACTTTCAAACTTCCCTCCAAACTCATTTCCCTCTAAAACCGATTCAGAAAATTCAACATGGCATCAGAGCCAAGATCCAAGACCTGTGGAATATTCGATGTTGAAAGAAAATCCAAAGATGTTAGTATCATGGGGAAAGAGGACAGGTGTGTTGCATCGTTCATCCCTAGTGGTGTGTTCGATCGTGATGATCGAAAGTGGAAGGCCAAGGAGGCAATAACCGAAGAATATGAGGGTTGTGAGAATCCTCTCAACATCAAGTTTTCAAAGTTCAACATCGAATCTTCATCTAAGATCCAATAAAGTAAGATATGGAAGGCCCAAAATGAATTTAATAGCCAAGTAAACGCAGAAAAGGAAGTCCTCGAACATCCACCAACAATGTTTTGTAGCAAGTGTAAAGAACTGTTTCACTATAGGAGAGACTGCCCGAAGAAGATTGGCAAAACGGAGTTCATGGTTAAAGGAACCGATGAGAAAGGATGGGACGACCTGTGGTATGCGATTCTAACAAGGAGAGAACATGGTTGTGGCGATAGAAATCAATTCACAGTGTTAAGCAATTCTTTTGGCGTAGAAGGTTGCCCAAGCGGTTACAGGACAGAGTATTTTCGAGGCAAAGGTTCGGTGGTTATCACGAGTGGTGGACAGATTCATAAGATTAAATATGTTTTCTATATTCCCACTCTTAGACGAAATGTGTTGAGTATGGACAAACTCACACAAGAGGGTCTAGAGATTGAGTTCGATGGTGATATATCTCATATACGCAGGCCTATTACTCAGAAAGTTAGAAAGATAATCACTTGTCGAATTTGTGATGGTGAATATCACTTCACTTTTAAGTGTCTTGATAAAGATAATCAAGTTTGGAAAGATACCGAAGGAGAATTATATGCGCAGAACAGAAAAGAAAAGGCGCAGAACAAAAAAGAAAAGCAAGTTAGATTTGAAACCGGTATCATGGAGGGAATTACCGAGATGGATAGAGAAAGAGCGTTCGTGTTCAAAAACTTTGAAGCATTCTCCATCAATAAAGATGAAGCCGAAGGGTTCATGGAGAATGGACCAATAATGTATCCAACCGAAGGCACCAAGTTACAAGATTGTGTCGTTTTTATGGACTTGATCCATATCACCACCATGGTTGAAAGATACAAAAGAAAAAACGAATTGGAATTCAAACGAACCATAGAATGGTTTATAAAGGATTTTCTAAAGATAAAGATCAAAGCACCAATGCCTCCAAGGGACGAAACTAGATATCCAATAAGTTTGTTGGACCTTTATACAAAAGTACAAGTATTCGGAAGGTATAACAAGGTGACAGATGATGACAATTGGGTAGTGCTCGTCCGTGATAACTTCTTCAGATTTGCGTGAACTTAAGACATTGCTTCTTCATGGATTGGTTCCTCAAGGTGACTTTTATGATTGCTATGTCAATGGGATACGGGAGAGGGCTACCAAGTTTAGTAACGATAGATGATATTGCAAGGACTCTAAGACAAGTCTATGTTCGATACCTCGAGATGATGGAATGGTACCATCTAAAGTACAAAGGAAAAGAATTGGTAGTCGAAGTCAAGGACGAAGAAGACAACATTGATCAAAAGAGAAAGAAAGCCGAGTGAAATGATCAAGATCTCCCACCAAAGAAAAGGTCCCGTTCATCCTCAAGCAAAGAATAAAGATCAAGAAGAAGATCGACCAAAATCAAGATTAGGGGGGAAATTGTTATATGTTAATCTTGATTTTAGACTTATGTTAATAATAATTGTACATATGTTAATAATACTTATCCTAAGTAAGTAAATAATGTTGAACGGTTATGTGACAAACCGGTCCATCAAGTTAGTTATAGTTAGTTATGGTTTCGGTCTAGGGACATGTCGGTTGATAAACACACCGATTAGATTGTATAAATAGGTCCCTCTATGTACATTTTATCATATGTAAAGTTTGTGTTATTATAACTGACTTTCAAACTTCCCTCTAAACTCCTTCCCCTCTAAAACCGATTCATACTCAAATAATATTGCATACCAGTTCAGAAAATTCAACAAGTGATACCTTTATCTATGTTTCCTTATTAAGGAGGAGACATGTCTAGAATAGTAATTATACACAAATTTCAAGATGAGATATCAAGAGACTCATGCTTTAACATATCTATGTCATGTAAAAGTTCCCCATAATACCCCTTATTGCATTATCCACTTGTACTATAACTATATAACCTACAAATCTTTTGATTGGTTAGGGCTTTAATGCTAGATTGTTATTATGATGATAAATATAATAATAACAATGATAGTTATTAATCATTTTCGACATAAAAAACATTTAACCATTCATGTCCAGAAACATATTCTAATCATTCATGTTCATAGATGATTATTAAGACTGTTTCCAATAAGTACATTTTTATGATGGATGTATGAGATATTTCCAAATCTCTTTTATGAAAATATGACATGGTAAGTATATGGCCTTAAAGCATTAGTGAATAGATATTGCACCTAATCGTGTATGCTTATCTAGAAGCTAGGTATGATCCAGTATCATAAACAAAAAAAAACATATATATACAAACACTTCAACAAGTTTTCTTTTTATTCTTTTTTCACCGGTTCTGTTTTGCACCCTCATCTATTCTATACTATATTATAAAGCATTTTAAAAGGACTTTTTAAAAATTATAAAGTACATAAATAATTGCTTATAATACAACACATAATGCATATGTTAACTAACTTTTGAGGGTAAACTTGTCTTTCCTTATAGATATTTAATTGTAAGTGATTTAGATTAAATATTATTGTGTGCCTCTTATTCACTTTAAAAGCTCTTGGACTAATCATGTGCTTCTCATTTAATTATTTAATTAGATTAAATAAAACTTAACCATTGTATCTCTTCATCTTCTTAACGACAACCTAAACTTTAAGACGATGTTTAATGGTTTTACTTAGACATTAATCTTATGTTATAAATATTAGACAAACTAGGCTATCTCGCCACACCTCTCGACCCGTAGATACTCTACCTTGGATGCTTTATGTTTAAAAGCGACTCTATGCATTATGTTAATCGGCAATCCTGCAAAGTAGAAGTGTACCACCATGTTCTTCTCCGAGTTTCAACACCGCAATCACAAACCACAGTCTGTCACTCAACCTCCGCGACTTCCGGCCTCTGCGATATAACTAACATCGAGACCAACGTTGAAAAACCACCCAGAATCTATGACCGAAGAGGTATGGTATCAAAACATTACAAATACCATACCATCGCCCAACTAGAACCGGCATCGCCTGGCGTCCATCCGCCCGTTTTACGTCAGCGGATCGTTTAGCGTCCATCCACCCGTTCTACGTCAGCGGAATGTCTGGCGCCCACCCGCCCGTTTTACGTCGGCGATACATCTGGCATTCAACAAGATGCTAGAAGCAGCACTACCCGCCCGTTTTACGTCGGCGATACACCCTGGCGCAGTGGCGCCCAATAAACGCCAGGCGCAACATCGTCCGCGCGTTGTACGTCGGCGGACCCAACATGCTTCGAAGCTTCCCCAGCAAGCCAAAGGAAGCTTCGCCAACACAATTGGAAGATACCTTTTTGGGCAGCTTTGGGACTCACCCCTGCCCCAAACAAAAATATCTCTGACAAAGCAGGCGGCCCGTCAGAGTTCCTCTCCAATCAGAAACTGCTCTCAGTCTGACATGCAGAAAGGACGACGACGTGGTGGCCTCTTAGCCAAGATATCTTCCTGACAAGCAGACTTTCTCAACCTGTCTCAAAGTCCAAGAAAGGTATGATTATCCACCGCCCTCGGTCTACCAATAGGCGAGCGCCACGTGTACCAACCGTCAGGGCGGTAACATCCCCCCTTAGCATTTTACTTTCTCCTTTTTATCAAAACCCACTTGCACCATGTGGGCTTAAGGACTTGGGCCGGATTATGGAGACACCTCTACCTGGGCCAGGCCCCATTAAGGGTAGAGGATGGGCTGAGAAAGTATGATATCTAGGTACTATAAAAGGAGGAGCTCCTTCTCCTTTTATTGGCATCTAATATAACATATACTTTCACTCAAGAAGAATACAAACTCTTTCGTACCTTCTTCAACCCCTTGTTTATTTTACTAACTTTTAGAGGCTCGGCTCTTCTAATCGGTAGTCTCCTAAACTCCTTAGTCTTGCCCTTAGACCCTCACGTATTTTATAAACACACTCTCTTTACAATATACCGTAGAACCATTCCCTGGATTAGCGCCTGTTCGGTAATCCAGTATTCGTGTTTCTTCATTGGCGCCATCCATGGCCTTCCACAACTACTCTAAGCAAAACAGCTAAACTAAATATACCCATTAACCCACATTGAAAAATGACTACCTCACCTCCAAGAGTGTTCACTCCATCTGGGGTCGTCGAAGATATCACCGACGTCACCCCAGGGTCTCACCCAACATCAGGGGACCACGACAACAACCAACAACACCCCGTCATTACCCCCAGAAACCTAGAATTCCAGGCCGCCGATCCAGCCCCTCCAACCGAGGAGGAGATCGACGCCTTGAATAATGACTGGTACAAACGTCAGAAACAAATTTCGGATGCACAGCTGGAGCGTCGCCGACTCACCGGAAAGGCAATCATGGGTTCCTCCTCCAAACAACCCACGCGACTCACGACTGCTGCCCGTCACGGGGAAGGTTCAGGGCAACCCCCTGCGGACCAGGCCCGTGCAGAGCGCAACCAGTTCCACAACGACTATGACGAAAGTTCATGGGAGGATGATGCCTCCAAGGACTACTGCCATAGCCCGTATTACAGGCGGGGACGCTTAAATAGATACAACGATGACGCCACCACAAACTTGTCGCTCCCCTACAGACCAACGGCCTTCGCAGACAAGTCCAAATTTACCCAGCGCATATCTCAAGCACCAATCCTGCCGCGACAACGCCTTCTGACCAACGTCAGAATATATGACGGTCTAACCGACCCTGACGACCACCTCGGCATCTTTAATCAAGCTGGGGCCGTCATCGGATGGACCCTACCTGTCTGGTGCCACATGTTTGCTCAGACACTTACTGGAGCTGCCAAGGTATGGTTTGATAACCTCCCCATCAGAAGCATCGATAGCTATGAGCAGCTAATCGACAAATTTTCGCTCCATTTCAGCCAGCAGCGTCGCCACAAGCGCGACAAAAGCCAGATCTCTCTGTGCAAACGGAGAGACACTGAACCGCTCGAGGACTTTATCGTGCGGTTCAATAAAGAAGCACTCCTGTTAGGAACGGGGGACGAGGCAACTCGGACCTCCTTCCTGGCCAACGTCAACGACGACGGCCTCCAACACACCCTTCAAGGGAAAGATGGCGTCCCAGATTCCTGGGAAGAAGTTTTCCGCATTTCCAAGCTATATGCGGGCAACCAAAAAACGATGCGCCAAAACCAACGTGGGAGCTCCAGCAACAGCCGCAGCCACGGCAACAACCGAGCATCTGTCTGGAACCGCATCTCAGGTTCCATTGACGAAGGCCGATACTCAACCTCCGGCGACACTCGAAACTTAATCGGCAACAAAAAACGCGCGACCAACGCAGCAGCGGCCGCCAGAACCAAGACTGGACCCCCTTACAAAAACACCATCCCAGGTGCTGTCACAAGTCCTCTCAACTGGAGAGGTAACTTTCAAAATCCCAAAACCCATGGGCACAAAACGAAAAAACATTGACACCACCAGATTCTGTGATTTCCACAAAGACGTGGGTCACGACACCGATAACTGCTAAAGCCTCAAGATGGAGATCGAGGCGACCTTACGCTCCGGGAAGTTGGCCAATCTGGTCAAGAATGTCCGCGCCGGCGCACGCCGGTCAGACGAACCCGCCAAGGCCATCAAAGACATCAAAACACACCACATCCGCGGCGTATACAACCGACAGTGCAATATGACGCGCAACACCAAGCGGAAAACAAACTTCTCTGACATGGCGAACACGTCGCAACAACCAGAAGCCGCGATAGTCGGAAATTGGATGGAGGCTCAAGTCATCCTCCCAATAATACCAGGGGGCGCAAAGTCAACAACCCCACTCACCATCACAACACTGTTCGGACATTACTGAACTTACAAGATTATGTGCGGCGGCGGAAGTAGCTTCGACATCATGTACCAACAGTGCTTCGACCAACTTGGCGATGAAGACAAAGCACGCCTGCAACCAGATGCACCCATTGCCGGTTTCTTCAACGAGGTAATCCACCCCATTGGTAAGTTTGACTTTAGAGTCAAACTTGACGATGGGACACACACCCGCTCCGAAATTTGCACCTTTCACGTCATCCCAGCCAATTCCTCATACGACATACTGCTGGGCAGACAAGGTCTGGAAAACTTCAACTCTACCACTTCAACTCCTCACCAAACCATAGGTTTTCCAACACCCACGGGGATTGCATACATCCGAGGCAACCAAGAATGCCTCATGACAATTGCGCCGGCGGAAGACACTGCGCTGCCAGCGCCACCCTCACTAAAAGAAGAAGGCTGGGTTCTCAACCCAGCCTTCCCCGAACAAACCATTACCTTGGGGCCGACTCTGTCCCCCCAAGTGAGGATACACCTAAAACAACTATTGGTGGCAAACAAAGACATCTTCGCTTGGCAGTCATCAAATATGGTCGGCGTCCCAAGACACATAGCCGAGCACCGCCTCAACACCTACAAGGACGCGCGCCCAGTAGCCCAGAAAAAACGACCACTGGGCCCCGACAGGGTCAAAGCCATGAACGAACAAGTCGATGACCTACTCGAAGCAGGTATCATAAGAAAATGCAACCACCAAACCTGGGTAGCTAACCCTTTCATGGTCCTCAAGAAGAATGGGTCTTGGCGCATGTGTGTCGACTACAAAGACCTCAACAAAGCATGTTCCAAAGATCACTACCCCCTTCCAGAGATTGATATGAAGGTAGACTCTCTAGCGCCATTCAAATACAAATGCTTCCTCGACGCATATCGAGGATATCATCAAATACAAATGGCCTATGAAGACGAAGACCGAACCGCCTTCAGAACAGATAGAGGGGTATACTGCTACACCAAAATGCCCTTCGGACTCAAGAATGCTAGCGCAACCTACCAACGCCTCATGGACCATGCCTTCATCAACCAGATCGGCGTCAACCATGAAGTTTACGTCGATGACTTGGTAATCAAAAGCACCCAAGAAGACACCATCCTAACGGACATTCAGCGCACCTTCGAACAGTTGCGCGAAATCAAGATGAAGCTCAACCCGGGGAAGTGCTCCTTCGGAGCCGAAGAAGGAAAATTCCTAGGCGTCATTGTCACTAATGGCGGCTTCAAACCGAACCCGGAGAAAGTTCAAGCTATCCAACGCATGCCATCACCAAACTCAATAAAGGACGTAAAGACATTGATGGGACGCCTAGTCGCTCTTAACCGATTCCTATCAAACTACGCGTCCAAGTCTTTTCCTTTTGTTCACACCCTACGGAAGTGGCTTTTCGTGAAATGAAGCAGTGTTTGACCTACTTACCAACTCTAACAACGCCTCTGCCAAAGGAACCACTTACACTGTACCTATCCGCATCCGAAACAGCGATAGGCGCGGTACTCTTGGTAGAACGCAACAAAGTCCAAACACCAATCTACTACATTAGCCGCACCCTTGCAGACGCAGAAACTAGATACTCAACGATAGAAAAACTCGTCCTTGCGCTCGTACACGCGTCACGAGGATTGCGACGATATTTCCAAGGACACCCAATCAATGTCCTAACAGATTACAGAATCAATACCGTGCTCTCCAAACCAGAACTCTCAGGTCACCTAGCGAAATGGGCAATCGAGCTAGGCGCACACACCATCATCTACAAACCCAGGACCGCGATCAAAGGACAGGTTCTCGCAGACTTCATCGCAGAAATTTCAGCGGATAAAATCCAAGACTGCAAACACGAACAAGACCCGAAACCTGTCCCAGACTCCCGCGTAACATGGTCACTATACTCGGACGGAGCCTCCAACGACCAGGGCGCCGGCGCAGGCTTACGCCTCGTCAGCCCTGACAAAACAGAATTTACATACGCCGTCCGCCTTGAGTTTCCAAGCACAAACAATGAGGCAGAGTACGAGGCATTCCTGGCGGGACTACGCGTAGCCGACAAAATGGACGCAAGACACCTTAACGCCCATGTCGACTCCATGCTCATAGCAGGTCACATGAATGGCGTATACGATGCCAAAGATCCGGTCTTGGCCCAATACGTCGACCAGGCCAAGCTCCTCACCAAAAAATTTACAACCTGCACAATCGTCCATATCAACCGAAGCGGCAACAAAGAAGCTGACGCACTCAGCAAAATGGCCTCCACTGCCTAGCCACATATGGCCAAAGAGGTACGCATTGAAACTCTAGCTCAACCATCAGTACCACAAAGACAGGTTAACATAACACAAACAGGCGCCGGGTCATGGATGACCCCCATCCAAGCCTACCTAGCGACAGGAACCTTACCACCTCAAAAAGCGGAGGCCCGAAAACTCCAATATAAATCCCAGCACTACCAACTCATGAATGGAGTCTTATACCGACGCTCCTATCTCGGCCCACTCCTGAGATGCGTGGATACCGCGACGGCCACCTCCCTTATAAAGGAGATCCACCAAGGCATATGCGGCATCCACGCAAGCCCAAGAATGGTCGTCGCCAAGATTATGAACGCCGGATACTACTGGCCGGATACTACTTGCGCACTTGCTTCAATTGCCAGCAACACGCACCAAATACCTTGTGCCCAAAAAAGGATCTGGTCCCAGTCACCGCCACCTGGCCATTCTAGAAATGGGCTATCGATCTAGTCGGCCCATTCCCAATGGCCCCTCGAAAGATATAATACCTCATCGTCGCCGTCAACTACTTTACAAAATGGGTAGAGGCCAAGCCACTCGCTTCAATCAGCGCCGAGCAGATCAAAAAATTCATCTGGGAATTCATCATCTGCCGCTTCGGCCTACCTATGGAAATCGTCACATATAACGGAACGCAGTTCGCAGACAAAAAACTTCAAACCTGGCTAACACAACTAGGCGTCAGCCAGATCTTCACATCCGTCGCCCATCCGCAAGGCAACGGTCAGGTAGAACGTATCAACAGGTCACTAGTTGAAGGCATAAAGACTCGCCTCGGATCCAAACGAACAGGTTGGGTGGATGAACTCCCACACGTCTTATGGGAACATCGCACCCTCACAAAGACTAGCACAGGCGAAACCCCTTTCAGCCTAACTTATGGCTCTGAGGCCGTAATACCCGCGGAAATAACATTCCCATCGCCAAGGGTCCTCAACACCGCGCACACAGACAATGACAGAGAACTGCGCCTCAACTTGGACCTCTTAGACGAAAGGCGCGATATCGTCGCTATACGCAAGGCAAACTATAAAAAACAATTGGAGCGCTATTATAACTCCAAAGTTAAAGCCTGCGCATTCGACATTGGAGATTACGTCCTGAGAGACAACTACGCGTCTCACTTCGAGCGCCCAGGAAATCTTGCGCCCAACTGGGAAGGGCCATACAAAATTCAACAAGTACTAGGAAAAGGGGCATATGCGCTCCAAAGACTTGATGGCACGCCCATACCTAGATCATGGAATATAGCGCAGTTGCGCCCATGCTACTTATAAATATTTCAGTTTCCGAATAATGCACTCCGCCACCTTACATTTTGTCCACAAGCGCAAAACTCATTACTTTATCTCTAACTTATGAGGCTAATTTACTCTTCATAAGACTTGACGCAAAAGATTTACCATATTCCTAACTTATGAAGTTAATTTACCCTTCATAACTCAGAATCGACAAATCTTTAGCCCTAAATTGTGTAGTTAATTTACCCTACACAACGGACGCTAAGTTTACTTGTAGCCTATGAAGCCAATTTACCCTTCATACGTACAGCAAACTAGCACATGGAAACATTCAGACCAGACATAAAGCAGAATCAAAGTGCCATATATTTCATAGAAAGGTTAGATTTAGAGACAAAAAAGAAAGCTACAACAACCTACTAAGGAGGCTCATGGGCCGTCCCCGAACTACCCGCCCCACCAGCCCTCTCCTTCTCCGTCTCCGCGCGTTCGCGCCCAGCACGCTCTGACTCCTGAACCCAATGCCTAAACCGGCCAATAGGGTCGGGATCCGACAAACATTGCCGCACAACTTGGAGCACTGGAAACTCCATATTTTCAAGCTTCTCCAGTTCATCCACCAGCAGCTGCTCCGAGTTCACATCTTGGAAGGGCTGCGCGTCAACAGGAGCACCATCCTTGGCAGCCAAGTACCCTTTCAACCAACCACTATGCACACCCGTGGTGCGCGCAGCCTCCACAACTTGTTCACCCATCTTGGGCTCATTCCAACAACGATCGAAGACCTGCATCACAAATATCAGTCAACAACAACAAAAACAAAAAAGAGAGGGGAGATAATCCAAAAAAAATAAATAAATAAAAAGGACAACTTATGAAAGATATGTCGTCGGACATGATCCATAAAGACTTCTCGCAGAAAGACTTATGAGCATCAAGCATCAGAGACTTCTCAAGCTGCCACGCCTCCTTCTCCTTCAGAAGAGCACCGACCTGCCCCTCCAACTCGGACACACGCGTGGTGGCCCTCACCACGTCTTCATCCTTCTTCGACAACTGGTCGGCGGCATCAGCATACTTAGAGGTTAAGACCTCCAGCTCCCTATCCTTGGCAGCAACAATCTTCTCTTGAGTTGATAAATCCAGCTCAGCCTTTTGCACCGCCAGTCGACGACACTCAAGTTCAGCATTTATCTTCTTAGAAGATTGCTCCCAAGCCCTTTGCTTCTCCGCGGCCTCCGCATCCTTTTGACGCAGGTCGGACTCCAGTTTCCAAACCTACTCAGACAACCTTTGCTTGGCACCCTCAAGCGCCTCCTTCTCCTTCGCAAGGCGAACAGCCTCAGCTGCGACAATCGCCTGCTCATTTTGAAACTCGCCCTCCCCGCGATGGAGGGCGTACAAGTTGCCAAGAGATTGTGTTAAGTTCATACACAACTCCGACAGCAAGGTACCACGATCTTGCGACCGCTGAAATATGCGCTCTGCTGGGGGCAGCGCATTCTTAACAAACTCCTCAGCCACAAAAGGGCTGAGGAAATGACAACTTTCTGTTATATGCCACCCAGGCGCATAAACAGGAACATCCAACTTAAAGCCAGGCTCGACGGAAGACGCCTTCACCCCTTCAACCTTCTCCACTCGGGGCCCAGTAAAGTCACCCCCTTCACCACTTGCTAAAACATCACTGGGGCCTCGCCCCCTCCAAATCCACAAGCGGGACCGTCTGCGACCCCCCATCACCAGACCCAGCCGTCGCCTTGCCCTTCTCAGTCTTTATGGCCACCAGGGCCGCATGCTGCTTAAGCAGCTCAGCTTGACGCTGATCTTCCTCCTCTCTCAACTTATTCTCGGCCGCTAGACGGGACGTTTCTTCTTCTTCACGCTGCCTTTTCACCGCAGCCTCCCTGATTCGGGCATCCTCCTCCTCCTTCCTTTTGATAGCGTCGCGGCGGCACGCCTCTCCTCCTTAAGTTTCTGTTGGGCCTCAGGATCTGGCACACCATTATCCACAGCACCAGACTGAGCCTTCAAACGTTCATCTTCCAACAGCTTCTTCTTCCTCTCTTCCTGCATCTGCTTAAGAGACGGGGGAATTGAACCTACAAAAAAAAAAAGCTATTAGCCAACACCAATAGAAATTACATACATAAGACGGAGTAAACAACCTCATGCTTACCACTAAGCTTCCGCAAGGCCTTTTTCTCAAACGGCTCACGCACAGGCGGAGGAGCAAGGTCTATACCCGTCAAAATGGGCCCTTCAGCAGTTGCACCTTCAGGAGTCTCCTTCTACACAGTCTTCGAATGCTTGCGCTTACGCCCTGCCAAACAAAATCCCACTTACAAACAAGGTACGAAAAACAAACCTTCACATAAATCAAATACTTACCTTGACTCGCCGTACCACCACCAGCACCACTAGCGCTGCTAGAGCCTCCGCCTTGAGGCACAGTAGTAGACGCGCTAGACCCACCACCTACAGTACGATGCGTACGAGGGATTAGACCTAATGATGACCCACTAGATTCATCATCTGATAAAAAGACAAAGTCAATCCCGGTCGCCGTGCGCACAGACAGCGGTTCCGGGTTGACAAGGAAACCAACTTGTAGAAGGTTCTCGGACGCACCTTCAGCCTGCGCAGGAATCAGGAAATTAACCTTCATCCTCTCCACACCGGAAACCTCACCCTCTGGAACTACAACAAAACGGGTGCGCGACACACGGGCAGCAAAGAAATCAAATAGGCGCTCACCTGCAATACAAACGACTGTCAAGAATAGACCAAAGTACAAAAAAGACGAAAGAGGGAAAACGTGAACGTACCCTCTATCAACTTCATACATCCATCCCCGCCAGGAAGAACATCATAGCCATCTTGGATCCCCAACCGACTCACCCCAAGTAGTCGTAGCATACCCTCATCACACTTCTCGAAGTCATCTAGACGCGTTGGATGCGCCACAAGCAACTGGAACCACTGCTACTCCTAAAAGTCCTTCATAACTTCAAACGATGGCACCTTCTGCCCAGGACGAAGTTCCAGCACACTCATCTCAGCAGGTATCGCTACCTTCTTCAGAAAAAAGAAACCTCGCTTCCACTCACGAAGAATCTTCGGGGAGCTCCGCGGAACCACCACAATCACTGACTTGGACCTCTCGACAAAAGAGATCCAACCAGTCTCCTTCACCTACAACTTGTAAAACACGTTGAAATAATCACACGTGGGCTCCATCCTGAGGGCTCTGCAAGTCGCCTCGAAATGCATTATCCTCATCACCCCAAAAGGGCTCATCTGAGAGATATGCATCCCATATCTCTGCAAAACCGTGACCAAAAACTTTGTACACGGAAGACGGAAGAGGCCTTTTAGGAAGAAGGCCTCATAAAGACATATCTTACCGTCGGGACAATCGAGCGGTGTCTTGCCTTTCTCCGGTTCCCATTCCCGGAGAATATTGAACTTGTGGAGCAGAGATCTATACTTATCCTTCGAGAAGCAAACCTGCGCTTCCCTCATCGTCATTTCCGGCTTCTTATCTTCGGAAGACATTCTTTGGAAAAAGATGCAAATTTGAGAAAGGTTGAAAGAAGTTCACCGGAATTCTCCTAAGGATCACCGGAAAAAGTTGGGAAGTATAAACACCAAGGAGAGAGGCAACTCCTATTTATACCCATCGCATTTAATACGAGGGCAGGAAGAGTAATCATCACAGCCGAAAAACCTACACTCTGGTCCATCCAAAAATCACCACGTCAGCGCACCCACGTGACATTCGGCTCACACGCCGCGTGCACACCACTCGCCTGACGGTTACTATGCCACACAGCTGTCAGCTTACTTCGATGAACGACACGTGTACGCCTACGTTTGAATTTCAAAACTGATAGCTGTCAAGGGAATGCCAATGACTGACACGTGTCCATCCACGTTCAAATACCTTTCCACTCGCAACAGGGACACGCCACGTGGCGACCTACCCACAGAACGTGTCAGACACGTTCTCTGCACGGTATACGAAGCATCAGACACGTCCTTTCACAATACAAACATTCCCGCCTTCAATTCACACAAATTTCATAAACGACAAATTCAATACGAAGTAAATGCAGGCGCAGACAGCGACAAAAAACTACTTTTTACAACTGCAGACTGCGCAATCAAGACCGACACCTTTCCAAGCTCCACGCCAGGGCGCAAGACCAAAAATCTTGAAAACTTTTACTTTCACAATTTCAAACCGCGCATCCAGCCCCTACGCCTTCCAAGGCTCCTCGCTTGCACGCAAGACAGAAAATTTTGAAAATTTTTATGTCCAAACCCTATGCTCGCGCAATCAGGCCCGACGCCTTTCTAGGCTCTACGCCTGCGCGCCAGAACGACAAATTTTGAAAAATTTCCATTTTCAAAACACGATGCTACCACAAATTGGCACGACGCCTTGCTAAGCTCCATGCCTGCAAATCAGCATGACGGTTTTTTGAAAATTTTCATTTTCAAAACCTCTCCTCACGCACTCAAGCCAGACGCGTATCGAGAAAGGAAACAACACAGCACTTCCTTCTGGGTAATTATCCGCTTCAAGCTTCACGAATAAAGAAATTACTTTCTTTATCCTGTTACAAGCTTTACACGCAACGAATAAAGTTTCTTTATTCCCCCACTACTGCCCGGACCTACTCATAGGTCCCGCAATAAACGCTCGTTCCGTCATACGCCCGCAACTTGATCACTGTGCGCGCACCAGTTGACGAAGGTCATACAAAAAACACACGTCCACTTTATTACATGAAAACCCGGTGACGACTGGATGTAACTCAAAGTACACTTGTGAAATCAAGTCCAACACTCCCCTACCAAAGATGCATGAAAGCACTAGCTGGGGGGACTTGAAGAGGTATGGTATCAAAACATTACAAATACCATACCATCGCCCAACTAGAACCGGCATCGCCTGGCATCCATCCGCCCATTTTACGTCAGCGGATCGTTTAGCGTCCATCCACCCGTTCTACGTCAGCGGAACGTCTGGCGCCCACCCGCCCGTTTTACGTCGGCGGTACATCTGGCGTCCAATAAGATGCTAGAAGCAGCACTATCCGCCCGTTTTACGTCGGCGATACACCCTGGCGCCCAATCAATGCCAGGCGCAACATCGTCCGCGCGTTTTACGTCGGCGGACCCAACATGCTTCGAAGCTTGCCCAACAAGCCATAGGAAGCTTCGCCAACACAACTGGAAGATACCTTTTTGGGCAGCTTCGGGACTCACCCCTTCCCCAAACAAAATATCTCTGACACAGCAGGCGGCCCGTTAGAGTTCCTCTCCAATCAGAGACTGCTCTCAGTCTGAGATACAGAAAGGACGACGACGTGGTGGCCTTTCAGCCAAGATATCTTCTTGACAAGCAGACTTTCTCAACCTGTCTCAAAGTCCAAGAAAGGTATGATTACCCACCGCCCTCGGTCTACAATAGGCGAGCGCCGCGTGTCCGCCAACCATCAGCGTCCACTCAATGGGCGCCACGTGTACCAACCATTAGTGTGGTAACATCCCCCTTAGCATTTTACTTTCTCCTTTTTTTATCAAAACCCACTTGCACCAAGTGGGCTTATGGACTTGGGCCGGATTATGGAGACACCTCTACCTGGGCCGGGCCCCATTAAGGGTAGAGGATGGGCTGAGAAAGTATGATATCTAGGTACTAAAAAAGGAGGAGCTCCTTCTCCTTTTATTGGCATCTAATATCACATATACTTTCACTCAAGAAGAATACGAACTCTTTCGTACCTTCTTCAACCCCTTGTTTATTTTACTAACTTTTAGAGGCTCGGCTCTTCTAATCGGTAGTCTCCTAAACTCCTTGGTCTTGCCCTTAGACCCTCACATATTTTATTAACACACTCTCTTTACAAAATACCGTAGAACCACTCCCTGGATCAGCACCTGTTCGGTAATCCAGTATTCGTGTTTCTTCAATGACATTGAAGGTAAGAGATCTGTCTTGTTTTTATAGACCTTAAATTTGGCAAAACCTTGTTATGCTAACTATTGTTTTTGTTTCCTTTCACATTGTTAACAATGTTACATTTGTCATCATTACCGATCTTAATGCACTATTAGTATTCTATTTGTCATCAAGTAAGTTTTGGCTTTTTTTCGTTTGTTGTTTTCTTTGTTTATTCGACAGGTTCTTAGTTGAATCATAAGATGTGTGAAAACAGTAAAATCGACAAGTTAGATTATAGAAGT
Source organism: Ambrosia trifida (assembly GCA_028751855.1). Taxonomy (NCBI): domain Eukaryota; kingdom Viridiplantae; phylum Streptophyta; class Magnoliopsida; order Asterales; family Asteraceae; genus Ambrosia; species Ambrosia trifida. Next base: position 6,631,428 of record CM054129.1, read on the forward strand.
ATTAGATCAACACTGTTATATATCACTTAATTAGGTCCATTCGTTTTCCTTGTAAAAACCGTTATTCTTAAATAAATTTTAGAATTATTCTTTGTTTAGATTTATGTATAGTGACACATTACCCCTAAATAAAGCGGGTTGTTAAAACCGAATAATGTAAAGTTACTTACCATATTCATAGGACATGGACTACGTGGATTTGTGGGCTAATGGTTATCAATCATAGTTATAACATGAACACTAGATAACAAACCATGTAAAACATTATAGGTTAAAATAATAGTAATTAATGCTTACTCTAAATGATGCAGTCATTCCAACAACCTGATATTTGTATTAGGGTATACAACAAACCACGTGAACGCCTTATGCGTATCATATCCCCGCCGCAACGCGCGGGTTACCCACTAGTATTTATAGAGTTGAAACAATCCTGACAAAAAATAAACAATGTTAGTAACCCCTCAACACTTACCAGGCGCTGCTACTGAGACTTGGTGCTAAAGGTTAGTCCACTGCTGACAGCGAGCGTGGGAACTATGCACTGGTTTAAGGAAGACACTTTAATAGTGACAAAAGTCTAATGTGTGATGTGCACCACCTATGTTGCTAACATGCACCGCCCCTTTTGCTAACGTGCACTGATATTTAACTTTTTATTTATTTATTTATTATTATTATTATTGTTTTGTAAAACGACTTTTTATTTAGTGTCAGATACTATTTTTTTACAAATCAATATTTGGTACCTGGTACTCGTACTGAATCGGTACTTTTAGTAGCGGTTCGTTACCACTATACTAATATTTTTGTTTATCATGGAGAACCTAACCAGTGGTGTCTTAATATTGGCACCCATACCGTATTCGTTTTAGTAGTTTTCTCAACTTAACAATATAAAATCCATTAAATACGGAGTTATATTAGCAACAAGGCATACATTCGGTAACGTTAGCCTTTCTATTCCTATATATACAGAGTTCAAGTCGCGTCCTGCAATAACTCACGGGTGTGAATCACGTCCCGCAACAACGCACAGATGTGAACTACGTCCCGCGACAACGTATGGGCAACTACGACTCTAGTTAGGAAATTAAAGATACGAGGGAGGGTGAAAATAGAAAATCAGTCCAAGTCATTTTTGGAATGGAGGAGTGTAAAAAACTATGGATCAGACTAAGGTAGGTCGGGGTACCACATGCCTCGGCTTGTGAAGCTCCTCAGCTACACGGTTCCTCCTTGTGGGGCTTTGATTTTCGGCTTCAAATTGGGGCTTGGGGAAGCCGCTTGGCTTGAATCATTCCAACGGTCACTTGACCGTTACATATATTAAAAAAAATCAATTTAAATTAATTTAAACATTATATAAACACACAATTCATATACAAAATTTCACACCATTCTCGCATACTAAATTTCACACTTTCACAATTATCTTTTCAAATGGCAAACAAATTACCTATGAATTCCATTAATGGAGTCGGATGATGATATTTCAAATGATAGTAGTCTTTTTTTTAAGATGTGAACGAGCAAGTTGACGAGGAAGACACAACATCATTAAAAAAAAGTCGTTAAACCTGATCGCAAAAAAGGTAACCAAATCCTTATAAACGACTATTTTGTTTCCGAACACAAATATAATGATGATGATTTCCACTCTCGGTTTCGTATGTCAAAACAATTATTTTTAAAAATTGTTGATGACATCGTAGCCAAATAATCATGGTTTCAAGAGGGTTATGATGGAAGGATGAATAAAAGTTATACACCTATTCAAAAAATCACTTCTGCCATTAAACAACTTGCACACGGTAACATACCGAATGAATACAACGAGTATTTGTGCTTGTCTGAAAGGACTTCACGTGAGTCCTTTTATTTTTTTTTTTGCAACGCTGTAATTAAAACTTAAGGCGAAGAGTTTCTGCGTCGACCAACGAGCCACGATGTTGCAAATTTATACTAAAACCCAAAAGAAAAACATTATATTCCTGGCATGATGGGTAGCATTGATTGTATACATCTAGAATGGAGGAATTGTCCAAGAGAGCTGAAAAAACATTTAGGAAAGGTACCTACAATCACCCAACGGTTGTACTCGAGGCGGTTGTGTCACGGAATATGTGTTTTGGCATGGTTTTTGTGGTGCGCCCGGTTCACTCAATGACATCAATGTTCTCCTAACTTCTCAGATTTTTCTAAATTAACGGAATGGAACGACGCCTAAATGTCCATTTATTGTCAACGGGCACACATACAAGCGTGGATACTATCTAACCGACGGGATATTCCTTACTTGGGCGTTGTTTGGGAAAACATTTCCACATCCAATGGATCCAAGTGAAAAGAAGTGGAAGAGATTACAAAAAGGCTCAACAAAGGATGTTGAATGCACTTTTGGAGCTCTGAAGGAAAATGGGGGCATTTTAAAGCGACTCACGTGTGCCTACACAGTGGACAAGATTAGAGCCGTGGCGTATACATGCATGATATTGCATAACATGATCTTTAAAGATGAGCGTAATGCCTTCTCACCGATTCACATTAGGGATCCAATTGTTCAACCCGTTTTTGACGAGGATGCCCTTTCGTGAAAATATGGATCCACTTACGCATTTCCAACTTCGCACTGACCTAGTCGAACATATTTCAACTCAAGACCTACCACATCTCGAAGAATCCAACGACGTTGCGTAATTTAATTTTTAATATTTTGGGGTATTGGATTTAAATAATCCAAAGTTTGAACCATTGGTCAATAATAATCCGAACTTTTACGTTGGACCAGGATAATCCCAAGTGAACATGTTGGTGTCAAAAATGAACCTCTATTAACTGTGAACTAACTGAGTTAGTTCAAGATGACATGGATGCTGAGGTGGCATGTTGACATTGACCGATTGCTGACATGGCAGCTGAGGTGTCATGATGATGTGGATCAAATGTTGATGTGGCAGTTGAGGTGGCATGCTAACATGGACCAGATGTTGATGTGGCAGCTGAGGTGGCATGCCAAGTCAGCTGCCACGCCATTATCTAGTCCATGTCAGCATGCCACCTTAGCTACCACGTCGTCTTGAACTAACTCAGTTAGTTCAGAGTCAACGGAGGTTCATTTTTGACACCCATATGTTCACTAAGGATTATCCTGGTCCAACGTTAAAGTTCGGATTATTATTGGCCAATGACCCAAAACATTGGATTATTTAAATCCAATACCCTTAATATTTTTAGTTGAATTTTTTTTTATGTTTCGTATTTTTTATTGTATTTGCATGTATTTTATTTAATTAATGTTTATTTGGTTTTATTTTGTTTTACTTAATTAATATTGAAAAGAAAAAAAGTTTTAGGCTAGGGCATTTCCAATGTTTAGGCTACTTCAAGCTACTTTATGGTAAAAATCACATGAAACTGTGTGATTGATTAGGGTGAGGCTACATGGGACTTGCGCCCCTCCCCCAGACAACAATAATAACAATATCTCTCATACAAACCACAATCACACAACCATGAAGACACAAGAAATAGCGAGAAGAAAATGGTGACAAAATCTATTATTAACCAACCCAAAGATTACGCTCTAGAAACCCTAGAGTTATACCATAATAGAACTCAAAGAAACAATACAAAGTCTCATTGTGTCAACTGATTAAACAGATCAGTTGACACATCTAAAGAACAATACAAATACAAACTTACAGTGATAGGAAACCCTAATCACTAGACAAAGACGAACAACCCCAAAAAGAAAACAATACAGATGAGAGAATACTAAGACTGATAATGATAATGAAAGAAAGAGAAAATAATAATCCTTTTATATCAGCTCCAGAAAATTCCACAACTCGATAACTATGAGTAAATCTCAGCCGTCCATCTTGAACAAACATAACAAACTCACAGCTGATAAGGCCAATACTCATAGGCCCATAAGAACAACAAGCCCATAACCTGTATGATGAAATAAGATTGGCCCAACATATTAAAGTTCATATCTGGCCCAATATTTATAACCATTTTATCAAAGGTTTGAATTACAAAATTACTTATATTTTTAACAAGGAGCGTCTTCAATTAAAAGAATAAATTTTAAAATAGGGCAGAGGTTGTACTTTTTTGTAACTCAATAACAAAAAGTTTAATTTAAACAAACTTGAAATTTAAGAAATAGGAGATGGTGGAAAAACAAAAATTGTATAATGCATCTAATGCATTGGTGTTATTTATTTATTATTTTTTTTTTTTTTTTTGCAGAGTTAAGTAATTTAACTAACTTGAAGAAGTTGGATCTAAGTTTTAACAACCTCAACATTACACCAAGTACTGAAGGTAAAAAAGAATATTGAAAATGTTAAGTGCCCTCATATTCTATAATTCATTTGTTATTACAAACATACAAGACCTTGGTCCTTCTCATGTTATTTGTATAGATTGTAAGATTTTAATGAGATTGAAAAGGCTAGAGAGTGTATCTCTTGGGGGAGGTAACTACTTCAACGCAAGCATCATATCATGCCTAAGTTTTCTCCCATCCCTCAACACTCTTGATCTTAGTTCTTCTTATGGAAATTTGGGAAGTTTTGTTTCATCGCAAGGCATGTAAATTCATTTGATATTAGCATGATTAAAAATACAACTAAAATATTAAATCTCATATTCAGTGTTATTTATTAACTTAAAACATCTTTTGTGCAGAATTATCTTCCTTGAAAGAGTTGACGGAACTAGACTTGAGGTGGTGTCGACTCAACTCACTCACATTAAATGGTATTTAAGTTGTTAAAATCTTGTATTTTTAATTTTTATTTCTTTTAGACATATCTTCCTATATATGAATCCTAATATATAATACTTGGGTTAGCGACAACCCCGTATTCCCAAGCTCGATCTACATTTAAGAAAAACTCAACAGGACATTTACAAATGGAGAAAAACTCAACAGGACTTTAGAATTGTTTCAGTTAATGACTTAGTAGAGCATTTGTTGCGTTCTTTCACGTGCATAATTCATCAGGTACAATAAGCAAACTGAAACACTTAAATCTAGGAGGGAACAACTTCCAGGATGACATTATGAGGTCCATGGCTACTTTTCCATCACTAAGATATCTTTCATTAGTGGGTTGTGGTATAAGAGGAAGACTTTTTGCAAATGGTATGTTAATGTGATGTGCTCAAACATCATTTCAGAATTCTCAAATAACATAAGCAGAAACTGTTGACCTACTTCTGTGGTTACTGACTCTGCTAGTTTGACTGGAAACATTACTAATCATTTTTTTACTTGACCGGTGATTTCAGAAGTACCTAATATGCCTTACCTGCAAGTCCTCCTCTTGAGCATGAATGATTTCAATGGAACATTACCCATGGAAGGTAATCATTTGTCGTAAACTAGTTAATGATTTCAATGGAACGTTACCCATGAATGATTTGTATGTGTTTTTTTTATTTGCGAACTGATGAAAATCCAATGCATAAATCCAAAAGAAACAAAAATAAATTTTACAATATCAGTCGGTGATCTAATCCATAGGGCGTTTGTTTAGAAATGAAAAACGAGTAGAACGGTTGGATTATTACCTCGAATCGATAACAGAGAGGATGTTATAAGGTTTAGAAAACACGTTTTGATATTATTTGTTACGGTTTCAAATGATAATTTGCGCATAAAATTTTCATCAGTTTCGATTTCGAACTTCATAGGGGTTGCGAGTTCTTATATTAAACTTCATGTTTAACAACAAAGAGCTGCACATGTGTTGGCTGGCTAACGAGAGGTGGAGGAGAGAAAGGTTTTCATTATTTGTTTCCCCTATGCCCCCATACAATCAAATTTTCATAACAGAGCCATATACTTTTATTTTTTCAAAAGTTTTATATAAATCTTATTAAGTTTTAACATTACTACAAGATCATAATTACATTGGGCTTTTAAATCTTCTTGTAAATAATCATCGTATGTTTTATAAATATATCAAAATCGTTTAATGAAACTTTTAATTTTGGCTTCCAACATTCGGGTTATTATAGGATGTCCGATGCGATAGCTACGAAACTTAGTAGTTAGGCACTCATCTTGAATTTTATGTTTTGTTATGTTCACATTCTAATATTTAAATGAGAAGTTCATGTACTTTAAGTGCAAATTTTTTCTTGTTTCAAAGTTAAACGTATTTTTATTTCTTATCAAAAATGTTTTGATTTTGTGGTGAAACAAAAATCACGAACTCCTTGTTTACAAACCTCTCTTGTTGTCTTTCATATAGCTTTGGCTTCTTTTCCCCATCTAAAAGTCTTAGATTTGAGTCGGAACAAATTTGTTGCAAGCATCCCATCAACAATTAAATCATTATCTTCTATTGAAGCCTTGGCATTTTCTTACAATATGCTTAATGGATCATTACCCACTGGTAAGTTATCTAAAAGATTGTTGCATTATAATAATTAAATGGTGAACAATAACTTGTTCTGCTTTGACAGGGTTATGTGAGTTAAAGAATCTTCGTGAGTTGGATCTTAGTAACAACATGTTTGATGGAAACCTGCCTAAATGTTTCAGTAGGCTATCATGTCTTAAGATGTTTGATATTTCTTCAAACCAATTCACCGGAATACTTCCGCCATCTCTGATTATGAATCTCAAATCTCTAGAGTACATTGACTTTGGTCTTAATAAGTTTGAAGGCTCATTCTCATTCAGTTCATTATCTAATCATACAAAGCTTGAGTTTTTTAAACTTAAAAATGATAATGAAAAACTTGAGGTGGAGACAGAATTGCCTATTGGTTGGATTCCGATGTTCCAGTTGAAGGTTTTTGCGCTACGTAACTGTAATATCAAAAGGCTTAAAGGAAGTGTTGTTCCTAGTTTTCTACTTCACCAACACAAGTTACAAGTACTAGACATGTCCCATAATTCCTTGGAGGGAGTATATCCGAATTGGTTGCTTAAGAATAATACAAAGCTTGAATATCTCATTTTAAGGAACAACTCACTACAAGGTGTTTTGCGTATGGAGTATTTTAATGCAAATATGAGGTTTTTAGATGTTTCTGGAAATCATATCACCGGTATTATCCATCCTGATATTCAAAAGTTCATTCCATATATAAACTATTTAAACTTTTCTGGCAATGCTTTAAATGGTGTTATCCCTTCTTCAATATGTGATTTGCATCAACTAAACACACTAGATTTATCTGAAAATCATTTCTCAGGAAGAATACCAAAGGGATTGGTTACAAATCTTTCTAACTTAGAGATACTAAAACTATCAAAGAATGCACTACATGGCCAGATACTTTCAGGAAACTTAAGATTGGGTCGTTTCATTGTCCTTCACTTAGACAACAATAATTTCACAGGTAATATTGGACATAACATTGTGGAAGATCCTACGTCCACACATCTACTATCTTTGGATATTAGTGATAACCTTTTTGAAGGTACCATCCCTAGTTGGATAAGCAATTTCTCTGATATACGTGAACTTGTTTTGAGAAATAATAAATTTGAAGGGCGGTTTCCTTGTGGAAAAGCCCCTTTCAAGTTTTTAGATATTTCACAAAATTTTTTCTCAGGTCCCATTCCATATTGCTTCAATTTGGAACATATGCAATTTCTTCATTTGGGCTACAACAAGTTCACTGGATTGCTACCAAGCACCTTTCGTAATTTGACTAATGTTTTGACTTTGGATGTAGGCCACAACATCCTTTCCGGCAGGGTTCCTGAATTTCTGGGAAACCTATCCACATTACGGGTTCTACTTTTACGAAAAAACAACTTAAATGGTTCTATTCCGAAGGAGTTGTGCAAATTAACTAATGTCAGTATAATAGACTTATCTAGTAACTCCCTTTCTGGTTTAATACCTAGATGCCTACATTATAACATTGGACCTAAAAAGCTTGTTTTCATACAAGAGTCGTTGCTCGGATTTGGTGGTCTTTCCTTTTATCAGTATGAAAGCGCAATACAACATTCTTTTTTTATTGAAGATGAACGTCAATTTCACACTCAAGATGTAGTTCAATTTACAACAAAAAGAAATGCTCTAACCTATAAAGGTAACATCCTTGATTACATGTCAGGATTGGACTTATCATGTAACGAGCTTACAGGTGAAATCCCACCGGAACTAGGGATATTAACCCGTATTCGCTATTTAAACATGTCTCATAATAAGTTGACTGGACCTATTCCAGTGAACTTATCAAATCTCATAGACATAGAGAGTTTGGACCTTTCTTTTAATGGTTTGACCGGCAAAGTTCCATCAGAACTGATTCAACTGAAGTGTTTAGCTGTGTTTAATGTCTCTTATAACAACCTATCTGGTCAACTCCCAGAATGGAAGGAACAATTTGCGACCTTTGGCGAGGATAGCTATGAAGGAAACCCGCTTCTTTGTGGACAACCCTTGAAGAACAAATGCATCACTGAATCACAAATGACTCATCCATCAGCTGAAGAAGGAACTGATCGAAGTTTGTATGATATAGATATGGCATCATTCTATGGAAGTTTCGGTTCCACGTGGTTTGTTTTCATGTTGGGATTTGCTGCGCTTATTTACATCAATCCGTACTGGCGTAGAAGGTGGCTAGAGTTGGTTGAAGAATGCATGTTTACATGCTATTACTTCCTTCATGATTTAGTAAGGAAACCCTCTATGATCTTCCGTAACTAGTATACCTATTTGAGAATGTGTTGGAATAAATGCAAACTAGTTTTGTATGCGTATGTCATATGTGTTTGTGTAATATTCTGTCTTGATGTATGTATGATAATATATGAAAGTGAAAGTAAGACCATATTCTTTTTGTAATCAATTTGTAATCAAAACCTTCCTACATATGAACACCATTTCTACACACATACTGAATGGAACATAAATTTTAGTATACACACATAGCGAGGGGCGGAGCTAGGTGAAGAGCTCCGGGTACTCGATTTCAATTTTTTTAGTAGAGAGCTATCTAAAAAAACATGGTGTGAACCTAAAGATAATATTGGGATGAACCCATAACAATATTGGGTGTTCTATGAGAATTTTTGTGAAAATAAATAGTTCGCTTATCCATTCAGCGACCTTCAATTCTCATTCTTGAAGATCGCTGATTGATTCAGCAATCTCACTTGAAGGTCATTGATTGAATCCACGATCTTCAAAGTCGCTGATCCGGTGCACGATCTTTATACAAGGTTGGTTTTTTCATCTCTAATTATGTAGAATTTGGTAAACAGAGAACTGCAACTCTTCTTCTTAATTTTATTAATCAAGATCGACAATACATATAGCAGAAAAGATCAGAAAAAACTGGAACTAACTAAACAAACTATAGCTAATAACTACCAATAAAAATAGAGATAAGAAGAATGCAGCTATCGATATCATTATCCAACAGATTTCTCTGTTTCTTTTTCTTTCTTTTTTTTTTTTGGCCCTGTTTTTCTTGATATTATTTTTTCTTCTTGTTCTCTGTCCATTAATGGCAGATTATTTGTCAGATTTAGGTCTTCTACAACATCTAAACCTCAATCCAATCAAAAAATGAAGATTAATAAGTGATCCTTTAGTTTTTTTTTTTTTTTTTTGTATAAAAAATTTTCTCGCCAATTTTTTTCTAAGAAAACAAAATCAGAATCGTTTCTGTGAATCAATATAATAAACAGGATTGATTTGGTTGTATAAACAAACATCGTATGTGTAATGTGTAGGAGAATTGTATCGTTTCTGTCTGGCTCTGTTTTCTTCGAAACAGAGATGAAAAAAACCAGACCTTGTATGAAGATCGTGCACCGGACCAGCGACCTTGAAGATCTCTACACGGAACAGCGACCTTGAAGATCAGAAGTTGAAGGTCGCTAGTCCAACTAGCGACCTACCCATTTTCAAATTTTTTCTCATCCAACCCCCAAAAACACTCTTCAATCTTTAAAACCGCCTATTTATGTAAATATGGTTTAATAGTTCTGATTTTGAAAATGTGGATTTTAGGTAAATTTGAAGTAATTTAGATGCACACTAAATTTATAATGTGAATATGCTTGTGCATTCTTGAATCTCTCAGCTCCGTGGTAATAGTTCTGATTTTGAAAATGTGGATTGTTGTTTCAGCGAGTATTGGATAATGTAAGTTGATCGAGGCAAATTCTAGCCACCCTTGTTTTCTTGAAACTAAAACCATCACAACAGGTCAACTTCAGCTAAGTTCTACATTTGCATCGTGCATTTACCTTCCAAATATTGCAATTGTTAGTGTTCCCGAACATAGCACAAATGAATATGCTGGTTGTTCCATATAGTTTTTTGTTGTGTTAATGCAACTGGCTAGTGTTGAAATTAAGCTTTGGGGATGATAATGGGGATAATGCTAGCCATTTTTATAAAATGGGGATAATGTATAAGTATGCAATTGTTGAAATTACTTCATAGATAGAAAGAGGCCTGATGGACAAAACATCACTTAAAAAAGGCCTGATGGACAAAAATTGAACGAAGTTTTCTGTTTTAGGTTTTGTTTTGCTGTTTGTAATTTCATTGAATTCTGTTTCTAAGATTCAATATGAATCTAACTCGAGTTTTGTTTGTTTGTTCATGGTTGTAGGTTCTGCTGAATTAGTTGTTGTTGGTGTTTCTATATCAATTATTTAATCCGGTGGCTAAATTGTTCAATATTTCTCTACTCAATATCACTACCTCATTTGTTGTTGAAGAACAGGCAGTATTAGTTGAGTCTGATATTCATAGCAACGTATTGAAAATTAGCTTCTTATTTACATGTTTATCATTATATATGTATGATTAAGTTGATGATTGCTTTGCTTTTGCTTGATTTTGTTGGTTTAGATCACCTGTCTTTTATTTTGTTCTTCAAGTTTGGGCATCAATCTTACTTAATAAACACTGACTCGGAAGTTCTAAATATCGCAAGGTCTGGTACCGGCAAGAGGGTTAAACTCAAATGGGTCAACACCAAGGTGAGCACTTAATTTTCCTATTTAATGTTAATTTCGGTTGCATGGAGCTAAAACCATCACCAACCTTAACCTTTCATCTTTTTAATTTAATTGTTGTCTCAGGTTTGGGGACGAGTAGATGCTTACACGAATGCAGATATTGATGTCATTCTAGAAGGATAGTCAAGTTAGGCAGCAACGTTCATTTTCAAGTGATCCGTATTTTTAGGTCTAGACTAACGTAATTTATTGACACAATATTTTTGTAACCGGTTTATACTTGTAGAATTCGACAAATGCTAATGGGTTTTTGGTATATGATGGACTGACTGAGACCAGGGGTCCGACTGAGAACTTATACGGTCTGAGCTGATCTATTATTGGAAAACACTTTTATGGACTGAAATTCTACAAAATCAATCAAAAACTTTCAAAAACCCATAAACTTCAAGTTTTATAAACATTTCCGGATCTAATTCGTTTTTGCAACTGAAAACATGATCTAATCACACCATGCAACTGTAGAATTGAGCCTAAAAAGCTTCTACCAATTGAAGGTCCATCCAGAGATTGATTTCCAGTATTCTACTCGCATGTATGTAAGTGTGCAAAAGTGCGGAATCCAAACACACACTAGATCAACGAATGATAAACGTGAAGAACAATGACCAGACACAACTTTAATCACTAGGATTTGTATAGATTTGACATTGTCAAAGATTACACCTAGTGAGAACCTAGAGTAAGAGTGTGGGTTTTCTAGAGAGGGAGAAAGTAAAGGATGACAAATGACTCAAGGTTGGTTAATTAGGGCATGAGTTTGGGTATTTATATCTTGGACCCAAACCCATGGCCCAACTCTCTCTAGCCCAAATCTCTAACTAAACAAACAAGCCTAATCTAGTCTAAACTATAATTACATAATAAATACATGAATGATTAACTAAATCCCCTCTACAGACAATAATGCATCAACAAACTTATTGCACTAATCTCATGTATGTTTTTTCTATAAATGATGCATTAATCTCTCTTAGTCATTGCTAAAATCATTGATGCTTTGAATCATAAACAAACAAATTTTTGGCTAACGAAGTCAAACTTAGAATGTAACTTCTAGGTTAGACTGTTGACTTTTTGAGGTCAAACCTACACTTCTTGGTGTGTGCTTCTCCATTATTAACCTTGTTGGGTGTAAGTGTGTATCTAGGTTTAAGAGACATTCTCATGGTTCTATTAGTTAATATGATATGGTACACAATAGGATGATCGATAAAAGTGAAGAAGAAACTAAGAAGAGAGGAAGTAATTTCAAAATCAGCGATGCTCTTCTCATTCCTTGACTTCTGTTTAAGTACATTTGATTAACAACTAGTTATTACAAAGGCTCCCTATTCTATTCAACAATTACATCTAGTCCCCTCTACAAAGGCCCCCTATTCTATTCAACTAAGAAGAGAGGAAGTGATCTCAAAATTATCGATGCTCTTCTCATTCCTTGACTTTTGTTTAAGTACATTTGATTAACAACTAGTTATTACAAAGGCCCCCTATTCTATTCAATAATTACATCTAGCCCATCTACTTATTTTGACCCGTAACATTAATACTTCCCCCCTTATAAGACTTTTGAACTTAAAAGTCAAAGTAGTAATAAGAGACCCACTAATCACAAGTATCTGAAACAAAGGCATATGCTTTATTCCAATAGTGAAGACCACAACAGTATCCAACCAAAATAGGATCCCACGACCACGAACAATAACCAATAAACATCCGACAATATATCAACCAAACTTCACCACCACCTCCTCCACATAGCCTTCCCTCTTCAAAGACTTTTAATCTCAAAAGTCTCTTAAGGGGATCCTTATAAACCTCAAGTCTCCAACATTCTTAGGAGGGCCTACACATAGTCTTTGAAGATGAACCCGATCACATGTGTCCTTAGGTGAGTTATCACCACTACCAAACATAGAATGTAAAGAAGAGCTTCTCTGTGTATAAGACTTGGGACTGCCAGCTTCATATGAGATTCCATCACTTTTTGATTTTGTTGTCCATTCTATCTCATGCTCACCTGATATTAAGGCTTTAAGACAACTAAACCATACACCTTCTCCAACCTTGAAAATCAATTCTAGAGACCTGCTATTATTCATTAGAGAAAAGGATTGATACCCCTTCTTTTGGACGTGGAAACCTTTGAAATATTTCTCTGACTGCAGCTCCAAGGCTTAGATAACAGTTGAAGGCACTTAAATTTAGCCATCGCTTCTTGGTTGTTTTTATTGATTTTCTGATGGCTATTGTTTCTTAATTCATCTTGTTTCCCCATTTCTTTTGTACAGTCTTCCATTTCCACTTAACTAACCATCTTCTTGCACCTTATTTTTTCTTGTACTTAAACATCAATTTGTTTGTTCACTTAGTAGGACTCTTCACCACTTGAGCGTTAAGGACTTTGAGTAGGGTTTGACATATAACCATCAGAACTGAACCTTTTTTTTTAAGTTTCTGTGGATATTTTTCATTTTCCTTGACCATTTCCCATGGACATGGGTGTTTCATCACAGTGACCAAACCTTCTAAATCCTTATTGTACGAATATACTTCCAGTGCCCCCAACATGTTTAACAACCTCTTTAACATTACCTCTTCGGTTACCCACTACAGTTTCAACCTTCATACCTTCATTTTTTCTCGAATCATCACCCACTACAATATCATCTTCAAACTGAGTATCTTTTTCACTTTTTCTCGAATCGTCACCCACACCAAGATTCATTTCACTGTTAATCTTTGAGGAATTTCAACGAACGTCTTAAATGCAACCTCATCATTATATCCATTTTTTTTTCCAAAACATCATCATCAATTACTTCTTCTACAATTGTTTCTTGAACAATATTATCACATGTTTCTTGAATTTCATCCTTATTCTCAAATTCCTCAAATTGAATTTCATTGTTACTAATATTATGATCTTTATCCTTTTTTAATTCTTTATATCTTTCGACAATGGCCCAAATATTAGCTTGCTTCTTTGCTTTTCCATAAGCCTCTTCAAGCGTTTTTTGGTTTCAAAAGCTTAACCCAGACCATAATTTCAGGTTTAAGACCCCCCCACAAATAAATTTGTTGCATAATCCTCACTTAGAATTACTTTAGTAAGGAAGATATCAAATGAAAAACAATAATCTTGAAATGAACCTATTTGTTTTATGTTCTTGATATCTTCCATGGCGGCAACATAATTTAGAGTGATTATTTCTATATTCTTGGTGTTCAACAAGTTAGGACCTTGTTTTCCCCAATTCACAGATCCCATCCATTCATCATAAACTCTAACACTGTTAGTGCATGATGTCCCTAGGCTAGTATATATGTTGTTTGGACGAGTTTCGGGGTCTTTGGAGATGTTTCTACGCGTTTTTAGGTTGTTTGGGTCTTACAGGCGATTAGACATAATCATCAGGCGATTATAACTCTACTCGCATGTTCCTACATGCGAGTAGGCATCCAATCGCGTGTATGTATAGGCGATTAGGCCCAATCACCTATACTGTATGGTGGATAGCCTCCTAATCGCCAATACTGGTCTGTACGAGTACATGGGGTATAAATAGGCCTAATCATTGCCCTAATAATTAGTTTTTGCCACACACACTCTCCAAACACCCTCCCCTGGTCTGAAAGGTCTGGTTTGATCATTGTAAACACTCGTACTCTGTTTAATGATAAAATCTTTAATCTTTTGACCCATTTGTGTGTGTTAATTACTCGTATTTCATTGTTTCGTGTTTGTTTATGTTATTAGAACATATTCAGAGGATTCCGCACTCTGAATATAACCCTCGTGATTGTCGGGTGACCCGTTCGTCGATCCTATAAATGTAGCGGCATCTAGCTGCTGCTCCCAAGTTCGTTCGATACAGCAACAAATGAGAGACTACGGTTTGAAATTTCTTAATACTCCCATTCACTGTGACAATGAGTCCGCTATAGCTCTTGCTAAAGACTCAGTTAACCATTCCAAGGCGAAACATATCTTGGTTAAGTATCATTTTATACGCGATTGCTATGAAAAGAAACTTATCGATATTCACGAAAGCTTTTGACGGTCCTCGTTTTGAGTACCTGTTATTTCAAACGACATTAAAGTAAAGCAGGATTAGATCCTCATCGGTAATCGTTTTTGTAAATATTTTTCTTCAAAATTCAAAAATATTGTCTTTTCGCAAATTTTTAGATTTTTAGGGGGAGAACATTCAGAAAAATGTAAAAAAATCAGGAAATGCAAAAAAAAAAAAAAAAAAAAAAAAAGAGAATCCCAAAATCAAAAAAAATATGAAAAATTGCAAAAATGAGTTTCTTTGGTGAAATAAAGAAGATAATATTAACCCATCAGTTGGACTGTCTGGACTCTTATCATCTTAAAAATATTGGAACTAATAACTAGCCTCTACAATGATGTGTCGGTAGGCTCAAAATCATTTCCAAGTTCGGCACGTTGATATAAACCTAAATCAACTGAAACAGGTGTGGATCAACGTGCGTTGGCATATGGTCTTGGTACCGAAATCTCGTTTGATAGCATGCCAAAATCCGAGTTTCATGGTCTTTAAGAGGTTGGTACATCCGGGGTGAACTGGACGTCTCTCAGAATAAAAAGGAGTGGCACATGTGTCGTACGTTGGATTCGGAGCCTACAACTGAGACACCTCTATGTCGTTACCAAAAAAAATATAGAATAAATTCTAATTAGGAGACGTCCGGGAATCCTAAAAGAGCAAAAAGATTCATAAATGCCAAAACCCTATTCTCAAAGAGAATTCGCTCAAAGGTATCAAATCATATACCTAAAGCTTCGTACCGTGAAAAATAAAAAAATACGGTATTTGACTTGAACCCTGGTCTGGATCTCACTGGTCTCTCTGTTGCAGCGTTCTTGCAGACCTGAACACTACTGAGTCCATTCCTTGTAAAATACGAATGACAGCAGCTTACTCACCTGTTACGAGGAAGCTTTGTGCATGACTTGATACGGGATTGTGTCGCGTAGCGGGGAACACCTTGTACATCAGTCCTAATATTACCTTAACGTATCTAAAGTGCCTAGCGATAAAACTTGATTTTGAGTTTAGGTGGACAACAATATTGGCAGTTGTTGTAGGATGCTTATTGGTAATTTAAATTAAAACTGAATATATAAGGGTTCTAGTATGGTCCGTACACTGATATGATTCCCTAACTGATGAAACTCGCAAAAATATGATAGTGTCGATGATGGAATCCTAATCCATTGTAATCTTACTTCTTCAAAAATAAAACGCCAAAAATCAACTAATTGCAAATTGTGTTTTTGCCGGGTCAAAACCATACTTTCTCTTAAGTACAGGGGTGAAAATGAAAATATTTCAAAATTTGAGTCAACATCTGAGTCGTCTGTGAAAACGGGGTGAAAACCACATGTTCTACACCTTAACAGGTCGAATATGTGAAAATTGGTGCTGCAGGGGCAATTTGGTAATTAGTGTGAAAATTAGATGCAATTGGCGTGCTAATCGCATGGTGCATTAGGCGAGTACAACCACTCGTGCATCATTAAAGACGATTACATTCCGCTTGTCCCTTTGTGTATGCGATTAGGCCCTCTTATCTTTTATAACACGCTTAGACTTAGAAGGCGATTAGAACATCTTTATTCGTGTGTCATAGCTAGCGATTAGCTTCACTCACGTGTTTTGGAAGGCGATTACAAGTCTTATTCGCTAGTTAGGACAGGCGAGTGGAAAAAGATATAAAAGGGACCCTTAGTCACATTTCATCTCATTCTTTCAAAAATCCTCTCTGTTCATCACCTTCCCACCAACACGTCTGAGCCAAAATCATTTTGCCCGTGTTTTTCTAAATCCGAATTATTGTTCTACACCATCAAGGTAACACTCCCTCAAATTTTCAGATTCAAACATCACGTTTTTGAAGCTCAGATTTGGGTTTTAATAGTCAAAACCCTAGGTTCTAGGGTTCATGATTGTCTAGCCTTGATAAGTGTCGTTCATGATAAATGATGATTGGGGTTTCTTTATCGGCCCTCTTAGGATCAGTTTGTATAGAAATTTTTATCAATATCATTCCAGAATCAAATGCCCCAAATTTGAAACCTTATGAACCCTAATTTTTAATCCGGCCAATTAACCCACTATTCTGAACTGTTAATGAAGCCTATGATAGGGGTTTTGTTAACCGGTTGTCTTAGGCCTCAATGTGACAAAATCTGGACCCAATCCATCCCATTACAAAGTTTGATAAAATGTTGGTGAACAAATACACTGTTCACGCGATTAGGTTTCCAATCGCATGAACAGTAACGCGTCTGGGACATCTGAGCTTATAATCGCATGAACAGTAGCACAAGTATGTGCATTCGTGTACTGTTCACGAGCGATTGGTGTTTTAATCGTGTATAATAGATGCTTTTTCATTTTATTCCCGTCTACCATAGGCGATTACAAATGTGTAATTGCCTGTTGCAGCTTTTTCACCATTCTTCGTCAAATTTTGGTCCGTTTTGTCCGTTTTGTTGATTTTTAACCTGTTTGTGATGCTTATGACTTGTCTCTATGTTCAGGATCATGAATTGGAAAACTTCTCCTAAGCACAACTGTTGTGCCTTCCTCGGACCAATTACGATGGAGAAGTGCAAAACGTTCAAAGGCGTTATTGATTTTCTGAAGCGTTCAAGAATCCATTATGCGATAACCAAGCAGCATGCGGCGTATAAAGACATCTTGCTGGAGTTTTACAAGAACGCTAAAGTGGACTACAAGGTTGTGCCGATTGTGATAACAAGTACGATTCAAGGCAAGGAGGTGATTATAACTGAAGAAATAATACGAGAAGAGTTGCAGTTTGGGGATGCAGCTACTGATCCTATTGTGTTCGACGCCATCTTGATTCGAGGCGGTTTCTTGAGAATGAAGTACCTGGGAATAGTCAAAGAACAAAAGATGCTAATGAAAGGTCTATTACCGCCCGAACTCAAGTACCTCACTCATGTAGTCTTGAAATGCATTAGTCCAAGGAAAGGGACGTTTGATGCTATCAGAGATACATTGGCTTCAGCGATAGTTGCTTTGACGCTCAATAAGCTGTTCAATTTCTCTAAAATGATCTTACATCACCTGAAGGAGATCATATTGCAAAAGGCGACAAAGACTTCATTCATTGTTTATCCTCGCTTTCTACAAATGATTATCGATCGCTAAATTCCAGACTTGATAAAGCATCCTGCGGAGTTCATTGGGATTGAGGACATAAGTGAGAAAGAAATGAGCAGAATGAAAGGTTACAAGAACAGAAAGAAGTCTGATTATCCTCCAAGCAGGCGTTTATACGGGCACATGATCAGAGAAGACTATGTATCACCACCGGGCAATAGGTGGAGACACGATGATAGTGATTCTAAAGATGACGCACGGATTCATAAGCTGGTATTCAAGGAGGGGGATAACATTGGGAGAGAGACAGCCGAATTAGGCGAAAACGCTCCTGGCAGGACGAGTGATACTGTTGCAGGTCTTGAGGATGCGTTTGATCCGGATGTTCTAGATTTCACGGAACCTTCTGGTGCAGCAATAGAACAAGAATCTTCACAATCATCTAAAGGTAAAGCACCAATTGATGAAGACGCCCCAGTTAACATAACAGATGCAGAAGATGACTCAGATGATACAGAGAGTGATTCCCTTGATACGTTTGCTAAGAAGCAAGAAAAGATAAAGAGAAAGTTAGTAGAGGAGAAAGCTCGCGCAGCTGAGGCGAGAGCTCTTGCTGAAGATCCCACGTTTACTGTGGAACAGGGTGATGTAGTTGCAGAAATAGACGCAGAGCTCGACACTTCTCCTCCTCCCAAGAGACAAAAGACTACAGTAAAGAAAGATAATGTTCGTGGAAAGAAGAGAATGTCGCACAAAACACAAATGGAGAAAACTTCAAAGAAAAGACGATTTACTCTTCCTAAAACTTTTTGGGGTTCTAGACACTCAGTCTTCCCAGGTAGCAGCAACGACAACAACAACTACAACAACAACAACAACAACAACAGCAACCACATCAGTTCCCACATCAGTTAGTGCAGCTATGCCTGCAAGAGTCACCATGTCAATGCCTACTTCGGTAATCTTCACTGAGAAAATCACAGTTACCGAAGCAACGACAAGCTCTCAGATTGTTTCTAATCCAATCGGTGACAAGATTCGGAAGCTAAGACAAGATGTTAGACCGCCAGCTCCCAAATTTTCTGATCAGCAGACTTCTTCCTCAGCATCTGCATCGAATGAACAACTTTAGCGCAAAATCAGTGAATTAACTGCTACAGTTGCTGCACAAACGCGTGAGTTGGCTGAGTTCAGAACCAAGAATGCAACTATTGAAGAGAATGAAACGGCGATGCTAGAGCTGATCGGTGAAACAATTCAATCCAACAAAGAGCTGCAAGCGACACTCGACGCGCTTACACTTTCAAATCAGCAGATCATTGAATCGAATAGGCAGCTCATGGAATCTCACCAGCAGCTGATACAGTCAAACCAAAGCACTTTGGACAGACTTACAGGTGTCGAAGCCAAGTACAACGAGCTTCAACTTGCTAATGTGAACAATGAATACAGAATCACCAGATACGAGAAGGAGAACACGGAACTGAGGACTAGGGTAAACGAGTTAGCTGGAACTCAATCTAGACTCACTGGTGGTGCAAGTTCAGAAGTTGGGGCTAGTGCTAGTGCTGGTGATGATGATGAAGAAAGTAATGATGAAGAAGATGATGTCGAGGACGATGGTGAGGATGAATCGGATGATGATGATACTGGTAAAGGTGGTGATGGTGGTGATCTTGGAGCCACGGGTGGTGGCGGATCATCAGCTGGATCTGGGTCTAGACGTACCAAGAATGATCATGACAGACAAGGCAAGGATCCCGCAGCAGGTTCTTCTGCTCAGGGGAGCCAGGTCCCGTGAAAGACAAGATTCAGCAACTACGGGACGCTATGAAGAAAGTCGTAGTTCTAGTAGAGTATGTTGAGCCTTTAAACTATTACTTTGCTTATGATAACGAAGGCAACCTACTCCCTCCTCTTGCTATTCTAGAGTATGACTTAGAAGAAGGTGAGATACCTCCTGAGATGACGTCTGATGATATGAAAGAGGTGTATGGACACGCACACGGAGAATCTTCCGGTGCAAGTCAAAGTCCTCCTCCAGAGATGCATCCAGAGAACAACGAGGTTAATTTGGAAGAAGGAACCAGTGTGCCAACTCCGGAATACATGGTTGATCATTCGGGCACTGGGATTCCTAATATTTCTAAGGAGATGATTCATGAGGCTGAAGAAAAGCTAAAGACTAATCCTACTCCTGTTCCTGATAAAGTGAAAGAAAGACATGATAAGATCAGGCAGAAGTATCCAAATTGGTTTCCATCAGTAGAAGAGGAAAAGAAGAAGAAGAAGGGTCATGTACAAGCTTCTATCTTTAAGAAACGTCTGTCTAAGATGTCTGGAAACGTTATCAGTTGGGCATATGTGGAGAAGACAAAGATGTTGGGCGTCAAATGGGAAGAAGGTCTGTTATACTTCAATCCCTATCGTAATGTCCTCAGTCTCCCCTTCTGGTATATCCGAGATCTTATCAGACTAGATTTTCCTCTGTACTATGAGAAAGAGTCTACCCTAGATACTTTTTACAACCTTCTAGCCGAAGAAAGCCGAACTCAATGGAAAACCTTTAAACCTCAGTATCCCAAGTCTTACAGAACAGACAAGATTCATCCATCCACCAAAAGTCCTATTTGGGAACACAATATCAAGCCACCTAAGTGTTTTTCGAAGATTCCAATTGTCCCGGTTGAGCAAGACTCCTCCTCAAAGTTCTACTATTGGCACTATGATGCAGTGATCGTCTTGAGCAACTCTCCTAAACCTTGCAGAAAGATCAGAATTTGGGACCCGATGTGGCTTATCAACTGTTCGGAGAAAGATGAGACGTTGTTCCTGTATCCCATTCAACACTTGAAAGTTGAAGCTGATCAAGCCTTGAAGTTTCAAAGGGTGATTCGGTTTTGCCACGCCAACAAAGTTCATGCTGGATGTGACTGGTCGAGATTTACAAGGATCAGGACGATGTCGAAGTGATGAGCAGACTGAAGATGCTGCTTGTTATGTTATGTTATGTTTGTTTTCTATTTTCGAGTTTGTAAAGTTATTGTGTTTTGTTATAAACGTTGTCTTTTGAAGTCTCTGTAAGTATACTAGCTTGGTCCAAGGGGGAGTCTGTTAGTGCATGATGTCCCTAGGCTAGTATATATGCTGTTTGGACGAGTTTCGGGGTATTTGGAGATTTTTATACGCGTTTTTAGGTTGTTTGGGTCTTACAGGCGATTAGACATAATCATCAGGAGATTATAACTCTACTCTCATGTTCCTACATGCGAGTAGGCATCCAATCGCGTGTATGTATAGGCGATTAGGCCCAATCGCCTATACTGCATGGTGGATAGCCTGTTAATCGCCAATACTGGTCTGTACGAGTACAAGGGGTATAAATAGGCCCAATCATTGCCCTAATCATTAGTTTTTGCCAC
This sequence comes from Ambrosia trifida, assembly GCA_028751855.1. Taxonomy (NCBI): domain Eukaryota; kingdom Viridiplantae; phylum Streptophyta; class Magnoliopsida; order Asterales; family Asteraceae; genus Ambrosia; species Ambrosia trifida. The sequence goes on from CM054129.1 coordinate 6,653,048, forward strand.
ACACACTCTCCAAACACCCTCCCCTAGTCTGAAAGGTCTGGTTTGATCATTGTAAACACTCGTGCTCTGTTTAATGATAAAATCTTTAATCTTTTCACCCATTTGTGTGTGTTAATTACTCATATTTCATTGTTTCGTGTTTGATTATGTTATTAGAACATATTCAGAGGATTCCGCACTCTGAATATAACCCTCATGATTGTCGGGTGACCCGTTCATCGATGCTACAAAAACCCTTCCAAACTTCATAATCAGTTGGTGGTTTAGAATAATGTGGATTGTAACCACAACAATGAATCCTGCCGTCAAATTTTATCCCACCACAAGAACACCTAACATATCCAAAAAAAATGGATTTTGTTCTCCCAAATCAGAACCCCGCATGAACACAACAAAACTATTCTTAATTGTTGTAGAAATCGTTGAGAACAACTGCTTTCTTTGTGCAATTGAACCTGATACTTTTAATTGAGTGCTTGAATCACAAAACCCGCAATTCTTGAATCTTATCCTGAATTCAATGAAATTGAATGGAACAAAAGGAACAGGGTATCGGATTGAATTGAATGAAAGATTGTATTGAAAATTGAATTCTTGAATCTTATACAGAAAAGAACGAACAAAAGGAAGATTAAGAATGGAACGCTGATGAACTAAAGATAAAAATCGATTGGAAAAACCGGAGAAGATGATTGGAACAAGTATCGGAGTGAATGAAAAGAATGGATAAGCTCAATTGGGTGAATGAAACGAAGGAATGGAATCAAACGCTCAAGAATGGTGATTGAAACAAAAGAATGCTTATCAGGATCAAAAATGGGTGTTTTACAGTGGATTTCGGTGGTGGGGGTTGGTTAAAGTGGGTGTTTTACAGTGGATTACGGTGGTGGGGTGTGAGATGTAATAACCAGAATCACATGTCACAGGAGAAGAAACGAAACAACTCTAATACCATTTGATGTGGTACAAAATAGAATAGTATAAAAAAGAGAAGAAGAAACTAAGAAGAGAGGAAGTAATCTCAAAATCATCGATGCACTTCTCATTCCTTGACTTCTGTTTAAGTACATTTGATTAACAACTAGTTATTACAAAGGCCCCTATTCTATTTAACAATTACATCTAGCCCCCTCTACTTATTTTGACCCGTAACACAATATAAAGCCAGTCCTATCGCCAAACGCTTTCATCAAATAGAGGACATTGATTACACATAGACCTTTAGTCATGTTTTCAAATCCATGACTATTCATCTGTTTTGAACATAGAGGATGAGTTACCCGGCAAGCAAGCGTACGTCAACAAGGCTTTCTATACAGTTATTTGACATAGACAATTTATATGGCAAAACAATATGGGTCAATATGTAATTAGTAATAATCTGTCATTTCGGTTAATGACCTGTAGCGGTTTTTTAACGTCGTTTTAACAGTCATGATTTGTATTGTATAAATAGAAGTCAAAATATTTTGTAAAGTCAGTTCCTTTGTATCAATTGTGTACATATTATAAAGTCAGTTGCAAGTCTCCGGTTTGTTATTGTGTTAATTCTTCATTCATTCATTCAATCATGTATATGTGTTGATTCCTACAATTTATTCATTGATACCGATCCCGAAAACTCCCAAAACCCAATACCGATACCGAAAACATACGGTACGATATCGGTTCGGTACCGATATGGTATCCGTAGTTTACCTTCAAATATCGATACGATACCGAACATGTACCGTTACCGAAAATACCGAAATCGAAAATCTCTAAATGTGAGTACCGATACCGAATACCCTCGGTTCGGTATAGGATCGGTACAAAATCGGTATCGGTTTGGTATTCAATGCAATATGCTCATCCTAGTTCTATTAGTCAATATAATGCAAGTCCTATCGCCAAACGCTTTTATTAGATATAGGACATTGATTACACATAGACCCTTTGTCATGTTTTCAAATCCATGACTATTCATCTATTTCAAAAATTACGTTTTCCTAGAGGATGAGTTACTTCGGTCTTTCCAGATTTCAAAATAGCTTTCTCCATAAATGGTTAACTATGGTTACAATAACGACAAAAACAAGCTTTTTCCAGCACATAGTGTGTGACACATATGTACAGTGGTACAGAAACACACAGTCCATAGGTGTGCAAGTCAGGTGAACAAATGCATGGTAAATAGTACAACACATAGACCTAAGTTGTCCTTATTTGAATCTAGGGCACTTTTGTTTAGACATTTCCACATCAGACTCAGACAGTTTTAGCATTCAAACATCAGGTGAGTTCTCACGGCCCTATTTTACTGTTTTCATGCTTTTTGGGGGGAAAACATGCGTACAAGTTCAGTTTCATTTTTTACTATTATGTGAACATGAGACAAAAAGGTTCAGAGTACTCATAAGCTCTCGTGTCATACATTTTACTGTAACCATAAGCTATGGACTTAGCCATGAAACACTGAGATAGATCTATTGGGTTGACACCCCAGCTCTTGGTCAGTCGCTCTAACCAGATTACAGATATAAAAAAAGTGCTTGTATTTCACATTTTATTCATCGTCTTTAGTGTACAATGGGCGAGGCACAACATTCGTCAAGGTTTGGTTACGGGCTCATGTCAGTCACATAATGATTCTTGTATTAGCTAGGCAATGATCCAGTCACCCATGGTTTACATATATTCCAAAACCCGTGACCTCACCAACTTAATTGTTGACATATTTGATTTACATGTTTTTAGGTAATTAATTGATTATCATGGAACTTGGAGTCGCGCATGAGTATCTTGGGGATTTTATGAACCTTCTTTTGATTTAATGATTTAAACATTATCATTTTGACACTAATAACCAGCCTTAATCGAAACAAAAAATGACACTAATAACCAGCCTTAATCGAAACAAAAAATGACACTAATAACCAACCTTTTGAATGACAGAATACATCCCAATTGCTGAGAGATTTTCAATCTTCAAGATATGCACCTTCACTCTACAAAAGAGGGCTGGGTCAAAATTAGGTCCAATTATAAATGAATAATCAAGGAAATAGTTAAAGATTACTTGATAAGCAGAAGTGGCTGCTCCAAACAGAAGCGAAATCCTCAATTGATGTGACCTGCGAAATCCTCAATTGATGTGACCTGCTACGGCATCAGAGTAGTCGGAGGTCGTCTTCAACCTTGTCCTTGCTACCATTGCACGTCGTTTAAGATTCGAGATGTTGATGCCAAAGACATGGCAGCGGCGCTCCTTCACCATGATAGTTGTTGAATCTCTCTCTCTTTGTTGTCTTGCTATCTCTTTCATACATCTGAATCGAAGTAGGCTTCAAGTAGATAAACAGATGTATATAAAGTTAAATTAATGTACACATTGAATGGAAATATGGTAGCGGGCATGTGAAGTGAACAGACGCTCGTTTAATCGCCCATAAAGTGACAATGATTATGTCCAGTGAATGATGCAAGGGGTGGGTAAAGGATGGTAGGGGTAGTAAGGGGATGAACTTTTAGGTTTGAACTAAAGGGTTTAGATAAAATGACACTACTAACCTTCTAAGTGTCTTAATATGCCATTAAGTGACTAATTTACCCCTATAAATTATGTTTTATTAACTTGTATATGTAGCAATAAAACTTGTACCCATAATAAAATGACAATCTTGTACGTCACTCCTCCTTTATAATGTATTATAGATAATCCTTTTGTTATAAGTCATAACTAAAGTATCTTGGTGTAATAATCTTTTCTAAAAGGAATATATAGAAACCCCACGTAACTATTGAATGACTAAAATTATTTGACATCACAGAAATCATTTTAATATTGAATCCCTGTAAATTATAATGAAATGCTTGTGACTCAATGTTGAATTAATTAATTTGTAAGGTATAACAACTAGCTTGATCGTTACATAAGATACACTATTGTGGATTAACAATGTGACCCGTTGTTTCTTTGCAGTCGTCATATTCGACAAAACATACCTCGAATGGCGTTGTCGTCTTCTTCAACATCATTCGTTAAGAAGAGCTATCTGTATGATGTCTTTTTGAGTTTTAGTAGTGAAGACACACGTAAGAGCTTTGTAGATCACCTTTATGAAGCTCTTACGCGACATGGTATTCACACATTCAAGGATGACGAGAGACTCAAACAAGGAAAAAGCATCAATGACCAACTTTTGAAATCTATTGAAGATTCGAAGCTGTACATCATAATTTTCTCAAAGAAATATGCGTCTTCGTCTTGGTGCTTAAACGAACTTGTAAAGATAATGGAGTGCCAAAAGTCGAACGAGCATATTGCTTTTCCTGTTTTTTACGACGTGGATCCCTCTGAAGTTCGCAAACAATGTGGGCCAGTTGGAGAAGCCCTTGCCAAGCATAACAATAAAGAGATCATGAAATGGAAAGAAGCTCTGACAGAAGCAACTAATTTGTCTGGATGGGATTTGAGGAACACTGCTGATGGGTAATTTCTTTTATCGTTTCTCTACAATATTCATTCATATTTTGAGGAAAGCTCAAGTAGGGTTACTATCGATATGTTATTATGTCTTAAGCTAGCTTACTAAATCTTCTATAATGACAGGCATGAAGCCAAAGTCATCAAGTTAATACTTGAGCGGATTTCACTTGAATTACGATCCTTTAGTGTGGACCTTGATGACAAATTAGTAGGCATGGAACCCCGACTACAGGACCTTGAGAAGTCTTTAGATGTCTCTTCGAACGAGGTTCGCATGATAGGGATCAAGGGGATGGGAGGTGCTGGTAAGACTACACTAGCAAGAGTTGTGTTTGATAGAGTATCTGTTCACTTTGAAGCTAAAAGCTTTGTTGAGAATGTCAGGGAAGTGTCAAAAGCGTCGTCGTCTGGTTTGTTGTCATTGCAAAAAAGGATCCTTTCGGATTTTCTAAATGATCAAGGTAACAACATTAGTGGTTTTCATGACGGGACAAACATGATGAAAACAAAGCTGCGTGGTAGGATGGCTCTTGTGGTTTTAGATGATGTGGATCATAAAGACCAGCTTGAGGCATTAGCTGGTGACCTTAGCTGGTTCAAGCCTGGAAGTAGAATTATCATTACAACTAGAGATGAGCAAGTGTTGACAGCACATAAAGTAAAATGGATTCGTGATGTCACTCTATTATCAGATGAGGAAGCGATTGGCCTCTTTTGTAAGCACACATTTGGGAAAGATCTGCCAATTCAAGAGTATGAAAAGGAATCGCTACAAGTTGTACAATATGCTGCCGGCCTTCCCTTAACAATCAAAGTTTTGGGTTCATTTTTTTGTGGTAAAATCAAGGATGAATGGGCAGACGCATTAACAAGACTCAGAACAATTCCGTTGAAAGAGACTCTTGAAAAATTGGAATTAAGCTATAAAAGTCTAGAGGATGATTACAAGGAAATATTCCTTGATGTTGCATGCTTGCTCAAGGGGTGGGAAAAAAAACCAAGCAATAAGAATGCTTGAAAGTCGTGGATTTCAGGCTAGAATTGGTTTAAGAGTTCTTGAGCAGAGATCTCTTATAACTTATAATTATAGTGATATATATGAAAGTGTTCACTTGAGCATGCATGATCATATTGAAGAAATGGGCCAAAATATTGTGCGTCGTAAGCACCCAAATGAACCCTACAAACATAGCCGAATGTGGAAGCAAGAGGAAATTGAAGATGTATTGGGTAATGACTTGGTAAGAATCAAGGTTATTTGGAAAGAAAATTTCAAATTCACATGATTCCTTTATTTATGTCACAAACTATACTTGAATTACAGGGTACTAAAGTGACAAGATGTATATCACTAAAATTCAACTGCGATATTGTGTTGAAAGGACTTAGAAAGATGAAGAAACTTGAATGCCTTATCATAGATGATAGACATCACTATGAGTTTGGAGCAAATAAGGATCTTCAATACTTTGAAGATAACAATAAGGGTTGTGAATACTTCCCAAATTCATTACGATTCTTGCAGTGCTACCGTTACCCTCATTGGTGTTTACCGAAAACCTTTCTAGCAAATAATCTTGTTACACTTAATTTTCAAGACAGCAACATGGAACAACTTTGGGCAGCAGGAAAGGTCGGATGATTGGTTGGTTATTTTGATTGAGTTATTGATAAGTCATTAGTATATTTTGGGCCAGCTCTTGGTTATTTTGGTGCTCGAGGAGGCCACCGGGCTAGGGCCCGAAATTGTCAATGACATATTTTATTATAAAGTTGCTATATATATGTTCTATATATGTATTTGTTAAATAGAAAACTCATTTAACATTTAAATTGGTCTCAACAAAAGTCCATTTAAAACTCAAATCTTGTTAAGTTGTAACCCATAACACATTTATTAGCCCAATACCCATTTTGATTATATTACCTTTGTTTGATGTGACAATAGGTTATGAAGAAGCTCAAATTTATTGACCTTTCACACTCAAAGGTGAGGACCCTTGACCTTGGGTTGACTCCAAATCTTGTGAGGTTAGTTCTCCAGTTTTGTAGAGATTTGGTAGAAATTCATGTGCCCGTTGGAAGTTGAAAAGGGCTTGTGCACCTAGACCTCTCTTTTTGTGTGAGGTTGAAATCTTTTTCGTTTATCAAGGAGTTGGAATCACTTGAGGTTCTTTTGCTAAATTGGTTACATCTAAAGGAGTTCCCAGATATCATCCCGAGCCATTCCAAAATTAGTTTACAAGAGCTTTATCTCAAATATTGCAAAAAGCTTAAGGTTCTTCCTGAAAGCATTTGCAGTTTACAACATTTAAGAGTTTTAAACCTTAAATTTTGTGACATAGAGGAATTGCCGGATAGCATTTGTAAGTTAAAACATCTCAAAAAGCTTGACCTTTTTTATTGTACTAAACTCAAGAAATTACCTGAGAACCTAGGGGATTTAGAATGTTTGGAACTTTTAGATATAGGGAATAATCCTATAAGTCATCTTCCCAATAGCATTTCGTTGTTGAAAGATCTTGAAATTCGTGGATATAATAAAAGGACGGACCCCGACAGGCTTCTATCTCAAGAACAACATACGACATGTGCTCCTAAAAGGAGACACACCGATATTGAGGCAACAACATCGGGCGATGTTATGAATGAGTCTCAACCATTGGATTTGAACGTACAGCCTGTTAGGATCGAAGAACACACACGCACACGAACACAAGTATTTACGGGGTTCGGTCTAAACTGACCTACGTCCACGGGGGCAACTGGGGTATTGTTTTATTGAGTGATAATAATATTACAAGTACAAGAGATTATTTATAGGCTCATAATTAGGTTAAACCCTATGCTAAACTTAGTCACCAAGTTAATCATACTGGGCCGGGCCTATATGTGGGCTGAAGGCAACATCTCCAACAATCTCCCACTTGGTGTCTTCGGACCACGAATTGCACCATCTCTTATGTACTTCTGTAAATAAGATCTCCCCTTGATCTTCAATGCACCTCCAGTTACCCCGATCTCCTCAACATTATTCCTGGAGACCAGCTGAAGCTCCACACAGCTTCAGCTTATCCAACGTCACACATTTAGTGAACATGTCTGCTGGATTCTTAGCACCTGAGATATTCTTCAAGTTGATTGTGCCATCAGCAACCAATCCTCTCACGAAGTGATATCTTATCCCGATGTGCTTCGTCTTCTTATGATACACAGGATTCTTAGCAAGTTTCACTGCACTTTCATTGTCACAGTGCAACAAGTGCTCAGTCTGCTTCTTCCCTAACTCTTCTAGAAAAGATTTCAACCATACTAGCTCCTTACTGGCTTCAGCTATAGCCATGTATTCTGCCTCTGTTGTGGACAAAGCCACGCTTTTCTGAAGTCTGGACATCCAACTGACTGCAGTTCCTCCCACTGTGAAAACGAAACCTGTAGTGCTTTTAAATGTATCTTTGCAGCCACCAAGGTCAGCATCTGTATAACCTCTGAGAACTGAATCCTTCCCTTTGAATCGTAACCCCATCTTTGACGTTCCCTTCAAATAACGAAGCACCCACTTAACTGCTTCCCAATGTTCTCTTCCTGGATTTGACATAAACCGACTGACAACTCCGACTGCGTGTGTTATGTCAGGTCTTGTACACACCATAGCGTACATCAGACTACCTACTGCAGTTGCATACGGAACTCTAGCCATACCAGCTTTTTCTTCTTCAGTTCTGGGACACTGATCTTTGATAAGCTTGAGGTGACTCCCCAAGGGCGTGTTTCTTAGCTTGGTCTTCTCACTGTTAATATTGAATTTCTCTAACACTTTCCCCGATGTACTTCTCTTGGCATAGTGTCAAAGATCCATCTTTCTTGCTCCTGGTGATACTCATCCTGAGTATCTGTTTAGCTGCACCCAAATCCTTCATCTCGAATTCTTTGGACATTTGTTTCTTCAACTTACTAATCTCATTCATATCTGATCCTGCAATCAACATATCATCTACATACAGAAGTAGAATGATATACGAATTCTTGAACTTCTTCGGATAACAACAGTGATCGGCTTCACATCTCTTGTAACCGGACTTCACCATGAAATTATCAAACTTCAAGTACCACTGCCTTGGCGCTTGTTTCAGACCATACAGACTCTTCTTCAACTTGCACACCCAATTTTCCTTTCCAATAACCTGGAATCCCTCAGGTTGTGCCATATAAATATCTTCATCAAGGTCACCATGTAGAAATGCTGTTTTCACATCTAGCTGCTCTAGATGCAAATTCTCTGCTGCTACAATACTTAGAACTAACCTGATGGTGGTCATCTTCACAACTGGAGAGAAGATCTCATCATAATCAATTCCCTTCTTCTGCTGAAATCCCTTGACCACTAAACGGGCTTTATACCGTTTAGAACCATCATGCTCATCTTTGACCCTGAAAACCCATTTATTCTGAAGAGCTTTCTTGTCTCGCGGAAGCTTTACAAGAACCCAAGTCTTGTTCTTGTCTAGTGAACTCATTTCTTCTTTCATTGCTCGCTCCCACTGGAACGAGTCCTTCATCTTGACTGCTTCAGAGTAGCTCTCTGGTTCACCATTTTCTGTCAAGAGAATATAATTAACTGAGGGGCCGGTACGACTGGGACTGTACCTGTCCGGCGCTTTAGAAACTCTGGTGGATCTCCTGACCGAAGTATTAGACTGGTCAGGCTGCTGTGGAGACTGTTCGTCTTCAGACTCTGAACTCCCACTGTCAGAAACTCCCACTGACTCTTCATTCTCACCATCTTCAGTCTCAGGTTCGGTGTCATCTTCAGATTCTGTTACGGGCCCTGTGACAGATTCTTTCTTCTGATTCTCAACACTAAACTCAATTGTTTCTTTCTGAACCTTTGACTTATCCAAGTTTCTATCTTTGTATAACTCTTCTTCATTGAACTCTGCATGCTTGCTTCTGACTACCTTTCTGCTTTCAAAATCCCAAAGCCTGTAGCCCATTTTATCACCCCCATATCCAATGAAGATATACTTCTTTGCTTTAGCATCCAACTTGTCACCTTCTGGGTTGATATCATAAGCACTGCACCCGAAGATTCTCAGGTGATCATACTCAACTGCTTTGCCCTTCCATTCTTCTTGAGGAAGCTTGAATCCCAACGGTACTGAGGGTCCACAGTTGATAAGATGCGATGCTGTGTTAACTGCATCGGCCCAGAACATCTTTGGGAGCCCTGCATTCAATCGCATGCTCCTGGCTCTTTCACATAATGTTCTGTTCATCCTCTCTGCAACTCCATTCTGTTGCGGAGTTCCTGGAACTGTATTTATCATCTTGATCCCTCTATCAGCACAATAATCTGTAAACCCCTTGCTGATATACTCACCACCGTTATCCGACTTCAAGCATTTCACCCTCAGATCAGTTTCAAGTGCAACAGCAGATTTCCATTTCTTAAAAGTATCAAAAACTTCAGATTTATGTTTAAGAAAGTAAACCCATACCTTGCGGGTTGAATCATCTATGAAGGTCACAAAGTAGCGAGAACCTCCAAGTGAAGCTACTGATGTCGGTCCGTATACATCTGAGTGAATAAGCTCCAATTTCTGAGCTTTCGGTGCTCTCCCAGTCTTCACAAAACTCACCTTCTTTTTCTTGCCTAGGATGCACGGTTCACAAAATCCTGACTCGACCTTCTTCAATTCTGGAAGTTTTCCCCTGGCAACAAGCATCTTCATCCCCTTTTCACTTATGTGCCCGAGTCTTTGATGCCATAACTTTGTCTGACTCTGGTCACTCAATACTGCGTTCACTGCATCAGCTGATGCTTCAACCATGTACAAACTACCTCTCTTTTTGCCTCTAGCAACTACCATACTGCCCTTAACAACTCTCCATTGTCCACTACCAAAGTGAACATCATATCCCTGATCATCAAGCTGACCGATGGATATAAGCATCCTCTTCAAACCAGGAATGACCCGAACATTCTTCAAGGTCCAAATGGTTCCCAATGGAGTTTTAAGGTCTATGTCTCCAATTCCTGTAATGTCAAGACTCTGATTATTAGCCAAACGAACTTTACCAAAGTTACCTGTTCGTAGATTCTTCATCTTCTTCGTGCTAAAAGTAGCATGGAAAGACGCTCCTGAATCCATAATCCAGTCTTCAACAGAACTCTCAATACAGCAAATAAGAGCATCCTCTGAATCTGAGGATGAAGTAGCATTCACCTCCTTTTTCTCTCTCGCAGGTTCAGAACACTGACTTCTGAAATGCCCAAACTCCTTACAGTTCCAACACTGTACGTCTTTCCTTGGCTTTCCAGGTCTTGACTTGCTCCTGCGTTTTGACTTTGACCTACCCTTATTTCCTCCTCTGTTACTACTTCTCCATCTTCCTTCAGTACTGAGCAACGAGCTTGATTCTCCATCGTTCCTTCTTCTGGAATCCTCATTGAGTAACAAATCATGAACTCTTCCAAAACTGAGAGTCTCAACTGACCCTGTGACTGCTGTGATTGTGCCTGGCCAACTGTCAGGTAATGAGGATAACAATAGACAAGCCTGCAATTCATAATCTATCTTAAAGTTCACAGAAGACAAACGTGTCAAATGTGATTTAAATAAATTAATATGCTCAGTAACAGAACTTCCCTCTTTCATACGAATATTGACTAACTCCCGAATCAGAAACACTTTGTTAGCAGGAGACGGCTTCTCGTACATGTCTGACAAAGCTTCCATAATCCCACGCGCTGTGGTTTGTTCCAGAATGTTGTATGCTACATTCATGGACAGAGTAAGCCGAATCGTTGACTGTGCTTTCTTGTCAAGATTCGTCCATTCTTTCGTTATGGTCTCAGGGGGAGGGTCTAGTGCAGCATCTAACTCCTTCTGTATAAGCAAATCCTTGATTTGCATCTTCCACCAACCAAAATTCTTCCCATCAAACTTCTCAACCTTGACTTTTCCTTCTTCAGACATTATCTCTTCTGAATCTTAGGATAACTTAAACGTGCGCACGCAGATCAGAGCCAGCAGCAAAATCGGAACAATCTTCTTGTTCACACTGATTGCAACTGAAAAAGAACCCTAATCTGGGTAGGACAGATCCGTCGCCGTGGTTCCTGGTCGATTTGGCTATGGGTTGGTTTGCAGAAAACCCTATCGGATCTGGGTTAGCGGCTGCTCGGGTAGGTTCGTGGCTTTGGCTGAAAGTATTCGCGGTGGGAGGAGGGTGGTCACGGTGGGAGGAAGGTGGTCACGGTGGGAGGAGGGTGGCGCAAGGGAGGAGGGTGGCGGCTGTGGTGCAGGTATGCGTTCCTCTCTGATCTAGAGCCTGAGCTCTGATACCGGTTGTTAGGATCGAAGAACACACACGCACACGAACACAAGTATTTACGTGGTTCGGTCTAAACTGACCTACGTCCACGGGGCAACTGGGGTATTGTTTTATTGAGTGATAATAATATTACAAGTACAAGAGATTATTTATAGGCTCATAATTAGGTTAAACCCTATGCTAAACTTAGTCACCAAGTTAATCATACTGGGCCGGGCCTATATGTGGGCTGAAGGCAACATCTCCAACACAGCCGGTGGACCAGGCTTCCCTGACAAGTCACACATCGGTTATTGAATTTCATGTTTGGCTCTAAGTCAGCAGGCAAGTAACCGAATATTATTTTTCTACTATTATCATTGAAATATATAATGCTTCAATCTTACAGCATTTCATCCGATCCCTGATACCTATGAATGTAGGTTGATGAATAATCTGTTATTGAAATCATTGGTTTCGTTTCACTCCAGGATCTTATTCCGTTTTGAAATTTGTAAATTACTGTACTTTGTTTTAATGTAAAATATGGCTCAACTTTCACATAGATTTTGATTGTGTGATTTTACTTTACTTTAAGGTCTTTACTTTACTTTTACCAACTGGCGTTGTTCCAAAAATTCGTGGTTCGGAGTGCACTCGTAAAAAGCTCGTTTGAAGTGGCTCAATTTGAAACCGAAATGAGCCGAGCCTAGGCCAAAGGGTGACTTGGCTCGGTTTGCTCGAATTACTTTATCTTTACTTATACACACATAACCTTTGTATACGTTTTGTGTATTTGGGATAATAATGAACTTATTTAATAATTTGTTGAATTTGGTTTGGATTTGTTATGTAATATGTTGAACTTTTTTTGCATATCTTTTTTTATTATTGAATGGTAACTTAAAACTATTGAACTTAAAATGTGTTTATTAAATAGCCTTCTTTTAACTCAGCTGAGTTTGATCTCAAATTTTGTTTGGTTTCAAATCCAAGTTGGGTCGGCTTCAAATATACTAATCAAACTAAAAACAACACTGATTAACTCGTAGTTTCTGGTTGGATTTTATGAGGGGTTGAAGCCTATTGACGATAATATTCTTTGAGTTTGAAATGTTGATTGATATGAAGGTTGATGACATGCAAAATAATATTAATAGGTCTCTACATATGGATTCATAGAGTAGAGAAAAGCTGATGAGAAGCTCATTAGGCTGCTTGCAGAGCAAATGGTAGGATTGTAGGGAGAGAAGCAGGAGGTTTTGTAGAAAGTACTTGAGTTAGAGAGACAGCTAAATGCCAAACAGTTACTAGAGTTGGAAATTGAGGAATCAAATGGGAAACCACAAGTGATGAAACATTTGGGCAGTGAAGATGATGACGCGCTTCAAAAGCATATTAAAAAGAAGATTGTTGAGCTGGAGGCAAAGACGAAGGAACCGGATGATAAGGAGAATATGAATTGAATTCTTGCAGTTAAGGAATGTCAAAGTGCCATTGAGTTGATTAGAGGTAGCAAGTCCGACCAATTTACTTACTAATCGGTCGATTGGGGTTAAATTAGAAAAACTTAACAAAATGAACGAGTCAAACATCAATCAGGCCCATTTTCTTGAAATAACATATTTAAAATTTTATTTGAATGTGTAAATTGTTGGCAATATCACTCAAACTCTCTCACAAAATAAGATGAACACTCAAAAGGAAGCTAACACAGATTGCTGTATTACTTCTGAATAATTGAGAGTACATAACATGAAAGCAAATACTAGACCCCTATTTATAATAAAGACTACAACTGCTAAAAGCTATAAATCAGCTAAAGCCTGAAAACCAGGACAAACCACAACAGCCACAAACGGCTTTATTGAAAACTTCAAAAAACAACTCATACTAGGCACGTGCATGATCCCATGCAGTTAGGAGGGAACTTTGAATTACTTTTCAACACCCTCCCTTAATTCAAAGTCCCTCATTCCCATCATCCTTCTTAACTTGACAAACTTCTCCTTGCTCACAGCCTTTGTAAGAACATCTGCTACCTGCTCTTCAGTTCCACAAAACTCCAGACTAACCTTCTTTTGACTCACCATGTCTCTAATGAAATGATGCTTTAGTTCAATGTGCTTTGTCTTCCCATCAAGAACTGGATTTTTAGACAAATGAATTGCAGACTTGCTGTCACACCATATGATTGTAGCTTCATCCTGAACAACATTAAGATCCTCCAGAATCCTCCTCAACCACACAGCCTGACATGTTGCACTAGTTGCTGAAATATACTCTGCTTCAGTGCTGCTCAAAGCAATAGAATTATGTTTCTTGGTGCACCATGAGATTAAACCACTTCCAACTGTAAAAGCATATGCTGTAACACTTTTCCTGTCATCTAAGCAACCTGCCCAGTCACTGTCAGTGTACCCAAATAGTTTGACTTCTTGATTTCTTTTGTAACTTAACCCATATCTTAAAGTGCCTGCAACATACTTCAGGATTCTTTTGGCTGCACCAAAATGGTTCTTCGAAGGAACTTGCATGAATCTTGAAAGAACATTTACTGCAAAGCTTATATCTGGTCTAGTATGCTGAAGATACATCAAACCACCTATGAGACTTCTGTAAATCACTTCATTTGTTGGCTCCCTTCCATCATCTTTCCTGTGTTTTTCATTTGTGTTCATTGGTGTAATTTCATTCTTGCAGCCAAGCATCCCAAATCTTTCAAGTAACTCCTCAGCATACTTACTTTGACTAATAAAGATCCTGTGAGCATCCTGATAAACTTCAAGTCCTAAGAAGAACTTAAGCAACCCTAGGTCTGTCATCTCCAATTCTTGCATCATACTATGCTTGAATTCAATCAACATATTCTTGTTGGGACCAGAATAGATTATATCATCAACATATAGGCACACATACATCATACCTTTGCCTTCTACCTTCTTGACATACAATGTGGGCTCACTGTAACTTCTGATAAAGCCATGATCAATAAAGAATGCATCTATTCTTGCATACCAGGCTCTAGGAGCCTGTTTAAGCCCATACAAGGCCTTCTTCAACTTGTACACCTTGGTTTCATGCCCCTGCACTTCAAACCCTTGAGGCTGCTCTACATAAATGTCTTCTTCAAGTGTGCTATTTAAGAAGGCAGACTTCACATCCAACTGATAAATCCACCATCCTTGAGCAACAGCAACAGCTAAAACTGTTCTAATTGTCTCAAACCTGGCTACTGGGGCAAAAGTATTTTGGAAATCTACACCTTTTCTCTGAGAGTACCCTTTTGCCACAAGTCTGGCCTTGTATTTTAGAATCTCACCTTGAGGACCCAACTTAGTCTTGTACAGCCACTTCAGACCAATTATATTCTTATTTCCAGGATCATCAACCAATTGCCATGTTCCATTTTTCTCAATAGACTTAACTTCTTCAGTCATAGCCAGCCTCCATTCCTCCCTGTGAACTGCATCTTCAAAGAACATAGGATCACTAATATTAAGGGCAAATTCACATACCATATAATCTTCCATTGGAGTAGTCTGCTGATACACTTCACTCAGAGATTTAGTTTTTATCAGAGAAGAGGCTGCATCAACTGTCACTCCTGCTTCATCATTTACAGGAGTTGAGCTTGAACTGTTATCTTGGGTTGTAGAAGTACCACCTGGATGTGATGATGTTGCTTCAGTTTGAACAGGAGCATCCGAGCCACTATCATCATTTGACATATCCAATAAATCATCAAACACACTCAGGTCCCATAAATGTTTATTTTCTTCATTCATCACCTTGGACCAATCCCATGCCATATCTTCAAAACATTTGATATCCCTTCTACTAGTAATCTGTTTGGTCATTGGATTATACAATCTATACCTAGGTGATGGGTATGATGATCCAATCAGAATGCACTTTGCAGCAGTAGGCTCAAATTTGTGCTTCAACTGACCTAGTTTGAGCCCATAAGCAATACTACCAAATACCCTTAAGTCTTCAACATCAGGTTTCTTACCAGTCCACATGTGTAATGGAGTCTTTTCATCTAAAATCTTTGTAGGAGAGATATTTAAAATGTGGACTGCAGTAGAAACAGCTTCTGCCCAAAAGTAACTAGGCATGCCTTTGGCTTGAAGCATGCATTGAGCTCTTTCTACAACAGATCTGTTCTTTCTCTCACTTACTCCATTCAACTCAGGAGTGTAAGGAGTGGTAAGTTGTCTCTTGATACCATGAAGTTCACAGAAAGACTGAAATTCATGAGACAAATACTCACCTCCCCTATCACTTCTCAAGGTTTTAATAAACTTTTCACTTTGCTTTTCAACAAGTGCTTTAAAGATCTTGAATTTACTAAACACTTCTGACTTTTTTTTAATAAAATAAACCCATGTCATTCTGCTATAATCATCAATAAAGAGTACAAAGTACATGCTACCTCCAAGACTTCTAGTTGGCATGGGGCCACACACATCAGTATGCACTAGCTCTAGTACTTGAGTTGTTCTTCTGTTACTTGATTGGAATGGTGACTTGTGCATCTTTCCCAACACACAACCTTCACATTGACCAACTTCTTTCATCTGAGGTAATCCAGTCACCATATGTTTACTATGAAGTTGTTGTAGGGCTTGTGCATTAAGATGTCCAAACCTGCAGTGCCAGAGTTTGGTTTCCTCATGTCCTTTTGATCCACTACTAGTTTTGACTTTAGTGGCATCAAGAGGGAACATGTTATTAGCTGCCAAGTGTACTTTCATTAGTTCTGTTTGTGTTTCTTTGTGAACAATTGAACATGCATTGTCATCAAACAGAAGTGAATACCCTTTCCTCATAAGCTGCCCAACACTCATTAGATTATACTCCAGATTAGGAGCATAGTAAACATCATCCAAAAACTTAAAAGAGCCATTAGACATCTTAATTTTAATTGTACCCTTACCTTCAACAGCCAAGTTCTTCTTGTCACCTAGCTTTACACCAAGCTTAAATGTTTCATCCAGGTTCACAAAACTAGTCTTTACACTAGTCATATGATTAGAACAACCTGAATCAATAAACCAAAGACTAGGATTTTCAGGTTCACCTGTACACAAGGCCATGAACAGGTATGGGGTATCATCATTTGCTTCATTTTCTTCATCAGGATTTGCTGCAACATGAGCCTGTCCTTCTTCATTAAACCAACATTCTCTCTTTACATGACCATATCTATTGCACAGGTAACATTGAGGTCCCTTGTTCCTTTCATCACTTGATCTTCCTCTCCCTTTTCCTCTATAATTCCCACGGCCTCTTCCTCTAGGACTTTGATCATAAGATAGCCTTATGTTGGGTTGATAAGCCTGAAGGGCTTGTTCATCAGACTTCTCCTTATCAACCATTCTTACCTCTCCAGCCTTTGTTTCTCCTGTACGACTGTTCAACCTTTCCTCCTGTGACTGCAATGAGCCCATCAGTTTCAAAGGAGAAAGAGTAGTCAAATCATATGCTACTTCTATGGAGGGTACCACATAGTCAAACTTAGCAGTAAGGCTTCTTAGTATCTTCTCTACAACTTTTTTATCTGGTACATCTTCTCCAAATGAGCGTTGTTGACTGACTATGCTCATTACTCTTGAGAAATAGTCACCAACAGCCTCATTTTCTTTCATAACCAGATTCTCGAATTCCCTTCTTAGGCCTTGCAGCTTAACTGACTGCACTTGAGAATCACCCTGGAACTCCATTCGCAGGATATCCCATGCTTCTTGAGAGGTATCTGCTGCAGCAATCCTGGAAAACAAGTTGTCATGAACACCTTGTTGGATTACTGCCAAGGCTTGAGCATCTCTTTTCATTTCTTTCCTTCTTTCAGCAAGATCTTCTCCATGATCTGTGATCCCTAGATTAACTAGTTCCCACAGATCCTTGGACTTCAAAATGGTTCTCATTCGAACTGCCCAATGCTCGTAGCCATCACCTTTAAATACAGGAATTGGAGTCACATTTGAATTGTTTGAATTTCCAGTTAGAGCCATCACAGATCTTAACACAGTGGCTCTAATACCACGTGTTGGCAATATCACTCAAACTCTCTCACAAAATAAGATGAACACTCTAAAGGAAGCTAACACAGATTGCTTTATTACTTCTGAATAATTGAGAGTACATAACATGAAAGCAAATACTAGACCCCTATTTATAATAAAGACTACAACTGCTAAAAGCTATAAATCAGCTAAAGTCTGAAAACCAGGACAAACCACAACAGCCACAAACGGCTTTATAATAAACTTCAAAAAACAACTCATACTAGGCACGTGCATGATCCCATGCAGTTAGGAGGGAACTTTGAATTACTCTTCAACATAAATTAGCTGAAATAAATCACAAAAATGGGTTGTTATGCAAAAAAAAAAAAAAGCTCCCGTGTGCCATTTTGTAAGCATTAAATAGTCATAACATGTTAGCATACATAAAAGATGTTTCCTATTCTAAATAGCAAACAGCTAAGCTTTTGAAGGTCTAAGCACATTTGTGTTTGCAAAAGTTGTTTTACTGTCTTAGACGTTTCTGAAAGTTGCTGGCTTCCTGATCTAGTTTCACATTCTTCACGATGTTAGCATGAACTCGTAGTGACCTATATTTTCCTTAAAATAGAAAGAAAATTTGCAATTATAATTTCCCAAACTATTTTACCAACAAAAAAATGTGAAAATGTAAACTTGCCCGTAAGCATTCATCACGCGAATGGTATTCACAATTCTTGAAT
Organism: Ambrosia trifida; assembly: GCA_028751855.1. NCBI lineage: Eukaryota > Viridiplantae > Streptophyta > Magnoliopsida > Asterales > Asteraceae > Ambrosia > Ambrosia trifida. The sequence goes on from CM054129.1 coordinate 6,671,587, forward strand.
GATACATGTATAGCTATGTAAATATCATTACCAGCAATCTTAATACTTTCAAGCAAAACTTTAAATGCAAGTTTGCAAACAAAAATGCCCATACCTGCACATGCAACCCTGATAACAACAGACACAGGAGAACAAAAGCAGAACTAAAGAACAATACATCAACCAACGGATGATCGACCAACCTATGCAGAATAAAAGGGAAATAATGGAGTGCTTACTTGCTAAGGCAAGTAGATAAACTGTGTGACGAAACAGAACATAGCCTGCAAAATACACCAAAAAACTCATATCTCACTAACATAACAGTTTGCGCACAACAGTAAGTAAAAAAAGGCAAAACACATAAATTAAATCCAGAACTATAAGAAACATCATGCATCACATGAAGGTCATTCGTGCTTAGCGACGGAAGTTTAGTGTCTTTCTATGGTGCGCGTTGCGCGAAAGGCATTCGTGTTTCCACCCGCCATTGACAACACTCATGGGAGTACGTAGATAGCTAACGAAATTGAAATGTGGGTATGCAATATAATATGAATACCTTTTGAAAGCTTTACATTCTACCTACAGTTTTTTTAACAAAAGAAATTCTTTCAAAGATGTATCAACCTCAATTCTTGATAGATACAGTGGCATAACATCCATAATTATACAAAATTAACTTTTACTCAAAATGTCTTTGTTGTTCTATCAGTTGAATTTGGATGTTCACGTACAAGGTATAATTTTTTTTTTTTTTTAAAGATGAATTTACTTCTCATTAAAACAAAATGCGAAAGTTACATCATAATAGCAGTTGAATGGATATAAATTTTTTTTTTCCTAAATGTTTGTTAACAATAATAATAAGTTGATCCCCTTAGTAAACATAAAAAGCTATCATACGTCTTTAACAATACTAATAGATAAAATACTTGAATGTAATTAGTGTCATATAGCCTCACACCACTAATATTATAAAACTGAATTTTGAAAACTACAAAAAAAAAAAAGGACTTGTCTTCGAACATATTTGCTTGTTGCTATGTTCAGTATCAAGAGGCAAACCGTCACAATAATGATGCCAGCCAACATATTCACCATTTGGTGTAATTTGTTGATTTCTGTTTTCATATTATTTAGCGTCAAGGTCAGTGATTTTCGTTCTATTTGAATAAAAAAATGCAACACTGTGAGCAAATAATAAGTGATCATTGGATTTGAGGCTTTATGGTTTAGGTTCTTACCACCCAAGTCTTCAAAGCTCCTTTGCTAACTTTCATACCCATGTGATCCTACCAAAAAAGATGCGGTGATCACATCTTGATCTTGCCTAAAAAAAACCGCCAGCATATTGCTAACATAGATGAGCCTGCAAATAAACTTATCATTCTAGAATCTCAGTCATGTCAATGTGATTTGAAATGGATATAAAAAACATACCTGGAGGCAGCCTTGGCCACATCTAAGAAACTCTTGTGTGCAGCGCGTTTGGCTTTAACTTCGCTTCTGTTTTGTGTCGTTACTCATCATCTTGGAATTCATGTCATGGAACTACTCATCTAATGTATTCAATCCCCACAAGAATGATTCGCATTAACCTTGATGAATCGATATCCTTTCCTCCTTCTCGTCTATATTTATGGCGTTGACAACTTCAGAGGCCCTTTTTGCTGCAAACAAATATGAAGTTGAAGTTGCATGTAACATGGTTGAAATGCAACCTTAGGCAAGTAAGAGATTTCTATTTCCAAAAATACCCTTGAAACAACCTCATACTTAAATTTTGAATTTTGCCAATCAACTAAAAAATATCCGAAATCGTATTTTGACCCGTAATCAAAATGACTTGTAATCTTGTTCTATTATTTTCTTTTCTAACTATACCAAAAAAATGACCTTGACTTTGTAATTTTGAGCCGTTTCATTCCAAGCTTGACAGTCCTGTTTAGGTAAGTAAGGTGCCACTTACTTGGCAGATTCGGTAACTGGGTTCGGGTTGATTCGGTAACTGGGTTCGGGTTGATTCCAGTGATGGATTACGGTTAAACAGAACAATGATAAAGTGTGTAATAGTGAAATGTAGAAAAGCATTAACATAAACACTAAAATGCTTTTGACATCAAAATATTTAGTATCTGTAATGACCCAATCGCATTCTTACCCATAACCAACCCAAAAATAATAACCCTTTTTAGTCCATCAGTACCCGTGATGACCTGAACATCGGTAACAAAAATCACAACCATAATTTCCAGAAAATAAAAGTTAAAATCCTAAAAAAATCATTTTTTTTCTTCTTCTCCCATGTTTTATGTTCTATGACTTCATAACCATCTGGTAATAATAACGCAATAGATATCAAAGCATAAGTAAAAATAAAAAACAGGTGAAAGGAAAAGAAACACAACCTGATATTCATGGATGCTGAGATCTTATCACAGAACCACCACATAACCCACCCCATCGAGGGAACTGCCATCAACAACACCATCCACAGCCATCAGCGACAACAACGTTTTCCGTAAAGGTTGTGACGGTGGAGTAATTGCTTTGTAACAGTTGGGGGATTGATGGGGGTTTATCATTAAAGGATTGATGAACGAATGAAGATTTTGTAACTGATACGTGAGAGTGTTTAGACTATAAGGAGTGGTTGGGGGGAAGAGGTGGGGGGAAGCGTCATATGGCACTTGTGGGGCCCTTTTGGGGGGGAATAATTGTGGGGAGTGGAAGGGGGGAAGAGGTGGGGGAAGTGCCATGTGGCATTTCTTTTTTCTTTTTTTTTCTTGTTTTTAACTTTCTTTTTTAATAAATATAAAACAAAATTTTAAAAAAACATAATATTAATTCATAATAAACTACAAAGTTAAATAAAAAAACACTAAAAACCAAAATTACATGAAATTTAAAAAAAAAAAAAACCTTAAAAAAAACAACTTAGTTATCGCTAACGTCTTCATCAGATGGGTAATCTCTTGGTATACTCCAAATATGATCAACCAGATCCGCTCGAAGGTTGTGATGTGTTTGGCTGTTCTTGATTTCAAAGTTGTTGGCGTTTCTTTCTTCATCTGTAATGTCTTCTTGACTTTGCTGCGTTTCGTCACCAAAGTACTCGCATATTGCACGTCCTTCATCCTCCAAAATCATGTTATGTAAAATTAGGCATGCGTACATCACATTTCGTACATGCGTTTTTTCCCACAGTCGGCAGGGTTGGGCCAAAATGTGCCATCTTTTTTTCAACACACCAAAAGCACGCTCAACATCTTTCCGTGCAGCCATTTGAGCTTTGTTAAACTTTTTTCTCTTAGGGTCTAACGTAGTCCTCCGTGTAAACGATTTTACGAACACAGCCCAATCAGGGTAAATTCCATCTGCTAGAAGATACCCGTACTTGTATTCTGCGCCGTTTAAGAAAAAAGTTCCTTTTGGTGCAACATCGTTTATAAGATCGTCGAAGACTGGGGATTGATTAAGAACAGTCCTATCGTTCAACGAACCGGGCACACCAAAAAACGCATGCCAAATCCAAAGATCTTGTGACACAACCGCTTCAAGCATCATACACGGCGATTTATGAAAACCGCTAGAGTGTTGGCCTTGCCACTCAGTTGGACAAAGTTGCCACTCCCATTTCATACAATCTATACTCCCGAGCATACCGGGAAAACCATGTTTTTCTTCGTGAAAGTCTAAAAGTTGTTGGACGTCACTAAATGTTGGTTTTCTTAAATATCTTTTTAAATATAAATCAATGACGCCCGCACAAAAAAACTGAGTACTTTCTCTAGCCGTTCGCTCGGCCATCCTTAGATACTCATCCATTACGTCGGAACTGGTTCCGTAAGCCAATGATCTAAGCGCGGCTGTGACCTTTTGCATCGCGGTAAATCCCATCTGACCACGTGCATCGGGCCTTTGTTTGAAATATTCATAATTATTTTCTAAATCATTTGTTATTCTTAAAAATAAATTACGACTCATACGAAAACGCCGCCTAAAACTTCGTTCATCGTATGTTGATTCGGGTGAGAAGTAATCACGTACCAATGACTCATTTCCGGTTTCGCGTTCGCGAACTATATACTTTCTACGCTTGGGTGGTTCGGAGGTCCCTTCGTCGTCCGCTATAGCTTTAACGACGTTCTGAACGGTTGCCATTAACATTTCTGCGGCACCTTCGCCCAAGTCATCCAAAGCGAGTTGATCAAACATATCGTCTGAACTCGAAGAATCGCTCGACATCTTGCAATTTTTTTTGAAAATATATGATAGTATTGAGAGGATTTTATGAAAAAAATGAGTGTGTTTATGTATAGGAAGTTATTGTTATATATATATATATATATATGTATATATATATAAAATAATTTTTTTTTTAATACTAGCCGTTACAACGGTAATAATTATCTTTCCAATCATCGCGCGCCACGTGTCCCCCACATCTCCCCCACGCCGGTGAACCTCTCCCCGCCCCCAGCCCCACGCCACCTTTCCCGCCCCTATGGCGGCGGTGTTGCAGCCCTTCCCGCCCTCTCTCCCGCCCCCACTCCTAACAGTCTTATGCATCAAGACAGGCAAGCCTAAAATGGTAAACCGTAAGAAATCAACACGTGTACCACCGCCAAAGAAAGCCAATCTATCTATCTATATCTATATCTATATCTATATCTATATCTATATCTATATCTATATCTATATCTATATCTATATTCTATATATATATATAAGAAAACGTATATGATGACGTAGCGTGCAATGGAGGCCTTAACTTTTTCTTGAGAGTGTTACGTGACATCATAATGGAGAGTTTTTGATGTTTTTGAATTGTTTCCTTTTTTAATTAAATTGAGTTATTTTAGGAAAAAATAATTTAAAAATAAATTTAAAATTTTTTCTCTCATATTTCCTCCCATAATTTTTAGACGTTTATATCTTTTATATACCGGATTTTTTAAAGAATAAAATTACACCAAATTAACGAGCGTTTTATTATCTTTCCAACGAGTACCACAGTGCTATATAAAAAACAGAGAAAAAATCAACTATTTTTGTGGGGTTTCGTTCATACAGGAAAAAAACACACAAAGTGTTCATGTTATCACGTAAAATTAGATTTTGTGGGGAATATAAGTTATTACTGATTAGAATACTATGAACATGCAATGATTGAGAGATTTTGTGGTTAGTTAACTTGAGCCATTTGCAATAGGTTATCACGTAAAATTAGATTTTTCAACCCCGGGACCCTCCCGGGTTAATCAGCTAGTTAGTCTATAATGAGTGGAGGGGAGAAAGAGGGGCATGAAACGCCATGTGACACTTGTTAGACCTAAATATGAAAGGTAAAAATTGTGAGGGAGTGGAAGGGGTGACGCATGAAATTTCTTTTTTTTTTTATAAAGTGTAATTGGAAAATAAATCAATTTAATAAATTTAATAAATAAAATATATTTAAATATTTACTAAAAAAATATTTAAATATTTAATAAAAAAATAATATTCAAACGGCTACAAATAGAAGACAGAATACTCAGACTCAGTCACAATTTGATCTCACAATTGAATCTACACACACAAAGACATGGGTGATGGTTATCATAGCGATTCAGCCGGTCCTTCAAACCTTAGGCGATACTCTCGCCGACGACAACGTTCACAATCACTGTCCTCTCCTCATCCACATCCTCAACCATTGTCATTTCCTCCTCCTATAGTGTACACTCCTCCTCCTACAATGTACACTCCTCCTCCTCGTCGTCGAGTAACAACAATTCCTCCTTTACTAGGTTACACTCCTACCGATTCAGATGTTCCTCTTACAAATGAGGAATATATCTGGGCTCTTGAATACACCATAGTTGTCATGGGATTGGGGCAACTACAACTGGTGGAGACCCAACCCAACCTCACCCTAAACCCTCCTGCTCCGGAGTCAAATGAGGAAGGGTACGAAGCAGATATTGGTGGGGAGTATATGAGTATGGATGATGAACCATACTATATTCCAAGTCCTGACTATGGCTGCATCCGCTCAGATGCTAGGTCGGACGGTTGTGATAGCGATCTTTCTGTGTTGTCACCGGAGTATAGACTGGAGGATGAGATAACTATTCTCCGTAGAAGAAATTTAGGTTTAATTATGTAATGTTTTAATAAGTAATTTAGGATTATGTAATGTTTTAATTTAATAAGTAATTTAAAATTATGTAATGTTTTAATATATAATATTTTTTTAAACATCCAAACGGTTAATTTTTAAAAACTTATAATTTTTTTAGATCCAATGCTTTACTTTTATTCAAAATTTGAAGTTTTTTAACCAAAAGGTTAGTTTTGATGCTTTTAATTTTTTTTCTAAATAAATCACAAAACAAGTCCATCCAATAGTTTTCCTCCACCTCAACCCCCCTGGAAAATCCACCGCCCAAGGGGCTCCCCCCACCCACTCCGTTCATCCTTAAAGGTAGACATCAACTTAAAAACGCCAAATGACTAAAACACCTTTAAAACCCAACATAATTATGAAAGTGGCAAAAAAAAAGGATGCATATTGCTCAATATATTCGAACCCTGAGCTATAATAGAAAAGTAAAGCATCCAACTGGGCCGCATCCAATTTTGAAATAATAATCGTAAACAATGTTTATAAACACTATAAAACAAGAAAAAAAAAATCCAATAGGCCACTGCCACCGGCTAGTGGCACTATTCATTAGCATTGACAAATTATTATATAGGATAATACAATTAAATCTTACATTTTTTAAATGCATTCCCTTTTTAACTTGTCTTTAACTAAAGGAATAAATTTTAAAATATGGCGGTATTCTGCACAAAGGGCGGTATTGTACAATTTTGTTGACTTAGACTATGTGTAGTGGGGGGGGGGGGGGTTAAATATAAGGGAATATTTTATAGAATGGTAATCAAGTTTTACTCATGTTCCAATTAGATCACTAATAAAAATATTTGTTCTAATCAAGTCATTATAGTTTATTTTATGTTCTAATCCTATATAATTTACCTGAATAGTAGGTATAATAATATCTATGATAGGAACATTCAAGTAAACTTCAGTGACCTGATTAGAACGTCAAAGTAAAGTTGATTTATCTAATTGGGGAAAAAAAGTTTCATAAAAATTATGAATATTAAAAAAATTATGAAAATTTTAAAAATGTTTATATATTTATTTTTTTATTTTTTTAATTATTGAAATTGCAAAAATTAATATTTTTTTGCCATTTTTAAAAAGTTCGCATGTTTTTAATTTTTTCGTTAGTTTTTTACTTTTTTATAAATTTACATATTTTTTATAATTATTTAAAATTTTTCTTCGTAATTTTTTTATAATTTTCAATTTTTTCGTAATTTTATTTTTCCTAAATTTTTTTCAATTTTAAAAATAAATTTTCCAATTTTTAATCCAAGTTGTCATTGATAATCCAAGTCAACATTTAAAAAAATAACCAAATAAAAGTCATGGATTGATGACCTTCTTAATGGGTAAATTATCTATGATTAGAACATTAAAATAACTTTAATTACCTAATTGGAACAAAATTTTTTATGAGTGACTTGATTAGAACACTCCTAAAACTAGGTTACTATTTAGCAAAGTTACCCCTAAATATAACGCTCCTGATTTTGATCGGTCCACGTGGCAGCTGAGTCAGCATGTGGATTGAAGTGAGAAAGGGGCGTAGTGGTAATGAGAAAAATATAATGCCTCTGTTTCTTATTGGTTGTTTATTTTATTATTTTTTTAATTAATAAACTCAAAATAATTAAAATAAAAGAAAACTAATATTAAAAAAAAAGTTACAACTAAATATTAAAAAAAAGTTACAAAATAATTAAAATAAAAGACAACTAATATTAGAAAAAATTACTGCTAATATTAATTTAAACATTACATATTCCTAAATTAGTTATTTAAACACTAGATAATCCTAAACTACTTATTTAAACATTACATAATTAATCCTAATTTTCTCCCATATGGAGAGTAATTATCCCAGTCCTCGAGTGTGTACCCCAGCGGGGACAGGGAACGATCATTATCGCGACCATCGGATCTCGCATTCGAGCGGATCCAACAGTACTCACGAGGAGGGGAATAATTGTAGAAGCATTCCTTCACCTTAGTATGCAAGCCAGTAAATCCAAACTTCAAGTAGGGTGCACTACCGACTCCCTAGTATAAGTGTCACTAAGTAAGTATATGTGTAATACTATTACACCATATAACCCGTTTGTTCAAGACGTTTAAATGTTCAAAAGCGTGTTGGTGACACCTAGTGATTCTACATGCATAAGTAAACCCTACGGACCCGTTGGTGAATACGTTGGTTACAAATAGTTTTACACTCTATATGCGTCTAATACAAGTGCCCATTCAATTACATATCAAATACATACCACCTAGGACTTCAATTAGTCACGTAAACACATAATACACAATCTGCGTTTATAGGACAGATTGTGCGTCACCAAAACTAATTTATTTAAAATACTAAATCAGTGAGTTAAACTCTTAAATTTTTACTTAATATTCCTTGGGATTCATTTAACAACCCATATTTTTTTTATCTCAAAACCAAACACAAAAATTATTAAAATTCATTCAACACAGCTATATTCAGAAAACTTTCACAACAGGTCAGTTTAGTAGAAAAATTCCCAAAAATTGTGTATTCATCCAAACGGGATGAATCCACTTGGAAAACCCAATTATTCCAATGTTAATCTTCTGTAAAAATTTCATAACTTAATTCTTTATAAAACTCTAGTTATGACGGTTTAAAGCAGACTCAGTTTGTTAACCCGAAATTCTGATATGACCTATTTTCAAAGAAAATTCCAAAAACGACTCAAACGACGTCCAAATCACTCGATTTTACCCATTATGAAAAGATAAGACCAGGTTTGATTTAACCATGCAAATAAAACATCAAAACCGTCATGTTAAAGCCACGTAACAGACCCTACAAGTTAACCTAAACATTCTATCCAGATTTTAATCATGCATAAACCTTTATTTACACGACTCACGTGTGCGTATAATCGATCAACAATCATCAAAAATCATTACAAAACATTCCTAAGACCTATTAAGATCAGAATCTATCATAATACATGCAAAAATCATAACCCTAACGATCAAAACATCAACAACTTGCGCAACAAGTAATCTATTATATCACTAATCGCCTATCATCATGTTTAACTCGTTAAATCTTCAAAAACTTCAAGTTTTAATATTTATAAAAAGGTCTCAGACCTGGACAAACTTAGTTATAGGGTTTTTATAACATAATAATAAGATTAAAGCATAGTAGATTAATGATTATACCACAAGCTCTTCGAAACAACCAACCGAATGCTCTTGAAGCTTCCCGATCGATGTTCTTGCGCCTTAGCAGGTGGTTTGGGGTTAATATTTCGTATGTAGGGCAGTAGGGGCGATTAGGGTTTGAGTTTAGGTGATACAAGAGGCTTAGGGTTACTTAAATAGGTGATTAAGTCGGTTTAGTGGCGTCAGACACCCGCGAGCGGGCCGCTCGATCCCTGTGAGCGGCCGCTCACAGGGCCTTGGCCCGCGTGGGTGGCCTGTTTCGTCACCCGATGTGTTTTCCTTCGAAGTTTTCGCTATTTCGGACCGTAATAAGTGTAACCCCATGTGTTAAGACCCCAATCATCCTAATGGTCCACCTTTAACGATTTTTATTAACGTATTCGGTTTAAGTTCACATATTCACATATGGTTTGTACATAGTTTCACTGAGTATCACAGAAGCACGTAATTGCAATCAATCCAAACCAATTATGTCACAATTATTAACTTCATTATTCACCAACGTCCGAGGTTCACTAATCATGTATACAGTCTGGTAATTCCTCGAATTACCACTTTATGCAGTTATTAACTTATAACTGTGTAACGTGTGTCCTATCTAGCTAACCCTAGTTAAGTATAATGCAAGGAGTGTAACTAGAGTTTAGTTCAAGTGAGAACCTGAAATTGCGGGGTATCACATTATTGGATTTCATTACTCCCAACTATATGGTATTAGCTGATGCCGCTCCCAGCTATCACTTTGACTCCTGCCACTCACAACTTAACACCTTGTTTGTTGTGTCATTCCAGATCTGATATGGAACTGACGTGGATCTAACGTGGCAAGTACCTTCGGGGTGACACAACAAAAAAAAGTGTTAAGTTAGGAGTGGCAAGAGTCAAAGTGATAGTTGAGAGTGACAGAGGCCAATACCATATAGTTGGGAGTAATATAATCCAATAACCCTAATAATAAGATGAGAGCACAGACACAAAAACACACACAAATGATTGTAGTTGTATTGGAATGGATAAAAGTTTGGCAAAAGTTACAAAATGACTAAGGCATGGGGTATTTATAGTAGAACTCATACACCTCCATATATTGCACACTTATCACTCATACATGTAGGTGTACATGTAGGTGGTACATGTATGAATCTCATACATGTGGGGGCACATGTATAAGATAACTAATGAGGTGTATGTTACATAATTAATTCCCAAAATACCCCTAAGCCTATAAAAACACTATAATGCAACCCTAAAACGTCTAAAATGCTATACAATCATGCCTACGACTATTATGGACCGTTCACTAGCTGGGGACATACACGAAGTGCACTAACATTATTCAATGCTTGCTTTGTTCCGTTTATCAATTTAGCCGCTTCTAGTAAATCTTGACTCTTTTTGTGAAGATGTTTTGATAGAGCATTTGTGAGGCCTAAAATATCATCTAACAAGTGTATATAAAACACAAATTCAAGCTTCTTAAAACATGATAAAATACCTCTTGCATTAGATCATTGTTGAATACTCTTTCCTTCATCTTTAATCAAGGGCGAAGGTTAAGAAGGGCCAGGGGTGGCCCTGGCCCTCCTGTTTTCTGGCACAGTGGTAGAAATTTGCAATTTTTATAGGTAAATTGAGTCCGGCCCCCACCGATTTGCCACTACCGATCGAAAAAAATTGAGTCCGGCCCCTACCGTTTCGCAAACCAAGCTTCGCCACTGTTTTTAATAAAAGCAAGTACGTCAACAACTTTCGGAAATAATTTATGCAAACTTATAATTGTTATATGATGAGAACCTATTACTAACACTATTACTAAACAAGTAATAATATAAGCAATATGCGTTTTATTTTTTAGTGTTTAACTCTAACCAAACATACTTTTCAAACCATTTTATGTTGAACCATCTCCGTTCGCTACCATATTGTGTCCATTTAAATACATGACCTTGTGGTTGCAAAGCCTTCTTCACAAGATATGCTCTTCTTATGTCATCTATTTGATTAGGGTGATAGCTAGAAATGAGTGGTCTATCAGCGGGATTCAAAGGAAGAGCATTCCAATCAATATATGACCTTGCGGATAAAGCCGAAGAATTATGAACAATTGGACTTGTTGTAGTAACATCATCATCCGTTTGCATATCATTATCATTATTAGGAATATCATCATTCTCTTGCATACCAACATCATCATTCACTTACGTATCCTTATTTTCAGAGGATGTTTGGGATTGCTTATTTAACTCCAAAAATGCTTTTGGTCAGAAGTGCTTATTGACTTATGACTTTTTGAAAATGAGTTTTTTAAAAGAGTGTTTGGATTAACTTTTGTAGTGGGAAAAGTCAATAAGTAAATAAGTTGTTTTTTAAAAAGTGTTTGGTTTAGCTTATTAGTGTAAAATAACCAAAAGCCAAAAGTCAAAAGCCTGGATTTCTAACTTCTTGAAAACAACTTTTCCACCATTATTGAAAAGCCAAAGCCAAAAGTGCTTTTGGTTTACACAAACAGCTTATTGACTTATTGGCTTTCGGAAGAAGCCAATAAGTTGTTTTGTAGCTCAATCCCAAACACCCTCTCAATATTTGGAGCGTTACTTGATCCAATTTCACCATTTTTTAGGGGGAAATTGAATTTTAACAACCTGAACTATTGATTATTGGCCGCTGACACACTGAACTATAAAGTTGTTTACCACCACACTGTACTTTCAACTTCTTGACCTGTGTCACCCTCGGATTAACCATGGTTAGTTTTTTGCTAACGTGGCCATTTCTGCTGATGTGGCATGGTGACGTCTCAACAAAAATGGCCACGTCACCATGCCACATCAGCAAAAATGGCTATGTTAGCAAAAAAACTAACCATGGATGGTCTCAAACTAAAGTCCCAATATATACCGGTCTCAAACTGGTTCGGGTCATGTCGATTTGGGCGGTTCGGTTTCTAAAACCGGTTTTTTTTTTCACCTCTAGTCATACCTAAGTGGCTGTTAGAACCTACTAAAACGAGGCAAGCCCAAAACTATGACTAAGCAAAATAAGGCCATCAAAAGCCCAAGTAGATAACTTGAAGCCCACACCAAAAAACGTTTATCTTTGCAAACCCCACATAAATGGACATCCAATGCACCCCATAGGCCATAGCAACCCATGTTCCCCACAACGAAAGCAAAACGACATCATAAAGCCCATAACATAAACAAAACAACAAGTATCTAGGGGGGGGGGGGGAGTGGCAAAACTTTGAAAAAAATTGTGGTGGGGTCCGAAAATCACGTGACCCAAATTGTTTCTTATCGGTGGGGCAAGATTCAATGCATATAAAAATTACCTACCAAAATCGTAAATTTTCACCACTGAGCAAAAATACAGGGCGGGGCCGACCACCCCTGGCCCCCCATTATCCTTCGCCTATGCAGCCGGATGAAATATGTTTGTGCTTTAGATTAAATTGTATGTGTGCAGGTTAGGAAGTTCAGTTAGCGGGAGTTCAACCGTGCCTAACAGTGTGTATGGTATCATCATCTAGGAATGGAATCAAAAGCATTTTGATTTAGATTCCATTGATCCTGCATTACCGGATTTAATGTCATCTTCAGCACTTGATCATATTTTGGGTTTCAATAGTCCTATAGAGTTAATTGCATATCTTATTTGTTTATATAACTTGGGAATGGTTCTAGAGAAAACCCTCCTTATTTGGTAAACTCTGGAAACTCTGACTTCCCAATATTTTTTTTTTTTTTGAAAAAAATAGGGCAAGTAATATACATGATTTTAAGCATTTTGGTCCAAAAAAATTAAAAAAGCGCCGAGTATTTTTTTTTTTTTTTTAAATAAAATTTTGACTAACACATGTTAAGCGCTAATAACAGGTGTTAACAATGTGTTAACTATATGTAAACAGTAGACGTTTTTTATTTAAAAAAAAAAAGTTCGGCGCTTTTTCGATTTTTTTGGCTTGAAATGCTTAAAAAAAATGTATATTACATACCCTATTTTTTTCAAAAAAAAAAAAATGTCCGTAAGTCAGAGTTTCCAGAGTTTACCAAATAAGAAGGGTTTCCTCCATATACTTTACCTATATAACTTAATATAAACAAGTTAGTTTATTATGCCCCAATTTCTCATGTGTATACACAAACAAGCATATAAGTTATAGACTTATAGTTCCCTAATCTAAACATGTTAGTTTATTATGCCCCATTTGCACAATTATGTCTTGTATCTATGTATTTAATTGTTTTTTTTTTTTTTCGTCTTTACACTGTCAAATAAACAACATCCAAATTTTTTTCCTTCCATTTTGGCACAATCAACTATTACATTTGTCAAATGTCATTGAAGTATCGTTGTAACATTCAAACTATAATTTTAAAAGGGATGATTATACTAATATTATTTTGAAGTGAAACTAAATTTATTAGATGGTTAAACTTGTCAAATTTTGACGTACTAAAACTTTCGAAAGTCATAGTGGCATAAAAGGGTAATTTTCATTTAATATTTTAGAGTGATTGCATCATTGGAAAAACATGCAACAAAAGAGAAAGAGTCCTCCTCCATTTCAAATAAAAGAAAGAAACTGTATGTGTACTCATTCACCAGGAAGGAATCAAGGAGAATAAAAAGAAAAAGTAGGGGACAAGATAAACTTCTGCAAATTACAAAGATATGGAAGTATTAATTTATCCATCAATTTATAATAATACGATCTAATTTCAACAAGAGAGAGAAAATGGACTAGTAGAACTTTAATTAAGTGACTTATATGAAAACCGGGACATTTTATACTTAAAATGGTCGTTTTTTGTCCCTTTTTTATTCCGTTCATAAAATTGATTAACAATTAAATTTAGAAAATATTTTAGAAGAATGATCCATATAGGCGATACGATATCAGTGTCACATGACTTACATCCACTTATGATGTGAAGTTAATTGGTACAAAGTTTAGGTATACCTTACAATCATGAGCTATTCTTCAAGAAATGTAATAATTTAGTTAGCTTTTAGATATTTGGTGGTCTACGTATACGCGACGGTGTATAAGTTCTGACATGAATCTGATGATGGCATTACTGACGTGTAGAAGTTTGTGCAACCATGATCTATATGCGACATATAAGCTATACGCGCCGTGTGAAAACAATTTTGGGTTTGTACCATTACCACCACCAATTATTAAAACACTTCATTAATTATAACATCATTTTGTTTTTGAGCCGGTAGTAATGCGATTGTTTCGGTTACAACATAGGTTTTTAAAATATTGTTACAAAGTCTTAATAAAAATTTAAGGGTAATCTACACTCCAAAATAATGCAATCTTATCTCTCCAATACAAGGAGACAAGCTTCCAAATTGACCATTGACTTGTTACTTACCAAGTATTATGCCAATCCACAAAGCAAAAGGTTGTGTGTGATTGGCAATCCATTTGTCTTGATGACCTTTATTATCAAGTATTGTGTGATTTACATTAGGGGAAATGGATTTAAATACTCCCAACTATCGCCTATTGGCGGATAGCACTCTCAACTATCACTTTGGCGGATAGCACTCACAACTTTCAACTTGTTGGATTTTATCACCCTCAAACTAACTGAGGTCTAACCCAGTTAGTGTTTGTGGTCAAAATGTAAAAAATTAAACTTCAGGGACCATTTTGAAACTTTTTATTATTATTATTATTATTATTATTATATAAGGCAAAAGTCCACCTCCATTAGTAACCATCTGATGTGAGAGAGAGAGAGAGAGAGAGAGAGAGAGAGACCACCACCTGCCGCCACCCCACCACCACCAACCGTAAACATTTCCGACGCTACATACTTCCCGATCCCAATCCCTTTCGACAACGAGTAACCCCAAATCCCAAAATCATGTTCTCCGTTCACCGTCTCGGTCACCGACGTCGATGTCGTTGTCACCACCGCCTGCGGTGACGCCGACGACGAAGATGCCCCTAGTGCAAACTCTTCCCATCCCCAAATTTTATAAACTGATCAAATCGTACAAATCTTAGGGTTTAGAAACAAGATCGTCCAATCCCTAATAATACACCAAAATTAAGATCTTAGGGTTTACCCACAAAATAATGACGAACGTGGTGGTTGCAGGTCGGGTGGTGGTGGTTGCAAGTCGGGTGGTGGTGGTGGTTAAGGTCGGTGGTGGGGGAGGTTTTTTCTGCTTCTACTCTCTCTCGCAACTCTCTTTCTCTTTCTGGTTGCAGGTTTGGGTGGTGGTGGTGGTGGTTTCCGGTGAAGGTGGGAAGAGGGCAGGGGGGTTGGTTTGGGTTTTTATAATGGTTTGAATTTTAGGACTTCAAACGGTGGTTTCCGGTGAAGGTGGGAAGAGGAGGATGGGGGTGGTGCAGACGGTGGTGCCCGGTGAAGGTGGGAAGAGGGGGATGGGGGTGGTGCAGACAGTGGTGCAGGGTGGTGATCCCTCTCTCTCTCTCTCTCTCTCTCTCTCTCTCTCTCTCTCTCTCTCTCTCTCTCTCTCTCTCTCTCTCTCTCTCTCTCTCTCTCTGAACTCCCCCTCTCTCTCTGTTTGTAATTGTAAATTTGTAATAATAATAATAATAATAATAATAATAATAATAATAATAATAATAATAATAATAATAATAATAAAAAGTTTCAAAATGGTCCCTTAAGTTTTGTTTTTTACATTTTGGCCACAAACACTAACTGGGTTAGACCTCAGTTAGTTTGAGGGTGATAAAATTCAACAAGTTGCACTAGTAGAAAACAAAAGATTCTAGGCGGTTAACCAATTTGTTTTGGGCGGTTCATAACATAAAACCGCCTAAAACATTGTTTTGTTTAACATCTCGATAAAGAATAGCCCAAAAAAACAAAAAATGGCTTTAAAAAGCCCCATTTTGGGCGGTTATAGTGAACGCCCAAAACATTACATTTTTTTGGGCCAATTTTGGAGGTAGCCTAGAAAAATATGTATTTTTTCATTGAAACTAACACCGCATAAAAACCAAATAAGTTAAAAAAAATCCCTAATAATTCTCAACAATAAATTTTAAATCCCACTCTTCTAATAATTCCCAACAATAAACGAATAATTTTCAATTCCTATCTATTGCTTTCTCTCCTCTGTTGGCATTTACTTTTTTAATGGTTTGATTGTTTCTAGTTCTATTCATTCTTCTCCATCAATTAATCACAGGTATATCGATTTTTGTCACATTTATTGCTCATATATTTAACTATTCTTTACTTTTTATCACTAATTGATTGATTATATTTTGGTAAAACTCTAATGATAACGGATATTTTTTAATTCACATCTAGATGTTTTTAATTCACAACGTTGTAAACTAATGTGTCTTTCATATGTTATTTTTTTTTCGATGACTTATATCACACACAGAGTCACAACAGTCACAAGAAGTAGCTTTGAAGATCTTCATCCTCTCAATCTAGCTAGTCTACTCATTCCTGTAACTCAATAATCTGTTTCATACAATCGAATTTATTCTATTCTAACTCTTCATTCAAGTTCTTTTGTAGCAGGTATATAACATTTATTTTTCATCAATCTATCAACATTTAACAATTGTTTGGTTTTTTTATTAATAATTATATTTTTGTTACTTGTAGATAAAAATTGAATTATTCTAGACTTTTCTATTCTTCATTCTATCAAGAGGTACGTACGAAAAAAATTATCAACCTTTGTTGTATATGTATATTATTTTTATGTATGAAATGTGTGTATATGTTATGTATATAGATTTATATAATATGCATGTCATGTATATTTGCTTGTAATAGTAGTGTATACGTGTGTGTGAATACATATGCATTGATTAGAACCTTTTAGGCATACACCCGTCTAAAATTTATCTAATAGAGATAAATTTTAGATTGTCCCCGTTTGGGACTGCTTTTTAAATATTCTATCTCATTAGGACATGTATATATTTTAACGTGTTAACTATTTAAGAAAAAATCGACAACATTTCCCCTACTCCTTCGGGTATGTGGGTTATCCACATATTTGGGGAGTTAAGGGGAAATGCTGTCGATTTTTTCTTAAATAGTCAACACGTTAAAATATATACATATGAGATAGAATATTTAAAAAGTGGGTTAGGATCCACCACCTTAGAGTACCTAGCTACCTATTAACGACCTCATACGTAACTAATTATATTTAACTTATGTGATTCTCTTAATTTCAGATGGAAGGTAGAGAATATTGGATGTACAATAGTGCACGTCCTTCTGCAATATATACGAAAGGTGTCCACACGTTTCTTAAAGTTGCTGAAGCTAATCGAAGGAATGTTGGCTCTAAATGGATTTGGTGTCCTTGTGTGAAATGTAAAACTTTTCAAAGATTTGAAAATATTGGAGATATTGAGTATCATTTGATTGTAAATGGTTTTATGCCTAGTTACACTTGTTGGTCAAAGCATGGGGAATCACAGATTGATGATGTTACGACTTCAATTAATTTAGACAATGTCGAACACGAGAATCATTTAAATTCTGAAAATTTTGATGAGGACAATCTAAATGATGAAAATTTGAATGATGACAATTTAAATCATGATAATTTAGATGACATGTTTATGGATTTAGAAAATGACATTGACGACGATGATAGAATAAAACTACAACATCTATTTGAAGATGCAGAAAAACCATTATATAACGGTTGTGATATTTCAAAACTTGAAGCTGTTTTGAAGTTGTTTAACGTGAAAGCAAAAAACAGATGGAGTGATACAAGTTTCACAGATCTATTAGTTGTTTTGCATGAGTTGCTTCCGAATGGTAACGAGTTACCTCTCTCATTTTACCAAGCAAAAAAAATGATGAACCCGATGGGACTTGAAGTTGAAAGAATACATGCATGTCCTAATGATTGCATTTTGTATAGAAATGAGTATAAAAATAGTCATGAATGTAGTTGTGGTGAATCAAGATACAAGAGACAAAGTAAAACTGGTGAATACAATGATGATGTGAAGAAAAACGGACCACCGGCTAAGGTATTTTGGTATTTTCCCATTATACCGAGACTGAAACGGTTATTTTCAAATGAGAAAGAAGCAAAATTGTTACGATGGCATTCAGATGAGCGTATAAAGGATGGAAAATTGAGACATGTGGCAGATTCACCACAATGGAGAAATATTAATAGAAAATATCCAAACTTTGGTAATGAGGTTAGGAACATAAGGTTTGGCCTTAGTGCCGATGGAATGAATCCTTTCGGAAATGCTAGTACTTGTCATAGTACGTGGCCGGTTCTTCTTTGCATCTATAATCTTCCATCGTGGCTATGCATGAAACGAAAATACATCATGATGTCATTGTTGATTCCAGGTGCTAAACAACCTGGTAATAAAATCGATGTTTACTTATCCCCTTTGATAGATGACCTACAAACTCTATGGCATTCGGGAGTAAATGTGTATGATGCTTTTAAGAAAGAATATTTTGAACTACATGCGATGATTTTTTGCACCATAAGTGATTTCCCAGCGTATGCTAATTTGTCTGGATATAGTACAAAAGGTAAGAAAGCATGTCCCGTTTGTCAGGATGAGACAAGTTCGATGTGGTTAAATCATTGCAAAAAAACAATATATATGGGACATCGAAGATTTCTTCCGACGGGTCATACTTATCGAGATAACACAAAAGATTTTAATGGAAGTATCGAGACCGGAAGAAAACCAAAAAACTTTGATGCATTTTCGCGAGTTAATAATCTAAGCACCGTTTTGGGAAAAAGAGCTCGTGATACGAATGGCAATTGGAAAAGAAAGTCAATCTTTTGGGACTTACCATACTGGAGACATCTACAGGTTAGACATTGCCTAGATGTTATGCATATAGAAAAAAATGTATGTGATAGCCTGCTAGGATTATTGTTAGACATTCCTGGAAAAACCAAAGATGGTATCAATGTGCGTAAAGACTTGGAAGAAATGGGAATACGTAAAGAGCTTGCCCCTGTTGAAAAAGGTAATCGTATTTTTCTACCACCCGCATGTTATACAATGTCTAAGGCAGAGAAAACAAAGTTTTGTAAGTGTTTACACGATATTAAAGTTCCATCTTGTTATTCTGCAAACATTAAAAGGTTGGTGTCGATGAAAGACAACAAACTGGTTGGTATGAAGTCTCATGATTGTCATGTTTTAATGACACATATGATTCCTATTGCAATCCGTGGATTGCTACCAGAGAGCACACGACACACAATCACAAAACTCTGTTTGTTTTTTAACAGAATTCACTCAAAAGTTATTGATCCCGAGGAGTTGGACGCATGGCAAAAAGAAATTATCCTCACACTTTGTGAACTAGAGATGTACTTCCCGCCGTCCTTTTTTGATGTGATGGTTCACTTGGTGATTCATATAGTTGGAGAAATCAATGCTTGTGGCCCTGTATTTTTGCGTTACATGTACCCTTTTGAAAGGTATATGGGTTTCTTAAAAGCTTATGTAAGAAATCTTAATCGACCCGAGGGTAGTATTGTTACGGGATATCTTGCCGAGGAGGTGATTGAATTTTGTTCAGGTTATCTGGAAGGCGTCAAAAGTATTGGTCAACCACAATCTCGTCACTCCGGTAAACTTGAAGGGGTAGGAGGTGTCGGTAAGAAAATATTAAATCCAGGTAAGGACAGAGTAGACCTTGCACATTTCTATGTCCTAAAACACATGACGTGTCTTGCTCCGTATGTCCATGAACATTTGACTTTAATACAAGCAACACACCCGAATAAAAGTAAAATGTGGCATGAAACCACCCATAATAAACAGTTTTCTTCATGGATGAAAGTAAAGGTTACTGATGGTCAATCAATTGTTGATACAACTGTGGAACAATTAGGTCGAGGTCCGGAATATAGTGTAAAATCTTATCAAGGGTATGACATAAACGGGTATACATTCTACACAAAGGATCAAGATGAGAAAAGTACAATGCAGAATAGTGGGGTTACAGTAATAGCATCACCAAACCGATTTGACCGGATGAATCATAATATAAGGTTAGAAATCGCCAAAGAGTCTTATTATGGTGTCATCCAAGAAATTTGGGAGCTGAATTACAGAACTTTTACTGTCCCTGTGTTCAAATGTAAGTGGGTGAATAACACTACAGGTGTTCAAGTTGACAAATATGGCTTTACACTTGTTGACCTTAGAACGAATGGCTATGCATCTGAACCATTTATTCTTGCCTCTCATTGCACCCAAGTGTTCTTTGTAAACGACCCGAGCAAACCAAGATACCACATCGTATTGCAAGGTAAACGACGTATACTTGGTGTTGATAATGTCGTTAACGAGGAAGAATACGACCATTTTGATGACCTACCACCATTTTCTGTTGGTATTCAACCGTCAGTTGCTGTGGAGCCAACTAATAGCGCCACATACTCACGATCTGACCACACCGATGGGATATATGTTGATCTACCACGTCAAACTTGATGATAAAGGTTTGATATCTATATATGTATATATTATTTCTATATAACTTTTTAAATTGTAGTCGATAACTCAATGTTTTAAATAATTGTAGGATTTGAATCAAGACGTGGAAGAGGTTGTCGCCTTTGCCAAAGTGAAGTACCTTCGGAAGGTTGGCCATAACTTTCACTACGTTTCGGCGTGGCAAATGTTACGCCCGGGCCAACGTTAGGTTTTTTTAGTGTAATCGTTTTCTTTTATTTTAGTGAAATGTTTGTTTTTTAGTGTTAGTTTTGTGTCGTGTTGAAAATTCACACCCCTAGTGTGTGTGTAAATTTAAAGTAATTATAAATGGATATGTTTATCTTTTTTTAAAAATAATTACTCATACTAATATAATAAAAAATAAAAAGTACTTTCTTATGATTCCAAGCATTATCATAAGAATGGATATGCATCTGAACCATTTATTCTCGCTTCACAATGCACGCAAGTGTTCTTTGTAAATGACCCAAGCAAACCAAGATACCACATCGTATTGCAAGGCAAACAACGTATCCTTGGTGTTGATAAAGTCGTTGATGAGGAAGAATACGACCATTTTGACGACTTACCACCGTTTTCCGTTGGTATACAACCGTTAGATGATCCAATTGATGATGCCACATATGTACGATCTGACCACACTGATGGGATATATGTTGATCCACCACGTCAAACTAGATGATCAAGGTTTGAAATGTATGTGTGTATTTTGTTAGTGTATATACAACTGTTACAATTTTTATACACTTTTTTTTTTTTTTTGGATAATTGTAGGATTATGAAATAAGATTCGGCTCAAGATCTACAAGGCATTACAAAAGACGTGGCTAAAGTTTACTTGACTCAATTGACAAGTATTTTTATGTATTTTTTATGGTTTCCGTTTGATTTTATATATGTTATATGAATATTCTATTTAAAATGTTTAGTTTGATAAAAATGAAGGTATAGTTTTTAGATTTAAAATTAATTTTTACGTAACAGAAAATATTAAGTGTTAAGTAAATAGTAAATAGTAAATGTATGTGTATATATTAGCGGTGTTAAACGGGTTGTGTTTGTGAATTGACGGGTTGATAGATTCAACCTGAAACTGACCCGAACATGTTTAGACTAAACCCAAACCTGCAAATTTAGTGTTAGTTTTATGTCGTGTTGAAAATTCACACCCCTAGTGTGTGTGTAAATTTAAAGTAATTATAAATGGATATGTTTATCTTTTTTAAAAATAATTACTCATACTAATACTAATAAAAAATAAAAAGTACTTTCTTATGATTCCAAGCATTATGTTAACTACAATATTCTTTAAAATTAGATATTTTATATGATTATATCTCTCAATATTTAATAGGGGTGTAAATGACACGTAGTGGCTCGAGAGCTACCCGGGATCGGCTCGGTAAAAAGCCCGAACGAGTCGAGCCTTAACGAGCCCGGGCCCGGGCCCGAGCCTAAAATATGGCTCGTTTAGTTATCGAGCCCGAGCTCGAGCCCTAAATACAAAGCTCGATTGGGCTCGCGAGCCTAAATGAGCCCAAACATAATTATAAGTTATTTATATATCTCTTATAATTTATAGCCCACATCTCCAAAGCCCAAGTCCTTATTTCATAGGCCCATTTAATAAGACTCGCGAGCCGAGCTTTTGCGATCTCGAGCCGAGCTTTGAGCTCGTTTGATATTGTTCTCAAATCACCTCGAGCCGAGCCGAGCCGAGCTCGAGCTTTTGATTTTGATAGCGAGCCGAGCTCGAGCTCAAGATTTTAGGCTTGAACTGAGCCGAGCTCGAGCTCAAGCTTCATAAAACCATAACGAGCCGAGCTCGAGCCCAGTCAGGCTCGGGCTCGGCTCGGCTCGTTTACACCCCTAATATTTAACACATCGTATATTTGTATAAGTTTAAAATTAAACTTACCTTCATAAAAGATTATATTTGTTATCTAATGCCCTCCAACAAATTCACTCTCCCGAAGTATCTGGCAACTTCCCCACAAAAACCATCCACTTTTACCACCACTTCCTCATTCTCCCGCCCTAATCGTGTTTCATCCCCAACCGCGTTTCATCCGAAGAGAGAGAGATACAAAGAATCAGATAAGAATCCTATCATTACTGTAGACCATCATCGCTGTTGCCACCGTACACCCCTTGGTAAGAAATCCTAACTTTATCTAATTAGCTTCTTAAATTGTTCATGTTACTGCTAACTCTTGAATAAAATTCATTATTATGTTGAACATATGTTGGATTTTGCTAGATATATAATTGCATGTGTGGTCCTTTATGTCGGTTTATGAATATCTCATGTGGTCCCTTGTATGCAAAACATATATAGATTAGTTTTTTTGGTTGGGACTTTCTTGGTCATTGCCTGACTTGAGTCATATGTTTACCCAAGGGCGAAGTATATTTGGGGTCAGGGGTGGCCCTGGCCCCCTGTTTTTGGCGCAGTAGTGGAAATTTGTGATTTTCATAGGTAAATTGAGTCCGGGTTGAGTCCGGCTCCCGCCGATTTTCCACTATTGATCGAAAAAAATTGAGTTCGGCCCCACGCCGATTCCGAAACCACGTTTCGCCACTGTGTTTACCTTTTTTTATGAGGCGATGATGATTGTTTGGATATTATATATTATATAAGTAGAGTTGAGAAAATCGGCGGGTTGGGTAACATGTCAAAACAGGTTCGGGTTAATAACAGTTTGTTTTTTGTATGGATCGAAAAGGGTCAAGTCGGGTTAGCTTCGCTTGAAACATTTTTTGTCCATTTTTTTTATAAATAGTTAATGTGTTCAGTATAATCACAATAACTAGGGGCTGGCTGCAATTAACTTTAAACTCGTTCCGCTGGAAAAACAAAGAGGAATAGTGAATTTTGATGAATTTGAACTTAGTTTTCTGATGCTGCTTATGTTTTTATAAGAAATTGATGATTTCAGCTGTGTTCGTGAATTTGTTTATGGAGTGCTTCATATATGTATGTACACTTTCATAGTATCATCTATATGTAAATTTAGTTTGTTTGTTGATTTTCTGTATGTGTGTGTTTGTGTTAATCAAATGTGTTAACTCATTCTGCTTTGAAAATGAAGAGGGACACTAAGGTTTGATAATTTTTGAACTTGATTATTTGATGTTGATTACCTTTCAATAAGAAGTTGATGATCTTAGTTAAACTTTATAGTAAATGATACAAACTGAATAACATGGTGGAAGCTAATAGGTAACAGCAGCGTAGACATCAATTTTGGATTGGTAACCATTTACCGTGTTTTGAGTGCATAAACATATGTGTGTTCGTGAATTTGTTCATGTAGTGATGCATATATGTATGTGAACTGTCATATATATGCAGTTTATTGTTTGTTTGTCGATTTTTGTGTGTGCTTCGTGAAATAATTTGTGTAAACTAATCCCGCTTGGAAAACAAAGAGGAACAGTAAGGTCTGATGATTTTTGAACATGAAATCTGGTGTTGCTTACATTTCAATAAGATATTGATGATCTCAGTTAAACCTATAGCAAATGTTACAAGTTGAATAACGTGTTGGAAGTTAATACTTAATAGGTAACAGGCTAACAACATTGTCTTTCGTCTAGAAGCAACATAAGTCCAAGATATCCTATATATTCTCTTCTCTGAAAAACTAGGGGCTGGCTGCAATTAACTTGAGGCATTCCCACTTGAATGGGTACCAACCCCATTTCCTCATATCCATACCCCCAAAACAATAAACCCCAACACTATTAAAGACATACCTCAATATACTGAACTAAAATATGTACATATTTAGCCTACACATAAGTCAATATATTGTGAACTAAAATATGTACATATTCTTTTGTTAATTTGTTTTTTATTTCTAGTATGTAAAATGTCTAAACGTGGGAGAGGGAAACGTGGGCCCGCTACTTTCTCAAAGAAAGACTGTGATTATACAATTCAGTTTAACCATGATAATCAACCGATTGGCAAGAATGCAAATGACTACAGTACATGGTTAGGAGTGAAATTGAAATCAGAATTTTCTTATCATATTCCACAACGTGAATTTGGACGTCAAAAATGGGAAGCTCTATGGATGGAGATTAAGGTATTATATATATGTATATTTGTAATTTATTAGGAACATGAATTCATATATGTTAACTTTTTTGTTTTATGAATATACAAGAAACAATGGGGTATTCAAGGCGATGCACTAAAAAAATCGGCACTTCGCAATGCAAAAACACGTCATACAGATTGGCGAAGTATCCTTACAACAGAATATGTAAGGAAAAATTTAACTCCTTTTGCGACGTATAAAAATCTCGAATCAGAACACTGGGAAACGTTTGTCGCACAAAGGAGTAGCGAGGAATTTATGGTATATGTGATTTAATTATTTATATTATTATAATTATAATTATTATTATTATTATTATTCTAGATACTATTGTTATATATTTATGATTGTTAGCTCATAACAACTTGTTTATTTATGTGAAGAAAAAAAGTGAAAAGGCGAAAGCAAGTGCCAAGAAGAACAAATACCATACTTGCTTAGGACGCTCCGGGTATGCAGCTTTGGAGCCTCATGTTGATTCCATATGGTCTCAACTTGTACCAGTGTATGAATATCTCAAAACTATTCAAGATTGGCGCTCTAAAAGGTGGATCACAGCAAGAGCAAAGAAAAACAAGAAAACTAAGAAGTATTTTCTTTCAAAAGATGCGCAGGAAGAATCTATTAAACTAGTAAGTAAATATATATTGATTTAATTGATATGTTACAGTCAAATTGTTTAAACAATTGTATATATTAAATAGGCCGAATTCGAAGTAGAAATGAAGGCAGATGGCAGTTATTTTTCTGGGGTGGAGGATCCACTAAGTAGGTTACTTGGACCTGAGCATGGAGGGCGAACACGTACGATTTCAAAAGTTATAGGTAATATTTTATATTATATATAGTGAATTTTGGATTTAATAGTTGTGTTTAATTTATAAAAATTCTTGTATATAGGACGCACGAAGGTTTGCGGAGGATTGTTTCAACGGGGTAGACAACAAAATCAAAATGACGTGTCTACCACTCAAAGGATAAGGGAGCCTGATTATAGAGGGGTGGACTCCAGCCTTAGTATTCATGACACGATTTATGCGTCTGGTGGATCCCATATTCATTATCCACCTATCGAGGTAACTATATTTATACACTGTTTAACATATAATATTGTTTTTAAAAATGTTGTATCATTTTGCAGAAGCATGTCGAATGTGAATTGTTATTCTTGGGCGCCTCAAAGAAAGAAAAAATAGTTGGTTCAGGCTTTGTGTATCCCACTTCAGATACGATGTTAGGTGATAAACAAATGGAAGAGGGATATGTAAAAGTCAAAGTAGATAGCATCGATCCACGTTACGAGTGCAGTCCTCTTCCTCTAGTTTCATGTTATGACGAGCTTGAAGATCTAGGTGATGCTCGGGGTCATTACATTCAATGGCCACGTTTTGCAATAAAGGTATCATAAACTACGAATTACATATGACTTTATTTATTCTTTTAAGAAGACTTATACTCATATGTTTGTTTAATCGTAGCTTTTGGACACAGAGACAACTTCCCATAACCAACACTTGACACAAGTCGACGACATCCCCTGTTATGAACCACAAGTTAGTGGTCTGGTTACTTTGGTCCAGGTAGTATATAATTTTATTTTGTATTATAACAATTTTGCTTGTTCTTGTAGTTTGAGCAACCCGATGATGAAGTAAACACCACTCAGCATTATCGTATTGATCCAACTAGTATAGAAAATCTTGATGATGAGGTAATCCAAAACTCAAAGTCTCAAGATATATATTATATGTACAAATAATCAGGTTTTTAATTGATGTAGTTTATTTCGGGTGATTTTTTTTCGGATCAACATGATGTACACGAGTCAGAAAGACTGGACGCGATGGTAATAAACAACTCGAATATGTTACATATATGTATATACTCTTAAAATTGATTGTTAAATTGTGTAGTTTGTTGAAGAACCTCACGCTCCGAAGTTGTCAAAGCTTGAACAAGACATACAGGCTATCTTGTGGAAGATCGAGAATATGCGGCCTAAAAATATTGGATCATTGGCTGCACAATTAAAAGATCACTATGATGGCAAGATGAGCGTTGAGGTTAATGTGCCTAAGGGGATGTACCCCAAGACCGTGTTCGATATCCAAGTTGAATCTATCGAATATGAGGGGGTGTTGCAATTTTTAGCGAATGGGATGCTTGAGGCTAGCTTTTTACATTGGTGTCAAATGTAAGTTTTTATTAGTATTTTTATATTGTGCAATAATATTATCTTTGAATACAATTGAATTTTAACCTTGTATTTTTTTCTTGACATTAGGTATTTATATGACCAAGTATTTTGCAAAAGAATTCCACAAGAACCTCGAGTTGGCTACTTCAATATTCAAAAAATTACGGGGGATGAGTGCGAGAGCAATTTCGCGAGTGTTAAAGAACACTTGACAAATGTCTACAAACTTAATAAGGGCACAAAATATTTCCTTGCTCCATTTTTCAATAGGTAATATATAGTATTGTTTCTTAGTGTATTCAACTGAGTTTACCTTTTTCTTATTACTAGTTTTTTATAACATTTATTTTGTAGCGCACATTGGGTTTTGTTTATCGTTTCTCCTAAGGAACGCAGTGTTTGGATTTTGGATTCGACTTCAATTAGGGCCAACAAGACTAAAGATGATTATCCTCTTTCAAGAGCAATTGAATCTTCTTTTGGAGGTGGATTTACTTGGACGATGGTTCAGGTCTGTTATCACTAAATATGGATTGATTCTCTTGTATTATATACAATTAAGTGATTATTTTATATTGATTTTTCTTATAATTCAATGCAGTGTAAACAACAAGATGGGTCTTGGGAGTGTGGATACATGGTGATTTGGTATATGTTGCAGTTTGTTTTGAACAAGCGATTTCGTTTCCCATACAGTGTAAGTTTTCCATTTTTAATTTAAATACTTTGACTTAGGTATGTTGTTGGATTTAATAGGGCTTATTAGGGGTGAGCATACGACAAGAACCGACCCTCACCCCTAGGGCTTATGGTTGTATTATTCGGGTTTTATGTTTTTATTAAGTGTGTTTCGGGTTGTTATTGTTATTCAAATCGTTTTTTATATTTTGAATATCGACTTTGGGTTTAGTTACAATAATATATATTGACGTAGTTAATATATCTCACTTTGGTTATTTAACCTTTTAGATATGGAAGGACACAACAAACGTCACACAAGAGGAGATTGACAAGTTGGTTGAGAACATCATGGCGCGGTTTTTTAATTCGGTATTTAATGATGATAGCTTGATACGGAGGTTTGGTTAGGTTAGGTTAGGTTAGGTTAGGTTAGGTTAAGGTTTGTTTGATTATTTGAAAAGATTTTGTAAACCATTCAAGTTATAATGTAATTAAGAATGTTTATGAATTTGTTTGGGCTTTTGTTTGTTTATTTATATAATTTTAAAGCTGGTATTGGTATTGGTGAAATAAATAAAACTAATTAAAAAATCCATTTATTTGAGCCATGGTTTTTTTTTCTGGGCATTGAGTTATTTTGGGCGGTTTTGTATAGCCCAGAATGATAGAAATGGAGTAACTTATATACATCTTGTTCTGGGCGATTAAAGATTTATTTTAGGCGGGTTATTACCCGCCCAGATTAAGTTAACATTTTTTGGAGCGCTATTTGTTTCGGCGGTCTGTTTTAGCCCAGAAAACCTTGTTTCCACCGCTCAGAAATATCATTTTTTGTACTAGTGTTGAAAGTTGGGAGTGCTATCCGCCAAAGTGATAGTTGGGAGTGCTATCCGCCAATAGGCGATAGTTGGGAGTATTTAAATCCATTTCCCCTTTACATTATTATGAAGTGCCTATATTTGTATGTAAAATTTAATATAATATAATACTTATATGTAAATCAAACTTGGATATTCACGTTAGTGTGGTTCGAAAATCACAAATTCAAATTTGATACTAGAAAAACATAATCTGAATCTTGATTGGTTGCTACTCGATTCGAGAGACCAAAATCAACTTAGCATTGGGTTCGATTCAAATTTTTATAGGAAATTAAATTTAAATACTCCAAAATATTATTCGTTGGCCGATATCACTCTCAACTATCATGTTGATTATTACCAATACTCCCAACGTTACACTTTATTTGGTATGTCACCTCCAAACTAAGATGCAAACACTTCTTCGTCATCAAAACTTGACCTTGATTCCAAAATGAGGGTGACATAACAAACAAAGTGTAAAGTTGAGAGTATTGATAGTCAAAGTGATAGTTGGAAGTGATATAAGCCAACGAGCAATAGTTTAAAGTATTTAAATCCAATTTCTCAATTTTTATTTATGTGTCCAATTTGAGAGAAAAATGGTTAGTGGTTTTGTAAACACCAATATTAAAGTTTTCGCATTAACATTCATTTGTTAATGCGAAAATGTAGAGACTTAAAAAAATTCACTAGTAAATCTCCTTCCCAAACATTGTTCCGTGATCATAAATATCTCTCAACAAGTTGAAAGATTCTTTTTAGTTTACAAGAAGCCAAGAATGGACCATTTTATAAATTTACTCATAATATTTAGGGTAAATGACAAAACTAGCCATTGACCGAGTGAATTTACTAAACTAGTCCACTCAGCTGTCTTCGGAAAGACGGTTCCCAGTTTCCGAGGCGTCTCAGCCGTCTTTTGATTATGTCTTACTATGGACCAATTAAACTCCGACACGTGTCTGACAACCTGCGAGACGACTTAAAGTTGTCTCAGGAAATGGAAGGGCCGTCTTTAAGTCGTCTCGGGCTGAGGGAAGTCTCAAAGTCATCTCGGGAAATGGGACGAGTGAGCGTCTCGCGGACGAGTGAGACGACTTTAAGTCGTCTCGCAGGTTGTCGGATACGTGGTGGGGTTTCATTGGTCCGTAGGAAAAAGAAAATCAGAAGTCGGCTGAGATGCCTCGGGAACTGGGAACCGTCTTTCCGAAGACGGTTGAGGGGGCTAGTTTGGTAAATCCACTTGGTCAATGGCTAGTTTCGCCATTTTCCCTAATATTTACACCCCAGAATACTGCAAATGCGTCCAAATTGACCATTGGCTTGTTGACCTACCAAGTATTTTGCCGTATCCACAAAGCAAAGGTTGTGTGATTGGAAATACAGTTGTCTTGATAACAAAATTGTGATATATATTTCATGAAATATTATGAGTCCTTTTTTTATGAAGTATCATTAATATTTTATTTTAATATGACTTTTGTTAGAGTACCATACTTTTATGTTCTAACTTATAATATTCATCATACTCACTTCAAAACACATATTAACACAAATTCCTAATATAATAACAATCTTTCTCTAATATATAATATATAACGTAAATCATAATTCAATTAACCATGAGAAACTAGGAGCAGAAGAATTTCAAGACCCGCAAATACCATGCTAAGCAGCTGGATCAGGTAAAATGAAGTATGCAGATGCCATGTGGCCTTATAGAACCAATGTAAAACCATTCAAGTTGGATTCGAATATGAGACTTTGAATAGAGACAATCAGTCGCTTGACCACTTTGTCACCTCTGAGGGTAACAATAAATTGGTACACCATACAGTTTTCTTTGCCGTCTTGTAATGTAATACCATTTTACTTTTAACCTGAATATTTTGGTATAACATAAAGTTTACTATTTCATATTCATAACGATGTTGTAAAAGAATCTAAATATAGAAAATCCTCTAGGATTTTATTTTACTTGCAGTTTTGTTCAATCATGTGTAAACTTTCAGGTTTATATGATTCAACACGTTAAGGCCTTGGGGCGTAGTTTAACCCTCCTTAACTCCACATAGGTTACACGTGTCACACCCTCAAATTCCACTTGCGGGGTTTTACCGCGAGCCGCGTGACATACCAGGATCCAAGTCAACGATCACAATAAACAAACACTAAATATATAGATTGAAACCAAAACATTATGCTTTGAGCCATAAACCAGCAGCGGAAGCATTTATTGTTTACAACCAAAAGGCATATAATAGTTTACAAAACATTGTTTAATATGCGACAAAACTCTAGACACTGTGCAAGACTCCGTGCGCCTAGTCCATTAACTGCTACCTTAGCGACCTGAGAAAACATGCCAAAAATGTTAACATAAAATGCTGGTGAGTTCACAGGTTTTTATAAAAGAGTTGTTATAAGTTTGCAAAGATCATATCCGTTACTACTAGGTTATAAGAACGTTAGCTAGACATTAAGTGTTTTTACTACTACAGTTGGGAACCCATTACTTAACATGTACCAATAGATGAAGCGTGCCCAGATGACTGGGTTACCGATGCCTCGGTGAACCCGGAACTAGAGACAATATGCACCCGCCCGGCCCCGCCTTCGAGTGGGGTTTGTGAGGCCCAATAGATCTATCCACATTTCCCTCGTTGTGCAACACGCACATTCATGGTTTCCCCTGGGACTTTCCATAAAAAGCCGTATAGTAATGTAAAGTAACTATAGTATAACATGACCTTTAGTAAGTAAGTATGTAGCATGTTTCTCCCCTGAAAGCAAAACAGTAAAAGCGGGGTTGTGACACTCACCTTAGATTGCGTTACTTAAAAACAGTTAAATCAGTAAGCTATGATAGCCCCAGACAACGACGACCTATCATAAGATGTATATAAGTACCCAGACTAATAACCCGCATGTTAACTAGTCCCCGAATGTCCAGACCATAACCATGTACGTTTGAAAACACCTTTGATTGTTAAACCGACCGTACCAGACAAGACCCGACATCTCATGTGTTAGCCAAATGCAAGATATCATGCAACATATGTAGTTAAACACTTAGCATGCGCACGAGTTCACCTAGTCTATCATAACGCCCAATTAATGCATAAACGAGTCCGAACACGTGTTACTAAGTCATTGGGCATGTCACGGGGTTCCTATCATGTTCCTAGGTGTCAAATCATGTTTCGGGATGTCAAAATACGCTTACAACAACAGCACACGCGATTAGGAATTTATCATGCAATTAGGAAAAGTCAACTGGTGATTGGGAGTGGTCAACAGGTGATTGGTGGCCTAATCGCCCCTGCATCAGGCGATTAGGATTCCTAATCGCCTGCTGCAGCTGCGCGACGCATTTTCGCGCGTTTAACCCTCTAAATCAATTCCGAAACATGTAAAAACACCCAACATTAAGCCTAAACTATTAACCAATCTGTAAGTGCATGATGTCCCTAGGCTAGTATATATGTTGTTTGGACGTGTTTCGGGGTGTTTGAAGATGTTTATACGCGTTTTGGGACGTTTGGGACACTTCAGGCGAGTACGGTGTGGCTTTAGGCATTTACAGCCTATACCACATTAGCTTTAGGCATTTACAGCCTATACCACATCAGTATTGATGTGGTATAGCCCTACTCGCATGAAGCTACTAGCGAGTACGGCCCTACTCGTTAGTTGATCATGTGTGATAGCCTCCTACTCGCTTAAAGAGGTCTGTACGAGTACGGGAGGTATAAATAGTCCCAATCATTGCCCTAATCATTAGTTCTTGCCACACACACTCTCCAAACACCCTCCCCAGGTCTGAGATTGCTAGGTTTGTTCATTGTAACACTCGAGCTCTGTTTTAGTGATAAATCTTTAATCTTTTGACCCATTTGTGTGTTGTAATTACTCGTTTTTCATTGTTTCATCTTCGTTACTGCTATTAGAACATATTTAGAGGATTCCGCACTCTGAATATCAAGCTCGTGATTGTCGGGTGACCCGTTAGTCGATCCTACAAGTGGTATCAGAGCCGAGGCTCTTATCACGAGTGTTTTGATAGCAAAAACGAGCAAAAAACAGGTAGGTTTTTATGGGAAAGTTGTGATTTTTGAGCAAAAACCTGTTTTGAAGTTTGAAACTTTGAGTTTTTGATAAAAACCCTTATTTTCAAATTCTTGGTGTGTGTTTATGGATAAAAACGTGTGTTTTTGATTAGGTTTTGTTCTAAAAGTGTTTTGGAAACTTTTCCAATCATTTGGGGTTTAAACACATTGTTTTGGATAAGATTTTGAGGCAAAAACGGATGTTTTTGAGCAAAAGTGGGGTTACAGATCAGATCTAGCGAATACGCAGACCTTCCAGCATTTAGGAAACCCTACTCGCCTATATAGAGGCGATTACAAGAAGATTTAAGCGAATAGCTTCTATTCGCTTGTATCTTAGGCGAATACAGTTGCTATCACACATCAAGCTCCCTAATCGCCTATTCCTTAGGCGAGTACAAGGAGTCTTCACACAAATACACTCTAATCGCCTCTATGTCTAGCGAATAGAGGCCTACTCGCCAAAATCAGGTATGGTATAGCCCCTACTCGCGTGAAAGGTCCCCATACACTAGCATTTACACCCTAATCGCGTGTAATACTAGTGATTACAACCGTACTCGCCCCAACAAAGCCCTAATCGCCTATAAACACAAGAATAGAGTTCCTACTCGCCTGAAAGGACCTGAAACTGAAAAATTTGACTAAGTATCGGACTTTTGACAAATATTAACATATGGCAAATCCGTGGGGTCATCTGAACCAACCTAGGCAACCTAATAATCAACAAATGAACAATCAAACGAACATACCCACAAACCCTTGGCAATACTCAGCCAAGCGAAACGCGCAACGGATGCAACAAGCGCAGATGCAAGCGAATGTTGCCGGAATCAATCCGTGGGCGCTAGAGGCTCAACAACAGGCAATGAATGCAAATCCTTGGGCACTCGCGGCTGCTGCAAACTCACAGACGAATCATCTGTCTTCCGTTCTCATGAGTGACTTAGAGACGGGCAGTTCGAATAGGGCGCCGAAATTGCAATACATGTCCGACTACCATGGTTGGAAGGGCAGATTTCAGACGTATGTTGAGGGTATTGATGGTCTCGTGTGGTCAGCGATAGAGACTGGGTATAGTAGGCCTATGGTTGAGAATTCCACTACTCCGATCTCAATTGAAGACATGAATGAAGATCAGAGGAAGAAGTATAATTATGAGAAGAAGGCGATGGCGGCATTGAAGCAAGCTCTTCCCAAGGATATACTTCATCAATTTGCTCAGTGCACTACATCACAGATGCTTTGGCTAGCACTTGCTGAGCGGAATGAAGGAAATCTGAAGACGCGGAAGGTTAAAATGGATCAACTCAAGAAGGAGTTCGAGAACTTCAATGCTATCGGGAACGAATCACTGAGGGACTTGACTGCTAGATACTACCATCTGATGTCTGAAATGTATCAGTACGGGGTCTTATATTCATCTGCGGACCTTGTAGAAAGATTTGCCGAGGCACTACCTCCTCATTGGCATCAATGGTTGGATATTCTCAAATCAAGCAATGCATATCAGACTCTCTCCATCAACGAGTTCATTACCGAGCTTGAGAACAAGGAGATAGAGGAGATCAGGAGAGCAAACAAGGCGCTCATTCCACAGAATCCCAGCATCTATTATGGGAATCCTCTTCAGGACACCAGTGTGGGTGGTACCAAACCACAGACTGCTTTTGTGGTTAACCCGGACCCGGTTTATGCTTTTGACAATTATGGTCCCCCAGCTGATGTTCCTCCTCCTACATATCCTTTTGGACCAAACCAGTATCCTTTGAATTTTAATACTAACCAGTTTGGTGTTAACCCATTTTCTCATCTTGCAGCACCAGTGCAGGCAACTGCAAACTTTAGTGGACCTTCTCCTTCAGGTTTTGGCGGGGCTCCAACTACAAGTTATGGTGGATATGGAGGTGCTTCGACTTCTAATCAAGGTGGCTATCGGACCAACACAGTCCCAGAGCAGCTGAACACCGCGGGTTTAGAAAAGGTGACTGTAGAGCTAGCTCAAGAACACATGGCTCTACTGTCGACCTTAGTAAACTCCTATAGTGGACTGGTTGCTGGACAGATCAGGAATCCTCATCTTACACAGGAGGATTACTCGCAGATTGATAAAGACGACATGGATCTGATAGACATACAGTGGCACTTCACAAGCGTGGTGAGAAGGGCAAAGGAATACATGGACAGGACGGGAAGGAGAGATGTTTTGATCAATAACAACACCAAGTTTGGGTTCGACAAAACAAATGTCACATGCTACAACTGTGGCACAAAAGGGCATTTTGCAAGGGAATGTGACCGACCTAAGCAGCAAGGACATCAGAATCCCTTCAACAACAACAGAGCGAATCAGAATCAGAGGCAGCAAGCTCAGGCACAACCAAATATTGAGTGTGCTATTGTCCCAGTCAACAACCAGAACCAGAACCAGAGGCCTCCTGCAAACAACAATCAAGGTCAAGCCCTGGTTATTCAAGCTGATGAAGGTTTTAACTGGAACCATCTGATCACTGGAGAAGAAGCTCCTCAAGGTGGTGCAGCCTGTTTTGCTCAACAAGCATCTGAAGCACCAGCCGAAGTTGAAGAAACTTCGAGTCAGTCTGACATCATTACTTCTGAAACCGAAGTGTCTGACTGTGACTCGGAGTGCGATTCTGATATGGGAGAAGATTTGGAGGATCTGTTAGCTGAAGCAGATGCGCTGATTGGTAAAAGATCGTTTCTTGTGGATGCTGACTGCACAGAGAAGAACTTCGGCGAATTCTTTGGAGCTCAGAAGACAGCAGCTCATTATGCATTGATGGCCATTACTGAATCGTCGAACAAGGTAAGTTCTTCTTCTGATTCTAAATTAGATTGTGTAGAGTGTAATCAGTTAAAATTCAGAATTAAAGAATTAACTGAAGAAAATCTGAATTTAAAAGCTGATGTTGGTCCGTTGCAAAGGTCAATTGATTCCTTGAGACAAAAGGAGAAAAATTTTCTTAGTACAATTGAAAATTATAAGAAGGATGTTTCTGAACTGTCAAAAACCTTGGCTAACAAGCAAATTGCTATAAATAATTACATCAATGAGGTCTTTTATGATAACCGCAACAAGATTGCTATGAACAAAAAGCCAGTTGATGGCAGGGGTCCACAGCTGAGGGGGAGCACTGTTCCCCCAAAGGTTGAAGCAGCGCCTAAGCCACCAGCAAAGGCTGCAGCTAAACCACAGGGCAACCCCAAAGTTGCTCCACGTACAGTTAAGTCTGAAGTGGATCTAAAATCTGTTCCTCCAAAGGAATCCAAGGCTGGACCTTCTAGCCCACAGGCGAAGAAGAAGCCCAAGCCAAAGAAACCTGAACAGATTTGGAGACCCAAGTCACCAACCAAAGGTGGAGAATCATCTGCTGGAGAAAGCAATGCCGTACCATCGGAAACAACACCAACTCCAAATGGAAGATGGGTTGACTTTCCGACGTTAGATGAAGATGGTAGACCCAAGACCGTGAAGGCTTGGGTCCCCCTTAACCACTGATCTTTGAATGTTTGTGCAGGGAGTTCCACAGGGCCTTATCAGCAGCCTATGGATTGTTGATAGTGGAGCTTCAGGGCACATGACAGGCGATTTATCCCTGCTTTTTGACATAAAGAATATCAACGGGGGGTATGTTGTCTTTGCTGGTAATAAAGGGGGTTATATTACAAAAGAAGGAAGTATGAGCAACGGTATTGTAAGCTTTGAAAAGATAAGCTTTGTCAAACAGATAGACCACAACTTGCTGAGCGTTTCGCAGATACGTGACAAGAAGTTCACTGTGTTCTTTGATGACAACGCATGTTTCATTCTGAAGCCTGGATTCAAAATACCGAAGGAGTGGGTCATGATCTCAGCTCCCAGGGTCAACAACTTATACGTCTTGGATATGAGCCGAGCAATGACAGCGAAAGGTCAAGTCACTTGTTTTATGTCAAAGGCGACATAGAAGGAATCGATAATGTGGCACAGACGAATGGGGCACATCCATTTGAGGAAAATGAACCATCTAGTTCAGAATCAACTGGTGGAAGGTGTTTCTGTTAAGAATTTTCATTTAAACGACGTCTGTGTCTCATGTAAGAAAGGGAAGCAGAAAAGAAAGTCTCACAATCCTAAGAAGACAAACTCAGTTAGTCTACCACTCGAACGACTGCACATGGACCTGTTTGACCCGGTCAATTGGAAGAGCACGAACGGTGACTTATACTGCTTAGTGGTTACGGATGATTATTCTAGGTTTTCTTGGGTTGTGTGCATGAAGCACAAGAGTGAAACTTTTGATTACTTGAAGAATCTGTTTACTAAACTGGAAAATCTATATCAGCTAAAGATCCGTAGGATCAGAAGCGATAACGGAACAGAGTTCAAGAATCACGCTATGGAGGCGTTATGTGCAGAAAAAGGTATTCATCATGAATTCACAGCGCCATACACTCCTCAGCAAAACGGGGTTGCAGAAAGAAAGAATCGAACTCTTATTGAGGCAGCCAGAACTATGCTCGCAGACTCGAACTTGCCTGTGATCTTCTGGAACGAGGCAGTTCACTGCGCGTGTTATACTCTGAATAGGGTTCTAACGGTAAAGAAGCTTGGAAAAACCTCTTACGAGCTTCTGAACCGAAGGAAACCGAACTTAGAGTTTCTGGAACCTTTCGGAGCATCATGCACCATGATACATCCCGATGGGAAGTTTGGTGCAAAGGCAGAAGAAGGTTTCTTTGTTGGTTACAGCACTCCCAATAAAAGAGTGTACAACAAAAGAACCAACAACGTTGAAGATTGGCTTAATGTCGATGTTCAGCGTTATACTGCCAATGCACCTGGTGTTGGACCTGATTGGTTGTTCGACTATAAGAGTCTATTTGATTCCTTCAACGTGGAGAATTTGGTGGATGATGTTGTAGCGCAAATGTATTATGAATGTGAAAACGCAGCTAGCTCTCCGCTAATGCGTCCGATCATGGTGAATGCACCTGCACCTGCTCCATCTGATGCCTCTGCATCCACGGGTCCCCCTGATAAAACCGCAGCAGTAGAAGTTGAGGAAGTCTTTCAGGAGGCGTCAGCAGAGGTTCTCGAATCTTCATCTTCCGACGACGATTTTGCAGAGTCTCATGAAACTCTCACTGAGGAACAAGCTGGAAATGGTGAATCTACCACTACAGCTCCACTTAATCCGACAGGAAACAATCAAGCTGGTCCCTCTTCTTCAGCAGCTCCAGGGATAGGTCTTCGGATCGATCTCTCCGGTTTTAATATGCAACCCGCTGCTCCCTCTAGTTCAAGCGCCGTAGAGACAAATCTATCTCAAGGTTTGGAGAACCTTAATCTGCATTCGGATGATCCAGTGCCGGCACATCCGGAATCTCGGATTCACGACACTCATCCGATGCAAAATGTGATTGGTGATCCGGCTAGCAGAGTCATGACGCGCAGTCAGCTCAGAAATGCTAGTCCAAGTGACAATTCAGGTACTCTGGCACTCTACTCGGAAATCAGAAAAGCAGGTCATCAGAACGATTAGTCCTTCGCCTTATATGTTTCTCAAACTGAACCAAGAACTGTGCAAGAGGCACTGAGGGAAGAACCATGGATTGAAGCAATGCAAGCTGAGCCTCAGCAGTTCGAAAAGCTAGGAGTGTGGGACTTAGTTGACTTACCTCCAGGATCGAAGAAAATTGGAACAAAGTGGGTCTACAAGTGTAAACGGGATGACCGCGGGGTGATTATTAGAAACAAGGCTCGATTAGTTGTCCTCGGCTTCCGTCAAATCGAAGGAATAGATTACAACGAAGTATACGCTTCAGTTGCGCGCCTTGAAGCTATCCAGATGTTCTTAGCTTACGCTTCGTACAAACGGTTTAAGGTGTATCAAATGGACGTGAAAAGTGCTTTTCTGTATGGTGTCGTGAAGGAAGAGGTGTATGTTGCTCAGCCACCGGGATTTGAGGATCCGCTTCATCGCGAAAAAGTCTACAAATTGAACAAAGCGTTGTACGGACTCCATCAGGCACCGCGTGAATGGTACCAAATGCTTAGCAACTATCTGATATCCAACGGGTTCAAACATGGACTCGTGGACTGCACCTTATTCACCAAGGAAAAGGGTGGTGATCGTCTTCTGGTACAGGTTTATGTTGATGATATTATTTTTGGGTCTACTAATGATGTCATGTGCAGGGAATTCGAAAAGCTTATGTAGGATAAATTTGAGATGAGCTCGATGGGGGAGATGCAATTCTTCCTCGGTCTACAAGTAGAACAACAAGAGTCGGGGATCTTCATCCACCAGACAAAATACGTTGCTGACATCTTGAGCCGGTTCCAGATGGAAGACTCTACTCCAGCAGGCACACCGATTCAGACCAATCACGGGATTGGGCCTGACGAGAAAGGACAAACCGTTGATCCTTTTCTCTATCGAGCTATGATAGGCTCACTCATGTACCTCACTACATCAAGACCTGATATAATGTTCGCGACATGCTTACTATCAAGATACTAGTCAAGGCCGAAACAGTCCCACCTGGTTGCTGTGAAGAGGATCTTACGTTATCTAAAGGGTTGTCCGACCAAAGGTC
This sequence comes from Ambrosia trifida, assembly GCA_028751855.1. NCBI lineage: Eukaryota > Viridiplantae > Streptophyta > Magnoliopsida > Asterales > Asteraceae > Ambrosia > Ambrosia trifida. The sequence goes on from CM054129.1 coordinate 6,711,004, forward strand.
TTTGGTACCCTAATGACGATAAGTTTGACCTCATCGCATTTAGTGATGCTGACTATGGCGGATGCAAGACAGACTTAAAATCCACATCGGCTGGATGCCAGTTTTTGGGACCAAGACTAGTCTCGTGGCAGTGCAAGAAGCAAGCCTCAGTCGCCTTATCCACCTGCGAGTCGGAATATGTAGCAGCATCGAGTTGCTGCTCCCAGGTTCTTTGGATATAGCAACAAATGAGAGACTACGGTTTGAAATTTCTTAACTCCCATTCACTGTGACAATGAGTCCGCTATGGCTCTTGCTAAAGACTCAGTTAACCATTCCAAGGCGAAACATATCTTGGTTAAGTATCATTTCATACGCGATTGCTATGAAAAGAAACTTATCGATATGGTAAAAATCCACACAGACTACCAACGTGCCGATTTATTCACCAAAGCTTTTGACGGTCCTCGTTTTGAGTATTTGTTAATCTTAAACGACATTAAAGTTAAGCAGGATTAGATCCTCATCGGTAACCATTTTTGTAAATATTTTTCTTTAAAAAATCAGAAAAATCCAAAAATATTGTCTTTTCGCAAATTTTTAGATTTTTAGGGGGAGAAAATTTCAGAAAAATACAAAAACATTCAGAAAATGTAAAAATTAAAAAAAAAATGAGAAAATTCCAAAATCAAAAAAAAAAAAATGAAAAATGCAAAAATGAGTTTCTTTGGTGAAAATAGGGAAGATGATATTAACCAATCAGTCGGACTGTCTGGACCCTTATCATCTTAAAGATATTGGAACTGATAGGTAGCCTCTACAATGATGTGTCGGTAGGCTCAAAATCATTTTCAAGTTCGGCACGGTGATATAAACTTAAATCAACTGAATCATGTGTGGATCAACGTGCGTTGGCATATGGTCTTGGTACCGAAATCTCGTTTGATAGCATGCCAAAATCCGAGGTTTCATGGTCTTTAAGAGGTTGGTACATCCGGGGTGAACTGGACGTCTCTCAGAATAAATAGGAGTGGCACACGTGTCGTACGTTGGGGTCGCAACCTACGACTGAGACACCCCTATGTCATTTCCTGAAAAAAAATATAAAACAAAAAAAAAATAGAATAAATTCTGATCAGGAGACGTCCGGGAATCCTAAAAGAGCAAAAAGATTCATATATGCCAAAACCCTATTCTCAATGAGAATTCGCTCTAAGGTATCAAATAATATACCTAAAGCATCGTACCGTGAAAAATCAAATATACAGTATTTGACTTGAACCCTGGTTTGGATCTCACTGGTCTCTCTGTTGCAGCGTTTCTGCAGACCTGATCACCACTGAGTCCACTCCTTGTAAAATACGGATGACAACAGCTTACTCACCGGTTACGAGGAAGCTTTGTGCATGACTTGATACGGGAATGTGTCGCCTGGCGGGGAACACCTTGTGTCTCAGTCTTAATATTACCTTAAACGTATCTAAAGTGCCTAGCGATAAAACTTGATTTTGAGTTTAGGTGGACAACAATATCGACAGTTGTTGTAGGATGCTTATTGGTAATTTAAGCAAAAACTGAAAAATATAAGGGTTCTAGTAAAGTCCGTACACTGATATGATTCCCTAACCGTTGAAACTCGCAAAAATATGATAGTGTACAGTTAGTTGATCTCCCGTTTTGTTTTATTTATGCTTAGTTTAGCTTAATTAATCATTCTTGATTGCCGATGATGGAATCCTAATCCATTGTAATCTTACTTCTTCATAAATAAAACGTCGAAAATCAACTTGTCGAAAATTGTGTTTTTGCCAGGTCAAAACCGTGCTTTCTCTTAAGTACGGGGATCGAAAATGAAAGTTTTTCAAAGTCATGAATCGTCATCTGTGTCATGTGTTTAAACGAGGTGAAAAACGCATGTTTTGAACCTTAACGTGTCAAAAATGCGAGAATTGGTGCTGCAGGGGCAAATTGGTAATTACTGTGAAGTGTGGACACACTTAGGATCGTATTCGCATGATTAATCGCACGAGTAACCGCAATCGCGTGATAATTCAAGCATTTAGGATAGTACTCGTGTATTCTGTTCTATTCGTGACTTTGTTTCAAGCGAATAGTCATTCATGTCCGGTATTGGCATTTAGCAGCCTACTCGTGTACATGTTTAAGCGAGTAGCCATACTCGCGTGACTTATCAAGCGATTAGAACATCTCTTTTCCCCCACTCGCTTATGTTTACACGATTAGGACAAGGGTATATAAACAGACTTTTTAACCGTTTATCTTCATTATTTTTAAAACCCACCACTGTTTTCTCTTGTCCCTCCAAACCCGATAATCAGCCATTCTTTTGCACTTGAATTCTTGATCTTACAAACTCGTCCTACATATCAAAGGTAAGATTATATCAAATATTCAGATTTTATCTTGTTGATTTAAAGGGTTAAATCCGGGTTTTTATCGCGAAACCCTAGTATAAGAGTTTTTGATCGGTTTGTGATTTTTGGTTATGTTTGATGATAAATGATTGTTAGGGTTTCTTAATCGGCTGATTGAGGGTCTGTTAGTGCAAAAATTTTGACCCATAACTTCAAGAAATTAAAAGCCCCAATTTTGAAACTATAAACCCTAATTTTTTTAAACTTGTCCAATTGATCCCTGATTTTGTATTGGTAGTTAGAAAATTCTTAGGGGTTTTATTGTTGGGTTGTTATAGGCTTCAATGCGACCATATCCGGACACAAATCAACACCTTTCAAAGTTTGGCAAATTCTTGGTACTTGATGACACTGTTCATGCGATTAGCTTGTCTAATCGCGTGATCAGTCATGCGAATGAAGACTGTAAAGCCCTAATCGCTTGAACAGTATAGCGATTAGGGTGATTTATGCCATAATCGTGTATATCAGTCCCTACTCGTGTGTATAACTGGCGATTACAATTTGTAATCGCCTGAAACCATCAGTTGACCAAAATTTGTCACATCCTTGTCCGTTTTAGTCCGTTTTTGTCAGGTTTATGAATATATGATCAACGTATGATACTTATTACGTGTTTTGGTGTACAGGATGGAGAATTGGAAGACATCGCCAAAGCAAAACTGTTGTGCTTTTCTCGGACCGATTACTTTGGATAAAGGCAAAATCTTTCAAGGCGTTATCGACTTCTTGAAGCGATCGAGAATACACTATGCGATATCCAAGCAGCACGCTGCATACAAGGATATCCTGCTGGAATTCTCTCGTAACGCCAAGGTTGATCCCAAGGCTGATCCGATCGTGATTACTAGTTCGGTTCAAGGAAAGGATGTTATTGTCACCGAACAGATAATTCGAGAAGTGCTACAGTTTGGAGATTCTGATGCTGATCCTATAGTGTTTGACGCTATTCTGATACGTGGCGGCTTTCTGAGGATGAAGTATTTGGGTAAAGTCGTCAAACAGACAATGCTTAAGAAAGGATTACTTCCGCCTGAGATCAAATATCTTACTCATGTGGTCGTGAAGTGCCTTGGTCCGAGGAAAGGTGCTTTTGATGCGATAAGAGACACATTGGCCTCTGCGATTGTCGCTTTGACACTCAACAAGCCATTTAACTTCTCCAAGATGATTCTGCACCACTTAAAAGAAATCATACTAATGAAGCCGACAAAGAAGTCCTTCATTGTCTATCACCGGTTCTTACAGTTGATCATTGATAATCAAGTACCTGATTTGGTGAGGCATCCTGCTGAGTATATAGGGACTGATGATATTACTCAGGCAGAAATGAACAGGATGAGGAGTTACAAAGGGCGACCGAAGTCTGAATATCCTCCAAGTAGACGACTATATGGGCACTTGAAGAGAGAAGACTATGCGTCACCACCAGGCAACAGGTGGAGACACGAAGATAGTGATTCAGAGGATGACTTCCGTATCCACAGGTTGGTATTCAAAGAGGGGGACAATATAGGGCGTAAAACATATGAATTGGGTGAGAACGCCCTGTGCAGGATCTCTGACACGGCTGCAGGTGATGAAGAGGAGTTTGATCCGAATTTATTAGATTTCTCTGAACCTTCTGGTACTGCACAAGAACCTGATGCCTCTCAGTCTGGAAGAGGTAAAGCACATGTTGATGATGACGCACCAGTTGACATAACTGATGCAGATGATGACTCTGATGAAACAGAAAGTGATTCCCCCGACACAAATGCTGGAAAACAACTAAGAATAAAGAGAAAGGCAGCGGAGGATTTAGCTACGACTGCTGCGATTAGAGAGCTTGCTAAAGATCCCACCTATGTTCTGGAGGCGGATCAAATAGCAGAAATAGATGCAGAGCTTGCTTCTACTCCTCCTGCAAAGAGACAAAAGACAACTGCCAAGAAGGACAGTGTTCGAGGTAAGAAGACGATGTCTGTTAAACCTCAAGCGGTGAAACCTCCAAGAAATAGACGATTCACCCTTCCTGAAGCTTTTGGGGATCCAGTCACTCAATCCTCTCAAGCGGCAGCAGCAGCTACAACAACAGAAACAACAACAACAGCAACAACAACAGCAGCAACGACATCTTCGGCTCCTATTACAGTTAGTGCAACGTTGCCTGCCAGTGTCACAATGTCGATGCCTGCTTCGGTAATCTTCACTGAGCCAGTCTTAGTTACCGAGGCAGCGACAAGCTCACAGATTGTTCCTAATACTATTGGTGACAGGATTCGAAGTATTAGACAGAAAGTTCGACCCACAGCTTTCGAGTCAACCGATCAGACCTCTTTGTCAGCTTCTGTTACAAATGAACAACTTCAAAGAAAGAATAGCGAGCTAACTGCCATAGTAGCTGCGCAATCACATGATATAGCAGAATTGCGAACGAAGAATGCAAGCATAGAAGAAAATGAGAACGTAATGCTTGAGCTGATCGAAGAATCAATCCAGTCAAACACAGAGCTGCGATCGATGGTTGATGCGCTCACATTATCTAACCAGCAGGTCATAGAGTCGAACAGGCTGCTGATGCAGTCGAACCAAAGTACTTTGGAGAGACTTGCAAGTGTAGAGGCCTCAAATAGCGAACTTCGCCTGATCAATGTGAACAACGAGCGAAGGATCACGAAGACTGAAAAAGAAAATACCGAGCTGAGGGCTAGGATAAATGAGTTGACTGGAACTCAACCTAGACTCACTGGTGGTCCAAGCTCAGAGGCTGAGGTTGGTGATGATGATGATGATGATGAAGATAATGATGATGAAGAAGAGGATGATGAGGACGACGACGATGATGAGTCAGATGGTGATGATGATGTTGGAAAGGGTGGTGGTGGTGATCCTGGAGCCACAGGTGGTGGCGGATCATCAACTGGATCTGGATCTCAGCGAACAAAGAAGAGTCACGACAAATCAGGCAAGGATCCCGCAGCAGGTTCTTCTGCTCAGGGGGAGTCTGATCCAAGGAAGAGCAAGATTCAGCAACTCAGAGACTCACTGAAGCGAGCTATAGTTCCTGTAGAGAATGTCGAGCCTCTGAACAGTTATTTTGACTATGATGATGATGGTAACTTGTACGTGCCTCCTGTGTCCACTGATTATGATTTGGAAGAAGGTGAAATACCTCCTGAGGTTACACCTGAGGACCTGGAAAAGATCTTTGGCTTGGCACCTGGAGAGTCTTCTAGTGCCGACCACACTGCTCCAGAACTGCATCCAGACAATCATGAAGTAGAAATGGAAGATGGAACCAATGTCACTACACCCGAGTATGTGGTTGGTGAGTCGAGCAGCGGGATACCTAAGATCTCTGAGGAGATGCTTAATCAGTCTGAAGAAAAGCTAAAGTCAGATCCTACACCTATCCCAGACAAAGTGAAAGAGCGACATGACAAGATCAGACAAAAGTATCCTGATTGGTTTCCATCTGGAGGAGAGTCTGAGAAGAAGAAAGATCCTGTACAAGCATCAATATTCAAGAAACAGTTGGTAAAGATGTCAGGAAGCGTGATCAGCTGGGCTTACATAAAGCATGCTAAGATGTTGGGAGTAAAATGGCAGGATAGTCTTCTCTACTTTCATCCGTACACGAAAGTCCTCAGTCTGCCCTTCTGGCATATTCGTGATCTGGTTAGATTGCAGCCTCCTTTGTATCATGAGTCTCGCTTTGAACTTCAAGGTTTCTACAATATTATGAGAAGAGAAAGTGTTGAGGGATGGGACCAGTTCCAACCACAGTACCCTAGATCCATTGTGACAAATAAGATTCATCCCATCACAAAGAGTCCTATTTGGAAGCACATCATCAAGCCACCCGAAACCGCGTCGAAGATTCCATTAGTTCCGGTTGAACAAGACTTCTCTTCTAAGTTTTATTACTGGCATTATGACGCAGAGACAACAGAAGCCGTAATAGTCTTGAGCAACTCACCAAAACCATGCAGGAAAATTAGATTATGGGATCCAATGTGGCTGATTAACTGCTCGGAGAAAGACGTGGAGACATTGTTCTTATATCCAATACAACATCTGAAGGCCGAAGCCGATCAAGCATTGAAGTTTCAACGGGTGATTCGTTTCTGTCACACCAACAAAGTTCATGCGGGATGCGACTGGTCAAGACTTTCTAGGATCGAGACAATGTCGATTTGATGAAGACTGAAGATGTTGCATGTTTTGTTTAAGTTATGTTTGCTGTGTATGTTTTCAATTTTGAGTCTGTAAAGTTGTTGGTAGTTGCTATAAACGATGTCTTATTTAATCTTTGTACGTATACTAGCCTGGTTCAAGGGGGAGTCTGTAAGTGCATGATGTCCCTAGGCTAGTATATATGTTGTTTGGACGTGTTTCGGGGTGTTTGGAGATGTTTATACGCGTTTCGGGATGTTTGGGACACTTCAGGCGAGTACGGAGTGGCTTTAGGCATTTACAGCCTATACCACATTAGCTTTAGGCATTTACAGCCTATACCACATCAGTATTGATGTGGTATAGCCCTACTCGCATGAAGCTACTAGCGAGTACGGCCCTACTCGCTAGTTGATCATGTGTGATAGCCTCCTACTCGCTTAAAGAGGTCTGTACGAGTACGGGAGGTATAAATAGTCCCAATCTTTGCCCTAATCATCAGTTCTTGCCACACACACTCTCCAAACACCCTCCCCAGGTCTGAGATTGCTAGGTTTGTTCATTGTAACACTCGAGCTCTGTTTTAGTGATAAATCTTTAATCTTTTGACCCATTTGTGTGTTGTAATTACTCGTTTTTCATTGTTTCATCTTCGTTACTGCTATTAGAACATATTTAGAGGATTCCGCACTCTGAATATCAAGCTCGTGATTGTCGGGTGACCCGTTAGTCGATCCTACACAATCCATTTCAAGCAAAAACCCCCCAATTTATCGCTGCTCTAACACCCTTGGTGCAATTATTTCCAAAAATGGCAAAGTACTAGGTTTCATTAACTATGCATATCTTTCCTTAAATAACAACAATCAGATTTCACAAGCTACAACCTTGCAAATCATCATCCCTCTGTTATAATACCCTTCTAATGTGAATCCTAACAACAAACAATCATCAAATCATATCATAACATCCTAAATCTTCAAGAATCATTCAAATGGGTCAAAATGCATACTTTTATCAAAACACCGTAATAATGGCTCAAATCCTTAGATAAACATCCTAATAACTCCTACACATCAGAAGTACATCAATTACATGGTAACATTCATGTTTTAACCTTCAAAAATCATTTCTTGCATGAATACTTCACATATAGCAAGTATAAAGGTTTAGACTGGTTTTAGAAACTCATTTCAAAGGTTTTTAAAGACACAAACTTGGTAAAACAAGGTCTGGACCTTTGGGAACCAAAACAATAACATTACAAGGGTTTGGGATGAAGAACACACCTTGGATTTTATCAAAGAAAGGAGTGTAAGCTTGGAAATGGTGAGTTTTGAAGCAAAACAAGTTCCAGAGGTGTTCTAAGGTGTGAGGGAGGCTTAGGATCAGTTAGGGTTGCACAAATGGTGTTTTGCAAGTCAAGGGTTGTATTTATAGGTATTTCTACTCGTCAAGATCAGATCAGGCGATTACAGACAGCTACAGGCGATTAGAGCTCCTAATCGCCTATAGTTACATGCGATTGGGGCCTAATCGCCTGTAACCACACGTGATTAGGGCCCAATCGCCTATAACAACTAGTGATTGGAGCCAATTGCCTATAACAACTAGTGATTGGGGCCAATTGCCTATAACAACTAGTGATTGGGGCCAATTGCCTATAACAACTAGTGATTGGGGCCCAATTGCTTATAACAACTAGTGATTGGGGCCCAATCACCCTTAGCATACCGTTTTGGGTTTTTGGCGCGTTAAACACTATTTTAACACATATAACCACGTATTCACATACCGACAAGTCACATAATGATTACAAACACATAATGCATGATAGCAAACACATTCACATCCGTTCACCAATTCTCAGGACTCGAGACTTGCGTGTGTGCGTTAAACCCGGTGATTCCACGAATTAACATTTTTTGTACACATGGTTATGGACCGACTCCCATCGATCCCGTGGACCGTCGTAACGACTCTCGATGATTCCCCGAACCATCGTAATGATTCAACCGACCCAGTTAAGTATGTAATATGCACGACTCGCTAAGGTAGACTTACTAGTTTGATCAATGTTACTAACCTGAGTTTGCCGGGTGTCACATCATCCCCCTGTTGAAAGAATTTGCGTGCTGAAAATTGCCCAAGGTCAAAAGGAAGAGACGAAATGAAAGAAAAATTTTCCAGTTGCCACATCATCCCCCTGTTGAAAGGAATCTCGACCCGAGATTCATTCAGCTTCAGCAGAGACATATCTTGATTCGAACGCACGCTTAGGAAATAAATGAGGATACTTAGATTTCATCTGATCCCCCCGTTCCGACGTGAACTCCGGTCCACGATTTGAATTCCAACGGACTTTAACAATGCGGATTTTACTCCGGCGAAGGCTACGGATCTTATAATCGAGGATTTCAACCAGTTCTACCACAATACGCAGACGATCATCCACCTTTATCTCTTCGAGAGGAACAACCAAAGATTCATCCGCCAGACACTTCTTAAGGTTAGAGACGTGGAAGACATTATGGACATTACTGAGTTCAGCTGGCAGATCAAGCCTGTACGCTACCGGTCCAATCTGTTCCAGAATTGCGAACGGTCTGACATACCGAGGATTCAATTTGCCACGCTTCCCAAAACGTATAACGCCCTTCCACGGAGATACTTTCAATAAAACCCTGTCGCCAACCTAGAATTCTAAAGGCTTGCAATGACGATCGGCATAGCTCTTTTGATGATCCCGAGCTACTGCAATGCGGTTACGAATTTGTACGATCTTCTCAGAAGTCTCGTACACAAGTTCTAGGCCGGTGAGTTGACTCTCACCCACCTCGGCCCAACAAAGAGGGGACCGGCATTTCCGCCCGTAAAGAGCCTTGAACGGAGCTGCCTTGATACTAGAATGATAGCTATTGTTGTAGGAGAATTCCACCAACGGTAGATGAATCTCCCAACCCTTGCCAAAGTCGATCACACATGCTCGAAGCATGTCTTCTAGTGTTTGAATCGTCCGCTCACTTTGACCATCAGTTTGCGGATGATAGGCTGTGCTCATATCTAACTGAGTACCCAGAGCCTTATGCAAGGATTTCCAGAAATTTGAGGCGAACCGAGGACCACGATCAGAAATAATAGAAACAGGCACCCCGTGTCGAGAAACCACTTCTTTAAGATACAAGCGAGCCAATCGCTCAAGGCCATCAGTTTCCTTGATAGCGAGGAAGTGCGAAGACTTTGTCAACCTATCGACGATCACCTAGATCATGTCACAACCACTGGGCGACCTCGGGAGTTTGGTCACAAAGTCCATCGTAATTCGTTCTCACTTCCATTCGGGAATTTCAGGCTGTTGCAGAAGACCAGGCGGCTTTTGGTATTCAACCTTGACATTGGCGCAGGTCAAACACTTGCTTACATATGAAGCTACACCCGCCTTCATGTTCGGCCACCAGTAAAGTATCTTTAAGTCTTGATACATCTGATCGGAGCCAGGGTGAATAGAATACCGGGATTTGTGAGCTTCATAAAAAACGAGCTCCTGCAAACCTCCGAATAAAGGGACCCAAACACGTTCAGCAAAATTGTGTAGGCCATCGGTCCTGAGTTCAAGGTGCCTATCGGCACCATGCATGGTTTCAGCTTTAAGGTTCTCCTCTTTCAAAGCTTCTTGCTGCGCCGAACGGATTTGGTCAGGCAAACTAGAATGGATGGTGAGCTGAAGAGCTCGAACACGACGAGGCTTAGTGGATTCCTACCTGCTCAAAGCATCTGCCACAACATTCGCTTTGCCAGGATGGTATTTTATAGCGCACTCGTAATCATTAAGAAGCTCGACCCAGCGACGCTGTCGCATGTTTAACTCCTTCTGATCAAAGATATGTTGGACGCTCTTGTGATCGGTATAAATGGTGCACTTGGTACCGTACAAGTAATGCCTCTAGATTTTCAAAGCAAAGACTACTGCACCCAATTCCAGATCATGGGTGGTGTAGTTTTTCTCATGAACTTTAAGCTGACGAGAAGCATAGGCAATGACCTTCTCGCGATGCATCAACACACAACCGAGACCCTGAATAGAAGCATCACAATAAACCATAAAATCGTCCGTGCCTTCAGGCAAGGATAGCATAGGAGCAGAACAGAGTTTAGCCTTTAGCATCTGAAAGGCTGACTCTTGCGAATCACCCCAGTCGAACTTCTTGTCCTTCTGGGTGAGCGAGGTGAGGGGTTGAGCGATCTTCGAAAATCCCTCGATAAAACGACGATAGTAACCTGCAAGACCTAGGAATTGCCGCACCTCAGATGGCGTCTTCAGTGCTTCCCAGTCCTTGATGGCTTCTATCTTGGCTGGATCAACATGAATTCCTTTTTCATTAACCACATGACCAAGGAATTGGACTTCACGCAACCAGAAGTTACATTTCGAGAACTTGTCATACAACTGTTCCCGTCTCAAGAGTTCCAAGACAAGACGCAAGTGTTCCCGGTGGTCCACTTCATTCCTAGAATAGACTAGAATATCATCAATGAATACAATCACGAATTTATCAAGGTACGGCTTACAAACACGGTTCATCAAATCCATGAATACGGCGGGCACATTGGTGAGACCAAAAGGCATGACCAAGAATTCAAAATGGCCACAACGAGTTCGAAAAGCGGTCTTTGGAATATCGGCTTCTTGGACTCTCAACTGATGGTACCCCAATCTCAAGTCAATCTTCGAATAGAAACTAGAACCTTGGAGCTAATAAAATAAATCATCGATACGAGGAAGAGGATAACGATTCTTGATGGTAACCTTGTTTAATTCACGGTAGTCGATACACATACGCAGGCTTCCGTCTTTCTTCTTGACAAAGAGGATAGGGGCTCCCCACGGGGATGAACTAGGTCGAATGAAACCCTTCTCCAATAACTCTTGTAACTGGTTAGACAACTCCTGCATCTTGGGAGGTGCAAGACGATATGGGGCTCGGGCAACAGGGGCTGCACCCGAAGCAAGTTCAATATTGAATTCGACTTGACGATAAGGCGGAAGGCCAGGTAGGTCTTTCGGAAACACATCAGGAAAATCACAGACGACAGGAATATCTTCAATCTTCTTCTCTTCCTCTGACGAAACCGAAACAAGAGCCAGAATGGCGAAATACCCCTTTCGAAGATACTTATTGGCTTTCATACACGAAATGATACTCAAAGGGACACCGCTCTTCTCACCATGCACTAAAAGAATGTGACAACCGGTAAAATTCGGTCAACCGTTGACTGGATCTTGATCATGATCCCTATATGCTTCGCATATACTAAGGTTGATTTTGGTTAAGTTGAGTTGTTACAAGTCCAATAATGTCTTTCGTGAAGTTCGTGGACGTCTAGATGTTCTAAAGAAAGACTGCGCATCTTAACGCTAACGAACTGATATCGATGAGAATTCGTCAGAATGGACGAACTTAGAGTTATTGCGTATAAATACGGCACATATTTGTTGATTGAAGCGATCAGATGTGGAATCAGCTCGAAGAACGGATGAAAACGTAGCGTTTGGAGAACGCGGAGAGTAACTGATGTGAGAACCAGACATCGAAATACGTGGTTTTAGCCGCATTTGTGCTTTCGAAATAATTATTTATTTTAAATAATGTCATTTATTTAATATCGAAAGCTATCGGGTCGTTTAAATGGAGGAAACGGTAACCGGTTAGGATAACGCGATTCTAACGGGCGCTCTGAAAGAACGCGTAGGATACCGATATTAATTATATTTTTGCTCGGTTTAACGTTATTTAAGATTACGAATAAAACCGACTAATTCTTATAATTAATTATTGAGCCTAGATATGAACCGAGACGTTTCGCGAGATTACGGGTAAGAAACGCGGTATCTACCTACCTAACTCTAAACCCTAGTATAAAAAGGGATTACCCTTCTTCTTCTTCATTTCTCATCCTACAACACAAAAATCAAACCCACAAAACACTCTCAAGCTCTCTCTCTAGAAATCCTCTCAAACCTCTCTCTCTCTACCTCTATCTCTCCCTCATCTCTCTCGCATCCCTTTCCCTCCTCCTCTGTAATAATAAGCCGGCCGACCACCTCTCCTTGGTGGCGGCGGCGTGGCATTGCAGCAGCCCCGAAGGGGCAGTAGCAAAAGGGGCGGCGGCGTGGTGCAGACGAGGCTCAAGACGTGGCAGAAACAGAGAGGTAGCGGCAGTGTTAGGTGATATTCAAGGCTGATTAGTGGTGGTCCGGTTCAGGAGGTGGCCGATGGTGGCTTGCATGGTGGCTGTGGTTGCCGCAGGCGGCGACGGCAGCTGGCTCGGGTCCAGGTCAGTTATGGTTATTGTTGTTGGGTTTTGGTTCTGATCCGATTATGGCCAGGGAAGGTTGATGGTTTATGGGGCTCGGTTTCTGTTGTGGTCTGCATGTTGGTTTCGAGTGGTGCTCGGTCAGATCCCTGTCTGATAGGGCTCGGGTTCGGGCCAGATCTTGGTTATGTTAATAGATCTTGGTCTGCATGTTGCTTGTTGATGATGATAAGGATGTTCGGGTTCAGTTTGGTACTCGGGTTCGGGTCCCGAGTGTAAAGGATTAAAAGATGGTGCAAGTTGTGGATTCGAGCTCGGTTAGAAGTTGCTTCGGGTCAGATCTGATTCGGATCGAGTTCGGTCAGATCTGGTCAACATCGGACATGCATGCGTATATTATATGGTATATTTTCTTGATTCGTATATATATTATAGATACAAAACTAATGTGACTCACGACACGAACCGACATTGATTATATTATAAGCTATATTGTATATTAAAGACGGATTTGATAATATCGTATATTGGACTGGACCGTTGGACTATATTATATAATTATATATATATACATATATATAAATTATGATGTATATAATTATACAAGTATAATTTATATAAAATGGCGAAATGTATAAAGTCTCGTTCGATGGAAATACGGATAAATATATTGAATATTATGTATTTGTAATTAATATTTGGGTAACTATAGACAACTTGTGTTGTCTGGATTGTATAAAAAAACAGAGGAAACTCTGCCAAAATTTTATAAGATCCAGAGCACAACAAGGGCAATATACTTTCCTAAAAACAAATATATTTATCCGATTCTATGATTAAATATGAGATATACGTTTCGTAGCACTAAGTCCAACGTAGGTTGCACACGAGTGGTAACAAGTGCACAACTTGAGTACTACGTCGTATGTTAACGCCTAAATAAGTCGTAATTGGTTCGTTGAGTCACACCACTTTCTAGACTCGAATTCGTACATACGAATCTAGATAGCTGGATAATATGCTTTTCGTGTTAGATCTTAAGGTGTCTTTGTTGGTAATTAGGACACAAAGATGTGAATAATGATTCAAGCGTTGATTGCTAACTTAGCAGGAATGTTCAGGTGAGTTCATGCCCCACTTTTACTGTTTTATAACTGTTTTCGGGGTGGAAGACATACTTGTTTTATGAAAATCTGTTTACTATAAAACGTAACAAAGATTTGATTATACGGATTAGTATAAAAGGAGATAAATTGCATAGAATTGTACAGATTGGTACAAAAGGGATAATTTGTACGGGGAGATACAAATTGGTATTAAATGGATAAATGGTATTATATGTTTTTCTCGACCCTTTTCATTTAAATGTTTTTCGGACATCTTAACAATCAGGGGGATTAACATGCGGGTATGATGAATAAACTGGAAATATAGAATATATGATGCCCTTAGGATAAGTGCACCAGTGGGTACGTAGAGTAAACGTGACACCAGTGACGACTGACGGGTTGCCACCCTTTCCCAGCACACCTTAATTTTTAGCCTTCAGAAAAGGCCGTTGTTTATGTTATAGTACTATTGGGTTGACGCCCCCGTTTTCATGATTTGACCGAATCGAAATCTGCTTGAAAAATGAACATAACCTCCAAAAAGTACCTCTTGCGGAAGAGGCCACCACACGGGAACAAAGTTATGGATTGATTAAGAGCCTTTGGATTACATCATATGCTTGTAGGACCTAGCTAGTCTACATAATTCTATTCTAATAATACGGAAATCATACGTCCTTTGTTTTAAAAGCTAAAGAAATATGAGTAGTTGCTTTAAAACCTGTAAATGCGACAATCGCTTTTTATTTTATAAAAACATGTTGGCATCGAATGTTTTGTTTTACTACTTCTGCTTTTAAATACATTTTAAACTATGGGAAGAAATCTCATTATTGAACAGGATGGTTCAGGTTGGGTGATTTATGGGAAGAAATCACGTCATTGAATATGGGCTTACAAAGTACAAATATAAAACCATAAACTCACCAACTTTATGTTGACGTCTTTAAGTATGTCTTTCAGGTTTAGATTTTGGCAATGGCATGGTTGGAATAGGCAAACATCTTGAAACAGGGAAACCTTAGAGTTTAGAAATGGCGTTTGGAGTTCAAAGAGTCTTAGAAGTATATATTCCGCTGCGTAGTATTAAAGAGATCA
This sequence comes from Ambrosia trifida, assembly GCA_028751855.1. Taxonomy (NCBI): domain Eukaryota; kingdom Viridiplantae; phylum Streptophyta; class Magnoliopsida; order Asterales; family Asteraceae; genus Ambrosia; species Ambrosia trifida. The sequence goes on from CM054129.1 coordinate 6,726,098, forward strand.
ACCTACAAGGATTTTCGGGGTGTGACAAAGAACTTCTCCATCAGGGATAGGGAGTTGAATGACTTTATCGAAATAGACGATCTCAACACGATACAAGGATAACCAATCCATACCCACAACAACATCGAAACTACCCAAAGACACCGGCATAAGGTCAATAGGAAAGGAATAACCCGACAATTCAAGGCGACACTCCCTAAGGACGTGTGTCGCTTCAACTTTCTTACCATCAGCCAATTCTATTAGGTACTTGGCCTCTAAAGGTGTTGGTACCCTATCAAGCAATTGACTAAATCCAAGAGATACAAAACTCTTATCGGCACCAGAATCAAATAAAACCGAAGCATAGCGATTATCAAGAAGAAACGTACCGGTAACAGTGTCAGGATCCCGCCGGGCCTCGCCCGAACTAATCACGAAGGCACGAGCATTCCTGCCTCCGCCCCTGTTATTCCCATTACCCGATCCATTCTTCCCAGCTTCGCCCTGCTTCAACTTGGGGCAATCACGTTTGTAGTGTCCAAGCTCACCATAGTTATAACACCCCTGCTTTCCCTGGTTCCCCTGAGGAGCAACAGCCTGAGGAGTAGGGGCAGGTGTAGCAGGCGGGTTCTGATTACCGTGAAGATTGGTCCTACAATCCTTAGCTTGGTGCCCATTCTTATGGCACCGACGACAACGGTTCTTGTCACAAGGACCAGTATGATGAAACCAACACCGTTCACACTTTGGTAACTTCCCGAAATAACCCCCCGACTTCTGCTCAGACGACGATCCCCCAACATCAGACCTCTTCACCGGTTGAGGCTGAGCTGAACTCGGGTTTTTTCCCATACCTTCCCACTTTCGCTTGTTTTTCTCAGGAGCCTTCACAATAGCGCCTTGGGGAGGCAAGACTCCTTCTTTTACTTTCATATTGGTTAGCCTGTGAGCCGACCGAACAACCTCAGAGTACACAGTAAGATTACCCGCAACCACCAATCCTGCAACCTCCGGCACCAACCTAGAAATATAGTGCTCAATTCTCCTGTATTCCGGTGAGTGAATCCGGGCACAACACCGCCAGCTCATTATGTCTAGCTGTATATGCTTCAATCTCAGACCCCACCATCTTGTGATTCCAGACCTCATGCTCGAGCTTCTGGATCTCGTCCCTCGGACAGTACTCATTTTTCAGAAGCTGTACGAATTCTGCCCAAGGCATAACATGGGCTTCCCCAATACCCAAGGTCTAGGTGGTGGAGTTCCACCAAGTCAGAGCTTGACCCTCAAGGGTCGCTGAAGCATATTTCACGCGGTCGCCCACTGGGCAACTGTACATGGAGAACACAGATTCAACTTTCTCTAGCTACCGGAGCAGTCCCACTGCCTCTTCAGTCCCATTAAAGTTGCGGGGCTTGCAATCCATAAACTTCTTGTATGAGCACTGAGGTGGGGGTGGACTGACAGCACCACCTGGGACAAGACACACAGATAAATAACAAGGAAGGAGGTACAGTACCTCGAAACAAGGTAGAGTAGGTGGAAATCAACTTACCACCCATAGCATTATGAGCAGCTCGGAACGCAGCCAAGGCTACATTCAGCTGCTGCTGTAGCAGATTATTCAACTCCTCTTGGGTCATATTAACGTTACCGCGACCACCGCCGCCAGCACGGCCGCCAGCACGGCCGCTCCTGCGACCTCCACGAGCTCCTGACATCTTCTGTCAAAACATTGAACAAAAGATTTAGGTCTACCCGTGGTGTAACCCGCTAGGAATTTCAAGAAATTAATCTGAGTCTAATTCGGGTCCATCCGTCCAAACGCAAAGTCTACTAGGATTCCCATGCATTCCAGTTTATGATCTCGTGTGCACCCGACATGATAAACTGTTCTACATGGTCCTCCAGGTGTACTTTAAGCTTGAAGTTCAAGTCACCGGATATTAGCACCCAAACATGGTATAAGTATAAGTGTAAGATAGTATGTGTGAGGACGAGCGTGTCTATTGGGGGCATAGAGGGGAGATGTCCGAATCCCTGGATAGATCTCAAGAGTAGGCCGAAGTTACCCCCAATGTACACCGTTGCCAAGAAAGTTCAATAATATGTTGCTCGCTGTCGAATCATGATAAGGATGAGTTAAGGAGTAGAGTGATAAAAGAGTAAGCAGATGATGTAGCGTAGGAGATGATGACACCGGCACCCCGACAAGTTTAATATGTTACCCACATGTTAAGACTCGACCATATGTGACCGTCTCGTGTGTGTGACTCGGTTATAGACTAGACTCTACATGCAGTCCTAGTTTACTATAACCGTTGGCTCTGATACCAATCTGTCACACCCTCAAATTCCACATGCGGGGTTTTACCGCGAGGCGCGTGACCTATCAGGATACGGTCACAATAAACAAACACTAAATATATAGATTGAAACCAAAACATTATGCTTTGTGGTGTTTATTAACTTATATTTGTTTAACTTATTCCATGTGCAATAAATGCGGTTTGTTATGCTCTTATGGATGTAAATTTAAAAGTTATGAGCCTAGCTTTGTTTCCTGCATGCTTAACATATTTATTGAATGGTTATACCGATTTTTTGTAGTTGCAATATGTTGTATGGCTGAAAGTGGACAAGTTATTCTTGATCCCAGCAAGCTAAAAGAATAGGTTAGAGTAATTTGCCGGATAAACCCCTAGGCTTTGTGATTTTAGTCATTTGACAAATAAGTCGCTCAAGTTTTCTCGTTTTGTGAATAAACCTTATAAAACTCTAATTTCTAATGAAAATGCCCTTTTTTTGCCTTGTGAACGATAATAAGTTTATAGATTTCTTATTGTATAACATAAATTGAGGAGCTTATTTGCGAAAAGGCCAAGTCCGTAGGCTTTTCTGCAATTTCTTTTATTAGATTTTTAATCGGGTTGACTTTTTACAATCAAAATCGCAATGGGAAGGATCTTTTTATAAGATTAGCAAGTTAAAGATTCTTATTCATGCAAAAATTGTGAGAAGAGTAAAAGTATATAAGTTGTTTCTTGGTATTTCTTCATTGGTATATTTTTTGTTAACTTTATCAATTTTAAACAACTTTTCAATAACTATTGGCCTTCACTTGCAGAATATGAAGACATTTGTATATTTGGCTTTCCCAACTCGATAATATATGTCATTCCAGGTGGTTCAAAAAGACTAGGAGGTGAGGCAATGAGGCAATGGAACACAAGATTATTACATCTGTCACCTATGGTGTAATGGCAAGTACCTTTCACTCGTGCAAACGCACTTACTTTATGAAATCATTCCATGTTTTGTAAAAGGTCGGGAAAGGAGCAGAGAAGGGGTTGGATTTATCGTTTTTTTGCCTTGGTTAAGCAATCTCATTACTCGTATTGTATTAGTGGATGATTACTTCAGTTGTGTGAAGCTGGGACGTCCTGTTGCAGCTGAAGCTTATCAAGAATATAGAGCTTTCTTTTATGTTCTACATGTATGCATATATCAAATTATCTGATATATGTGGAATCTGAAAGTAATTTTAGGGTACTGTTCTACATGCCATATACCATCTCTTTATTGTTGTTTTAATGTCAGTTCTTTGCTTTATACTCCCTTGCTCTTTGTGAATTGAAATATTTATTGGCTTAGCAAACTGGTATTAAAAAATATATTACGAGAAACTTGTCATGTAACGTTCCTCAAAAAACATAAGTACCCGCTGCAACGCGTGAGCATACCCACTAGTTTATTTTAAAATGCCAGCTAGTTTTGGTCGGTAGTGAAATGCCCGTTTGGTTATCTGTTATATATTGTTACAAATTCTAGGAAATATTGAGAGTAATTTATACTCCAAGAAAGATAGGAAGGCATGCATCCAAATTGAGTGCTGATTTGGTGACTACTTATTGAAAGCCATCCAACCCACGCCAAGAACACCACCCTCTTAAACATGGAAGACGGCGTGGCCCCAAGGGCTTGGGATTTTTGCCCGAGGGGGGGGGGGGGGGGGGGGGGGGCTTGAGTGGTGATGTGGAGGGTGGGGAGTGGTTTGAAAGGAAAAAAAATAGAACCGTTGCAATAACGGCTGGTTTAAAAAAAATTAAATTGTTTTCTATATAAATCAACTTATACTCCATCATTTTTCAACTATTCTCTACCTACACATACTCTAATTTTATATAAATACTCTCACAAAATGCAATCTTCAAATTCTTCCGATTCGTATGACCTATTTGTTTTGGAGTCCTCATCCTACGATGGCACGAAATGATAATATCAAGTGTTCAGAACGTTGTTGAAGCTAGGGGTGTTCAAAAAAATCCGAATCTGAATTCGAATCCGAAATATCTGAAAATCCGTATCCCGTATTATCCAAAATTTCAGATTCGACTCCTATATTTAAAATTTTTCGGATAATCGAATTATTTGAATCCGAAATATTAAAAAATCTCTATATTTTATATATAATATTATTTACGTATATAACTATATATTTAATCCATTGCAAGTTAATACTAACCTTAAACTAGCATAATACGCCTTTCTCGAATCCAAAATATTCAAAATTATAATATATATTGAATGTTTGTTTTAAGCAGGTTCGGTTTTAAACTTTTGGCATAAGAGGAAGTGATTTCCTTTAAGTTTTGGATTATCCGAACCCAAACGGAGAAAACAACAAGTCGCACATGATTTATTGGTACGTGATTGCTTGTCACCCGAACCAACATATGATACAAATAGTTTTTGGCATCATTTTCGTATAAGTCATAATTTATTTTTATGAATATCAAACGACTTAAAAAAACATATTTGAATATTTCCATCAAAGACTCGATGCGCGTGGTAGTATGGGATCTATCCCATTGCAAAAGGTCACAGCCGCGCTTAGACAGTTGGCTTATGGACAACGTTATGACATAATGGACGATTATCTAAAGATGTCGGCACAGCTAGGGAAAGTCTTCACAATTTTTGTGAGTATGTCATTGAACTATATTTACAAAAATATTTTAGAAAACCTATGTTAAGTGACATACAACAAATTTTGGAGTTTCATAAAGAAAGACATGGTTTCCCCCGGATGATTGGTAATTTAGATTGTATGAAATGGGAGTTGGAACTTTGTCCAACCGGATGGCAAGGCCAACACACGAGTGGATATCATTGAAAACCATCTATGATGCTTGAATCTGTTGCATCACAAGTTCTTTGGATTTGGCATGCGTTCTTTGGTGTGCCTGGTTCGTTGAACGAATCAAATATTTTTAATCAACCACCAATTTTCAACGATCTTATAAATGGTGTTGCACCAAAAGGAACTTTTTTTTTTGTAAACGGGGTTGAATACAAGTACGAGAATTATCTAAAGGATGGAATTTACCCTGAGTATGTTGTGTTTGTAAAATCTTTTACACGGACTACTACGTTAGATAATAAGAGATCAAATTTTAACAAAGCTTAAATGGCGGCACGGAAAGACATCGAGCGGGCTTTTGGTGTTTTGCAAAATAGATAGCGCATTTTGTCCATGCCATGTCGATTGTGGGAAAAACCAAAAGAGTAAACTTCACGGATGGTCCCTGTGGTTTTCTCAAATTTAAAGTATGCTCTTCAGCTTTTCAAAATTACACATATGAGATCTGTGCTTTGTATTTTGTTGCATCAATGTTCCCTGACTTGGATGGAGGTTAAGTTTTTCAGTTAAGTCCATGTAAAATTACTAAATTACCCTTTTAAAAACAAATATTATACTCTCTCTAAATCTCTGTCTCTCTCAAACCCACCACACCCATCTACCACCACCACCCATACAACCGTCAACCTCCACTACCCATACATATGAAAACCAGCATCAACCCCATTAACATTAATGTCAACAACTCCTACTTTCGTCTTTAGAACCCCTTGAAATTTCCCAAACCTAACATACCAAAAAAAAAAAATGCAACAGAGATAAGTAGCAGATTTAAAATACCCAATCGATTCCCCACATAACTCCTACTGGGCAAAACTAATAAAGATCAAATCTTTTAAAATACCTAATCGATTCCCTACACAAAAAAAATCACAAAATTGCCTCTACCGAACTCTAATTCCAAACAGAGATAAGCAGCAGGGTAAAGGCGGTCGTGGAAATGGTGGTGGTGGTAATAATAATAATCAGCAGAAGGTAAAGGAGGAGGTGGTGGTGTTGGGCCAACATAGCAACAGATTCAGCAGTTTCAGCAGTTGCAGCAGATGAAAGGGTTTTAAGATCTAAAGAATCATCCATAGTTCAAGGATATAAAAATGGCTGCTTTTGGTGGCGGCGCTAGTGGTGGTGGTGGGATGGGTGGACAGAAGGGGGGAAGGCGGTTGAGGAGGATGATGATAGTGAGGATGATTATAACGATGATGATGAGTTTGAAGATGATGATGATGATGAGTTTGATGATATTGAAGATGCTCTGGTGAAGAAGACGGTGATGATGGGTGGTTGTTGAAAAGTAGTGGTGGTGGTAGTTGGAGGAGGATGAGGGGGGGGGGGGGTGATGTTAGTTGTTTAAGGATGTGGTGGCGGTGATCCAAGAAAATATATATAAAAGATTAAACTGTTCGGATGGTCCCTATGGGTAGTTTGGTCATTTTACATGACTTAACTCACAAAACTTAACAACGTTAGTCGGTAAGGACAAAAAAGTGTTATAAAATGTCAACATTCATTCAAAATAGATGGGGGTATATGTGCAATTCGTGCAAACCATAGGGACCATCCGTGCAGTTTACTTAAACCAAAAATAAGAAATGTGATGTACGCGTACATTATTTTACACAACATGATTTTAGAAGACAAATGACGTGCAATATGCGAGTACTTTGGTAAGGAGACACAGTCAAATAATGCAGACACTACTGATGAAGAGAGAACATTAAACACACATGAAATCAAGAATAGCCAAACACATCACAACTTTCGAGCGGATTTAGTTTAACATATTTGGAGGGTTCCGAGATATAACGCCGATGACAATGATGATAATTGAAAAATATGTGATGTAGTAATGTTATTTGATGTATTTTTTAATTTTTATTTGATGTATTTTTTTTATGATATAGAATTGTCATTGTCTTTTATAATTTTTATAAAATATAAGTGTCTTTTTTATATAGTTAATTCATTTGTTTCTTTTTTTTTAAATGTCATATGGCAACTTAAGCTCTAAACCCAAGCCCCCCAATCTTCACCTTTTTGGAAGGCTTAAATTGTGAAGCCCACATGTATCACATGACAACTCATGCCTTCAATGGAAACCCTCCACCCCCACAGCCTCATGCTATATCCACAAAGCAAAGGTTGCGCGTGATTGGTAATCCATTTGATTTAGTGACGTTTATTATTATGTGATTTCTATTATTCTGAAGTAGTATGTGTTGTCTTTTATGTAGTATTATTAAATTTTTGTTTCTGACGATACAACTTTTAGTCTTAGAATTATACTATTACTAGTAAGGAACCCGCGCGTTGCTGCGGGACGGTTAAGATAAATATATTTTTTAGCAATGCACAAGCGTAGCCGTGTTAGCCCACCAAGCTGTAGGAAAAGTGTAAAAACGTAATTGTCTTTGAATGCGAAACGATGTATATGAAATTAATCCATTTCTCTTCATTGTTTAAACTTTGAAAAAGAAACTATATTTTTTATATCCAACATATGCGTTCTTATAACTTTTCATGCCACACTATGTAAATTGTCCACCATATGTCCTTAACTTCCAACATCTAAGAGATGATGTGTACACAGGACACCCAGGTATAAAAAAAGATTTCACTATATATGAAAATGAACTTCTTTGACTATCAAAATTCAGTCATCAGCACTGTTTTCAAAACCAAATATGAGCATAGATAACTTTTATTCCCAAATCTTTCTATATAATTTTTCACAAATTTAGACCAAACCACCATATGGATACGTATTGTCAAGCATGAACTCAAAACCAAATATGAGCATAGAAACCAAAACATAGTAGATAAACCAAAACACAACCATTCGATATCAGTATAAACAAGTAAACAGAGAAGTAAAGAAGTATCAACAAGACATTTATTTTAATAAACAAATCAAGTTTAACCTAAAAAATGAACTTGCAGATTCAATCCACTTTCAGATTTTGTTGACGTTTTGCCAGATTCGTTACAACATGATTACTCTTTTCAGCGTCCCCGGTCGCACCTTGTCGTTCTTATTAAATAATTAAAATAAAATAAAAACCTTATCAACAGAAAATCAAAACGTACCGTACTACTTGGTGTTGTGTGTGCGTCACTTCGTACCACCATTAACTCTCTGCAAAGATAAAGATAAAGTAATTTGTTTCAGCAATTCTCATGATGAACGACACTGTATATTTATATAAACATATGCAATTTTATAAAAAGAAAGAAAATGTAAAATTAATATTTGTTGAATATAATTATTTGAAGCTTGTGATCATACCACATCACATGATACTATATATAACAATTTGAACGGATTTTTGCTAGCAAATATAGAAACTTAATGTAACACCCCAACCGATGGCGGAAACATCGAGGTGTCACGTAGTGACAATTGTTCAACAGCACATGGACTAAAGTGTAAATTTGAATACATTGATTAAATAATTTATTACATTGAAATGAAATTACAGGATACAATAATTCCAAAGTAACAAGTCTGTTGGATCAGTTTGCTCTTTTTGCTAAGTAAGAACTTGCTATCTTGACACTTAAGTGTTTAGCAAGTCCTTGTAAATCAGATTATAAGCACAGCGGAATGTTATAAGTTAAAGCAACACTTTTTATACAAAGGCAGAGTTATTACTCCCCCTTGATGTTTTGAAACTAATAAATGACAAAGTATTTATTATGAATCTAAGCTGTAAATGAAAATTAGATACTTAGACAGATTCACAATAAATACAGAAATGGAATAGAACAATGAGAGTGTTTGAAGGATTTTTCTATTAAAATCAATGTCTAAAATAGAAGGTTGAAGCCTCCTATTTATAGACGTTTACATGCATGTATCTTGCTGAAAAAGCAAGTACAGAAACAACAGAAACAAGTTGCACAAGTTGCAACATTGAAAGAAACAAATACAGCTAAAAAGTAATAATAAACAATAAACTACTGATGCAAAAGGCGGTGGGAAATATCTGATGCTAAGTGCTGATGAAGGACAAACTACTGAAGAGTAGTTTTGTCTTCAGTACTTCTGAAGTGAACTTGTCTGGTTTGGACTTCAGAACTTCTGCTTCTTCAGCACTTCTCATATCTTCTAATCAGCAGTTTCTTGTCTTCTCTTCAGTACTTCTATACTTAGGCAAAATGACAGAAGTGAATTAGACTAAGGTTTACAAAAGTGGTTTCACCAATCCTCTTTGTCCCAACAATCTCCCCCTGGATTGATGAAGCCAAAACCTTACTAATTCCTTATGTGTTTCTTCTGTCTTGAACAATCTTCCATATCTCTTTGTACATGGTGTTCTTGAGCTGGTTTAACTGACCATCAGATAGAGATCCTCTCTGTGGTTCTAGATGTTGAATTGTGAGCAGGTCTTGTGTTAACAGTTTCTTCAGATCACTGATCTTCTTGTAAGCCCTGCTTGAGAGGTCTCTTCTTGTCAACAGTACTGAGTTGTTATCAGTAAGTGACCATCTGATGATAGGGATCTTTGACTTGTTAAAGTCAGAAGAATAGGGAACCAGACTTGTCCCTTGGGTTGATGGTCCTGAGTGCTGGATGTCTTCAGTTTCAGATAGCCTCAGGTGGGATTCTCTTCCTTGTTGTTGTTGCATATCAGGCATCTGAACAGTTGGGAGATGGTGTTCAGTCACTACTCTGGTATGCAGCTTTTCTTTGATGGTCTTTTGTATTTGATAAGCAAAAGTGGAAGGATCCCTGAATTGTGTTAACAGAGGTTTCTCCTCAATGTCAAAATCTGAATGGACTATTGAACTTCCTTCAAGTAGTACCATTTTGAAGTCAGTTTTGACATTGTCCTATGCCTTCTTCTTCTGAGTAGCAGTTCTTCTAGATACACCAGAAGTTCTAACTACTGATCTTGAAGGATCAGCAGTTTGAAACTTCTCAGGATTTGCAGCCTTGGCAGCCAAGTATTTTCTATAAGTATCCATCAGTCTTTCTTCTTTCCATCTGGATACTGAGGCTTTTGAACCATATCCTTCTGCTACTAACTCTTCTATTATCTGGGCTCTCTTTGCCTTTCCATCTTTGCTTGTGGCCACTTTGTCTGCAAGCAGTTGTGCTCTTCTTGTTAGCTCTTGCATAGAGAGTCCTTTGAGTGTAAAGGCTTTGGTCTTGCTGTTTTTGGTAATGTAAGACACCAGTTGTTGTCTTTTATCTTGTTCAGCAATCTCATCAAGGCTAGCCTGCCTTTGTAGTTCAGCTGCATAAGCCTGAAGTTTTTCTTCATGGCTTAAATCCAAATCATCCCTTTCTTCCAGAGATTTCTAGATCTGATCTTCTCTGGCCTTCTTGTTGGCTGCAATTAAGCTCTTCTCTAATAGTTCAGCTGATTGAGAGATAGGAGAAGGGTTTAATACAGTCATTGTTGTAACAGTTGTAGGCCTGATGGGATCAGATGTTGGTTGAGTGGGAGCAGTGGTTCTGGAAGGTTCAGTTGTTTGAGGTTTGGAAGTGTTAACTTCTGATGTGCTGACAACTGCTGATGGTTTGTCAACTACTGAAGGATTGTCTTCAGTACTTTCTGATTCTTCATCAGAAGTTTTGTCATCAGAAGTTTCTTCATTGTGCCTTAGGGATTCTTCAGATGTTTGGGTCTCATCTTCTTTCTCTGCTGCTTCAATTTCTTCTATTGAGACACCAAACTGTTTGGCCAATTTCTCTTTCCTGGCCTGATCTTTTTGATCTCTTTCAAGGATGGCCACTCTTGCCCTTATCCTGGCTTGGAATGACTCCTTAGGTTCCCTGATCTTCTCCCCCTTTTTGGATTCATCAATTTTAACCCTTGAAGCAGAGGGTTGGGAGAATTGTCCTTGAAGATGAGCAATCTGTTTGCTGTTGAAGTCTATTTTGTTGGACAGATCGTTCATCTTGGTCTTGATCACTCCAAATTGATTCTTGATGGACAGCTCCAAGTCAGCTGTATATGTTTGGAAGTGATTTCTGATGAGTGTATTCATCATGTGGTACAGGGGACCCTCTGGGCTGCATAGCTGGTTCAGGTCTATGTTTGTTTGCCCAGGGAATTGGGTAGGCATTTGTTGTGAAGGGGGTGTTTTTGGGAGATCCTCATGTTGTACAGAGGATGCCACTGCTCCGGAGTCAAATGAGGCAGGGTACCAAGCAGATATTGGTGGGGAGTATATGAGTATGGATGATGAACCATACTATATTCCAAATCCTGACTATGGCTGCATCCGCTCAGATGCTAGGTCGGACGGTCGTGATAGCGATCTTTCTGTGTTGTCACCGGAGTATACACTGGAGGATGAGATAACTATTCTCCGTAGAAGAAATTTAGGTTTAATTATGTAATGTTTTAATAAGTAATTTAGGATTATGTAATGTTTTAATTTAATAAGTAATTTAAGGATGAGTGACCTAATTGGAACACTTTTGAAACTTGGTTACTATTCTATGAAATATTCCCACATCCAAACGGTTAATTTTTAAAAACTTTTAATTTTTTTAGATCCAATGATTTACTTTTATTCAAAATTTGAAGTTTTTTTTAACCCAACGGTTAGTTGTGATGCTTTTAATTTTTTTTTCTAAATAAAATCACAAAACAAGTCCTCCAATAGTTTTCCTCCATCTCACCCCCCTCCCTCCCATGCCCATGGAAAATCCACCGCCCAAGAGCCTCCCCCCACCAACTCCGTTCATCCTTAAAGGTAGACATCAACTTAAAAACGCCAAATGACTAAAACACCCTTAAAACCAAACATAATTATGAAAGTGGCAAAAAAAGGATGCAGAAATGTTGCTCAATATATTCGAACCCGGGTGTGAGCTATAATAGAAAAGTAAAGCATCCAACCGGGCTGCATCCAAATTTGAAATAATAATCGTAAACAATGTTTATAAAAACTATAAAACAAGAAAAAAAAATCCAATAGGCCACTGCCACCGGCTAGTGGCACTATTCATTAGCATTGACAAATTATTATATAGGATAATACAATTAAATTTTACATTTTTTAAATGCATTCCCTTTTTAACTTGTCTTTTACTAAAGGAATAAATTTTAAAATATGGCGGTATTCTGCAGAAAGGGCGGTATTGTACAATTTTGTTGACTTAGACCATGTGTAGTGGAGGGGTTTAAATATAACGCTCCTGATTCTGATCAGTTCACGTGGCAGCTGAGTCAGCATGTGGATTGAAGTGAAAAAGGGGTGTAGTGGTAAGGGGAAAAATATAATGCCTTTGTTTCTTATTGGTTGTTTATTTTATTATTTTTATAATTAATAAACTCAAAATAATTAAAATAAAAGACAACTAATATTAAAAAAAGTTACAACTAAATATTAAAAAAAAGTTACAAAATAATTAAAATAAAAGACAACTAATATTAAAAAAAGTTACTGCTAATATTAATTTAAACATTACATATTCCTAAATTACTTATTTAAACACTAGATAATCCTAAACTACTTATTTAAACATTACATAATTAATCCTAATTTTCTACCCTATGGAGAGTAATTATCCCAGTCCTCGAGTGTGTACCCCGGCGGGGACAGGGAACGATCATTATCGCGACCATCGGATCTCGCATTCGAGCGGATCCAGCAGTACTCACGAGGAGGGGAATAATTGTAGAAGCGTTCCTCTTCTTAAGCATCCCTTAGTGCTTCATACTCCTCCTCAGTGGGCTCCCGGTGAGGAGGGCTTGGAGTGGGGTTGGGGTTCGGGTTTGGTTGGTTCTTCACAAACTGTAGGTGACCCATTCCCCTAACAGCCATAACATAATCTACACACCACACAATCTCATCTTCAGTGAAATCAGCATCTGGGTGTGGGAGTGTATCCTGGGAGTGGAGGAATGGAGGGGACGGGGTTGAAGACACGTTGAGTAGAAGGAGAAGAAAACAGTGGTTGAGGCAGAGACTGAGGAGAAGAAAACACTTGTTGAGGAGGAGAAGAAGAAAACACTTGTTGAGGAGGAGGAGGAGGAGAAGAAATCACTGGTGCACGATGTCTCCGGCGAGCGTATCGCCGGAGATTGGACGGTTCGGCAAGATCATTTGGATATCCACCACCCATAGCTGGTTTGTAGTGTAGTTTTTAAAAAATTGTAGTGTAGTGTTTTTGTTTGTGTAGTTTGGAAATGTTTGTGTAGTTTATATATATATATATATATATATATATATATATATATATATATATATATATATATAGTAAAACAATAAATATAACCGTTCAAAAATAATTGTCCCTTTTCAAACTTCAAACGTTTACTTTGCCACGTGGCATGATATGATTGGAGGAGGAGAATGGTGCTGCGCGTTATATTTAAAACGCCACCCCCCTTTTGCCCAATAACCCCCCCCCCCCCCCGTAACGGCGTGGGGGCGCTATTTTTGTTTTTAACGCCACTTCACGCTCCCACTACAGGGGGTCTTAGTAACAAAAAGCTTAATTTCAACAAACTTGAAATTTAAAAAATAGAAGATGGTTGAAAAACAAAAATTGTATAGTGCATCTAATGCGTTGGTGTTATTTTTTTTTTTTTTACAGATTTAAGTAATTTAACTAACTTGAAGAAGTTGGATTTAATTTCTAACAACCTCAACATTGCACCAAGCATCGAAGGTAAAAAGAATTAATGAAAACGTTAAGTGCCCTATTATTCTATAATTCATTTGTTATTACAAACATACAAGACCTTGGTCCTTCTCATGTTGTTTGTATAGGTTGTAAGAGTATAATGAGATAGGAAAGACTAGAGAGTGTATCTCTTGGGGTAGGTAACTATTTCAACGCGAGCATCATATCATGCCTAAGTTTTCTCCCCCCTCAACATTGTTGATCTTAGTTCTTCTTATTTGGGAAGTTCTGTTTCATTGCAAGGCATGTAAATTTCTTGTGATATCCACATCATTAAAAATACAACTAAAATACTAAATTTCATATTCACTGTATTTATTAACTTAAAATGTCGTTTGTGCAGAATTATCTTCCTTGAAAGAGTTAAAGGAACTTGACTTGAGCTCGTGTGAACTCAACTCACTCACATTAAATGGTATATACGTTGTTAAAATGGGTTTTCAAATTCTAGTTATTTTAAACATTGTTCCTTTGCATCCTAAAATTGGGGTAGGGACACTATATTTTAAAGATACATTTCGCCACTGCTTCAATACAACCTCATAAACATACTCAACAAGACATTTACAAACCAAGATTACATCTTTTACTTACGGTGTGTTTTGTTCGTTGAATGGTTTGGAATTGGAATTTGTGTAGAAATTGGAATTAGAAAGAATTGGATTTGGAATTTAAACGTTCTAAAATGAATTGGAAATTGTTGAAATTGGAATCTCAAATCCTTTATTATTGTGTTTGGTTGGTTAATAAATTGGAATCTATCACCCTTGTCCCCACGACCCGCATCATTGTGACCCGTACCTGTTGGTGGTGAAAATCCTAAGGATGATTTTACCTAATATCCTCAGTATAGTATCTTCGGGATGCTGAAGGACATGACAGACTTCATGATATACCTATGTTTCAACATGTGCACATCCTGAGGATGTACTAACGAACTCTCTTTGTATGATGTAATTGTAGGAACAGCTACGTTACAATATAGACACGAAAATGTTTTCCAACGTCTATATTATAATGACTCAGTCAAAACAGTTATTGAAGGAAGGGTTACACTTGCAAGACAAGGTCTAAGATTGAGGAAAAAGTCAAGGATGTAACCGACATACATTAAAAATAGGCGAAGAAGGTGGAAACAGTTACTTTAACGTCTACCTGAGCAAAAACAGCCACAAACGGTCACATAGAAGATTTCAAGGAACTTAACTAACCAGCTGATTACATGGGACTTGTTATTTACATTCATGTATTATAAATAGGGGAATGTTGGACGAGTATAGGACACATTGCTTTCACTAGAACTATACACACACTCAGCTACTTAGAATAAATTATTGTAATCTTAGATCACTCGTCCACTCATTCATCCAAAGTTGTAATTCTTTTTACCACATTAATATTAACAAACAAGGCAGGGGCCTAGTCTCCTCCCGAGGTTTTAAGCCGGCGATCTATCATTGATCAAGGACTTTCCTCGTACATCGAGTGTCGTTTCCTTATTGCATTTAACTTACATTTGCTTATCTTAGTTAAATCCACATTTCAGCCTAGCAGTTACATCCTCAGGATATAACTGTCCATCCTCAATTTTCTCATTATCATCCCGACCATAGTTGTCAATTTGTAGCATATTTATATTAACAAATCACCATCATGAGAATAACACTAAGTTTTTATCAAACTAGCACTCTACCTCACTTTAACTAATTTGGAAAACAAGATTATTTTTAGTAGATAATTTTTGACCAAAACAATTTGGCGCCCACCGTGGGGCAAGTGGTGCTATTTTAACAAAAAAACTTTGTTAAAACTTTTTTCCAAAACAACTTACTTTACAGAATTTTGACAACTATGTCTTCCTCACAAAAATCTGTTTCCTCATCCATGCCATCCACAACCTCTGCCAAAAATACGACACTGCCACCTCCACCTGCATTTCCAAGAAGTTCTACTTCTCAAATCCCACCTAGACCATCAATGGGGGCATATGGATCTACTCCACCTATCTTTGTGTCAAATTATGAACTCCTCTCTATGTTTGCATTGATGAAATCAGATACAACAACAACACACAAACCGGATGCTGATAAGAGAGATACAATCTCTCAAGTCATCCTCAAGAAGACCAACTGAAGACATGGGGACACCATTGCAACCCAGGGCGTTAGATTTTAATTCTGGCATCTCTGGGGGCATGCATCAAGGAGATTTCATCCCCATGAGCACTGGATTCTCTGCTCCTGAAACGATCACTACACCCAGGATGACAACTATTAGGGATCCAGGATATACGCCTGTGCCATCCCAAGGATATAACAATAACGGTAACAATTTAAGTTCCAGTACTTATACTGCTAATGATGTTGCTTCTTTGCAGGATACAGGTATAAGTCCACAGCTAGCAAGGGAGCTACAGAGAATTAAGGATATGGTGTCAAGTGTACCAGGGATAGTACAGCCTATCCCTGAAGTATCCTCAGCATGTCATAGGGTGTCTTGATTTGCACCTCCTATATGTGATGCGGAGATCCCGAAACGGTTTAAAACTCCTAGCATGAAGCTATACAATGGATCTACAGATCCTGAGGAGCATATAGCTCAATATAGAGAAAGGATGGAGATAAATCCAATTCCTGCTAACCTCAAGGAAGCATGTCTATGCAAGGGATTTGGCTCAACTCTCACTGGTCCAGCCTTAAAATGGCTCCTTAGTGTTCCTTCATACTCAATTACTTCTTTTGCACACTTGATTAATATGTTTAATAATCAGTTTTCTTGCAGTCGAACATTCGAACGTTTGACAAGTGACCTACGCAGGGTGACTCAACCACAGGGGGAATCACTAAGGGAATACATTAAAAGGTTTAGGAAAGAAGCACTCGACATCCCGAACTTGGATGTCACAATGGCAGTACAAGCATTCAAAATGGGGCTGCAAAGAGATTCACCATTCTACCAAGAATTGGTGATGAATCCTTGTAGAAACTTGGATGAAGTTAGAAACAGGGCTCTAAGGTTCATCCGACTTGAGGATGACAAGAAAATTCAAGAGAGGATAGAATCATCCTCAAGATATAATCATCCTAATCGAAAATCCACTCCCACATACGAGCCGAACAGGCATAAACCATATGCTAGGCCTGACAATAAAAAGGTCAATGTGGTAGAGGATGACGATGAGGATGAATGTCCTAAATTATCAGATTACTGTTTTTCTGTGGATGTTACAGGATTAATGTATGCCATGAAGGACCTCGGGGATAAAGCAAGGTGGCCTAAGAAAGATAACAAGGCAGCTTGGAAAGACAAATCGAAGTGGTGTGCCTTCCACAAAGATTTCGGTCACATTACTGAAGATTGTATTGCCTTAAGGAAAGAGATTGCCTATCTTCTTAGCAATGGTCACCTCAAGGATCTTTTAGGCAAGAAGAAATCGAGGATTCAGGATGGCACCACCATCCCAGAAAGAGCAGCATCCCCACCTAAGGATGCTGGTATAGCTAACTTTATTTCAGGAGGATCAGACATTTGTGGAACCTCATATTCAGCTGCTAAAAGGCATGCAAGAGAAACAAAATCAGAAAAGGGAGAGAGACCCACAAGAACTACTCTCTTGACGACCTCTAAAGTGATCAGCTTTGAGGAAGAAGACAGAGAAAATATCCTTGATCCTCATCATGATGGTTTAGTTATAACTCTGTATATTGCTAATCACTTTGTTCGCATGATCCTTGTAGATGGTGGAAGCTCAGTGAATATAATCCAACTAGAATCTTTGAAAAAAATGAATATCCCGGAATCTGAAATAGTTTCCAGATCTTCAGTCTTAGTGGGCTTCAGTGGAGAAACTAAGAGTACAGTAGGAGACATCAAGCAAGCAGTATATGTAGAAGGAGTGAAGTCTATCCAAATATTCTGTGTGATAGATTCCCTATCCTGCTATAGTGTCATCTTGGGGAGACCCTGGATACATGACGTGAAAGCAGTACCTTCGACATATCACCAGTGTATAAAGTTACCTACACCTTGGGGAGTTGTCAAAGTCAATAGTGATCAACAAGAAGCCAAGGATTGTTATACAACATCGATGAAGGCTTCATCACGACAAGCGTAGCAATTACAGAATAATGCACAGTGCCATCCTCAAGATGTCAAGGCACATCCTGAGTAGGATGTAAAGGCTGTTTGCCTTGATGACAATAACAAGGATATCACTGTGCTAATTGGTAAGAATATTCATCATAACATTGAGCAATCACTAATTTCCTTTCATAAATGTAAGATGTCTACCTTTGCATGGAAGCACGAAGATATGTCTGGCATCTCTAAGGATTTCATTACCCATAAGCTTGGGATTGATAAGAGCTTCGAACCCATCCAGCAGAAACGAAAAAATTTGCTCCAGAACGAAATATCATCATACAAGAAGAAGTGGATAGGCTGCTAAAATCTAAAATGATAAGGGAAGTAAAATTTCCAAGATGGCTTGCGAACGTGGTGGTGGTTCAAAAGAAAAATGGGAAATGGAGAGCGTGTGTAGACTATGCAGACCTCAATAAAGCCTTCCCTAAGGACCATTCCCATTACCACATATAGATTCAATGGTGGATGCTACAGCAGGCCACGAAATGCTGACATTCATAGATGCATCCTCAGGATTCCAACAAATTCAAGTGGAACCAGATGACCAAGAGGATACAACATTCATGACCCCATCAGGTATATATTTTTATATAGCTATGCCATTTGGACTAAAAAATGCAGGTGCAACCTACCAAAGGCTAGTGAATATGATGTTTAAAGAAAAGATTGGGGACACAATGGAAGTGTACATTGATGACATGGTGGTTAAATCCAAGAAGGTAGAGAATCATCTTCAAGATCTTAAGGAGGCATTTGATATCCTGGATGCCTACAATATGAAGTTGAATCCGTCAAAGTGTCACTTTAGAGTTGGTGCTGGAAAGTTTCTTGGATATCTAGTCACCAAAAGAGGGATAGAAGCCAGCCCCGAACAAATAAAGGCTATCCTTGATCTCAAATCTCCAAAAAATATCATGTACAAAGGCTAACAAGCAGGATAGCGGCCCTAAACAGATTCATCTCAAAATCCTAAGAAAAGTGTAAAGAATTCTATGATATCTTGAAGAAAAATAATAAATTCGACTGGGGACAAAGACACGAGGAAGCATTAAAGAAGCTGAAGGAGTATCTTGTAGCAGCTCCACTCCTGATGAAACCTGAGGATGGAGAACCTATAAAGCTATACCTTGCAGTTTCTGGGAATGCTATAAGTGCAGTGTTGGTAAGAGACTTCGAAGGAGAACAACATCATGTCTACTATGTAAGTAAAACTCTACCAGATGCTGAGACCAGGTATTCTCATCTCGAAAACTGGTTTTAGCCTTAATAATGGCATCTACTAAGTTAAGGCATTATTTTGAAACACATAGGATACACGTACAAACTAACTATCCCATTAAAAATGTAATTAGAAAACCAGAAATGTCAGGAAGAATGGCTAAATGGTCAGTGAAATTAAGTGCCTTTGATTTAGTATATGAGCCTGGAAATGCAATCAAATCTTAGGCTCTAACAGATTTTGTGGCTGATTTCAGTAGTGACATCCTGAGTGAAGTAGAATCTGAAGTTCAACAATTAAAAGAAAATTTAGAAAAATGGACTTTATATACTGATGGTGCTTTAAATGCAAAAGGAACAGGTTTAGGAATACTACTAAAATCGCCACAAGGGGACAAAATACCCTTGCTATTAGATATGCATTTCAGACAACCAATAATGAGGCAGAATATGAAACTCTGATTGCTGGTTTGCAACTTGCTAAAGACATGCATATTATTAATATTGGAGTATTTGTTGATTCTTTGTTGATTGCAAATCATTTTAATGGATCTTATGTAGTAAAGGGTCAAAAACTAGTTGTTTATCTTGAAAAAGTTAAAAATTTATCAACTTCTTTTGTAGAATTTTCACTAACACGGGTACCTAGAGAAGAAAATGCTGAAGCTGATGCTTTGGCAAATCTGGGATCCTCCTTAAATTTACCTGAAGGATCTAAGATTCCTATCATCCACATCCTGAAACCAGCAATTGAGGAGTGGCATCCTGAGGATAATTAAGCACATCCTGAAGATAAAACGGTGCATCCTGAGGATATCACTGTTTTAGTCACTCAGACTCAAGACGATTCACCTTGGATAACTCCTATAGTAAAATATCTACAAGAGGAAGATCTCTTTACTCAAATATCTTAAGAACAGGATACTATTGGCCAACTATGAAGAAGGACGCCATGCGATATTCTCAGAAGTGTGATTCATGTCAAAGACATAGCAACATCCTTCATCAACCTGCTAAACCATTACATCCTATTATTTCACCTTGGCCCTTCATGAAATGGGGGATGGATATAGTAGGAAAATTACCCGTAGCTCCTGGTGGAAAGGTGTTTATATTGGTAATGACTGATTACTTCTCAAAATGGATCGAAGCAGAAGCATTTGTACAAGTCAGGGACAAGGATGTAGTCTCGTTCATCAAGAGAAATATCCTAACAAGATTTGGAGTACCAGCTGAGATCATATGTGACAACGGTTCTCAATTCTTTAGCAAAAGAACGACTAACTTTTGTGAAAGCTGGGGAATCAAGATGATAACTTCAACACCGGTCCATCCTCAAGCCAACGGACAAGCAGAATCCTCAAATAAAATTATTGTCAACATTTTAAAGAAGAAGCTTGGGGAAAAGAAAGGGAAATGGGTAGAAGAACTTCTGTAAGTGCATGATGTCCCTAGGCTAGTATATATGTTGATTGGACGTGTTACGGGGTGTTTGGAGACGTTTATACGTATTTTGGGGTGTTTGGGAACCAACAGGCGAGTAGGAGAACCTTATTGGCGATTACAGTGCTATTCGCCATTATTACATGCGAATAGACTACTACTCGTGTGTATGTATAGGCGATTAGGCCCAATCGCCTATACTGCATGTGGTTCAGCTGTTCTACTCGCCTATACTATCCTGTACGTGTACGGGAGGTATAAATAGGCCCAATCATTGCCCTAATCATCAGTTCTTGCCTCACACACTCTCCAAACACCCTCCCAAGGTCTGTAAGGTCTGATTTGATCTCTGTAAACACTCGTGCTCTGTTTTTAGTGATTAATCGATAATCTTTTGACCCGTGTGTGTGTTGTGATTACTCGTTTGTCTTAGTTTCATTATCGTATCTGTTGTTAAAGCATATTAGAGGGATTCCGCACCTCTAGTATAAACCCCGTGATTGTTGGATTAAGCGTTATTCGATCCTACAAGTGGTATCAGAGCCGAGGCTCTTGTCACGGGTGTTTTAATAACAAAAACGAGCAAAAACAGGTTGTTTTTGGTGTAAAAGTTCAGATTTTTAAGCAAAAACCTGTTCTTATTTTTGAAACTTTGAGTTTTTGTCAAAAACCCATCTTTTTCAATATCTTGGTGTGTGTTTATGGATTAAAACGTGTGTTTTTTATTAGGTTTTGTTCTAAAAGTGTTTTGGAAACTTTTCCAATCATTTGGGGTATAAACACATTGTTTTAGATAAGATTTTGAGGCAAAAACGGCTGTTTTTGAGCAAAAGTGGGGTTACAGATCAGATCTAGCGATTACGCAGACATACTAGCAATTAGAAAACCCTAATCGCCTATACTTAGGCGATTACAAGTGAGTTTTAAGCGAATAGGCCTGTATTCGCCCTTAACTCACGCGATTGCAGCCCTACTCACATCAATTAAACCCTAATCGCCTATACATTAGGCGAGTACAGATCCCTTGACACAATTAGCCCCTAATCGCCTTTACATATAGCGAGTAGAGGCCTACTCGCCTTAAATAGGTGTGTTTTAGATCCTACTCGCGTGTAAGGTCCCCAAACTCTAGCAATTACACCCTAATCGCCTATAATCACACAAATAGTGTTCCTAATCGCCTATAAGGACCTGAAACTGAAAAATTTGACTAAGTATCGGACTATTATCATACCTTAACATATGGCGAACCCGTGGGGACATCTGAGTCAACCGAGACCTCAGTATAATCAACAAATGAACAATCAATCTAACGTACCCACGAACCCTTGGCAGTATTCAGCAGAACGTAACGCGCAACGGATGCAGCAATCGCAAATGCAAGCGAATGTTGCCGGAATCAATCCGTGGGCGCTAGCTGCTCAACAGCAAATGGTGAACACGAATCCATGGGCACTCGCGGCTGCTGCAAACTCTCAGACAAATCATCTGTCTTCCGTACTCATGAGTGACTTAGAGACGGGTAGTTCTAACAGGGCACCGAAGCTGCAGTACATGTCCGACTACCACGGTTGGAAGGGCAGATTTCAGACATATGTCGAGGGCATCGATGGTCTTGTATGGTCAGCTATCGAGACAGGGTACAGTCGGCCTTTAGTTGAGAACTCCACTACTCCGATCTCTATTGAAGACATGAATGAAGATCAGAGAAAGAAATACAACTATGAGAAGAAGGCGATGGCAGCATTGAAGCAAGCTCTTCCAAAGGACATCCTTCATCAATTCGCTCAGTGCACAACATCACAGATGCTTTGGTTAGCATTGGCTGAGCGAAATGAGGGTAATATGAAGACAAGAAAGGTCAAAATGGATCAGCTCAAAAAGGAGTTCGAGAACTTCAATGCTATAGGGAACGAATCTCTGAGGGATTTGACGGCTAGATACTACCATCTGATGTCATAAATGTATCAGTACGGGGTCTTATATTCATCTGCGGACCTTGTAGAAAGATTTGCTGAGGCGCTACCTCCTCACTGGCATCAATGGTTGGATATTCTAAAATCAAATAATGCATATCAGACTCTCTCCATCAATGAGTTCATCACCGAGCTGGAAAACAAGGAGATAGAGGAGATCAGGAGAGCAAACAAGGCGCTCATTCCACAGAATCCCAGCATCTATTATGGGAATCCTCTTCAGGACACCAGTGTGGGTGGCACCAAACCACAAACTGCTTTTGTGGTTAACCCGGACCCAGTCTATGCGTTCGACAATTATGGTCCCCCAACTGATGTTCCTCCTCCTACATATCCTTTTGGACCAAACCCGTATCCTTTGAATTATAATGCTAACCAGTTTGGTGTTAACCCATTTTCTCATCTTGCAGCACCAGCGCAGGCAATTGCAAACTTTAGTGGACCCTCTTCTGCAGGTTTTGGCGGGGCTCCAACTACAAGTTATGGTGGATATGGAGGTGCTTCTAGTTCTAATCAAGGTGGCTATCAGACCAATACAGTCCCAGAGCAGCTGAACACTGCGGGTTTAGGAAAGGTGACTGTAGAGCTAGCTCAAGAACACATGGCTCTATTGTCGACTATGGTGAACTCCTATAGTGGACTGGTTGCTGGACAGATCGGGAATCCTCATCTTACACAGGAGGATTACTCGCAGATTGATAAGGACGACATGGATCTGATCGACATACAATGGCACTTCGCGAGCGTGGTGAGAAGGGCAAAGGATTACATGGAAAGGACGGGAAGGAGAGATGTCTTGATCAACAATAACACCAAGTTTGGGTTTGACAAAACAAAGGTCACATGCTACAACTGTGGCACAAAAGGGCATTTTGCAAGGGAATGTGACCGACCTAAGCAGCAAGGAAATCAGAATCCCTTCAACAACAACAGAGGCAATCAGAATCAGAGGCAGCAAGCTCAGGGTCAACCTAATACTGAGCGTGCCATTGTCCCAGTCAACAACCAGAATCAGAACCAGAGGCCGCCTGCAAACAACAATCAAGGTCAAGCCATGGTTATTCAAGCTGATGAAGGCTATAACTGGAACCATCTGATCACCGGAGATGAAGCTCCTCAAGGTGGTGCGGCTTGTTTTGCTCAACAAGCGTCTGAAGCACCAGCCGAAGTTGAAGAAACTTCGAGTCAGTCTGACATCATCACTTCTGAAACTGAGATGTCTGACTGTGACTCGGAGTGCGATTCTGATAGTGGAGAAGATTTGGAGGAGTTGTTAGCTGAAGCAGATGCATTGATCGGTAAAAGATCGTTTCTTGTGGAGGCTGACTGCGCAGAGAAGAACTACGGCGAATTCTTTGGAGCTCAGAAGACAGCAGCTCATTATGCATTGATGGCCATTACTGAATCGTCGAACAAGGTAAGTTCTTCTTCTGATTCAAAATTAGATTGTGTAGAGTGTAATCAGCTGAAATTCAGAATTAAAGAATTAACTGAAGAAAATCTGAATTTAAAAGCTGATGTTGGTCCGTTGCAAAGGTCAATTGATTCCTTGAGACAAAAGGAGAAAAATTTTCTAAGTACAATTGAAAATTATAAAAAGGATGTTTCTGAACTGTCCAAAACCTTAGCTAACAAACAGATTGCTATAAATAATTACATCAATGAGGTCGAAGACACTAAGAAACAATTGGCCATTGTTAACTGTGACTATGAAAAGATCAGGAAAAAGCTTGAGAGTTATTTAAACTGCAAGTATGTCCTTGATCACATAGTTGAACACTCTGACAAGGGAGGTTTCTCCACCAGTCCCAAATACTCTCAATGTCCACCTCCGGTGAGATTCGAAAATCACAATTTTGATGTCTTGCCGAAGGAGGAACTTGTGGACGTGGCAGCCGAGGCAGCAAAAGCTGCAGAGGCGGCCAAGGTTACTGAAGCAGCTAAACCTGCTGAAGTCACTAAGGTTGCTACTCCTGCTAAAGCTGTCAATTTGTGTGAGAAACCTGATGATATCAGTGTATATGACACTGACACTTCGGATGATGAGCTCGATGAACCTCCTAGGTATGCACCGGTTAAAACTATAGATGTTCCTCTTGCGAATCATATCATTACAACTGAAACCTTGAGTGAACTGCAACCGAAAGTGCAAACCGAGGATGGGAGGAGGATTAAGGTGTTCTATAAGTTAAAAGGGTCTGAAAGAGTGTATGCTGATGAGGAAGTCCCTCTTAGATGTATCACCCCTGGTCTTGTTGCCAAAATTTGGCAAGAATCTGTCATTACCATAGAAAAGGAAACCTGGAATAAAAACAAGGGTAAGGGTAAGGGTAGAAAGGATCAGGGAAATCAGGCTAATGAAAATAACAAGAAAAATCAAAAGTCGAACACCGTTAATCCTCAAAATCAAGCTCAAAGAAACGGTCCGAAAAAGCATGTGACTGAGTTTATTAGATCGAGCGGCACTGAAAGAAATGACGATCCTCAAGTCGATCAGCAAAGAAGATGTCTTGAGGATCTAAAACATAAAAACTCATTTGCCGTTCCATCTAACAAAAGAAACAAAAAGGAGACCAAACCCGAATCTCCTAAGTTTGAAGAATATAGATCCTGTCACAAGTGCGGGGAACGTGGGCATTTAGTTGCTGCGTGCCCTGAATTGAGACGAGAAAGGATCAAAGTGGATGATCCTCCCAGTTCTAGCAAATCCAAGCAACCTGTTTCCCCTAAACTCTCAGAGAAACAAAAGGGAAAACAGGTCGTTTATGATAACCGCAACAAGATTGCTATGAACCAAAAGCCAGTTGATGGCAGGGGTCCACAGCTGAGGGGGAGCACTGTTCCTCCAAAGGTTGAAGCAGCGCCTAAGCCACCAGCAAAGGCTGCAGCTAAACCGCAGGGCAACCCCAAAGCCGTTCCACGCACAGTTAATTCTGAAGTGGATCCAAAATCTGTTCCTCCAAAGGAATCCAAGGCTGGACCTTCTAGCCCACAGGCAAAGAAGAAGCCCAAGCCAAAGAAACCTGAACAGATTTGGAGACCCAAGTCACCAACCAAAGAAGGAGAGTCATCTGCTGGAAAAGGCACTGCGGTACCATCGGAAACAACTCCAACACCAAATGGGAGATGGGTTGACTTTCCGATGTTAGATGAAGTTGGTAGACCCAAGACCGTGAAGGCTTGGGTCCCCCTTAACCACTGAACTTTGAATGTTTGTGCAGGGAGTTCCACAGGGCCTTATCAGCAGCCTATGGATTGTTGATAGTGGAGCTTCAGGGCACATGACAGGCGATTTATCCCTGCTTTTTGACATAAAGAATATCAATGGGGGGTATGTTGCCTTTGCTGGTAATAAAGGGGGTTATATAACAAAGGAAGGAAGTATGAGCAACGGCATAGTAAGCTTTGAAAAGATAAGCTTTGTTAAACAGATAGACCACAACCTGCTGAGTGTTTCACAGATATGTGACAAGAAGTTCACTGTATTCTTTGATGACAACGCATGTTTCATTCTGAAGCCTGGATTCAAAATACCGAAAGAGTGGGTCATGATCTCAGCTCCCAGGGTCAACAACTTATACGTCCTGGATATGAGCCGAGCAATGACAGCGAAAGGTCAAGTCACTTGTTTTCTGTCAAAGGCGACAGAGAAGGAATCGATAATGTGGCACAGACGAATGGGGCACATCCACTTGAGGAAAATGAACCATTTGGTCCAGAACCAACTAGTGGAAGGTGTTTCTGTTAAGAATTTTCATTTAAACGATGTCTGTGTGTCATGTAAGAAAGGGAAGCAGAAAAGAAAGTCTCACAAGCCTAAGAAGACAAACACAGTTAGTCTACCACTCGAACGACTGCACATGGACCTGTTTGGCCCAGTCAATCGAAAGAGCAAGAACGGTGACTCATACTGCTTAGTGGTTACGGATGATTATTCTAGGTTTTCTTGGGTTGTGTGCATGAAGCACAAGAGTGAAACTTTTGATTACTTGAAGAATCTGTTTACAAAATTGGAAAATATATATCAGCTAAAGATCCGTAGGATCAGAAGCGATAACGGAACAGAGTTCAAGAATCACGCTATGGAGGCGTTATGTGCAGAAAAAGGTATTCATCATGAATTCACAGCGCCATACACTCCTCAGCAAAACGGGGTTGCAGAAAGAAAGAATCAGACTCTTATTGAGGCAGCCAGAACTATGCTCGCAGACTCGAACTTGCCTGTGATCTTCTGGAACGAGGCAGTTCACTGCGCGTGTTATACTCTGAATAGGGTTCTAACGGTAAAGAAGCTTGGAAAAACCTCTTACGAGCTTCTAAACCGAAGGAAACCGAACTTAGAGTTTCTGGAACCTTTCGGAGCTCCATGCACCATGATACATCCCGATGGGAAGTTTGGTGCAAAGGCAGAAGAAGGTTTCTTTGTTGGTTACAGCACTCCCAATAAAAGAGTGTACAACAAAAGAACCAACAACGTTGAAGATTGGCTTAATGTCGATGTTCAGCGTTATACTGCCAATGCACCTGGTGTTGGACCTGATTGGTTGTTCGACTATAAGGGTCTATTTGATTCCTTCAACGTGGAGAATTTGGTGGATGATGCTGTAGCGCAAATGTATTACGAATGTGAAAACGCAGCTAGCTCTCTGCTAATGCGTCCGATCGTGGTTAATGCACCTGCGCCTGCTCCATCTGATGCCTCTGCATCCACGGGTCCCCCCGATAAAACCGCAGCAGCAGAAGTTGAGGAAGTTTTTCAGGAAGCGTCAGCAGAGGTTCTCGAATCTTCATCTTCCGACGACGATTTTGCAGAGTCTCATGAAACTCTCACTGAGGAACAAGCTGGAAATGGTGAATCTACCACTACAGCTCCAGTTAATCCGGCAGGAAACAATCAAGCTGGTCCTTCTTCTTCAGCAGCTCCAGGGATAGGTCTTTGGATTGATCTCTCCGGTTTTAATATGCAACCCGCCGCTCCCTCTAGTTCAAGCGCAGCTGAGACAAATATATCTTAAGGTTTGGAGAACCTAAATTTGCATTCGGATGATCCAGTGCCGGCACATCCGGAATCTCGGATTCACGACACTCATCCGATGCAAAATGTGATTGGTAATCCGACTAGCAGAGTCATGACGCGCAGTCAGCTCAGAAATGCTAGTTCAAGTGACAATACAGGTACTCTGGCACTCTATTCGGAAATCAGAAAAGCAGGTCATCAGAACGATTGGTCCTTCGCCTTATATGTTTCTCAAACTGAACCAAGAACTGGGCAAGAGGCACTAAGGGAAGAACCATGGATTGAAGCAATGCAAGCCGAACTTCAGCAGTTCCAAAAGCTAGGAGTGTGGGACTTAGTTGACTTACCTCCAGGCTCGAAAAAGATTGGAACAAAGTGGGTCTACAAGTGTAAACGGGATGACCGCGGGGTGATTATAAGAAACAAGGCTCGATTAGTTGTCCTCGGCTTCCGTCAAATCGAAGGAATAGATTACAACGAAGTATACGCTCCAGTTGCGCGCCTTGAAGCTATCCGGATGTTCTTAGCTTACGCTTCGTACAAACGGTTTAAGGTGTATCAAATGGACGTGAAAAGTGCTTTTCTGTATGGTGTCGTGAAGGAAGAGGTGTATGTTGCTCAGCCACCGGGGTTTGAGGATCCGCTGCATCGTGAAAAAGTCTACAAATTGAACAAAGCGTTGTACGGACTCCATCAGGCACCGCGTGAATGGTACCAAATGCTTAGCAACTATCTGATATCCAACGGGTTCAAACGCGGACTCGTGGACTGCACCTTATTCACCAAGGAAAAGGGTGGTGATCGTCTTCTGGTACAGGTTTATGTTGATGATATTATTTTTGGGTCTACTAATGATGTCATGTGCAGGGAATTCGAAAAGCTTATGCAGGACAAATTTGAGATGAGCTCGATGGGGGAGATGCAATTCTTCCTCGGTCTACAAGTAGAACAACAAGAGTCGGGGATCTTCATCCACCAGACAAAATACGTTGCTGACATCTTGAGCCGGTTCCAGATGGAAGACTCTACTCCAGTAGGCACACCGATTCAGACCAATCACGGGATTGGGCCTGACGAGAAAGGACAAACCGTTGATCCTTTTCTCTATCGAGCTATGATAGGCTCACTCATGTACCTGACTGCATCAAGACCTGACATAATGTTCGCGACATGCTTACTATCAAGATACCAGTCAAGGCCGAAACAGTCCCACCTGGTTGCTGTGAAGAGGATCTTACGTTATCTAAAGGGTTGTCCGACCAAAGGTCTTTGGTACCCTAATGACGATAAGTTTGACCTCATCGCATTTAGTGATGCTGACTATGGCGGATGCAAGACAGACTTAAAATCCACATCGGCTGGATGCCAGTTTTTGGGACCAAGACTAGTCTCGTGGCAGTGCAAGAAGCAAGCCTCAGTCGCCTTATCCACCTGCGAGTCGGAATATGTAGCAGCATCGAGCTGCTGCTCCCAGGTTCTTTGGATACAGCAACAAATGAGAGACTACGGTTTGAAATTTCTTAATACTCCCATTCACTGTGATAATGAGTCCGCTATAGCTCTTGCTAAAGACTCAGTTAACCATTCCAAGGCGAAACATATCTTGGTTAAGTATCATTTCATACGCGATTGCTATGAAAAGAAACTTATCGATATGGTTAAAATCCACACAGACTACCAACGTGCCGATTTATTCACCAAAGCTTTTGACGGTCCTCGATTTGAGTACCTGTTAATCTTAAACGGCATTAAAGTTAAGCAGGATTAGATCCTCATCGGTAATCGTTTTTGTAAATATTTTTCTTTCAAAAATCAGAAAAATCCAAAAATATTGTCTTTTCGCAAATTTTTAGATTTTTAGGGGGAGAAAATTTCAGAAAAATACAAAAACATTCAGAAAATGCAAAAATTCAAAAAAAAAATTGAAAAATGCAAAATGCAAAAATGAGTTTCTTTGGTGAAAATGGGAAGATGATATTAACCAATCAGTCGGACTGTCTGGACCCTTATCATCTTAAAAATATTGGAACTGATAGGTAGCCTCTACAATGATGTGTCGGTAGGCTCAAAATCATTTCCAAGTTCGGCACGGTGATATAAACATAAATCATCTGAATCATGTGTGGATCAACGTGTGTTGGCATATGGTCTTGGTACCGAAATCTCGTTTGATAGCATGCCAAAATCCGAGGTTTCATGGTCTTTAAGAGGTTGGTTCATCCGGGGTGAACTAGACGTCTCTCAGAATAAATAGGAGTGGCACACGTGTCGTACGTTGGGGTAGCAGCCTGCGACTGAGACACCCCTATGTCATTTCCTGAGAAAAAAAAAAACAAAAAAAAATAGAATAAATTCTGATCAGGAGACGTCCGGGAATCCTAAAAGAGCAAAAAGATTCATATATGCCAAAACCCTATTCTCAATGAGAATTCGCTCTAAGGTATCAAATCATATACCTAAAGCATCGTACCGTGAAAAATCAAATATACGGTATTTGACTTGTACCCTGGTTTGGATCTCACTGGTCTCTCTGTTGCAGCGTTTCTGCAGACCTGATCACCACTGAGTCCACTCCTTGTAAAATACGGATGACAACAGCTTACTCACCGGTTACGAGGAAGCTTTGTGCATGACTTGATACGGGAATGTGTCGCGTGGCGGGGAACACCTTGTATCTCAGCCTTAATATTACCTTAAACGTATCTAAAGTGCCTAGCGATAAAAATTGATTTTGAGTTTAGGTGGACAACAATATCGACAGTTGTTGTAGGATGCTTATTGGTAATTTAAGCGAAAACTGAAAGTATAGGGGTTCTAGTAATGTCCGTACACTGATATGATTCCCTAACCGTTGAAACTCGCAAAAATATGTTAGTGTACAGTTAGTTGATCTCCCGTTTTATTTTATTTATGCTTAGTTTAGCTTATTTAATCATTCTTGATTGCCGATGATGGAATCCTAATCCATTGTAATCTTACTTCTTCAAGAATAAAACGCCGAAAAATAAAAAAAGGACAACTAATTGAAAACTTGTGTTTTTGCCGGGTCAAAACCGTATGTTTTATCAAGTACATGGGTCGAAAATGAAAGTTTTTAAAGTCATGAGTCGTCATCTGTGTCATGTGTTGAAACGAGGTGAAAAACGTGTGTTTTAAACCTAAACGGGTCAAAATTGTGAAAAATGGTGCTGCAGGGGCAATTTGGTAATTTGTGTGAAAGCTTAAGGCATTTAGAGATTCTACTCGCTATTAATCTTAGGCGAGTACTGCTATTCGTGTGTCAATATAAGCAATTATCCTCTATTCGCTTAAATGTATATGCGAGTAGAAGCAATTATCCTCTTCTAATATTTTTGAACCTTATAAACGAATAGGGGCACTCGCGTGTAACCTTAAGCGAACAGTATCCTACTCGTGCCCAAGTAAGGGCGAGTAGCAGCTTATGTATACACAAACACTTTGTTGTCTTCTTATTATTTTTCAAAACACACCTCTGCTTCTTTAGTTTCCCTCTCGTCCCTCATACCCTACCTCATTCCAAACCCTTGTACCCGTGTCTTTTGATCAGTGATTCTTGTTCTACATCATTAAGGTAAACGTATTTCAGATTTACATATCATAACAACACCATTAAACTGTTCAAATCAGTGTTCTTTGGGCGAAACCCTATGT
Organism: Ambrosia trifida; assembly: GCA_028751855.1. Taxonomy (NCBI): domain Eukaryota; kingdom Viridiplantae; phylum Streptophyta; class Magnoliopsida; order Asterales; family Asteraceae; genus Ambrosia; species Ambrosia trifida. The sequence goes on from CM054129.1 coordinate 6,757,399, forward strand.
TGCCGTGTTCTTGATCATTAGGCATTATAATGTGTTTATTAATGCTGATTCTTGATGGGGGTTTGTTAATCGGCCCCCCAAGGATGGTTTTCAATCAACACCTTGACCCATAACATCAAGAAACCAAAAGCCCCAATTTCAAACTTGAAGAACCCTAGTTTCTTACAATGTCCAATTAAACCCGTTTTAGTCCTGGATGTTATAATTATTGTTAGGGTTTTTGATGTTGGGTTGTTATAGGCTTCATTGTGACAATTCCGGACTCGAAACAAGACGCCACGAGAATTCGACAATTTTGGTGTTCAAGAACACTGTTCATGCGAGTATAACCCTACTCGCATGAACAGGTAGCGAATAGACTGTTCTGATCACTTGTAATCGCGTCAAATATACACGAATGGAATGTAATCGTGCATATAGTTCACGATTGTATCTCTACTCGTGTATAAGTTTCTGTACTCGCGTTTAAAGACATCTACTCGCGTTTAAAGACATCTACTCGCGTATTAAGACCTGTAATCGCGTTTAAAGACATCTACTCGCGTATTAGGTTCTGTTCTCGCGTATTAAGACCTGTACTCGCGTATTAGGTTCTGTTCTCGCGTATTAAGATCTGTACTCGAGTATAATGGTCTATCTCATGTCTAATCGCGTATAAACAGTCCTATTCGCATGTCTTGTATGCAATTACAACCTGTAGTCACTTGATACAAGCTGAACACCAAAATTTTGTCAAAGTCTTGTCCGTTTTTGTCCGTTTATGCTTGCTTATGAGTATTTTATCATTGTATGATTCTTATTACGCGCTTTTGGTGTACAGGATGGAGAATTGGAAGACATCGCCAAAACACAACGTTTGTGCTTTTCTCGGACCGATTACAGCGGATAAAGGCAGAATTTTTCAAGGCGACATCGACTTCCTAAAGCGATCAAGAATACATTATGCGATATCCAAGCAGCACGCTGCTTTCAAGGATATCCTGCTAGAGTTCTATCGAAACGCCAAGGTTGATCCCAAGGCTGATCCGATCGTGATTACCAGTTCGGTTCAAGGAAAAGAAGTTATATCACCGAACAGATCATTCGAGAAGTGCTACAGTTTGGAGACTCTGAAGCTGATCCTATAGTGTTTGATGCTATTCTAATACGTGGCGGCTTTCTTAGGATGAAGTATTTGGGAAGAGTCGACAAACAGACGATGCTGATGAAAGGATCACTTCCGCCAGAGTTTAAGTATCTTACTCATGTGGTTTTGAAGTGCCTTGGTCCGAGAAAAGGCACTTTTGATGCGATAAGGGATACATTGGCTTCTGCGATTGTCGCTCTGACACTCAACAAGCCTTTTAACTTCTCCAAGATGATCCTGCACCACTTAAAGGAGATCGTGTTATTACCGCCAACAAAGAAGACCTTCATTGTCTATCACCGGTTCCTACAGTTGATCATCGATAGTCAAGTACCTGATTTGATGAAGCATCCGGCTGAATATATAGGGACTGATGATATTACTGAGGTAGAAATGAACAGGATGAAAATCTACAAGGGGCGACCGAAATCTGAATATCCTCCGAATAGACGACTATATGGGCACATGAAGCGAGTAGACTACGCGTCTCCACCAGGCAACAGGTGGAGACACGAAGACAGTGATTCGGAGGATGACTTTCGTGTTCACAGGTTAGTGTTTAAGGAAGGGGACAACATAGGGCGTAGCACAGATGAGTTGGGTGAAAACGCCCCAGGCAGGATTTCTGACACTGCAGAAGGTGATGATGAGGAGTTTGATCCGAATGTTATTGGATTCTCTGAACATTCGGGAGCAGCACAAGAACCCGATACCTCTCAGTCTCATAGAGGTAAGACACATATTGATGATGACGCACCAGTTGACATAACTGATGCAGATGATGACTCTGAAGCCACAGAAGATGAGTCAGCTGATGTACTTACTTTAGAAGAAGATAGAGCTCTCACAGCTGAGGCGAGAGACCTTGCAAGAGATCCCACTTTCTCTCCAGGTAGTGGTGATCTTGTTGCAGATATTGATGCAGAACTTGCCTCCTCGCCTCCTGCAAAGAGACAAAAGACAACCGCCAAGAAGGACAGGGTACGAGGTAAGAAGACGATGTCTGTTAAACCTCAAGCTGAGAAAACCTCAAGAAGAAGACGGTTTACCCTTCCTGAAGCTTTTGGGGATCCAGTGACTCAATCCTCTCAAGCGGCGACAACAGCAACTACAACAACAGCAACAACAACAGCAGCAACTGATACAACAACGTCTGTCCCACTCTCCTTCAGTGCAGCTATGCCTGCGAGTGTGACTATGTCAATGCCTTCCTCGGTAATCTTCACTGAGCCAGTCTCAGTTACCGTTGAAGCGACAAGTTCACAGCTAGCCACTAATCCGATAGGTGATAGAATCAGAATGTTGAAAGAAGCGGCAAGATCATCAGCTGCTAGACCTTCGAGCCAATCCTCATCTTCGACTCCAACAACCAATGAACAACTCCAGCGCCAAATCAACGAGCTTACTGCAGTAGTAGCCGCCCAAGCACGGGAAATGGCCGAAATGAAGAGCAAAAACGCCAACATAGAAGAAAATGAGACGGCGATGTTGGAACTGATTGGAGACACTATCACAGCTAACACTGAGCTGAGAACCACTGTCGACGCACTTACTTTATCTAATCAGCAAATCTTGGAGTCGAACAGGCAGATCATGGAAACACAACAGCAGCTCATGGAAACACAACAGCAGCTCATGGAATCACATCAGCAACTAATTCAGTCTAATCGTGATCTCCAACTCGCAAATGTGAACAACGAGCGTCGAATCACCAAGTATAGGAAGCAAAACACAAGGCTAAGGACTAGGTTGAATGCGCTGACTGGAACTCAACCTAGACTTACTGGTGGTTCGGAAGCTGGAGCTAGTGCTGCTGCTGGTGATGATGATGAGGATAGTGAAGAAGATGATGATGATGAAGAGGATGATGATGAGTCTAATGACGATGATGACAATGATGGTAAGGGTGATGGTGGAGATCCCGGAGCCACAGGCGGTGGTGGATCAACTGGTGGGTCTGCATCGGGACGAACGAAGAAAAGTCACGATCGCAGAGGCAATGATCCCAAGGCAGGTTCTTCTGCTCAGGGGGAGCCAGCTCCTATGATGAGCAAGATTCAAGAACTTCGCGATAAAGTAAAGAAGAAAGCGATAGTTCTTGTTGAAGACGTGGAGCCCCTAAACAGTTACTTTGCATATGATGATGATGGCAACCTGTGTGTTCCTCATGTGTCTTCTGATTATGATCTGGAAGAGGGGGAAATACCTCCTGAGGTTACTTCTGAGGACTTGGAAAAGATCTTTGGCTTAGCACCTGGAGAATCTTCCAGTGCTAGCCACTTCGCTCCAGAACTGCATCCAGATAATCATGAAGTGGAAATGGAAGATGGAACCAATATCACTACACCTGAGTATGTAGTTGATGAGTCGAGCAGCGGGATACCTAAGATCTCTGAGGAGATGCTTAACCAGTCTGAAGAGAAGCTAAAGTCTGATCCTACACCTGTCCCAGACAAGGTGAAAGAGCGACATGACAAGATCAGACAAAAGTATCCTGAGTGGTTTCCATCTGGAGGTGAGTCTGAGAAGAAAAAGGAACCTGTACAGGCTTCTATGTTCAAGAAACAGTTGGTAAAGATGTCAGGAAGCGTGATCAGCTGGGCTTACATTAAACATGCCAAGATGTTGGGAGTAAAGTGGCAGGATGGTCTTCTCTACTTTCAACCATACACGAATATCCTCAGTCTGCCCTTCTGGCATATACGTGATCTGGTTAGACTGCACCTTCCATTGTATCATGAGTCACGCTATGAGTTTGAAGGGTTCTACAACATTATGAGAAGAGAAAGTGTTGAAGGATGGGACCAGTTCCAACCACAGTACCCAAAATCTGTTGTGACAAACAAGATACATCCCATCACAAAGAAACCCATTTGGAAGCACATCATCAAACCACCCGAAACCGCGTCGAAGATTCCATTAGCTCCGATTGAGCAAGACTTCGCTTCTAAGTTGTATTACTGGCACTATGACGCAGAGACCACAGAAGCCGTAATAGTCTTGAGCAACTCGCCAAAACCGTGCAGGAAGATTAGAATATGGGATCCAATGTGGCTGATTAACTGCTCGGAGAAAGACGTGGAGACATTGTTCTTATATCCAATACAACATCTGAAGGCCGAAGCCGATCAAGCATTGAAGTTTCAACGGGTGATTCGTTTCTGTCACGCCAACAAAGTTCATGCAGGATGCGACTGGTCAAGACTTTCCAGGATCGAGACAATGTCAATTTGATGAAGACTGAAGATGCTGCATGTTTGTTTATGTTATGTTTGCTTTGTATGTTTTCAATTTTGAGTCTGTAAAGTTGCTAGTTGTTGCTATAAACGTTGTCTTAAGTAATTTTTGTACGTATACTAGCCTGGTCCAAGGGGGAGTCTGTAAGTGCATGATGTCCCTAGGCTAGTATATATGTTGATTGGACGTGTCACGGGGTGTTTGGAGACGTTTATACGTATTTTGGGGTGTTTGGGAACCAACAGGCGAGTAGGAGAACCTTATTGGCGATTACAGTGCTATTCGCCATTATTACATGCGAATAGACTGCTACTCGTGTGTATGTATAGGCGATTAGGCCCAATCGCCTATACTGCATGTGGTTCAGCTGTTCTACTCGCCTATACTATCCTGTACGTGTACGGGAGGTATAAATAGGCCCAATCATTGCCCTAATCATCAGTTCTTGCCTCACACACTCTCCAAACACCCTCCCAAGGTCTGTAAGGTCTGATTTGATCTCTGTAAACACTCGTGCTCTGTTTTTAGTGATTAATCGATAATCTTTTGACCCGTGTGTGTGTTGTGATTACTCGTTTGTCTTAGTTTCATTATCGTATCTGTTGTTAAAGCATATTAGAGGGATTCCGCACCTCTAGTATAAACCCCGTGATTGTTGGATTAAGCGTTATTCGATCCTACAACTTCCATTCGTACTTTGGGCTGATAGAACTACTTCAAATAGTCAAACACCTTTCTCCTTGGTCTTTGGAGCAGAAGCAATGTTACCTATAGAGATGTTCATGCCTACAGCTAGGAGACATCTTCAAGATGCTACTACCAACTCGGAAGTATTATTGCAAGATTTGGAAGCAGTGGACGAATTCAGAGATGCTGCTAAATTAAGAATGACAGCTCATCAACAAAGGATTGCTAAAGCCTACAACAAAAATATAAGGATAAGAAGATTTCAAGAAGGAGATTTGGTACTAAGGAAAGCCTTCCAAAATACAATAAAACCGAGTGATGGCAAGCTAGCTCCTAAATGGTAAGGACCATACTTAATAGATTCTGAAGCTGGCAAAGGAGCATATTGGCTGTCGACTATGGAAGGAGAAATTCTACCAAGCTCTTGGAATGCTATTCATCTGAAATATTATCATGTCTAGGGATACATGAGACTGATCTCTCTGGAAGAGAAACTATGGTCCGAATCATAGGTGGGAAGAAGGTGAAGGCTGATAGAGATGAATCATCTCCATATGTAAGTATTCTTAACCTATTTCGATTGTTTATTTTAACTAAAATAGTCCATTTAGAGAATTTTGCAGTACCATCCTGAAAGATGGAATATTTTGAAGACTAGAGGGTTGGCCACCCTCTCCTCCGTTAAGGTGTCCGACACCTTCCTAAGGTTTAAAGGTTTTCACCTTTCTCATTGGGTTAGAAACCCCGCCTGGAGCGCATGTTGTTCATATATATTTTCAGGATGGTGGGACCAGTCCATGTAAAAGTGGCTGACAATTTCATCATTTTTGAGATATATATTGAACTCTTAAGGTTTAGACATTTTTCAATGTCTCTTACGTATTTGGCCTAGTCGCCAGGGCCTTGTCGCCAGTTATTCCTAAGATATTACAATAGGCCTTGTCGCCAGAAATTCTCAAGATGCTACATGTTGGTTCTGCACCAAGTCATTCTAAATGGGCTCGACCCCAGTTCACTTAGAGGCCTAGTCGCCAGTATAATAACAATGATTGCCTTTATACAGGTTATTCTCAAACATTTCTTGAAAAAGGAATAAATCTCAAAGTCTATCTTGAAGATATTATACTAGGGGCATCCTCAGAATAATGAAGACCATCCTGAGGATGACAAAGAAAGAAGAACTGGGGACATCCTCAAGATAGTATCATCCTGAGGATGACTAAGCAGAATGAAGGGTATATTCGAGAGATCAGTCTAAGAAGAGTATCTTCAGAAAATAAAGGTATCATTTATATAATTTCCTTATACCTAACATTTGCTAATGTTTGCAGAATATCAAAATAAAAGGACACAAGGATGTAGCGTCAAATGTGGTTACCATATATTATTTATGCATCATAGGCAAAACTGATGTCAACCCCTGGCTTCATACAAAACCAGGACCCATCCACCAAGGGTCAACATTTTCAGGTAAGGTCAGGGAAAGACTTTGGAGCTTTGTCTTGAAAATCAAGATCCCTCCACCCCAAAGACTTTCATTGTTCATACAGACATAAAAAGAAATTGTTTAGAATTGTTCACAAATCAAGCAATATTATAAAAAAATGGGCTCTAGCCTAGTCATCTCATCCTTCATTGCCCACGGGTTCCTCAACCTGGAAATCCTTAGCCACTTCAGCCTCCATCACCTCAAGCTCTTTTGCTACATCTTCAGGATCAACAGTAGGGTAAGATTCAGGCACCACCTCTTTTCCACCCAGACTAAGGATCTTCTCTTTCCATGCCTTGACATCCTAATCCTCCGGCTTGAAGTTAGGATCCCTAGCCTGCAAAGCCATCCTCACCCTAGCTTGGAAAACAGAGATCATGGCAAATTGCATCAAACCTTGCTTGTACTCCTCCATTTCCTTTTGATGATCCTACGTGCTCTTAGTCTGAGCAGACTTCGCCAACTTCAGTTCAGTTTCAACTTTGACCAGTTTCTTCTCAAGTTGTTTACCTTTGTCAAGAGCAGACTTCTTTGCATCCTCAAGTCTGGCCTTAGTCTCAGCAAACTCTTTGTTGACGTCATCCAGAGATTTCAGAAGATGTTCATGTCCCTATAGATGTAAACAAGAACAGGTAAGTGTTTAACCCTAATATACGCTAAAAATTATTATGAACATCCTCAGGATGGGAGCAAACCTGAAGGATAAACTGTGAGATCTTGCCCAAGACGGCATCACAGCTAAGACCTTCAAAATGTGAGGTCTCTTGAGCAGAAGAGCTAGCTGCCTTCCTCTTCTTAGAAGGTTCCTTAGGCTTGGTTGTAGGAAGAGGGCTTGTCATCCTGGATCTGGAGGGCGAAGCGATCTGAGGAGCCTTGACATCCAGACTGTCAATCTCATCCTGATAAAAAAAGGCAGGCTTTTATTACTGAAAAAGACAAAAAACAAAGGTTCATACAGGGAACAATACATGAACATCTTCAAGATGTAGTGAGTAAAAACTAACCAGACATCTCCGTAGCTTGGCTTGTGGTAAAACTTTCTTCTATTTCAAGAGTCCTGGCCAAAGAGGATAGGTCTATTATTTCCTTGCGTTTGATAAAGGCAGAATCTAAAGGAGGCACAAGTTTTGCAAAGCAAGCACCTGCAAGACAAAGCTCAGTATTTTAGTAAAATTTTCAAGATCCGACTATTATTTTTTATCCAGAAAAAGTATTTACCACTTCTTAGCCAGGAAATAGGGATATCATTCCCATAAGGAATGGAATCTCTTCTAACAAAAAAGAACTTAGATTTCCAAGGCCTATCAGATTTTATGACATTATAAAAGAGAGGGGGTTGCTTATTAATAAGCTGAAGCACATAACGGTTTGACCTGTGTGTTTTCAACTTATAAGAATATGATAGGTCCCCAATCTCGAGTTGAATGTCATGATTTTTAATGATATTGTTGCAGACCATTAAAATCCTCCAGATTTCAGGCATGGCTTGGGCAAAAGCCATCCCTGTTACATCAAAGAATTCCTTGATAAAATTTGGGAATGGATACCTCAGACCTAGTTGGAAAGGAAGAAAGAAGAAACAAACCCAGATAGAAGAAGCAAAATCAGATTTCACACTTGGGTCATAGGGGCGAAAAACAGCCGAACTAGGGAAGGCCCCAGAGTTCTTAAGGGCTTGAATATCCCTATCACTAAAAGTTCAAACTTCTTGGTGTGAAATCCTTAGGGATTCCAACACTCCTAGACGCCCTTGTTAATTTCTTGCTCATTCTCAAAATATTTGTTTTAGAAAAATTTTTGTAGGATCAAAGAGAAGAAGAAAGCAAGAGATAAGGGGAAATAATTACCTTTTTTAAAATCTTGTGTGATTATAAAGAAGAAAGGGAAACCTAGATATAGGCGATAGGATATGATGCGTGTAACGGTCATCACGAAGTTTTAGCCTAAAAAATAGCCGTTGCAACCTCGGAAAAAGTTGAAGCATGCTTATTAGAGAAATTAATTGGGAAAAATATTTCTACCGTTAAGAAATTAACGATAACATATTTTTGGGGACAATTGTTGGTGGTGAAAATCCTCAGGATGATTTTACCTAATATCCTTAGTATAGTATCTTCAGGATGCTGAAGGACATGACATATTTCAGGATATACCTATGTTTCAACATGTGCACATCCTGAGGATGTACTAATGAACTCTCTTTGTATGATGTAATTGTAGGAACAACCACGTTACAATATAGACACGAAACTGTTTTCCAACGTCTATATTATAATGACTCAGTCAAAACAGTTATTGAAGGAAGGGTTACACTTGCAAGCCAATGTCTAAGCTTGAGGAAAGAGTCAAGGATGTAACCGACATACATTAAAAATAGGCGAAGAAGGTGGAAACAGTTACTGCAACGTCTACCTGAGTAGAAACAGCCACAAATGGTCACAAACAAGACTTCAAGGAACCTAACTAACCAGCTGATTACACGGGACTTTTATTTACATTCATGTATTATAAATAGAGGAATGCTGGACGAGTATAAGACACATTGCTTTCACTAAAACTATACACACACAGTCAACTACTTAGAATACATGTACCGTTTCGACGTGCACCGTTTCGAGTCGAAAACGGTACGGGTCGGAACGGTTTGGGTCGAAACGCTACTGATCAAAACGGTACGGGTCAAAACGGTTCCGGTCAAAACGGTTCGGAACGGTTCGGGTTGAAACGGCTCGGGTCGAAACGGTACCGGTCGAAACGGCTCGGGTCGAAACGGTACCGGTCGGAACGGTTCGGGTCGAAATGGTACCGGTCAAAACGGTTCGGGTTGGAACGATTCGGGTCGGAACGGTTCCGGTTGAAATGGTTCGGGTCGAAACGGTGCTGGTCAAAACGGTACAGGTCGAAATGGAAGGTAAGCATTTTGTCGTAAAGTAGTTAATGTAGAGAGTATGATTTGTATGTGTTTTTTTAGCGAATTGATGAAAATCCAATGCTCTTTATATTAAGAGAAATATAAATTATGGATGGCAAAATGGGTAGGTTGGGTTGGGTTGGTTGTTGGGTTAGGATGAGTTTGGGTTAAGATGAGTTTGGGTCAAGATGGGTAGATTAAAAAAATGGGTTAAGATGGTTTGGATCAGGATGAGTTTGGGTCTAGATAGTTTGGATTAGGATAGGTTCACATCAAAATAGATTAAAATTAAAAAAAATAACAATAAAAAATAAAAAATAAAAAAAGTAAAAAAAATAAAAAAAGTAAAAAAAAAACAAATTTAAAATTAAAAACAAAGAAAAATAAATTTAAAAATAAACTTTTAAGGCATGCAAAATATTTCATTTCAAACCGGACCGGTTTGACCCTATCGGGCTGGTTAACAATCCAAAATTTTTCATTTCGCTTGAAGTTCTACTCAACATATTTAAATATTCATCAAATTCGTTAGGGATGTTACCGGTAGCAAGTTGAAAAATTGCAGATGTGCATTTTTGTATCGCCGTAAAATTCCATTGTTTCACCCGACGAGTCGGATGAACTAGATGAGTCTAGTGGATACGAAAGGCCTTGCATTTTTTTAGTTGTTTGATTGTTGGAGATATTGTTTTATTATTTGTGGTAATTCTGGTTGAAAAAATGAGGTTATATAGAGGTTTGATTTATTAAAAAAAAAACTTTTTTTAAACGGCTAGCGTTAACGGTCATAAGACCGTTGGCCAACGTTTGAGTAGTGACTGGGATGGCTGTGATACAATATGAGGGGCGGTGTTCGCAAGCATCACAGCTATCATTGGATGGCTATCACTGATCACCCTGTCCAACCTTAACAATGAAGAGGTGGTGTTAAGATGCTACCCAGCTGAGTTAACTGGAGCATTACCCCACACCGACCTTAAAAGTAAATATGTAATTTGCGCTTGCTTCTAGTAGTGGCTCATGAGCCCATGTTACAATCAAATATAAAAAATATCGTCCTTTACGGGTAGCTCAGTTGGTGAATGGACCTAGGATCCTTCTTGGAGGTCCTAGGTTCAATTCCCACGAAGGACATTATAAGAAATGATGGATGACTCCTAGCCTTGGGTCATGAGTTCGAGTCCTGATCTTGCTAGGTTTTACCGGTTCACTACTGTCGTGCCTTCGGGCGGGTATGTGGGTCGGGTTTTCCCTGGAAGCGGGCTGTCAGGCGGGCTAGGGGATTCGTGCGTCCGGGGTGGGCCGGGCTGTGACCCTGTCTTTACCAATGGGGGCCACGTACGAAGTAACCGGCGTTGTTTAGTTGGCCGTTCAAAAAAAATATCAAAAATATCTAGTCCACACATTTATCCTTAGCCTTTGAGTGGTTGACGGGGGAGTCTTTTCTAAATTGACACATATTTATTAGCGTAGGCCATAGTGTTTCAAAACTCGGTTTGTGTTTGTACTCGGCGACCTACCCTGGAGCGAGTATTCGGCCTAATCGGGGGAGTACTCGGGGCTCAAATCGGCCTATAGGGGGTACTTGGAAGACTTGGCCAACTCGGCTATACTTGGCGACCTACCCTGTAGCGAGTACTCGAGGAGTAATCGATCTACTCGGCCTTGTTTTGCAACACTGAAGGCACGCTAATGTGACGGTAACTTATTTGATAAAGGCTTCTGCCTTGTAGTGGAAGATTTTGAGTTCAATTCCAAGCTAGGAGTAGATTAGGATTAAATTGGTGTAATTTAAGAGAGTATAACGTGGGTAAATGATCTAATTCCGCCCTTCACCCCAAGATGTGGATTTTTTTTGCTTGACCCAGATATTCCATTCCCTCACAAACTGGTTTGAAAGGCTCCAAGTGATTTTGTGGAAGAAACAGGAAAAAAATTTTACCTGTTGAAGTAAGGCTATTTGCTGTTTATTTTAAAAAATGGAAGTGTTTCATACGCCAATGCAATTCTGCAGTCATTACCTATTTCAATATTTATTTAATCAGATATATACGTAAACGTTTTATTTCTAAATAAAAAAATATTATGTTATATTCTTACTTTAAGATAGGGATGTGTCGGTACCGAGCCTGTACCGATACCGAATCTTTCGGTACATAATACCGGTTCAGTAAGGTATTGGTATGGTATTGTCCCAGCCGGTATTCATTACAAAATGTTTTCTATATGGTATTGGTACCCAGCCGGTTCTGATACCAAAGTTTTGAAAAAGTGGGTACCGAATCTATTGGCCTGGTACCGGTTGAGTACGGTATCCATACGATACCAGTATTCGATAGCAAATACTCTTATCTATTTTTTGGGGCGAAAAGTATTGGCTAGCTAGTTAGAATATTCTGTTGAAAATATTTCTTCTATTTATAAGCCAAAGCCTTCACTAGAAAATCACCAAATATTTCTGAATCTATACAAAGGGCACACTACTACAAATCCAATCTTTGTTTATTTCGAACTAAAATGGAGAGTTGGTCTTTAAGCAAGCATAAATTATTACTATTAATATTATTGGTTTTCATGGTCGAACAATTACAAGGAGTTTGTATTGAAGATGAGAGGAAGGCGCTACTCGAAATCAAAGCCTCCCTTCACCAGTTATCAGACCGTTTTGATGTCAGCAAGCTTCTCACCACTTGGGTTGACCATGAGATCACTCGTGGCGATTGTTGTGATTGGGAGAGGATAAAGTGTGACTCAGCTGACAAGTATGTCACAGACATCTCTTTGAGCAACTTGTTCTTGAGAGATGAAAGCTACTTGCCGGACAACGACATGCGATGGCCGTTAAATTTTTCTCCTTTCCTTCGTTTCAAAGAGTTGAGAAGCCTTGATTTGTCATGGAATTATATAGATGATACAATCGTAAGCACAGGTAACTTTAGTTCAACTTAAATTGTTGACTCAAGGAGTCAAGGGTTGCTTTAAGTTGATATGTTTACTTAAAGATATCACGAAACATAATTAATAGCTCCTTTTTTTTCAGGTCTTGACAGGTTGTCAAGTTTGAACAAGCTAGAGATACTCCATTTGAGCACTAACAATATTGAAACCAACATATTTCCGTTGTTGGGTCCACTCACTTCGCTCAAAACATTAGATCTCAGTTACTTTAATGGACTTCAGTCCTTATTACCTACTTATGGCACGTTATTTATTTTTCTAACCTCTTAATTTTATGTTATAACATGTGTTCACACTCTAAAGACCGATCGACTTCTGCAGATATCTCTGAATTTTCAGTTTCGGAAAACTTGGAAGTATTGGATCTTTCTTATTGTGGGTTTTATGGTACCTTACAAATTCAAGGTAACATATCACCTTAACTTCCTTTCCATACCATAGGAACATCGACATGTTTTTTTTAACGGCCAACGAAATTCACTAAAAACTCCTTTCGGAGTCCCTACTCAGTCAAATCAGGACCCCTTTCACCCGGCATAGCCAGACATATAAGATAGCTCCTGGTTTCACCAAGTCCACCAGTTCCGGGGAAAACCCGACTATCCACCCGCCCGAAAGCATGACAATGGAATAATCGGTAAAACCCGGCGCTCTCAAGAATCGAACCCATGACCTTTCAGCCATTAGTCTTCTATCATTGAGCCTCCATACCACTCCACCATAAGGTGGGTGGTGGAACATTGACATGTGATTCTTTAAGATGTTGTAGACAAATTAATATTTCCCAAACTAAGACTTTTTCTATCATTTAATACATGCCTGATCGATATTGAATCAACAGTTAGTATTTTAAATAAAATAAAACAATTTTATTGAATTACATCATAATATACTACTTTCATTCATTCCATGATTAAGAAAATTACATTAAGATAGCTGGCAGGCGGGCAACAAGCCGTGCCGCCATCCCTTTCTGAATAGCAAACCCTAATATACTAAAAATGTAATCCTGCCCACCCGGAGCCGAGACACTACTATGAATAATCTGCTGGACCCTGGTCAGGAAACGGGTAGCCTCCGGTGCCAATGAGCCAAAGGTATCAAAATCCAAGGGTACAAAAACGTGTTGGTTTTCCTCGCAGGCTTTAGCATGTTTTTCTACCTTCTTTGTCTCTGCTTTCCGCACCGCTTGCCCTGCTACAAAGCCACTATCCCTCAACCCAACTAGAGGAGATACACCCGTCAGGTCAACACAAGCACGCATCCCCCCGCCCACCCAAAGACAAGGAGATCTACTGGTCGTAGGGTGGATCTCCCTTCAACTGGATCCGAGAGGAAGTTCACAGGGGCCTCCTTCTTAGCTGAGATCCCAGACCGTCTTAAAATGTCCCACAGAATGTCTTGAACCCATTCATGCCGATATTTGAAACCGGGTAACTCCTTACAATGAACCGCATGTTCCCAGTATTCGTCCAGGCAGGCCTTACGGCAAATCGGACAGATTTCATCCTCCTGGTACATGGGGATCATCAAATGATATTTAAGAATGAACCTGTATTCAATAGCGGGCATGCTTTGGCCCAGACCTTCGATCGGGATAACAGTTAGGAAATCTTGGGAGTGGGGGCTTTGCAAGCATTCAATAATTGCCCTCTGACGGGGGACAGACCGCCAATATCAAAACTTGTGAGATAGTCATTTAGCTTTTTGAGGGTCTGCACATAGTCCAAGTCTGCACCGGCAACCCCTCTATTTCGTAGGATGTGGTCTTGAAGGTTCCAGGATTGAGTTCGCGACACCACAAACACATACATCCCGACATCCTTCGCGGAGAGGAGCCCTAATCCTCCGATACGCATCAGTAAAGACGCCATCTGCCACTGTAGGTCACCAAAGAAAGGCCCCCCACATACCATTATGTCTTCAATGGCTTCTCTTAGACCCTTGTCAAATGACACTGCTTCATCCATCATGAGGGGTTGGCAAGTCCGTAACCCAAAAAGCAACTTAGCAACCCTCATACAAGACCTGAGCAAGAGGAGTTCACTATGGGGATCCCTAAGGCAGCGCAAGAGTTTCATAAGTTCAACTGTGCGCGATGCTCTCCGGCCTTGCCAATTCGCGGATAAAATAAGAGTCACGGCTAACGGCCCCTCCGAGGAGCTTCACACCTTTTTCTGAACTACTAATCCCACTGGGAAAAAGCCCGTCCCGAAGTTTCACCCCATTACAAGAAGACCAAAAAACCTCTGTTTTCTTAACATTAAGCTGAAGCCCCAAGGATGGCCCTTCCAGCCGGATATTGTCTAAGGCTTTAGCAACTTCGGTGGCATCACCAATAATCGTCCCATCGTCCAGGTACCATGCATGAAATGGGAGTTTACACTTTTCTTATACCCGGAGAACCATAGGGTGTAAAGCAAAGGCAAAAAGGAGGAAACCTAAAGGGTCCCCCTGCTGAACCCCTGTAGTAGCCCCTATACAATCATTACCAACATACAACCTAGCTAGCTGGGCATATAAGAACTGGACCCATGGATAGATAGACGGGCAATGTTGATGAACCTCTCGAAGAAGGGTGGTGTTGTCGATCATATTAAACGCATTCGAAAAATCCACCGTGAGCATAGCCAAAGACCCGTCCGCATGGAAGGAGCTTAATAACTTGTTCGCGCTGTGAAGCACCGCCTCCGCCCCATTGGGAGTTCCCACCCCAAATTGAAAGTCCCCAAGGTACTTAGCCATTTCCTTCCAACCTTCCTCATAGCTACTTTAGAAACTAATCTGCGCCAAATGGCCCCTACTGCAATGGGCCGAATTCCATTATCATGTTTCAATAAAGGGGTAAGGGGGCCGAAGAAATGAATTTATCTAGAACCCTTGGGCACAAACCCCCTAGCCAAAGGTTGACGACTGCAGTAATAGCTGAGAACAACCCCATGGAAGTCACTAACCCTTCTCTAGTAAGAGCGTCTAGCAAATGTTGGGCCCTCAGACCATCCCTCCCACAGGAAGTCCCTTTAGGGAAAGATTGGAGACAACAAGGCACACAATCCATATCCACAATAACGGCGGGCATGGCGTTAGATTTGGCGGGCAAGGACGAAGGAGGCATCATCAGATTTTTGTCAATAAGGGCTTTCATGGTAGAGTCCCCAAAAGGAGCAACCCCACTAGAACACAACACCTTGACAGCAGCTATGTAGTGACCATCCCTAACTTTTCTTAGGCATTGTTTGACATTAGGGCTCTCTTGAGAAGGCTCAATCCCCCTTACATCTTAGGTAAAGAAAACACCTTCCCCCGCTCTATCAAAAAGGGCCGCCACCAAATCTGCAAACCCAGAACCGTCTTTCCACAAGGAAAGCGCTTACAGGATGCTACTACACTGCAAGGATTTCCTATTCCCAGACCTCCGCTCCTGCCTAGTGGACGGTTTGACCACTCACAAGGTACACCTCGGAAATAAAAGCAATTTGAATGGGTAGAGAGAAAACATTTTTTAGGAGAGATAAGTCCCCGACAACCCCTCCTGAAGGACCCGGTTCGATATCAACAGTCACATAACGAGATTTCTGAATCCCAACAATGAAATCTTCCACATCTCTTGTATTTACAAAGAAGGAGAAGACATCATTAGCGCCGTGATTACACCTTTTGCTAAGAGCATGCATCACCATGCACCTCCTACATGGCCATTTGGCCCCATCTTGAAGGGCGCCCCCAACATCCATAAAAAGGTCCAAGTCCTGAGATATTGCATCTCTCAAGGCGGAAAAACCCCGAAGACCCCGGTTTACCATCTTTACACTCATGGGAATGCTTGAAGGAGCATGCTCTAAGCCCACTGCTTGAGCCAGGGCCAGAACCTCCTAGTTTACCAATCTGATTCCTTTTTTTAGGAGCCATAAACACATTCAAACCAACAAAAATAAAAAGCAAGAAAAACCCAAGGGACCCCTACTTGAGGCGAGGTGGGGCAATATAAACAATAAAAACAAGGACTTAACACTCCAGGCAGACAACAGGAAAGTAAAGGGGGAGCAACCAACAATTGCTCACCCCCTACCCGTTAACCGCAACAAACCTATTTACGCCATCATACTATATTATTATTATTATTATTATTATTATTATTATTATTATTATTATTATTATTATTATTATTATTATAGTTAATAATGTAAAAGGAAATATGTGGGTCAAAGGAGAATCATAGAGTATTGTTGGTGTTTCCGAATTAAAATGTGGTTTTCAATAAAAAAAAGGAATTTTAAATTCCTTTTATATGTTTTCGATAAAAAAACCGAGTTTTGGTTTCCAAAGCCGTTACATGGTTCGATTTTGAAACCCCAAATTAGCCGCTACAGAACAAAATTACAACCGAAATAAAAAAAAGGTTACAAAAAAACAAAGTACGAGACATAAAAGAATTTGGTTGAGGATCGTGTTGAACACATGCCCTTAAACCAAATTTTGAGCATAAGCAATTGGTACTGTCGGGAAAGACTCTAAAAACTCAAAGGTATACATTAAAAATGAAGAGTAGACAAGATCAAAGAGTGTTGGAGAATTTTTCGTATGAAGTGTTTTCTTGTGTGTTTTGTTAATAGTGATGTTAGATGTTAATCTTGATTTTAGAATTATGTTAATAATAATTGTACACATGTTAATAATACTTATCCTAAGTAAATAATGTTGAATGGTTATATGACAAACCGGTTCATCAAGTTAGTTATGGTTTCGGTCTAGGGACATGTCGGTTGATAAACACACCGATTAGATTGTATAATTAGGTCCCTCTATGTACATTTTATCATATGTAAAGTTTGTGTTATTATAACCGACTTTCAAACTTTCCTCCAAACTCATTTCCCTCTAAAACCGATTCAGAAAATTCAACATGGCATCAGAGCCAAGATCCAAGACCTGTGGAATATTCGATGTTGAAAGAAAATCCAAAGATGTTAGTATCATGGGGAAAGAGGACGGGTGTGTTGCATCGTTAATCCCTAATGTTGTGTTCGATCGTGATGATCGAAAGTGGAAGGCCAAAGAGGCAATAACCAAAGAATATGAGGGTTGTGAGAATCCTCTCAACATCAAGTTTTCAAAGTTCAACTTCGGATCTTCATCTAAGATCCAAGAAAGTGAGATATGGAAGGCCCAAAATGAATTTAATAGCCAAGTAAACGCAGAAAAGGAAGTCCCCGAACATCCACTAACAATGTGTTGTAGCAAGTGTAAAGAACCGTTTCACTATAGGAGAGACTGCCCGAAGAAGATTGGCAAAACGGAGTTCATGGTTAAAGGAGCCGATGAGAAAGGATGGGATGACCTGTGGTATGTGAGTCTAACAAGGAGAGAACATGGTTGTGGCGATAGAAATTAATTCGCAGTGTTAAGCAATTCGTTTGGCATAGAAGGTTGCCCAAGCGGTTACAGGACGGAGTATTTTCGAGGCAAAGGTTCGGTGGTTATCACGAGTGGTGGACAGATTCATAAGATTAAATATGTTTTCTATATTCCCACTCTTAGACGAAATGTGTTGAGTATGGACAAACTCACACAAGAGGGCCAAGAGATTGAGTTCGATGGTGATATATGTCATACACGCATGCCTATTATTCAGAAAGTTAGAAAGATAATCACTTGTCGAATTTGTGATGGTGAAGATCACTTCACTTTTAAGTGTCCCGATAAAGATAATCAAGTTTGGAAAGATACCGAAGGCGAATTATATGTGCAGAACAGAAAAGAAAAGGCGCATAACAGAAAAGAAAAGCAAGTCAGATTTGAAAACCGGTGTCATGGAGGGAATTACTGAGATAGATAGAGAAAGAGCGTCTGTGTTCAAAAACTTTGAAGCATTCTCCATCAATAAAGATGAAGCTGAAGGGTTCATGGATAAAGGACCAATAATGTATCCAACCGAAGGCACCAAGTTACAAGATTGTGTCGTTTTTATGGACTTGATCCATATCACCACCATGGTTGAAAGATACAAAAGAAAAATCGAATTGGAATTCAAACGAACCATAGAATGATTTATGAAGGATTTTCTAAAGATAAAAATCAAAGCACCAATGCCTCCAAGGGACGAAACTAGATATCCAATAAGTTTGTTGGATCTTTATACAAAAGTACAAGTATTCGGAGGGTATAACAAGATGACAGATGATGACAATTGGGTAGTGCTCGTCCATGATAACTTCTTCAGATTTGCGTGAACTAAAGACATTGCTTCTTCATGGATTGGTTCCTCAAGGTGACTTTTAGGATTGCTATGTCAATAGGATACGGGAGAGGGCTACCAAGTTTAGTAACGAAAGATGATATTGCAAGGACTCTAAGAAAAGTCTATGTTCGATACCTCGAGATGATGGAATGGTACCATCTAAAGTACAAAGGAAGAGAATTGGTAGTCAAAGTCAAGGACAGAGAAGACAACATTGATCAAAAGAGAAAGAAAGCCGAGTGGAATGATCAAGATATCCCACCAAGAAAAGGTCCCGTTCATCCTCAAGCGAAGAATAAAGATCAAGAAGAAGATCGACCAAAATCAAGATTAGGGGGGAAATTGTTAGATGTTAATCTTGATTTTAGACTTATGTTAATAATAATTGTACATATGTTAATAATACTTATCCTAAGTTAGTGAATAATGTTGAACGGTTATGTGACAAACTGGTCCATCAAGTTAGTTATAGTTAGTTATGGTTTCGGTCTAGGGACATGTCGGTTGATAAACACATCGATTATATTGTACAAATAGGTCCCTCTATGTACATTTTATCATATGTAAAGTTTGTGTTATTATAACTGACTTTCAAACTTCCCTCTAAACTCCTTCCCCTCTAAAACCGATTCATACTCAAATAATATTGCATACTAGTTCAGAAAATTCAACAAGTGATACCTTTATATTTATAGAGTTGAAACAATCCTGACAAAAAATAAAAAATTTTAGTAACCCATCAACACCTAGCAGGTGCTGCTACTGAGACTTGGTGCTAAAGGTCAGTCCACTGCTGATTGCGAGCGTGGGAACTATGCACTGGTTTAAGGAAGACACTTTAATAGTGGCAAAAGTCTAATGTGCACTATGCACCACCTATGTTGCTAACATGCACCGCCCCCTTTGCTAACATGCACTGATATTTAACTTTTTATTTATTATTATTATTATATTGTAAAACGACTTTTTATTTAGTGTCAGATACTATTTTTTTACGAATCAATATTTGGTACATGGTACTCGTACTAAATCGGTACTTTTGGTAGCGGTTCGTTACCACTATACTTATATTTTTGTTTATCGTGGAGAACCTAACTAGTAGTGTCTTAATATTGGTACCCATACCGTATTCGTTTTAGTAGTTTTCTCAACTTAACAATATAAAATCCATTATTAGCAACAAGGCATACATTCGGTAACGTTAGCCTTTCCGTTCCAATATATACGGAGTTCAAGTCGCGTCCTGCAATAACTCACGGGTGTGAATCACGTCCCGCAACAACGCACAGATGTGAACTGCGTCCCACAACAACGTCTAGGTAACTACGACTCTAGTTAGGAAATTAAAGATACGAGGGAGGGTGAAAATAGAAAATCAATCCACGTCATTTTTGGAATGGAGGAGTGTAAAAAACTATGGATCCTCCTTGTGGGGCTTCGATTTTCGGCTTCAAATTGGGGCTTGGGGAAGCCGCTTGGCTTGAATCATTCCAACGATCACATGACCGTTACATATATTAAAAAAATCGTTTTAAATTAATTTAAACATTATATAAACACACAATTCACATACAAAATTTCACACCATTCTCGCATACTAAATTTCACACTTTCACAATTATCTTTTCAAATGGCAAACAAATTACCTATGATTTCCATCAATGGAGTCGGATGTTGATATTTCAAACGATAGTAGTCTTTTTGTTTAAGATGTGAACGAGCAAGTTGACGAGGAAGACACGACATCATTAAAAAAGTCGTTAAACGTGATCGCGAAAAAGGTAACCAAATCCTTATGAACGACTATTTTGTTTCCGAACATAAATATAATGATGATGATGTCCACTATCGGCTTCGTATGTCAAAACAATTATTTTTAAAAATTGTTGATGACATCGTAGCCAAATAACCATGGTTTCAAGAGGGTTATGATGGAATGATGAATAAAAGTTATACACCTATTCAAAAAATCACTTCTGCCATTAAACAACTTGCACACGGTAACACACCAGATGAATACGACGAGTATTTGTGCATGTCTGAAAGGACTTCACGTGAGTCCTTTTTTTTTTTTGCAACGCTGTAATTAAAACTTAAGGCGAGGAGTTTTTGCATCGACCCACGAGCCACGATGTTGCAAATTTATACTAAAACCCAAAAGAAAAACATCATATTCCTGGCATGATGGGTAGCATTGATTGTATACATCTAGAATGGAGGAATTGTCCAAGAGAGCTGAAAAAACATTTACTAAAGGTACCTACAATCACCCAACGGTTGTACTCGAGGCGGTTGTGTCATAGAATATGTGTTTTGGCATGGTTATTGTGGTGCGCCCGCTTCACTCAATGACATCAATGTTCTCCAAACTTCTCCTATTTTTCTAAATTAACGGAATGGAACGACGCCTAAATGTCCATTTATTGTCAACGGGCACACATACAAACGTGGATACTATCTAACCGACGGGATATTCCTTACTTGGGCGTTGTTTGGGAAAACATTTCCACATCCAATGGATCCAAGTGAAAAGAAGTGGAAGAGATTACAAAAAGGCTCAACAAAGGATGTTGAATGCACTTTTGGAGCTTTGAAGGAAAATGGGGGCATTTTAAAGCGACTCACGTGTGCCTACACAGTGGACAAGATTAGAGCCGTGGCATATACATGCATGATATTGCATAACATGATCTTTAAAGATGAGCGTAATGCCTTCTCACCGATTCACATTAGGGATCCAATTGTTCAACCCGTTTTTGACGAAGATGCCCTTTCGTGAAAATATGGATCCACTTACGCATTTCCAACTTCGCATTGACCTAGTCGAACATATTTCAACTCAAGACCTACCACATCTTGAAGAATCCAATGACGTTGCGTAATTTAATTTTTAATATTTTGGGGTATTGGATTTAAATAATCCAAAGTTTGAACCATTGGTCAATAATAATTCGAACTTTGACGTTGGACTAGGATAATCCCAAGTGAACATGTGGGTTTCAAAAATGAACCTCCATTAACTATGAACTAACTGAGTTAGTTCAAGATGCCATGGCTGCTGAGGTGGCATGTTGACGTTGACCAGATGCTGACATGGCAGCTGAGGTGTCATGATGATGTGGATCAAATGTTGATGTGGCAGTTGAGGTGGCATGCTGACATGGACCAGATGTTGATGTGCCAGCTGAGGTGGCATGCCAAGTCGGCTGCCACGTCATTATCTAGTCCATGTCAGCATGCCACCTCAGCTACCACGTCGTCTTGAACTAACTAAGTTAGTTCAGAGATAACGGAAGTTCATTTTTGACACCCATATGTTCACTAGGGATTATCCTGGTCCAACGTTAAAGTTCGGATTATTATTGGCCAATGACCCAAACTTTGGATTATTTAAATCCAATACCCCTAATAGTTTTAGTTGAATTTTTTTATGTTTCGTATTTTTTATTGTATTTGCATGTATTTTATTTTATTTAATTAATGTTTATTTGGTTTAATTTTGTTTTACTTAATTAATATTAGAAAAGAAAAAAGTTTTAGGCTAGGGCATTTCCAGTGTTTAGGCTACTTCAAGCTACTTTAGGATAAAAATCACATGAAACTGTGTGATTGATTAGGATGAGGCTACATGGGGCTTGCACCCCTTCCCCCCCCCCCCCCCAAGACAACAGTAATAACAATATCTCTCATACAAACCACAATCACACAACCATGAAGACACAAGAAATAGCGAGAAGATCATGGTGGCAAAATCTATTATTAACCAACCCAAAAATTACCCCCTTGAAACCCTAGAGTTATACAATAATAGAACTCAAAGAAACAATACAAAGTCTCATAGTGTCAACTGATTAAACAGATCAGTTGACACATCTAAAGAACAATACAAATACAAACTTACAGTGATAGGAAACCCTAATCACTAGACGAAGACGAAAAACCCTAGAAAGAAAACAATACAAATGAGAGAATACAAAGACTGATAATGATAATGAAAGAAAGAGAAAATAATAATCCTTTTATATCAGCTCCAGAAAATTCCACAACTCGATAACTATGAGTAAATCTCAGCCGTCCATCTTGAACAAACATAACAAACTCTCAGCTGATAAGGCCAATACTCATAGACCCATAAGAACAACAAGCCCATAACCTGTATGATGAAATAAGATTGGCCCAACATATTAAAGTGCATATCTGGCCCAATATTTATAACCATTTTATCAAAGGTTTGAATTACAAAATTACTTATATTTTTAACAAGGAGCGTCTTCAATTAAAAGAATAAATTTTAAAATAGGGCGGAGGTTGTACTTTTTTGTAACTCAATAACAAAAAGTTTAATTTAAACAAACTTGAAATTTAAGAAATAGGAGATGGTGCAAAAACAAAAATTGTATAATGCATCTAATGCGTTGGTGTTATTTTTTTGCAGAGTTAAGTAATTTAACTAACTTGAAGAAGTTGGATCTAAGTTGGAACAAGCTCAACATTACACCAAGCACTGAAGGTAAAAGGAATAATGAAAACGTTAAGTACCCTCTTATTCGTCAATTCATTTGTTATTACAAACATATAAGACCTTGGTCCTTCTCATGTTATTTGTATAGGTTGTAAGAGTTTAATGATATTGAAAAGGCTAGAGAGTGTATCTCTTGGGGGAGGTAACTATTTCAACAAGAGCCGCACAGAAAAAGAAAACTCTTTCAACGCGAGCATCATATCATGCCTAAGTTTTCTCCCATCCCTCAACTTTCTTGATCTTAGTCGTTCTTATGGAAAATTGGGAAGTTCTGTTTCATTGCAAGGCATGTAAATTTCTTGTGATATCCACATCATTAAAAATACAATTAAAATATTAAATCTCATATTCACTAATATTTATTAACTTAAAACGTCTTTTGTGCAGATTTATCTTCCTTGAAAGAGTTAAAGGAACTTGACTTGAGCTTTTGTGACCTCAAGTCACTCACATTAAATGGTATATAAGTTGTTAAAATGGGTTTTCAAATTCTATTTATTTTAAACATTTCTTGCTCTGCATTATAATATTGGATACTTGGGGTAGGGACACTATATTTGAAAGATACATTTCGCCACAGCTTCAATAAAACCTCATAAACATACTCAACAAGACATTTACAAACCGAGATTACATCTTTTACTTAGTGTACTAGGATGAGTTTTAAAATTGTTTCAGTCGATGCCATAATTGAGCTTGATGCTTTCTGTCACATGTATGATCAATTCATCAGGTACCATGATCAAATTGAAACACTTAAATTTAAGATATAATTACAACTTCAATGATGACATCATGAGGTCCATGGCTGCTTTTCCATCCCTAAGATATCTTTCATTGGAGTCTTGTCGTATAGGAGGAAGACTTTTTGCAAATGGTATGTTAATGTGATGTGCTCAAACATCATTTCAGAATTCTCAAATAACATAAGCAGATATTGTTGACCTACTTCTGTGGTTACTGAATCTGCTAGTTTGACTGGAAACATTAAGAGCTTATTTTTACTAATCATTTTATCGACTTGATCGGTGATTTCAGAAGTACCTAATATGCCTTACCTGCAAGTCCTGCTCTTGAGGCGGAATGTTTTCAATGGAACATTACCCATGGAAGGTAAGCATTTGTCCTAAAGTAGTTAATGAAGTGACTGATTTGTATGTGTTTTTTTATTTGCGAATTCATAATAATCCAAATGCTCTTTATATTAATAGAAATATAAATACATAAATCCAAAACAACCAAAAATATGTTTTACAGTAACAGGCGGTGATCTAATCCATAGGGCTTTTGTTTAGAAATGAAAAACGAGTAGAACAGTTCGGTTATTACCTCGAATCGATAACAGAGAATATAAAGTAATGAACAATGTTGTGTGTTTTTGTATTATGAAAGTTGTATATTTCAATGGAGAATTACAAGACTATTATATAGAGGATTTACAATAAGGAAAAGGCTAATACTAAGGGATACACTTAATTACATAATTACAATTATAATTGACTAAGCTAAGATTATGCAAAGTCTTGGTCAAGTCTTAGACAAAGTCTTGGTCAAGTCTTGGTCAATATCTTTAAGATGGTGGTCAATGCTTTTATGGTGATGATACATTCTTTATACGCCCCCGCAAGATGGAGGATCCGTTGGAGACTCCAATCTTGGACCGAAAATATAGGAAGGGTGCATGTGCAAGCGGTTTGGTGAGCACATCCGCGAGTTGATCCTTGGAGCTGACATGAAGAACTTTGAGTTGCCCGGAATTGACTTGTTCCCGCACAAAGTGATAGTCCAGAGCGATGTGTTTCATGCGGGAATGGTAAACAGGATTTGCACATACATAAGTAGCTCCGGTGTTGTCACAGTAAAGTGATGGGGTGCTCTTAATTGGGAGCCCGAGTTCACCAAGTAAATTTTTAACCCATGAGAGTTCAGCCGCAACATTAGCGAGTGCTTTGTATTCTGCTTCGGTAGATGATCTAGAGACAGTTTTTTGTCTAGCAGATTTCCAAGAGATGATATTGGACCCAAGATATATGAGATATGCTGTAGTGGACCGTCCCCCATCATTAATACCGCCCCAGTCCTAGTCCGAAAAAGCCTGCAAGTTTAGGTTAGTATTGCGTTTCAAAAACAACCCATGATGGACCGTTCCTTTCAAATAGCGGAGTACCCGTTTGAGAGCTTGCCAGTGTGATTGTTTAGGTGAGTGCATGAATTGAGATAATTTATTTACGGCAAAGGAGATGTCGGGACGTGTGAAAGCAAGATACTGCAAAGTGCCTACAAGTTGGCGGTACGGAGTGGGATCAACTGGGGTAGTGGAGTCAAAGGAAGATAGAGAGTCGGAAGTGCTTAAAGGAGTGAGAACCTCTTTTGCACCATCCATTTTAAAGGTGGTAAGAATATCTTGAATGTGACGATGTTGGGAAAGAAATAGACCATTAGGCGTAGGAATGACTTCAATTCCTAGAAAATGATGGAGAGGGCCTATGTCTTTGATAGAGAATTGGTTGCTTAGGGCTTGAACAAACGAATCCATAAATGGATTGTGATTTCTGGTGAGGACAATATCGTCAACGTACACAAGGAGGTAGCAAGTGATGTTGCTGAGATTGTATACAAAGAGAGAGGGGTCAGAAATGCATTTTTTAAAGCCAAAACGAGTGAGAAAGTTGGTTAGTTCGATGTACCAAGCACGCAGTGCTTGCTTAAGTCCATATAGGGATTTTTTGAGTTTGCAAATGTGACATGGGAATTCCGTATTGGTAAACCCGGGAGGTTGCACCATAAAGACATCTTCGTGAAGAGTCCCATGAAGAAATGCATTATTAACGTCTAGTTGACGTAAAGACCATCCTTTTGAAAGAGCAATGGATAGAACGGTGCGAATGGTAACGGGTTTAGCAACGGGACTAAATGTTTCATGATAGTCTTTTCCATATTGTTGGTGAAACCCTTTGGCAACTAGACAGGCTTTGTACTTGTCAATCATGCCGTCAGGTTTGCGTTTGATTCGGAATATCCATTTGCAACCAATGGGAGTTTGGGTCGTGTGAGGGACAAGTTCCCAAGTGTTGTTATGAAGGAGAGCATTATACTCAAGATCCATGGCATGGCGCCAATCCGGATCTTTCAAGGCTTGAGTATAAGTGGATGGTTCAAGAGAAACGGGTAGAGGGTGAATGGTGGTAGAGTTGACAAAGTTGGGGTTGTAATACTTTGAGTTGGGTTTTGGTTGTCGACGAGGTGGTTGAGGGTTATATGGAGGTGAGTTCGTGGGATCATCGGATGTGTTGGATGAAGACAGTGGTGAGGTGGGGTTGGTGGAGTGGGAATCGGTTGGGGTAGAGTTGGTGCTATCAGGTGGAGTCGGTGGGCTGGTTAGTGAGGGTGTCTCGATGGGCTGGGGTGTAGGGCCTGTTGTGTGTGAGGTTGGGCTGTTTGGACTTATTGTGTGGGAGGGTGGGCTGTGTGCAGGAGGTAGAGGGGGTGGGCTGTGGGTTTGTGGAGGGATAGGGGTTTGGGCTTCAGGTGATGTGGGCTGTGGAGTAGGGGTTGGATGATGCAAGATGTTTGGGTCTGGAGTGGGTTGGTTAGAAGGGGATGTTAATTGGGCCGATTGGTATGTGGATAGGAAGGTGTCAAATGACACGTGTTTGGGTTGGGGGTTGGTGTTTTGTGATGGAAAAATATGTGGGATAAATTCAACGTGGCGAGAGTGGTATAGTTTGTGACTAGTAGGGTCATAGCATTTGAATGCTGATTTGGAAGATGAGTACCCAAGAAATATGCACGCCGTTGAACGGGAGTGGAGTTTTGAGGTAGCATAGGGTCGTAACCATGGGTAGCAAAGACAACCAAACGGTTTGAGTTTGGAATAAGTAGGAGCGGTTTTGAACAACATATCGTAGGGAGATTTGTTGTTAAGAATGGGTGTAGGCAAGCGATTGATTAGGTGGGTTGCGGTTTGAAAGGCATGGGACCAAAAATGTTGTGGTAAGTGGGAGTAGTGGAGTAAGGCGAGGCCGGTTTCCACCACGTGTCGGTGACGTCGTTCGGCAATACCATTTTGTTCCGGTGTGTGAGGTGGTGTCGTGTAATGGGAGATACCTTGAGAGGCAAGATAAGGTAAAAGACCCACATATTCACCCCCATTATCAGTGAACAACGCAACAATGTTGGTTTTGAAAAAATTTTCAACAAGAGATTTAAATTGTGGAAAAAGAATTTTGACATCGGATTTTCGTTTGATTGGGTATAACCAAATGTATTTGGAAAAATAGTCAACAAAAATGACATAGTATTTAAAGCCATCGATTGACGTTTTTACAGGACCCCAAACGTCGGAGTAGAGAAGTTGTAGAGGTTGATTGGCAACAAAAGAGTTTTTGCCAAAAGGTAGTTTGTGGCTTTTATTTAGGGAACATGAAGTACAGTGAAAAGACTCATGGGTCACCTTATTAAAACGAAGTCCCAAACTAGAAATTAAAGACTTGAACACTTGAAGCGATGAATGTCCAAGTATGTGGTGACACATGAGAAGAGAATTTGTTTGGGTGTTTTTGACTTGAGGAGACAATGAGATTGGTCCATAGTAGACATCATTTACGTTCACTCCCCGCATGAGGCACGTCCCCGTGCGTAGATCCTTTACAAAAAAATGATAGGGGAAAAATTCAACGGAAACACGATTAGTACGACAAACTTTGGCAATGGAAATAAGATTATTTCGAAGATTAGGAGCAATTAAAATGTTATTTAAAAGAAGTGGGCGAGAATTTGTTGGAATAGTTGTTTGAGCAATATGAGTTATATGGAGAGTTTTACCATCACCTAGCACGATCTTATCGGGTCCTCCGTATTCGGAAAGAACGGAAAATTGTTGGTTGTTGTTCGCGGTGTTGTTGGACGCACCGGTGTCCCACATCCAAGATGAGGTTGTAGCCATTGGGTGAGGGGTGGTGTAGTTAACCACCGGGGTGTTGGTATTTTGAGGCGAGACATTGTGTTCTCTTTGGAAGCGACTAAGTTTGCGACAATCTTTAGTGTCATGTCCGGGAATGTTACAATAGTAGCAATAGGTGTTATTGTTGTGAGTCGGGCGAGTGTTGGTATTGGTAGTTCGAGGTGACCCTTGGTTTCGGGTTGTGTCGGTGGTAATGTGGGTGATTTGTTTGGCCATGAAGAATCGAAAGAAAAAAAAGGCAAAATGCGGACAGAAGGTGTCTGTCGAGTAGGTTGGGATCGAAGATGGCTCAAGGGAGCTTTTAGGCTCTTGATACCATATAAAGTAATGAACAATGTTGTGTGTTTTTGTATTATGAAAGTTGTATATTTCAATGGAGAATTACAAGACTCTTATATAGAGGATTTACAATAAGGAAAAGGCTAATACTAAGGGATACACTTAATTACATAATTACAATTATAATTGACTAAGCTAAGATTATGCAAAGTCTTGGTCAAGTCTTGGACAAAGTCTTGGTCAAGTCTTGGTCAATATCTTTAAGATGGTGGTCAATGCTTTTATGGTGATGATACATTCTTTATAGAGAGGACATTATAGGGTTTAGAAAACGCGTTTTGATCTTATTTGTTACGGTTCACCAGTTTCGATTTCGAACTTCATAGTGGTTGCGAGTTCTTTGGTAACTTATACAATTTACTTCATGTTTAACAATAAAGAGTTGCACATGTGTTGGCTGGAAAACGAGAGGCAGAGGAGAGAAAGGTTTTCATTATTTGTTTCCCTTTTGCCCCCCATACAATCAAAGTTTTCAAAACAGACCCATATACTTTTATTTTTTCAAAAGTTTTATATAAATCTTATTAAGTTTTAACATTACTACAAAAATAATAATTACATTGGGCTTTTAAATCTTCTTGTAAATAATCATCATATGTTTTATAAATATCTCAAAATCTTTTAATGAAACTTTTAATTTTGGCTTCCAACATTCGGGTTATTATAAGAAGTCTGATGCGATAGCTACGAAACTTATTAGTTAGGCACTCATCTTGAATCTTATGTTTTGTTGTGTTCACATTTTAATATTTAAATGAGAAGTTCGTGTACTATAAATGCAATTTTTTTCCTGTTTCAAAGTTAAATTTATTTTTATTTCTTACCAAACATGTTTTGATTTTGTGGTGAAACAAAAATCACGAACTCCTTGTTTACAAATCTTTCTTGTTGTCTTTCGTATAGCTTTGGCTTCTTTCCCCCATCTCAAAGTCTTAGATTTGACCGAGAACAATTTTGTTGGAAGCATCCCATCAACAATTGAATCATTATCTACTATTGAAGCCTTAGCATTTGCTCACAATATGCTCAATGGATCATTACCCACCGGTAAGTTATCTAAAAGATTGTTGCATTATAATAATTAAATGGTGAACAATAACTTGTTCTGCTTTGACAGGGCTATGTGAGTTAAAGAATCTTCGTCAGTTGGATCTTAGTAACAACATGTTTGATGGAAACCTGCCTAAATGTTTCAGTAGGCTATCATGTCTTAAGATGTTTGATATTTCTTCAAACCAATTCACCGGAATATTTCCGCCATCTCTGATTATGAATCTCAAATCTCTAGAGTACATTGACTTTGGTCTTAATAAGTTTGAAGGCTCATTCTCGTTCAGTTCATTATCTAATCATACGAAGCTTGAGTTTTTTCAACTTGAAAGAGACAATGAAAAACTTGAGGTGGAGACAGAATTGCCTATAGGTTGGATTCCAATGTTCCAGTTGAAGGTTCTTGCTCTACGCAACTGGAATATCAAAAGGTTTAAAGGTAGTGTTGTTCCTAGTTTTCTACTACACCAACATAAGTTACAAGCACTAGACATGTCTCATAATTCCTTGGAGGGAGTATTTCCGAATTGGTTGCTTAAGAATAATACAAAGCTCGAATTTCTCAATTTAAGGAACAACTCATTGCAAGGTGTTTTGCATATGGAGTATTTGAATGCAAATATGAAGGTTTTAGATATGTCTAGAAATCATATCACTGGTATTATCCATAGTGATATACAAAAGTTCATTCCGTATATAGAATATTTAAACTTTTCCAGCAATGCTTTGAATGGTGTTATCCCTTCTTCAATATGTGATTTGCGTCAACTACACACACTCGATTTATCTCAAAATAAATTCTCAGGAAGAATACCAAAGGGATTGGTTACAAATATCTCTAACTTAGAGATACTGAAACTATCAGAGAATGCACTACATGGCCAGATACTTTCAGGAAACTTAAGTTTGGTTGGTTTCAGTCTCCTTCACTTAGACAACAATTATTTCACAGGTAATATTGGAAATGAAAATATGGAAACGATCATGATGCTATATTCTTTGGATATTAGTAATAACCTTTTTAAAGGTACCATCCCTGGTTGGATAGGCAATTGCTCTTATATACGTGAACTTGTTTTGAGAAATAATGGATTTGAAGGGCGGTTTCCTTGTGGAAAAGCCCATTTCAGGTTTTTAGATATCTCACAAAATTCTTTCTCAGGGCCCATTCCATATTGCTTAAATTTGGAATACATGAAAAATCTTCATTTGGGCTACAACAAGTTCACTGGATCGTTACCAAACACCTTTCGTGATTTGACTAATGTTTTGACTTTGGATATAGGCCACAACAACCTTTCCGGCAGGATTCCTGAATTTCTGGGAAACTTATCCACGTTACGGTATCTACTTTTAGGAAAAAAACAACTTAAATGGTTCTATTCCGAAGGAGTTGTGCAAATTAACTAATGTCAGTGTAATAGACTTATCTAGTAACTCCCTTTCTGGTTTAATACCTAGATGTCTACATTATAGCATTGGACCTAAAGAGCTTGTTTTCATACAAGAAATGTTGTTTAGCTTAGGTGGTCCTCCCTTTTATGTCTATGAAAGCGCAATACAACATTTTTATTATACAGACGAAGCGAATGAAGATAAAACTCAAGATGAAGCTCAATTTACAACAAAAAGAAATGCTCTAACCTATAAAGGTAACATCCTTGATTACATGTCGGGATTGGACTTATCATGTAACGAGCTTACAGGTGAAATCCCACCGGAACTAGGGATATTAACCCGTATTCTCTATTTAAACCTGTCTCATAATAAGTTAACTGGACCTATTCCAGTGAACTTATCAAATCTGACAGAGATAGAGAGTTTGGACCTTTCTTTTAATGGTTTGACTGGCAAAGTTCCATCAGAGCTGATTCAACTGAAGTATTTAGCTGTGTTCAATGTCTCTTATAACAATCTTTCCGGTAAACTCCCAGAATGGAAAGCACAATTTGCGACCTTTACTGAGGATAGCTATGAAGGAAACCCGCTTCTTTGTGGACAACCCTTGAAGAACAAATGCATCACTGAATCACAAATGTCTCATCCATCAGCTGAAGAAGCTGATCGAAGTTGGTATGATATAGATATGGCATCATTCTATGGAAGTTTCGGTTCCACGTGGTTTGTTTTCATGTTGGGATTTGTTGCGCTTATTTACATCAATCCGTACTGGCGTAGAAGGTGGCTAGAGTTGGTTGAAGAATGCATGTTTACATGCTATTACTTCCTTCATGATTTAGTAAGGAAACCCTCTATGATCTTCCGTAACTAGTATACCTATTTGAGAATGTGTTGGAATAAATGCAAACTAGTTTTGTATGCATATGTCATATGTGTTTGTGTAATATTCTGTCTTGATGTATGTATGATAATATATGAAAGTGAAAGACCATATTCCTTTTGTAATCAAAACCTTCCTACATATGAACACAATTTCTACACACATACTGAATGGAACATAAATTTTAGTATACACACATAGCGAGGGGCGGAGCTAGGTGAAGAGCTCCGGGTACTCGATTTCAATTTTTTTAGTAGAGAGCTATATTAAAAACATGGTGTGAACCCAAAGATAATATTGGGATGAACCCTTAACAAAATTGATTAAGTGTTTCAAGAGTTAAGGCTTCCACCTCCAAACAAGAGGTTGATCGTCCGAAGCTACCCAATACATTGTTTTTAACTTTTTTGTTAACTGGAACCAAGGCTACACTTATTTCCCTGTAACTAACAATAACTAAAACACCATTTTTAGCCTATATAATTGACTAATTAGAACACAGCATCTGATTTGAATCTAGATAGACAAGTTTACCATTCAATTTGTTAAATTAAGCTTCTTTTAAATGCAACGTTTTTTAAAATTCGACTTTTAAGTTTTAACCACCGGTTATGCGGTTTGAGAATTCAACTTTTTTACACTACATTCAACTTTTTTCATATTTCACTATATTCAACTTTATCTCTAAATTAAGTTATTAAGAAAAAGCCAAGTCAATACCTACAAAGGTGGGATCTTTGCAACAATCTAACTAAAGAACTTGTCTCACAATCAAATCACAGAAGCCATGCTGAGTTCTTTTCCAAATCTTGTGAACATAGTGTTCGAAATGGATGTGTGCAGAATTCTGAAATGAAGTTTGATATGGAACGGTTTTGGAGGGAAAGGATATAGGGAATTTTAGAGGGAAACTTTTGTAAGTTAGTTATTCACAAACTAAACATACACACACATGTGAATGTTGTACATTGACCCTATTTATACTATACGACCGGTTACAAGTTAACCGCCGTGTCCCTTCCAAACTAACATAACCGTCCTAGACAAATTGTGACACATCGGTTCACAAAACTAAGGTTTCTAGACTTAGGATAATAATAAACATAATTCTAACATATGTACAATAGACATTAACATAGGTTAAATTAAATCAAGATTATATATTGCTAACATTCTCGCCCCTAATCTTGATTTAACTCGAACTTGTTTCTTCACTTGACGATGTGCGGGATCTTTTCTTCGGTGGGAGGTCTTGATCATCATATTCGGCATTCTTCTTCTTGTGATCAAAGTCTTCTTCCTTGACTTCTACTACCATTTCTCTTCCTTTATACTTCAAGTGATACCATTCCATCATCTCTAGGTATCGAACATAGACTTGTCTCAAAGTCATTGCAATCTCTTCTCTTGTTGCTAGGCTTGGTAGTCCTCTCCCATATCCCATTGACATAGCAATCACTGCCCAATTGTCGTCTCTCGTCACCTTATCATAGCCACCAAATACTTGTACCTTTGTGTAGAGATCTAACAAACAAATTGGATAACCATATCCATCTCTAGGGGGCATTGGTGCCTTGTTTGATATTTTGAGGAAATCATACATAAACCATTCTATAGTTTTTTCGAATTCCAACTCGAATTTCCTCTTATATCTTTCAACCGTTGTGGTGATATGGATTAAATCCATAAACACAACGCAATCATTTAACTTTGTGTCATTTGTCGGATACATGACCGGTCCCTTTTCCATGAACTCCTCGGCATCATCTCGGTTAATCGAGAATCTTTCAAAGTTTCTAAAAACCGATGCCCTTTCCTTATCTATATCGTTGAGTTCTTGATAAATACCTGTTTCGAATGCCACTGTTTTGCCGGTTCTTTTCTGATTTTCTGCTTTATGTCCGTGCGCCTCATCAACGCCTTTTGTATCCGTTTTCTGCACAAGGTTTTCTCTTTCGGGACACTTAACTGTAAAGTGATCGTCACCATCACACAACCTACATGTGATTATCTTCCTTTTCTTTTGGATAATCGGCCTATGGATGTAGCATATATCCCCTTCAAACTCGATCTCTAGGCCCTCGGACGTTAATTTTTCTATACTAAGAACATTTTTCCTTAAAGTGGGAACATAAAATACCGAATTGATTTTATGAATCTGATTTCCACTTGTGATGATCACCGTCCCTTTGCCTCTAAAGTACTCTTTCCTATACCTGGTAGGATATGTTTCTATACCGAATGATTTGCTAAATAGGGTGAATTGATTCTTGTTTCCACACCCGTGTTCTTTGCATGTAAGACTTGCAAACCATATGTCGTCCCAACCCTTCTCATCGGTCCCCTTAACCATAAACTCCGTTTTTCCCATCTTTCTAGGGCACTCTATTCTAAAGTGAAACGGTTGCTTGCATTTGCTACAACACATCGTGGGCGGATACTCGGGAACATCTTTCTTGGCCTTCACTTGCCTATTGAATTCCTCTTGGGCCCTTGACAACTTTCTTTCTTGGATCTTTGATGAAGATCCTATGTTAAATTTCGAAAATTTGATGTTGAGGGGATTCTCACAATCCCTTACGTCTATTGACTTCTCGGCATCCACCATCTTGGCTTTTCCTTTATGATCATCATGATCACATACACTTGTGGGAACTAACGGCCATCCGTCTTCTCTTCCCATACAATCAACATCTTCGGATTTTCGAGTATCAAATATACCACAGGTCTCTAATCTCAGCTCTGATGCCATGTTCGAAATGGATGTGTGCAGAATTCTGAAATGAAGTTTAATATGGAACGGTTTTGGAGGGAAAGGATATAGGGAATTTTAGAGGGAAACTTTTGTAAGTTAGTTATTCACAAACTAAACATACACACACATGTGAATGTTGTACATTGACCCTATTTATACTATACGACCGGTTACAAGTTAACCGTCGTGTCCCTTCCAAACTAACATAACCGTCCTAGACAGATTGTGACACATCGGTTCACAAAACTAAGGTTTCTAGACTTAGGATAATAATAAACATAATTCTAACATATGTACAATAGACATTAACATAGGTTAAATTAAATCAAGATTATATATTGCTAACACATAGAGAGCTTCGACCTTTCATCAAACCGTTTGAGTGCACAAATTACGTCGGAATAAAATGGGTTGTTAATTCGAGAAGAATATTCACCTCCGAAAACAAATATGATGTTTATACAACTAATGTCAGCTGCAGAAAAATGTTATGTTGTGGATATTTGGAAACACCTATCCATTGTTGAGTTGATGATCATAAAATCAAAAGGGCTACATTACCAAAATTGTTATATAAAGCTTCAACTTCTTTACTAATGGTATGGACGTTGGATAGTAATCATGTGAACTTTGATTTCAAAGATCTAGTGGGATTTTATCAGCTACGTACCGCTTCTTAGTCCCGACACTCTTTGGGCTAAGGGGATAATAGCCCATTAAAATTAAGAAATGCGTTACACTGAAAAAATAAAGTATAAACTAATCATATTCATTTTTTTTGGTTCGGGTTTCTATTTGAAGATCGTTAATTGGTTAGTTTGAATAGCGTGAAAACTTGATCTCACAAACTTGGGGCGCTACCAAACATGATGTGGCTTAGGGACATTCTTCCCCATCACCTAGCCTTATAGTCATCTACCACAAGCCTCGGTCGAACCGAAAAGAAAGGCCCGTAGGCCTTGACGAATTTTATAAAAGAAATAAAAAAATTTATATGACTATTAACATTATAGCAAGGAACATAGCAAAACTATAGTATAAGAAAAACATATCGTAATAGTTAACCGATGATTCGTGAAGCTCTCTTGGAATTTACTAAAACAACGATTAACGTTATAACAATAATTATTTTAATGTTTTTTTGTCGTTATATTATTGTTTAGATTAGATAACTAGATGATTGGATATATGGATTATCAACTATGGATCAAATTGGCCTAGTATAACTTATAAGAGTTTAGATAAATCATAAATAGCTCAATACGTTTTAAGGTCTAAATTTTAGAGAGTACCCAATAAGCTTTTCGTTGTCATATTTTTAAACATATATACAGCGAAGGAACTTAAACACTTAGATTGGGGCCGATAATTATTAAAATTAAAGTATAATTCTTTACAAATATAAAAAATTAATAGAGATTTTTTTTTTCTAAGCTAACGAACGAGCTAAACTAAACACTACTTTAGTAGCGATGGAACCAAACATATTTAGATGAAGAGTCAAAATATATATATATATATATATATATATATATATATATATAATAGCTTTTTACAAATACAAAATGATAAATCAAGTTAAAGAATAAGCAAAACATTATAGTTTGAAACTAATTAAATTAAATAATAAATCACTGAAAATAGCTAAAAGTAAAAAAAAATTATATAAAAGAATTGATTTAAATTATAATTTTTTTTTTTGAAAGATCAACAAAATGATTTTATTCCATTAAAGCCACCAGGTAATACACACACCAGAATTTACATATTACAACCATATTAGAAAAAACATAAAACCACATTACACAGACTCTACCATCCCAAGTTCTCCACATTAACACTCTGTTTCAGAGTTTCATTAAAGGATGGAAGAGAAAGGATTGGGAAGGAAGTGGGAAAAAATATGTTTCAGAGTTTTTTGTAGGAGGGAAAAGAAGGGAATGAGAGGGATAATAAAGAGGTTTTTAGGGTGATTTTCAATCTTTCCAATTTGGAAGGAACCAGAGAGAAAGGAAGAGGAGGGAGATCCTTTCTCTTCCATCCTTTAATGAAACTCTCGAACAGAGTGTAAAGCTCCTCCAAATACTCCAGTCCAGGCCCAGTTGCTTAGACCTGGAGCTGACCCATAGGAAACTCATAGTTTTAACCTCACCCACCACCTTTTGAATAGATATTGGACTATGGCTAAACACTGCTTCATTCCTTAGTTTCCATATACTCCACAGGACCACAAGACAAATCGCATGAACCGCCTTTTTCTGCTTTTGAGATCCGCTAATATACCAGGAAAGCTCAAGAATATCACGAATACCGAATGCAAAAATCGGATCCAATTTACACCACTGAGCCACAACCTGCCACACAGTTTGAGTGAATCCACAGTCGATGATGGATATTATTGTTGATATTAGTTGTTGATATGTATAGTTGGATGATGGATATTATTGTTGATATTAGTTGTTGATATGTATAGTTGGATGATGGATATTATTGTTGATATTAGTTGTTGATATGTATAGTTGGATGATGGATATTATTGTTGATATTAGTTTTTGATATGTATAGTTGGATGATGTTTTTTTTTTTACTTATTAACATATATAGTTGGATGATGGGTATTATTGTTGATATTAGTTGTTGATATGTATATTTGTTATCCTATATTTGTTGTTGAATGTATACTTGAATTATGGGTATTATT
The DNA here is from genome assembly GCA_028751855.1 of Ambrosia trifida. Classification (NCBI taxonomy): domain Eukaryota; kingdom Viridiplantae; phylum Streptophyta; class Magnoliopsida; order Asterales; family Asteraceae; genus Ambrosia; species Ambrosia trifida. The sequence goes on from CM054129.1 coordinate 6,794,656, forward strand.
TTTGATATTAGGTGTTGGTATGTATACTTGTTATCCTATATTAGTTGTTGATACTTGATGCTTTTTATGTTAATAGAAATGGGAGAAAAACAAAACTTATAACATTTTATTACTTTGGGTTTAGGGACAACCGAAGGCTGGATCCTTAAAAACAGTTCCATTGCCTTTTCTAGAGCTTTGTGCAGAGTTGTTTGAAGGTAATGCAGCAACTGGTGCTTGCAAGTGGACCTCAACCCAAACAACATCAGGGGTTGGCTCATCTTCTTGTCTTCGTGCAAAAACACTTATGATTACAGACACCGTTTTGCATGACACAGAAGATGATGCCTACACTGATCAGCACACCTCGGAGCCTACTCGTGAACCTACACCCGAACCTACTTTTGAGCCTACTTTTGAGCCTACTCCTGAGCATACTCCAGAGCCTAATGCAAGGAAAAGGGCAAAAACTTCAAAATCATCTATTAATGCTGATGATTTAGCCCGTGATATGCAAAAGGCTCTACAATATTTGATTAAAGGGAAAGAAGGGCCTACAGTTGTTGAATGCTCAGAGAAGTTACAGTTGGTTGGGTTAGATCATGTGGATCCTCTTTTTTTAGCTGCTTACCATATTTTTGGTGTGTCATCAGATATGAGAGTGGCATGGATGGCATTGCCAGACACTCCAGAAGTATTAAAAGGGTGGATTGCGATGACGGCCGCAAGTTTAGGACTAATCAAGTAGTGTAGAGCATTGAGTGCTTAGGTTATGTTTGTTATGCTGTAAACTTTGATTTCTGTTGAAAACATTGTTATGCTATTTGGTTATGTTTGAAGACAATGTATGCTTTTGGTTATGTTTGAAAACATTATATGCTTTTGTTTAATGGTTGCTTTTGGTTGTGTTTTTTTTTAATGGTTGTTTTTGTTTAATACAGGATCATAATGGATTATGATAAGAAATTACTTCTCTTAATTCTTACGTACTTGTATGTTCGCTTTTTTGGAGGAGAGGTTTGAAACGAATGAGAGACAATGATTCGAATATGACGGGACATAGATACACGTTAGAGATATTGCAAGGAAATCCCAAACAATGCACTGAACTGCTACGTATGTCTCGTGAAACATTTGTCCGACTTTGTGCACATTTTAGAATAAATTATTCGTTAAAGGATAGTAAACATGTATCGGTTGAGGAGAAGATGGCTATGTTTCTTATGGTAATCGGTCATAATCAACGCTACGTGGTTATCAAGCGTAGATTTCAACATTCAAAGCAAACAATTCATAAATTTTTCTATGAAGTCTTGGATAAAATGATGCTTTTCTTTAAAGATATGATAGTACCAACTTCTTTCAATCCTAATCCAAACATTCCGGGACATAACAAGAGGCTACGACGGATTTTTTAAAGGTGCGGTTGGTGCATTGGATGGAACTTTGATACATGCTGTTGTCCCTATTAGTAAACAAGATTTATATAGAGGACGAGGAAAGGGGGATTGTTATCAAAATGTATTAGCAATCTGTGACTTCAACATGATTTTTACGTTCATTGTGGCCGGTTGGGAAAGGGTAGCACATGATGCTAGAATATTGTCAGAAGCATTATCAGATCCACATGCACCATTCCCGTTTCCACCACCAGGTATGTTTATGGTTTGTTAAATATTTCTATATTATTTTCATACCCTAATTAATTGTATTTGTTTGCAGATAAATATTATCTTTGTGATGCCGCCTATGCACATATACGAGGATTTATGGCTCCGTATCGTAATGTGAGGTACTGGCTTGGAGATTTTCGTCGTAGACGTGCATTGACCAATAAAGAGAAATTTAACCATGCACATGCAAAACTTCGAAACGTCATTGAGCGTGCTTTTGGTGTGTTGAAAGCCCGATTCCCTATATTGAAGAGGATGGCACCATTTCCGTTAGTTACACAAAGGAACATTACCATTGCATGTTTTGTGCTACATAATTTTATAAGGAAGGAAGGCTTGAGCAATGAGTTCTTTACCAAATACGATCAACCCAATGTGTCGTTAGGAAATAGTCATGTGCACATTGATGCTGCTGAAGACGAGGTTGAAGCACATGGTACTGCATCGGATCGGGATTACATGACTCAGTTACGAGATGAAATTGCCGAGCAGTTAATACAAAATGTGGAATAAATTAGTTCAAACATTGTTGTTTGCGGTTTTATGAATATTATTTCAATGTTGTATAACTATTATTTAAATTTCAAAGTTGAAAAACTATTGTTTGCTTTAAAAAATCAGTTTTTTTTTAATTTCAGCAGCCTGCAGACGTTAACAAACAAACAGTCTTCTTCTTGCAGACTGCAGACCTTTGGTCCCACCTCTTCTCCTGCAGATGTCTGCAGATGTGGTCTGCAGACTGCAGACCTTTTACCTCTTCAAAAACAAACAGCACCTAAGACTTCCAACAGAATATGACCTAACCCCATGAAGCGCCCAAACCCACTTGTCATCCCTATCCGAAGTATAGACAGACCCAACCCAGTGACCTAATTGACCCAATTCCATAGATTCCATGCCTGGCCCAACCCCCCGAATCCAATCCCAATTAGGACCCAACCCACCCGAACCCACTCGATCAGCTACTGATACATATTTGCACCTCTCGAGCTGAAACAAGTTTGGAAACACCACTAACAGAGGCTCATCCCCTAACCATACATCAATCCAAAACCGGATCTCCATTCCATTCCCAAGCACCCCTTTAATTAATCTGGACATGTCTAACCCCACCCTACATACCTCACTAACAGAATTCGCAACTTGCTTCCAAGGACCCGGCATCGACATTTTTGCTGGAATATAATTCCAACCACGCGAACTATTATGGATAGCCCATATCGCCCTCCTCGATAAACCTTCTTTCTCACATCTAAATCGCCACCACCATTTCGCTAATAGCGCCAAGTTGGCATCCCTTAACGAACCAAAACCCAACCCCCCATATTCCGGCGAAGAAATCACTTTATCCCACTCAACCCAGTTCATCCTAGCTTTTTCGTCTGACCCACCCCAAAAAAATACACGCCTCATCCGATCCAATGCATCCAATACTTGAACCGGAGCCTTGTACAAGGAAAAATAGTACGTTGGGAGAGAGTTTAGTACAGACTTTATCAACGTGACTCGTCCGCCAAATGATAATTTTTTTGCCTTCCATATCGATAGCCTACTCCTAAACGTATCTAATACCGGTTTCCAAAATTTGCACAGATTCATATTAGCCCCTACTTGTAAACCGAGATACGAAAATGGGAACACACCAGCTTTGCACCTTAGTATCCCAGCCATGTTTTCCAGCTCATTATGCCCAGCACCAATCGCAAACATGCAACACTTTGACATATTCACCCTTAGACCAGAAACCAAGTAAAAACACCTCAATATTCTCCTTAAATTCTTCACACTCAACTCTGACCATTCTCCTAAAAACACAACGTCATCCGCATACATCAGGTGCGAAACCAAAGGCCCTTCCGTCCCACAGAGAAGACCGTGATAAAGACCCACTTCACAAGCCCGCTTCATAAAACCACTCAACGCCTCCATAACAATGACAAATAAAAACGGTGATATCGGATCACCTTGTCTCAATCCCCGGTAACATTGGAACTCTGTAGAGGGCGACACATTAATTAAAACCGAAGCCCTTGCATTACAAACCACAGCTGAAATCCATTTCCTCCATACCGTAGAGAAATTCATTTGTTCTAATATTTTGTCTAAGAATTGCCAATTCACCGAGTCATAAGCCTTATCAATATCAATCTTCAACAACATCCCCACCCGTTTACATTTCCTCATCCAGCCCACCATCTCATTGAGCATTAACAGCCCATCCAAAATGCTCCTACCCGATGAAAACGCGGACTGTTCTGGCCCAATTAACTTACCTATCACCGTCTTTAATCTCGCCACCAACACCTTTGATACCACCTTACTAAGACACCCCATCAAACTAATTGGTCTAAAGTCTCCAAAGCCATTTGGATCCTTAACTTTGGGTATCAATGCAATAAAAGAAGACGCACACGCTGGACTGATTACACCATGGCTGTGATATTCTTCAAACATAGCAACAAAGTCATTTTCCAAGCAACGCCAGAACCTCTTGATAAATTTAAAATTGAAACCGTCTGGTCCCGGCGCTCTATCCCCATCGCATGCCCATACTGCTTCTTTGATTTCCATAATTGAGAACGGCCGACATAACCCCTCAGCCTCCACATCTGATAATCTATTAAGATTCGGGCATACGAAATTCGGTCTTCGTTCCATCGGCTCACAAAACTTAGCTGAGAAAAACTGAAATCCATAGTCTTTAATAACAACTGGACTATCCACCCACTCACCATCTACAATAATACCATTAATCCTCCTATTTGCCATATTCGAGTTAATAACACCGTGGAAGAAACCTGAGTTTTCATCCCCTTCCACAGCCCACTTAATTCTTGCCTTCTGCCTCAAATCCGACTGTTTCCTCTTGTCAAATTCTAGCATAAACACACGATACTCCTCTCTAACCTGTACTTCAATCTGAGTAAGCGATCTGGACTCAGCAATCAATTCTTATCTCTCCACCTCCCGACTCTTACTCTTATATTCCTCTTCCAGCTTAAGTTTTTCCCCTGCCACCCATTTCTTGATTCTGTTTTTTAGAAACTTGAGCTTTGTAGCCAACGCCAAAACCGCATCACCCGAAAAAAGAAAGGACATACACAACGACTCCACATAATCACTAAAACCGGGGATATCCATCCAAGAATTGAAGAACCGAAATGGAATGTGTCCAAAATCTACCGGGGTGAGGTTCAACATAATTGGACAATGGTCCGAAATATGTCTTGCAAGGGCTGTATCTTTCGCTTCCGGCCATCTGTCAAAAAACCCCCTACACACCAAGAACCTGTCCAGCTTACTCAGCTTCACTCCATTATCGGACATGTATGTAAACCTGTGACCCCCCATACTATACTCGTGGAGATCAGCACATTCAATAAAATAATTAAACCATTCTGCATTCAACTCCACATATTCAGAATTCATTCTTTCCTCCGGACCCCTTACATCATTAAAATCCCCCATAAAAATCCACATTCCCTGCCCTTCATGCTTTACCTGCCCTAATTCCTACCACATCCTAAGACGTCTCCTAGCGTCATTAGGCGCATAGACGTTAACAATATTAACAATTACCCTAACCGACATTATCTTCCCTGTTAATACAAGATAGTTCTGGCTTTTAATTACACCAACTAATTGAATTAAAACCGCCGGCGATCACCAACGGTTACTTCACCACATTCAACGCCACATATTCAGAATTCATTCAATATATTTTTTACAATATGGAGGAGCCTCTGAATTAAAACCGCCGGCGATCACCAACGGTTGCTTCACCGGCCGGCGATCGTAAATATCCAATCACTAGTCTCAGATCCTATCTTTTTCTCACTTCTTTTTTATTAAACCAAACCTCCACATCTCTGCTCACACCATGATTCTGAGCTCACAGCCTTCAATAAACCAAACCCAACACGAGAACCACTTGGAAACACATCGGATCTGTACAAAAAATTAATACACACTTCTTATTAAACCAAAGGTTTTTCTTATCACTTTTCTAATCATCTGTTCTACTTTTATTATCACTCTCTACTCGTTCATTTTCTTACCTCATCATCTCCCCTGAAAACTCCAACATCCTGCCTAACCTCGCTCTGAAACCCGTTCGCCCCTGTTCCACCGACCCCCAACGGTCCAAATTTTCAAACCATCCTCTCCGTTTGACCTTTTCCTCTCCATTCGACCTTTGCCCCTGCCGTTCGACCTTTTCCTCTCCATTCGGCCTTGTCCTCGCCGTTCGACCTTCCTCGCCATTCGACCCTTCCCTTGCCGTTAGTCCGTCCTCTCTGTTCGACCTTTTCCTCCCTCGTTCGACCAGTTTTATCCGTTCGACCTCCTCTTCTTGTTTGACTGTTTGTTATTGAAAGGAGGGATTAGTTGATGTAATGTGCACCTACTTGTAACTCTTTGTCTTATTGTTATTATTATTATGTGGTACAGTGTTGGATGGTAGCAGGTGCCCTAATAATAATAATAATAATAATAATAATAATTGGCTTTATTGTTACTTATTTCCCTTATGGAATCTTCTATGTCGGAGAGGGGATCCTGTGGGGAGGAGCTTGGCCCAGCTCAGCAACGGGGGTTTGGCGTTGTCCCTTTAAAAATTATCATTCCTGTAAAGATGGTATGTCTGGATACAAGGGGTATTCAAGGTTACTCATGCATTTTCAGCGGGATCATTTTAATGAAAAGGAAAGGAGGGGTGAGTTAAAGGAGCATCTTGCTTCGAACTTGGACCTTTACAATGGCGTTGTTGACACCCTGCGCTGGCTTAAGAAGTGGTTATGTGGGGAGTGCATGACCCTGCATGCCTTGAATCGGTTTTGTCGGCATAGGAAGGATGTGGTTAAATGCACATCGCGTGCAGGAGGCAAGATTGATTTTATTGTGGGGATTCCTCAACCATGCGGTCCGCAAGTAGAGCCTAGGAATGGTTTGTCTGGGGGATGGGGGTTGATGTTGCCCTCCTTGAGCGAATCCTCGCCCTTCCTGTTGTTACTGTTAAGAGTATCCCGCCGCCTGTCCCATGGCATTTGCCCAGGCTTTGTCGGGGGGTTGCGCAGAGTGGTGGATGCCCCAGGGTCCATTGAGGCTTGGGTTAAACTTTTATTATTGCCTCGCTGCACGTTGCGTGTGGTCAAACCAACTTCTAGGCAGGAACGAAGGTCGGGTAACAGGAAATCGCTTCAATGTAATTCCATTTTGCGGGCATTAGCGGTTTGGAAAGATGGGGCCGGTTTAGAGGAGTTGGTCCTACCCCTCCTTGAACTCCCTGTTGAGAGGGCTTCTGGGAGGGCAGGGGTCCAAGATAAAGAAGAGGGGGTGGAAATATTAAGCAGTGCCTTCAAAAGGTGGCAAATGGCCATTACACAGCGGCAGTCAAGGTCCTATGTTCATCAGGGGTCGCGCCTGCTGGGGGGATACCTTGAGAGCTTTGATAGATAAACACCCAATTGTAGACCCCCCGCCGTTGCCCTCTGTCGTGCCATCAGTGCCTGCCTTGCAGGTGGACGTTGATTGTGTGCTAGAATATATTAAATCTTTCCCGAAATGGACATCTTGTGGGAGGGATGGTCTGCGGGCTCAGCTTATTTTAGACGCTTTCTGTGGCCCGGGGACTCCAACCGCCTCCGGGCTCCTTAAGTCCATTACCGATGTTGTCAACTTGTGGCTTGGAGGGCTCTGCCCTAAAGCTCTGGCGGAGTTCATTGCTTCGGCGCCACTGACCCCCTGTTAAAACCTGACAATGGGATTAGGCCCATCGCGGTGGGGGCTATTTGGAGGAGATTGGTGTCAAAAGTCGTTATGCGTAAGGTTGGTAAAGAGATGGCTGCTTATTTAGGGGATTTCCAATTTGGCGTGGGGGTCCCTAATGGGGCAGAAGCGGTGCTACACAGTGCTAACAGGTTCCTGAGCGCGTTCCATTCAGACGGGTCCCTGGCAATGCTCACTGTCGATTTCTCCAACGCCTTCAACGAGGTGGACCGTACGGCCCTTCTCAGGGAGGTGAGCTGCAGATGCCCATCCATCTTCCCGTGGGTTCAATTTTTATACGCCCAGCCCGCCAGGTTATACGTGGGGGATACACATATTGGGGCTACTACAGGGGTGCAGCAAGGGGACCCCCTGGGGCCCCTTCTGTTTGCGTTGGTCCTCCACCCGCTTATTAGTCGGGTGCAGGACACCTGTTCCTTGCCCTTCCATGCTTGGTATTTGGACGATGGCACTATTATTGGTAAGGCTGAGGAAGTTGCTAGGGCGTTGGGTATTATTTGCTCTGAAGGGACGTCTCTAGGGCTTAGACTTAATATTCGAAAAACTAAGATTTTTTTGCCATCGTGCGATGGGTCAAAGAAAGTGTCAGGCTTATTCCCTAGTGAGGTTAGCAGGCCTGTAGGGGGGATTAAACTCCTTGGGGGAGCGGTTAGTCGGGATGCGGGGTTTATTCGCTCTCTGGCGACTAAAAGAGTTTTACGGGCGGTTGAACTTATGAAACACCTACCGGACCTGAGGGATCCCCAAAGTGAGCTCCTTTTGTTGCGCTCTTGCATGGGGGTTGCTAAATTAGTGTTTGGACTCCGGACTTGTCAGCCTGAACACGTCATAGAGGCCGTGTCCATTTTCGATGCAGGTTTGCGGGAGGCAATTGAAAACATTGTTGTATGCGGGGGGCCGCATTTTGTGGACCTCCAGTGGAGGTTGGCTTCCCTCCATATGCGTTACGGAGGTCTAGGGCTTTCCTCGGCGGAGGACGTCTCCGCATTTGCCTTTGTGGCGTTTAGGGCCCAGTCATGGAAATTACAAGACCATATCTTGCGAAGCGCTAGGGTCGTGGGGATGGATCCTGACTACTCTCTTGCGCTTGGTAATATTGAAACATCCCTTCCGGACCTTGATCTAGGCGGTTTTACTGATAAGGAGACCGCCCCCAAGAAACCTCAACAAACCTTGGCGAATGCTCTTTATGGTAAACACATACTGGATATGGAGGAACGGTTTGATATGACCCCGCGCCAAAAGGCAGTTATTGCTTGTCTCAATGGGGCCCATGCTTAGGATTTTCTGACTGTTGTGCCCATTGAAGGTCTTGGGCAACGGATGTCCGCTGTTGAATATCGGGTCATCCTCAAATACCGGCCCATGGTACCTCTTTTCCCTCCAGACGAACCATGCCCCATTTGCAAAAAAGCCTGCTTGGATAGATTCGGCAAGCATGCCCTTCACTGTAAGGAACTACCAGGGTTCAATTATCGTCATGACTGGGTTAGGGATGTTTTATGGGACGTGCTTAGACGCGCTGGAATCTCGTCCAAGAAAGAAGCGCCTGTTAACTTTCTGACTGATCCGCGAGAGGGGAGATCTACCTTACGTCCTGCGGATATCCTTGTGTTTGATTGGGCGGGGGGCAAGCATGCATGTGTTGACCTCACTGGGGTCTCTCCGTTGGTGGGGTTGAGAGACAGTGGCTTCGTTTCGGGACAAGCGGTTTTGAGGGCGGAAGCTAGGAAGGTGGCTAAGCATGAGGCAGCATGTCTAAAGAATCAACACGTTTTCCTTCCGTTCGCCTTTGACACATTTGGGTCCTTAGCCCCTGAGGTGGTTCGTTTCTTGGAGCGGATTCAGAAGGTGATCCACAGCAACTCGCAGAGCCCAAGGAACCAAGGGTTTGTTGTTTTGTAGAGTAGGCTTTGCAATTCAAAACGGGGATAGCGGCGCAGCTTGTTGCTCGCTTACCCATTATCCAGATGTAAACTTCACTTTCTTTTATAATAACATAACAACCAACCTTTTAAAAAAATGAAACACCCCTGGATCCCAAATACATAATAAACCACCCGACCTGCCATCCGCACTGATCTGTTCAACCTGAAACATAGTGTTGCCCCAGATTGATCCAATTTGAAAAAGACTTACTCTCCAACTTTGTTTCTTGAACCGCCAAAAAATGAATATTATTTGTCGTCTTTAACCCTTTAATCCAGGACCTCTTCCTCGAGTCCCGAACCCCCCTAAGATTAACTGATAAGAAATTCATTGCAAACCATCGGTAGCACCATCACCATTCACGAGCTCCCCAGTCTCCACTTCAAACCCATTCAACTGTATTCCAATCATCGAACCAACCCTCACTGTCAAATCCACCTCGTCATCCGCTTCCTGATTCTGACCGGACCCAACCGACGAACCCATAGCACCACCTGGTATCCGTTCAGAACCCATATCATTATCTACTTGGCCTCCGTCCAGCCCCTGACTTCCACTCGTCCCCCGAACTACCTCAACTCGCCCTTCATCTATGACTACATTAATTTCCCCCATCGAATTTGATACAGTTATGGTGATATTTAGGTCTGGGACAGCAGAAGGAACCACTTTAAATGTAAACCCAGCATCATCCTTATCTAATTCTCCAGGAGATCTCATGCCCCGAGTTCTCTTCCTGGACCTAACTGAAGGTGTATGGCCCAAACCTTGACTTCGGCCCAGATTAAAGGAGCTGATAGACAATTGTGGTTAATCTTTTTTCACCATTCCCAAACATAGGTCCACCCAAATTACTAGAGTCCTCCACGTCATCTGCCACCCTACTCCTTTCCCCATGCACCAACATGTTACTTTCCCCATGCACTTCAACGTTTACAACCCCTTCATCTTCCATGTTTGGATTTTCGTTTACCCCAGTTGTCACCGGCACCTGATCCAGCAAGATTTCCCCTTCCTCCATGGCTTCATGCCTAACACCATGATCCACTAACTCCGCCTGTGATACATTATCAAACGATCCAAGATCATCCAATAACCACTCCTGAAATTTCTCCTTGTTCACTTCAAAGACCTACACAGTGTAGCGATTACCTTCCCATATCAATTCAACTTCTTTGTCTATCCTAGTTGATCCCGATACCACCACACAGCACTCACCCATCGAATTATCCGGCGACTCCCACGAGAACTGAGATTCACCAACAATTCTACCAAATTGTTCGGCCACTTTATTATACATATTTCCATCCCTCAGTTGCAATGGCACTCCCAAAATACGAATCCAAGCCAGCCTATCAAGCCCAAAGTCTTGTCCTTGCCACAAGACAGCTGACACCAAAACATCCTTCCAAACTGGCTCATCTTCTCCAATGAAGCGTACCACCGACCTTTTGTCCCTGAAAACTATCATGACTCTCGTTCCACCGACATAACTAACCGGACATTCATCCCAACCCTCCTCCGACAAGAGTGTCTTGAGTTCTTTGAAAGCTTTCAAACTCTTTATCTCCCCAATCACAGATCTCATCATACAATGGCTCGGATATATCACCGCCCTATCCTCAATGCGAATAGTCTTCTTTGAACTTGATGGGATATCTTGCTCTCCCGTAGTAGCACTCCTATATGATCGCCCATACACCACATTGCTTTGCATAGTTTGACCCTTAGTAGAGTAATAATTATTTTGTTGTTGCCTACCTTCCTCACTCACCTTTGTATTCGAATACTTACCAGCTTCTGGTACTCCTTGGTTATCAAACCTTTCATGGTTCCGATCGTATCTTGCCACCGACACCGATACCTTCTCCTGGTAAATCTTCACTGTGTTCAGCCTTTTCAGTAAGTCATTGACGTCCCCCACCTTGCTATACCTAACAAAGCCAAAAAAAATTCCCCTAGAATCCCTCTTCTTTGCCACATAAGCATCCTTAATCACACCAAATGGCTGAGAGCAACGCACCAGATACACCCCCCAGGCAGATTCGCCACATACAACGTGGTTACCGGGCCCTTTTTGCCGTAAGAAGCATCCCTCCGATAACCTTGATGACCGTCCCTCTTATGTCTTGAAAACGTGCCTCTTCCTCTCCCACTTATTTTACGAAGAAAGTCTAGTCGACATCTTTAATCAATTATATTATTGATGTATATTCTTTGAAACTATACAAACGTACGGTTGTTTGAACTTTGAACGGAAGTAGTAAACTTTTTTTTTTTTTTTTTTTTGAACGGCATCTCGCTCAGGGCTATACATGAGCATAGTCCGGCCGACGTGGGATTCGAACCGGGCACTCCAGGGTAGGAAACAGGCTAAGCCTGAAAACCTCCCAACTCACCTGCAGCAAGTGGGAATCGAACCTGGCTCTCCAAGGAGAAACCAAGTCCTTTCCACCACTAGACCACAGGGTCATTGGCGAAAGTAGTAAACTGAGTTTTTAAATTATAATTATTACTTTAGCATTCTCTTGCTATAGACTGTTAGCGAATTAGATGACAGACTTTTGTTTTAACTAAATTACCAAAATACCCAAACTTCTTTTACTATTTACTATTTGTACATTCTTCTTCACCAACCTACCTCATCTTCCTCCTACTTTGTAAGTATCACAGACCAGAAACAAAAATCCAATAAACCTTCCACCTTTGCTTCTAGGATAAAATTAGGGGAGCCGGAAATCCACCTCAACCTAATGAAGTTCCGTCATTGCATATATATAAAAACTATATATAGAATATTTTGGCCCCTCAAAAAGACGGGCCTCGGCGGGGGTGCGGCTCGCCCACCCCAGGGCCGGCTCTGGTCTTTCATATTGTGTTTGAATACAGGATGTCTTGACTATTATCAGAGCCGGTCCTAAGGATTCAAGTGCCTCGACCGAACCGAAAAGAAAGGCCTGTAGGCCTTGACGAATTTTATAAAAGAAACAAAAATTTTATACAACGATTAACATTATAGCAAGAAACATAGCAAAACTATAGTATAAGAAAAACATATCGTAATAGTTAACCGATGATTCGTGAAGCTCTCTTGGAATTTACTAAAACAATGATTAACGTTATAACAATAATTATTTTAATGTTTTTTGTCGTTATATTATTGTTTAGATTAGATAACTAGATGATTGGATATACGGATTATCAACTATGGATCAAACTGGCCTGGTATAACTTATAAGATTTTAGATAAATCATAAATAGCTCAATACGTTTTAAGGTCTAAATTTTAGAGAGTACCTAATAAGCTTTTCGTTGTCATATTTTTAAACATATATACAGTGAAGGAACTTAAACACTTAGATTGGGACTGATAATTATTAAAATTAAAGTATAATTCTTTACAAATATAAAAAATTAATAGAGATTTTTTTTCTAAGCTAACGAACGAGCTAAACTAAACACTACTTTAGTAGCGATGGAACCAAACATATTTAGATGAAGAGTCAATATATATATATATATATATATATATATATATATATATATATAAAATAGCTTTTTACTAATGCAAAATGATAAATCTAAGTTTAAGAATAAGCAAAACATCATAGCTTTAAACTAAATTAAATAATAAATCACTGAAAATAGCTAAAAGTAAAAAAAAAATGTATATATATATATATAAAAGAATTGATTTAAATTATAATTATTACTTTAGCATTCTCTTGCTATAGACTGTTAGACAATTAGATTACAGACTTTTGTTTTAACTAAATTAACAAAATACCCAAACTTCTTTTAGGTGTTGGTTGTTTTTTCTGTAGAAAAAGGTCTGCAGTATGCGGACCACATCTGCAGGAGAAGAGGTGGACCAAAGGTGTGCAGTCTGCAAGAAGAAGACTGTTTGTTTGTTAACGTCTGCAGGCTGCTGAAATAAACAGAAATTTAAATAAACTGATTTTTTTACAACAGTCTGGTGGTCGACCGTGGTGGTGGTGGTGAACGGTAGTGGTGGTGGACCGTGGTGGTGGTAGACGGTGGTGGTGAACGGTAGTGGTGGTGATAGTGGATGGTGGTGGTGGTAGACGGTGGTGGACCGTGGTGGTGGTGGACGGTAGGTGGTGGTGGTGGTGGGTGGTTTGTGACATTCGTCACCCTCGTCTTTTATCTAACTGACAATAATAGCCCTTCAGATATTTCCATTATAGTCCCTATAAGTTTCGTCGTTTTTAAATTTAATTTTAGAGCGAACTAAAATTTTATCAATTATATTTATTATGAATCGGGTATAAGTTTTAATCAAATGCACGTTTTGAAAGCGTTAGTCGGATTGGTTTTATAAAAAAAAAAATGTGTTTAAATCTAACTTAGTTAGTTAAACTTGGTTAAGTTTTATTAAGGAAAACTAACCAAGTTAAATATAAAACAAACTTAGTTAATATTCAGGGGCCAGTTCTGCCAATAATAAAAACTTTTAAAATGTTTTTTTCCCTCCCCTCTTGATCTCGTTTATTTCCGGCAGAAGCCATGGTCGGAGCCGGCGAGTCACCGGCAAACTTCCGGCAAGGCATAAATCATGTTTTGAAGGCGTTACATGATGGTAATTGTGTTTCTATATGTTTCTAATATTAACTTCATCGTATTCCAATCATAAAACCGAGTTTTAAATGTGGTTTAATCGCATTTAAGTTGAAACCGTCGATAGTTTGTTATCAAGTCCAAACGCGTTTATCATTGAACATATATATAAATAACCTTTACTAATCTTTTCTGCATCACTAGACGGGCTGACCCACAAAAAAAACCAAGCGTAATCGAGTCCAGAAACTGTGAAATACATCTTTGAGTTAGGAGTGAAATCCACATCTCAGGGATCTATTTCTGCATCTCGTTTTTAATCTCGCTAAAGTTTTGGAATTTACTAGTGATGGGGCACGTGCAATCTAGAAGGGTGAGCGCCTGTATCCTGAGTTTTCTGTCTAGGCCTGGAATTTCACATAAATCCCAATCAGACGAGGGACTCGTATGCCGACCTGGGAACTCTCGGGATGAGCATTCACTTATAGGCTAAAGTATGCCCCTAAAAGTCACTAATAACGTTTCAATTACTTTAGTTAGTCAAAGTTTTCTATGGAAACAATCTCAATGTTTTATAATATTGATATTTATGTATTGTTGAATTTTCTTAAATATTGGTAATCTATTCGTATTACATACGTTGATTTTTATCATTCACGTCATTTTAAATCATGGTCTTTTAAACACATTAGATTTACAAATACTTCATGAAATGGTTTCATTTTGTTTTTTTAAAAACTTGTATTGCATATTTTAAAGGTCAAATGTAAACCTTTTGTTTTCATATGACATATCCAATATATGTTTTTGGGAGAAATTTGCAACTAATAATAAGCCTTATAACATTTTTCAAACTCGACCTCACACATGAAAATGTGTATTTACGCAGATTTTTCAAATGAACCTGTTTTGAATCTAAAACACACTTCGATTTCTTAAAAGTTATCCGTATGCATTACTACTATCCTTTCAACTATATCACAAAGTTTGAGCAAACTACGTTTTTGATAAACGAAAAATTTATCCTATTACACTCGCACTCTTTCAGTCGCAAAACTTTTGGTCTAACAAAATATTGGACATATCCTTATCAGAATGTCACTGATTGTCTTTTATCATATAATGCATATATGTAAAACTAACTAAATTTAAACCCTTATGTCAGTTGACTATACGTCTGTTTTGCGTACTCTCATTTGCGTAAATTCTATTATTTTATTCTTGCACCACTTTATTCATAGTTATTTTTAACACGTTATTTGTGATTATTTTATTTGCAAGAGTTCAACTCGTTTACTTTCATTTTGTGCCCATGATTCCAGAGGTTATTGTTGTCTGGATCGGGTTTATTAATCTAGGTTAGGGGTTAGGGTTTTGGTCTAGTTGAATGGGGAAGAAGATGAAGTGTGGATAGTTTATAAATATAATTAATATTCAAAATCATCAACATGTAAAGGCTTGGTCTAGTGGTTTGTAGTTTGCCTTGTGTGTGGGTATGACTGAGTTCGAGTCCCATGACCCACGATTTTGTTTCTTTCAGATTTTTTTTTTAATTTTTTTTATTTTGTGATTTATATTATTTATATAAATACATTTATCTTAGAATATTCATATTAAATTCATTTTTGCCCCAAAAATTATGAAAATTTAGGTGTAGCTTCTTGACACCCTAAAGAAAATTATCACACTTTTATTTCATTGAAAATGTCTTATTTTTATAATTTTATTGATTTAAATTGTTTTAATCATATTTAATTGATTAAAAATTCATTTTTAATGATTTTAATCTCAAACTTTTTGGGGAATTATTTCTCATCATCATGAACTGAAATAAAAATTGTTGGTTTAGAAAATATTTATTTTTACTGATTTTCCTATTTTTAATCATTAAACATGATTTAATCTCATTAAATCAGTTTTAAATATAAATAAGTTTATAAAATATTATGGGAAAATTATTTTCATTTATTTACATCAAAAAGTATTAATTTTCTATAAAAATAATATTTTTGGATCATACCTTGTATTTTTAGTCTTATTTACGTTTAATTAGACATAATTAAACATTTATTTATTTATACTATTTAACATCTATTTTATAAATACTTTTCTTATAAAATAGAGATAGTCTCATGTTGAAAGTCTTTATTATCATTTGTTTGGATCATTTCATAATTATTTATTCAAATATTTATGATTATTGTATTTATATACACTAGTTTAGTTAAAGTAATTAATTAAATTACTTTGTCTTAATTAGTCAAACATATTTTTATTTAAATATTCAATTGGTAATAATTATATTACCTAAATCCTAATTACGAACTTTAGTATATTATTTTTAATATACAACTTTTATAGTAATTTGACTTATCATAAAAAACTCTAATTCCCCAAATCGACTTAGCAAACCCTAATGCCTTAGACCCTAGATACCTTAGACTTTTAGACTTTTCCCTTATTAGTATTCTTAAACTTTATAGGTTGAATTCCTCGGAATTCCCATTACTTAGCTCACGACCGTTTAAGTTGGATTTTGATTGCTTTCGCAAACTGTGAGTATATCTTTCCCCTTTTTCATGTTTTACACTTTTGGGGTGGCTCATGTACGCTTATTACTTCACACACTTAATCATGCTTTAATCTATATTCACAATCGCAATTCTTGTATGTGTTTTACTTGTTGATTCGCTGATAGTGTGTACTTATGACTTTAATCATTAACCGTTGGGCGGCCTAGCATAGCAATAAATAGTACTTGACTATTGTTATGCGTAAACTACTTGCTTTGTCGCATACTATATATAATCATACTATTGGGGAGACTACTATACATATATACTAGATATCCCATGATTCTCGGATATCATTTCTACTCTAAAGGTTTGATTTTGGGTGACATTTGTACATAACTTGGACACTAAATTGTAGGCAGTATAACACGTGAATTGCGAAACTCTTTTTCTACTATATGTATTCAAACAGGGTATGCTCACCAATACATTTTTGTATTGACAAATTATTTTCGTACATGTTTCAGGTTGTTCTGGCATCACTTTTAAGCTTATGGAACTTAGATTTAGATTTGAGATTTACTGTATTTTCAGTCGTTGTATTTTGAATCTCATTTCAATGTAATAAAATATTTAATCAATGTATTCAAAGTTACACTTTAGTACCATGAGCTATTGAACAATCGTCACTACGTGACACCTCGATGTTTCCGCCATCGGTTGGGGTGTTACAGATTGGTATCAGAGCCATGGTTATAGGGAATTAGGTTATTAGAATGCCTTTTAGCCTAGTCTATAACTAAACTTACTTTCACGAGTCCTCTCGTTTATATTTCTATTATTTCTTATATTTTCTTTCAAGATATTTTCGTTATGATTATTTCTCGTTATTCTTTTGATATTTTGCTTGGCGAAGAAGACACTCGTATTTCACAAACGAAATGATATCATCAAGTTAGGAGTGGTATCCATACCTTGGTGATTAGTTTCACTCCTCTATATGTTATTTATCTTAGGAATATATCTTTGAGATAGGAGTGACATCCACACCTCAAAGAGTATTTCCTTCAAAAAGGAACTTAACCACTAAGCTGGGAGTGATATCCTTAACTTAGTGATTGGTTTCATTCCACAATCGTTTTCAATTTTGAAATACATCTTTGAATTAGGAGTGAAATCCACATCTCAGGGATCTATTTCTGCATCTCGTTTTTAATCTCGCTAAAGTTTTGGAATTTACTAGTGATGGGGCACGTGCAATCTAGAAGGGTGAGCGCCTGTATCCTGAGTTTTCTGTCTAGGCCTGGAATTTCGCATAAATCCCAATCAGACGAGGGACCCGTATGCCGACCTGGGAACTCTCGGGATGAGCATTCACTTATAGGCTAAAGTACGCCCCCATAAGTCACTAATAACGTTTCAATTACTTTAGTTAGTCAAAGTTTTCTATGGAAACAATCTCAATGTTTTATAATATTGTTTATGAATTGTTGAATTTTCTTAAATATTGGTAATCTATTCGTATTACATACGTTGATTTTTATCATTCACGTCATTTTAAATCATGGTCTTTTAAACACATTAGATTTACAAATACTTCATGAAATGGTTTCATTTTGTTTTTTTACAAACTTGTATTGCATATTTTAAAGGTCAAATGTAAACCTTTTGTTTTCATATGACATATCCAATATATGTTTTCGGGAGAAATTTGCAACTAATAATAAGCCTTATAACATTTTTCAAACTCGACCTCACACATGAAAATGTGGATTTACGCAGATTTTTCAAATGAACCTGTCAGTAGACTATACGTCTGTTTTGCGTACTCTCATTTGCGTAAATTTTATTACTTTATTCTTGCACCACTTTATTCATAGTTATTTTTAACATGTTATTTGTGATTATTTTATTTGCAAGAGTTCAACTCGTTTACTTTCATTTTGTGCAATTGAGCGATTTACTCGATTTATATTATACTATTCATTCAATCGAAATTTTATGCTATACTTATATACTTACATGAACGCACATTTGGTATGTATATTTTACATCCTATTTTGAGCAAAACCATGTTATACTTACATTATTTTGTTCATCATCATGGCCAATGAACATACTAGTTGATAACGTGTATGAGATCTAAGCCAGTGCCCACGTACGACTCGGGTTAGAATATTCCAACCCGAGGGGAACGGTGAAATTCTCAGAGTTTATCAATCTGGGTGTTTAGAGCCTAACGATGTGAACAGAAATTTACGGTTAAAGGGTAAACCCGAAAGGGAAGGACCTCTAACTATGTCATGACTGAACATTATTTCATTACAGTAGATATTACATATTGGTTGCACGCATTTATTTCATGTTAGGGTTATGGAAAAGCATAACACCCTAGTGTAAGGTAAATTGATGATTACGGTCCGGAACGCAATCATGGGTTTACAGGTACATGAGGGTGGTGTGTAATTCTATTTAGGCTGTTGGTAGACAATCAGTACGAGACCAATGTAACGGGAGTGTGGTGGGTCAGCTGCGGTACACCCTATATATAAGCATAAACGATACTGCGGGAGCGGACTAGGAGTCTGACCAAGAACCTACCCATTACTACCTCTTCATTAGATCATTGACTAATTGCTAGCATTTTCGATAAGAACGTTCTTACACGAGCTTTAATTCGTCTTCCTAGAGTCTTTCTCCTAACCACCTCTACAGAAAACGCAAATCTTGTATACTCTTACACACCCTGTTGGTCGAAATCTTGTTGCATACCCCAATAAGTTTGGTCAGAAATCTTTCTAAAGTTGGGAGACTACCTTCATTAGTGCATTTTCCCGCACCAGTTACACATTATCAAAACGTTTCTCATTTAAACTCCCAACTTTCTAACTTAGGTTAACTTTCAAAGATTTTGAAACTCTTACTTTGGATATTAGACAACTATTTTAAATCTGGTCAAATCATAAATGATGAATATTTTTTTAACCCACTTGACTTTTACAACGCCTTTTGGTTTCATAGTAACCTCCACTTGAAAGAAATTTCGAGACGAAATTTTCTAAAGTAGGGGAGACTGTGACATCCGTCACCCTCGTCTTTTATCTAACTGACAATAATAGCCCTTCAGATATTTCCATTATAGTCCCTGTAAGTTTCGTCGTTTTTAAATTTAATTTTAGAGCGAACTAAAATTTTATCAATTATATTTATTATGAATCGGGTATAAGTTTTAATCAAATGCACGTTTTGAAAGCGTTAGTCGGATTGGTTTTATAAAAAAAAATGTGTTTAAATCTAACTTAGTTAAACTTGGTTAAGTTTTATTAAGGAAAACTAACCAAGTTAAATATAAAACAAACTTAGTTAATATTCAGGGGCCAGTTCTGCCAATAATAAAAACTTTTAAAATGTTTTTTTCCCTCCCCTCTTGATCTCGTTTATTTCCGGCAGAAGCCATGGTCGGAGCCGGCGAGTCACTGGCAAACTTCCGGCAAGGCATAAATCAAGTTTTGAAGGCGTTACATGATGGTAATTGTGTTTCTATATGTTTCTAATATTAACTTCAGCGTATTCCAATCATAAAACCGAGTTGTAAATGTGGTTTAATCGCATTTAAGTTGAAATCGTCGATGGTTTGTTATCAAGTCCAAACGCGTTTATCATTGAACATATATATATATAACCTTTACTAATTTTTTCTGCATCACTACACAGGCTGAACCACAAAAAAACCAAGCGTAATCGAGTTCAGAAGCTGTGAAATCGATCTCTTTATGATCGAGTTTATCATCTTCTTGTTCGACCTTGAAACGCAATGTAAGTCCGCTTTTCTTATGTCGTTTTAATCCTCACTCGATTTCGATTGAAAGCCCCATGATTCCAGAGGTTATTGTTGTCTGGATCGGATTTATTAATCTAGGTTAGGGGTTAGGGTTTTGGTCTAGTTGAATGGGGAAGAAGATGAAGTGTGGATAGTTTATAAATATAATTAATATTCAAAATCATCAACATGTAAAGGCTTGGTCTAGTGGTTTGTAGTTTGCCTTGTGTGTGGGTATGACTGAGTTCGAGTCCCATGACCCACGATTTTGTTTCTTTCAGATTTTTTTTAATTTTTTTATTTTGTGATTTATATTATTTATATAAATACATTTATCTTAGAATATTCATATTAAATTCATTTTTGCTCCAAAAACTATGAAAATTTAGGTGTAGCTTCTTGACACCCTAAAGAAAATTATCACACTTTTATTTTTTTGGAAAATGTCTTATTTTTATATTTTTATTGGTTTAATTTGTTTTAATCATATTTAATTGATTAAAAATTCATTTTTAATTATTTTAATCTCAAACTTTTTGCGGAATCATTTCTCATCAGCATGAACTGAAATAAAAATTGTTGGTTCAGAAAATATTTATTTTTACTGATTTTCCTATTTTTAATCATTAAACATGATTTAATCTCATTAAATCAGTTTTAAATATAAATAAGTTTATAAAAAATTATGGGAAAATTATTTTCATTTATTTACATCAAAAAGTATTAATTTTCTATAAAAATAATATTTTTGGATCATACCTTGTATTTTTAGTCTTATTTACGTTTAATTAGACATAATTAAACATTTATTTATTTATACTATTTAACATCTATTTTATAAATACTTTTCTTATAAAATAGAAATAGTCTCATGTTGAAAGTCTTTATTATCATTTGTTTGGATCATTTCATAATTATTTATTCAAATATTTATGATTATTGTATTTATATACACTAGTTTAGTTAAAGTAATTAATTAAATTACTTTGTCTTAATTAGTCAAACTTATTTTTATTAAAATATTCAATTGGTAATAATTATATTACCTAAATTCTAATTACGAACTTTAGTATATTATTTTTAATATACAACTTTTATAGTAATTCAACTTATCATAAAAAACTCTAACTCCCCAAATCGACTTAGCAAACCCTAATGCCTTAGACCCTAGATACCTTAGACTTTTAGACTTTTCCCTTATTAGTATTCTTAAACTTTATAGGTTGAATTCCTCGGAATTCCCATTACTTAGCTCATGACCGCTTAAGTTGGATTTTGATCGCTTTCGCAAACTGTGAGTATATCTTTTCCCTTTTTCATGTTTTACACTTTTGGGGTGGCTCATGTACGCTTATTACTTCACACACTTAATCATGCTTTAATCTATATTCACAATCGCAATTCTTGTATGTGTTTTACTTGTTGATTCGCTGATAGTGTGTTTATAACCGTGGTCGTGGTAGTGGTGGGTGGTGGTGGTGGTGGTGGATGGTGGTGGACCGTTGTGGTGGTAGTGGTGGGTGGTGGTGGACTGTGGTGGTAGTGGTGGTGGGTGGTGGACTGTGGTAGTGGTGGACCGTGGACCGTGGTGGTAGACGGTAGTGGTGGTGGACGGTGGTGGGTCGTGGGTCGTGGTGGTAGGTGGGTCGTGGTGGTAGGTGGGTCGTGGTGGTGGTGGACCGTCATGGTGGTGGTGGACCGTGGTGGACGGTGGTGGTGGACGGTGGTGGTGGATGGTGGTGGTGGTGGACCGTGGTGGTGGTGGACGGTGGTGGTGGGTAGTGGTGGACCGTGGTGGTAGTGGTGGTGGGTGGTAGGTGGGTCGTGGTGGTGGTGGACCGTCACGGTGGTGGTGGTGGACTGTCGTGGGGGTGGACGATGGTAGTGGTGGATGGTGGTGGTGGACCATGGTGGTGGTGGATTGTAACACCCCAACCGATGGCGGAAACATCGGGATGTCACGTAATGATGATTGTTCAGTAGCTCATGGTGGATAATAGATTCCATTAAATGATTTATATGAATTACATACAATAGTTCTAGAATTTGTACATCAAATTGGATAAAACTATACACATATCTTCAAGCATCAATTCAAATCTTCAAGCAAATAGAACCTGAAACATGTTAAGTTGAAAATGTTTTGGGTCAACAAAAGTTGGTGAGAATTACATAGGTTTTTGATAATTGAGTAAAAATGATGTGCAATTCATGTGTCATGTCAATCTAGTCCATATGTGAGAACATACTAGAAATAAATCGAGTGCATAATCAACCCTGATGACTGTTATAAAATGATACATACCATACGCTCATGGTCCAATTGAATATGTTATACGATAACAAACACCCACGCTACCTTTGTAGGAGGCACGTATCCGGGTGGGATTGTCAGTCCAATAGATCTATCAATGTTTACCGCCGGCTTGTACGGAGTTAATGATTATGCTAGAATGGTGCTTACTCTAATCATGCTCAAGACATAATGCAACATAGAAAACACATAGACACATTGATGATTGAATTGCATAAATGATGTTGTAACATGTTTCACCCCAAAAATGGTGATAAATAGAAAAGGGGCTATGTAAAACTCACCTTGGTAAAATGTTATATCTGTTGAGAAATTTGGATAATTGTGTTGACCAAATGTATCAAGTATCAACCTAAAATGAGGTAATAAATATGTCTAAGTCTATCAAGTCTTCAAATGTATAAGTTCTAGGGCTTCGAATTGGGGATAAACGCTCGTTTGATTATTATTAAAAATGTTTGATAATTGAGGGAATATTAGTAAATAATTAACCAAAAATCTTTTTATAAATGTTAAATCTAGGATGGTCACAAGAATGTGTTTAAAGTATAAAAATAATTTTTATAAAATTATTTTCTTAAAAATAGATTATTAAATCTATTTATTATAAATTGTCAAACTTTATCTTTAATAATTTAAAAATACTAAAATTAAAGAATTATAAGTTTAAAAATTATATTTCTGTTCTAAATGATCAGAAATAATTTGTAAAAAAATTTTGGTGCAAAAACATTAAAAATTGGATTTATTATGATTTAATTATGATTAAAACTAACAAAAATTGATTAAAAATATTAAATAAATGATTTTTCTGAAATAAAAATCATTTCAGGAAAGTTTATTGTTATATAAACTTAGAATAATTTTTGTAGAAATTAATAAGATCGTTTTGATATTTTAATGGAATTTTATAAATATAATAGAATAAAATTGATTTAATTATTAAATATATTAAATAAATGAATTTTTGAAAACTAAAAATTGTAGGTGAAGCATTTATATCAGATTAACACAAGATAATTTTTGTAGAATTTTTAAAAAGATTTTAACAATTAAAAACGAATTTACAAAATTTAATGTATTATATATAATTACTTGTAAAAAAATGAAAAAGAGGACAAAAATGGGAGCAGCTGCTGGGACTCGAACTAGGGTCTCCAGCCGGTCTGAATCTTAAGACCAACAAGGAACCATCTGAGCTACGAAGCTTTTTGATGTTTGTTTTTATTTCGAAAACCTTTTAAACAATACCAACGTATGTCATCTTCCCCAATATAATACATAAGAACCCTAGAATTTGCAATTGATTGAATCACACAAGGTTAACCCAATTAATCATGGGGTAAACGTTGTGTGTTGGCCGATCATTAAAACCCACAAAAGAAATTACACTTACAGACTCGTTTGGTGTTGGATTGCTTCGGTCAAACGCGTAGTCAAAACTCGAGTATAATTCAAGATCAGAGGATAATTGGGATGAATTGGAGGTTTAGAAAGATCAAATGGCGAGTTGTGACTGCTCGCAAATGATCAATTTATAGTTTAAATCACTGGATCGAAGTATGGTAAGGATTGACCAATATTCAATACCATACGCGTAATTGGTTATTTTAGGTATCAATTGATTGGTAAAAATCGTGTTGCTGAGTCAACATAGGCCGAAAATCACTAAAACATACCATGTATGTGTGTGATTGCTAGATCAAAGGATGGAAGAAAAAAAAAAATTAATTGCTGCTGCTGCTGTTTTTGCGAACAAGGAGAAAGGGAAAAGGAAGCAGTCATGTGTGTATTTATATAAGGTGATCTGGATTCAAAACAAGATTGATCTGTGGCTCGTGTGGTTGGTGCGTGTGGGTGTGGGCAAAAGGTCTCCGGTTCGATTCCAGTGTGCAGCAACCCCTTTTTTTTGTTTCTTTTTCCTTCCCAGCGAGATGGGCCTGAGGGCTGAAATGTTTGGGCCGGGTTTCTGGGCTTGGGCTATTTTTGTGGGTTACAGTATATATAGGAAGAGAGGGGGTTTGGGCTTAGGCTATGGTGGTTGGGTTGTTTGAGTCAGATTCGCGGGTGTATTGTTTCTAACATTTTTTTTTTTTACATTATAATCATATATATGTATATATATATATCTAAGGTGTGTGGTCGGGAGATAAGACTTAGGCACATTGTGAAAATAATATGCGTATTAAACTTTGGAAATTTTTGCGATGTTACAGTCTCCCCTACTTTTAGGAACTTCGTCCCGAAGTTAAGAGAAACACTAGGTTTACAATTGGTCAACTACCGGAAACCTTGATAAAATTTCACACTACCTTAACGTACCTGTAAATTCATGATTACGTTCCGGACCGTAATTACCAATTTACCTTACATTAGGGTTTTGCATCCTTTTATGACTTTACCGATTGCTGAGTAGGTCTGATAGTCTCCACCAGTCGTTGAGCAGGTGGTAGGGCCTCTCCCGACTGTTGGAAAGACATGATGACCTCTACCAATCGTTAAGTAGATTGTTTGGTAGTCAACTATTTGTTGTACAAGTAAGCACGTATGATCATAGATATAGCAATTAGTTCATATTAAAGCAAGCATGCACACAGATGTTATAATAATACTTGAATTTATTACTTGAATCCAAAAAGTGTCAATACATAGATTTAAAGGTAGACAACATTTAAATGGTGGGACTTGCTGTTAAGTAGCTGGAGGGTCTTGATCTCGGTTTAGTTTAGGGCATCGGTTACGGTAGTGATTTGGGTCCCCACATTCATAGCATTGACCATAGTTGTATCGATTAGGATCATTAGCCTGAGCAGGGTTGGTGGGTTGATTGGCATTAGGGTTTGGGGTCTCGCGACATGTGTTGACCAGATGGCCATACCTACCACAATTGGTGCACACGCGACATGCTGAAACAGTGGGATGATGTCGATTGCATGTGTTACACAATGGAAAGTTTCTTGTATAAGGCTTCTTGTTAGAGGCTTGTGTAGTGAGGTTTACATTAGGATTCCTGGTCTTACGCTTCTGGTTCTTGGTAGTTACTACGGCTAAGGTTCCGTTCTTTATGTGAATTCCATCGCCATTTCTATTTCCATTGCCGTTCCCATTCATTGGGATGACTTGAGTCAACAAGTTAGAAACCAGAGTTGTGATTTGTTGCGCCAATTGTTGGGAAATAATCGCAGCTAGTTGGGCATCACCTCCATTGTTGTGGTTAGTGTTGTGGTTGGGATTGTGGTTGCTGCTCTCTTCTTCATGATTGTCACCACTGTTAATGCGAGTGTTGTGGTGTGGAGACATGATCTGTAAGGGACACAATGAAGTCTCAATGAGGCATGAAATGAATGAGGTAATATAAGGAATGTAATCATTTATTCATTAATTAAAACGAATAAACGAAAACGTTGACTTATCAAAGATTCCAAATTCTAATAACATATGAAGACATGCTTTAGCCTATAAGTGAACACTCATCCCGAGAATTCCCAGGTAGGCATCCGGGTCCCTCGTAAGATTGGGATATATGCGCAATGCCAGCCTAGACAGAAGACTCAGAATACAGGCGTTCACCCTTCCAGATTGCACGTGTTCGTTATTAAGATCTAGAACTTCGACGAGATCTCAAGGGGGTTCAGGTTAAACCTGAGGATTTTGCCTTATAAGTCTAAGAGTGAATCCGGTGATGGAGAGCAACCTTCTTGTAGGGATGATAGTAGAGATAAGAAGTTGGAGGGAGAAAGAGTGTAGCAAGTAAAAGGAGCAAGTACTGATTAAATCCTATGGTTATAGACTAGATTATTTTTCTAATAACCTAATTCCCTATAACCATGGCTCTGATACCAATCTGTAACACCCCAACCGATGGCGGAAACATCGGGATGTCACGTAATGATGATTGTTCAGTAGCTCATGGTGGATAATAGATTCCATTAAATGATTTATATGAATTACATACAATAGTTCTAGAATTTGTACATCAAATTGGATAAAACTATACACATATCTTCAAGCATCAATTCAAATCTTCAAGCAAATAGAACCTGAAACATGTTAAGTTGAAAATGTTTTGGGTCAACAAAAGTTGGTGATAATTACATAGGTTTTTGATAATTGAGTAAAAATGATGTGCAATTCATGTGTCATGTCAATCTAGTCCATATGTGAGAACATACTAGAAATAAATCGAGTGCATAATCAACCCTGGTGACTGTTATAAAATGATACATACCATACGCTCATGGTCCAATTGAATATGTTATACGATAACAAACACCCACGCTACCTTTGTAGGAGGCACGTATCCGGGTGGGATTGTCAGTCCAATAGATCTATCAATGTTTACCGCCGGCTTGTACGGAGTTAATGATTATGCTAGAATGGTGCTTACTCTAATCATGCTCAAGACATAATGCAACATAGAAAACACATAGACACATTGATGATTGAATTGCATAAATGATGTTGTAACATGTTTCACCCCAAAAATGGTGATAAATAGAAAAGGGGCTATGTAAAACTCACCTTGGTAAAATGTTATATCTGTTGAGAAATTTGGATAATTGTGTTGACCAAATGTATCGAGTATCAACCTAAAATGAGGTAATAAATATGTCTAAGTCTATCAAGTCTTCAAATGTATAAGTTCTAGGGCTTCGAATTGGGGATAAACGCTCGTTTGATTATTATTAAAAATGTTTGATAATTGAGGGAATATTAGTAAATAATTAACCAAAAATCTTTTTATAAATGTTAAATCTAGGATGGTCACAAGAATGTGTTTAAAGTATAAAAATAATTTTTATAAAATTATTTTCTTAAAAATAGATTATTAAATCTATTTATTATAAATTGTCAAACTTTAACTTTAATAATTTAAAAATACTAAAATTAAAGAATTATAAGTTTAAAAATTATATTTCTGTTCTAAATGATCAGAAATAATTTGTAAAAAAATTTTGGTGCAAAAACATTAAAAATTGGATTTATTATGATTTAATTATGATTAAAACTAACAAAAATTGATTAAAAATATTAAATAAATGATTTTTCTGAAATAAAAATCATTTCAGGAAAGTTTATTGTTATATAAACTTAGAATAATTTTTGTAGAAATTAATAAGATCGTTTTGATATTTTAATGGAATTTTATAAATATAATAGAATAAAATTGATTTAATTATTAAATATATTAAATAAATGAATTTTTGAAAACTAAAAATTGTAGGTGAAGCATTTATATCAGATTAACACAAGATAATTTTTGTAGAATTTTTAAAAAGATTTTAACAATTAAAAACGAATTTACAAAATTTAATGTATTATATATAATTACTTGTAAAAAAATGAAAAAGAGGACAAAAATGGGAGCAGCTGCTGGGACTCGAACTAGGGTCTCCAGCCGGTCTGAATCTTAAGACCAACAAGGAACCATCTGAGCTACGAAGCTTTTTGATGTTTGTTTTTATTTCGAAAACCTTTTAAACAATACCAACGTATGTCATCTTCCCCAATATAATACATAAGAACCCTAGAATTTGCAATTGATTGAATCACACAACGTTAACCCAATTAATCATGGGGTAAACGTTGTGTGTTGGCCGATCATTAAAACCCACAAAAGAAATTACACTTACAGACTCGTTTGGTGTTGGATTGCTTCGGTCAAACGCGTAGTCAAAACTCGAGTATAATTCAAGATCAGAGGATAATTGGGATGAATTGGAGGTTTAGAAAGATCAAATGGCGAGTTGTGACTGCTCGCAAATGATCAATTTATAGTTTAAATCACTGGATCGAAGTATGGTAAGGATTGACCAATATTCAATACCATACGCGTAATTGGTTATTTTAGGTATCAATTGATTGGTAAAAATCGTGTTGCTGAGTCAACATAGGCCGAAAATCACTAAAACATACCATGTATGTGTGTGATTGCTAGATCAAAGGATGGAAGAAAAAAAAAATTAATTGCTGCTGCTGCTGTTTTTGCGAACAAGGAGAAAGGGAAAAGGAAGCAGTCATGTGTGTATTTATATAAGGTGATCTGGATTCAAAACAAGATTGATCTGTGGCTCGTGTGGTTGGTGCGTGTGGGTGTGGGCAAAAGGTCTCCGGTTCGATTCCAGTGTGCAGCAACCCCTTTTTTTTGTTTCTTTTTCCTTCCCAGCGAGATGGGCCTGAGGGCTGAAATGTTTGGGCCGGGTTTCTGGGCTTGGGCTATTTTTGTGGGTTACAGTATATATAGGAAGAGAGGGGGTTTGGGCTTAGGCTATGGTGGTTGGGTTGTTTGAGTCAGATTCGCGGGTGTATTGTTTCTAACATTTTTTTTTTTACATTATAATCATATATATGTGTATATATATATCTAAGGTGTGTGGTCGGGAGATAAGACTTAGGCACATTGTGAAAATAATATGCGTATTAAACTTTGGAAATTTTTGCGATGTTACATGGATGGTGATGGTGGTGGTGGGTGAGGAGAAGAGAAGAGGAGAAGACCTTTGAAGACCTTAGAAGACATTGGAACAAGTTTGCACCAAGAAGAGGTCAGGAAGACCTTTTTGAGTGAAAGGTCTTCCAAAAATCAAACAATCTGCAAACCCCAAACGTCTGCGCGCGTCTGCACGGCGCAGACAAAAGAGGCTAGAAGTGCTTCTGAGCAAAAAACAAACAGCCCCTTACTATTTACTATTTGCACATTCTTCTTCACCAACCTACCTCATCTTCCTCCTACTTTGTAAGTTGTAAGTATCCACAGACCAGAAACAAAAATCCAATAAACCTTCCACCTTTGCTTCTAGGATAAAATTAGGGAAGCCGAAGACCCACCTCAACCTAATGAAGTTCCGTTATTGCATATATATATATATATAATATTTTGGCCCCTCAAAAAGACGGGTCTCGACTGGGGTGCGGCTCGCCCACCCCAGGGCCGGCTCTGACTATGATCTATCATATAAACTAGTTGGTTGCCGTGTTGCGCGTTACGCAGCTGTTGAGCATGTTTGTCACTGAATAGAGTTATCAAAAAATGTTGTTGAGTGTATGATGTGAATGTAAAAGATTGTTACAGAATGGTGTTGTTGGTTAAACACTTGTAGGATCGACTTTCGGGTCACCCGGCAATCACGAGCTTTACTATTCAGAGTGCGGAATCCTCTGAAAAGGTTCGGATAACAAAAACGACAATGAAACTATGATAAATAAAGCATCAACACACACAAAATACGGTTAAAAGGTTGGGGAATGTGTGAGGTGACAACTTGATGATTAGGTCAATGATTGGAAGCTTTTATACGTGTTCTACTCGTCTAGGACCTTAGACACGAGTAGAAGGCATTACACACGAGTAGGATTTTGTACTCGTCCAAAACTGCCAAATATCACACGAGTAGAAAGTCTACTCGTCCAAAGCAGTCTCTACTCGTGGATTACTTCCAAACAAGCCAAAACGACTTCCAAACACACCTAAACACCCTAAACGTTGTCCAAACATCGTCTATACTAGCCTAGAGACATCATGTACTAACAACACTTTTGTTATATATGTTTGGTCAAAACAGAAAAGAACAGCAGGCGCTAAACAGTAGTTGCAGCAGCATAAAGAAAAGTCATAGTAAACAAAGGCGCTAAAGTTAGGATACCAACATTCATAAGTTAGGATACCAACATTTACACTAAACAAAAGGCGCTACGCGTATTCAGCAGCATGATCAGAACCTAAAGAACCTAGGATACCAATATTCATAGCGTGCAACTGTTGAGCATGGTTGTCACCGAATAGAGATATCAAAAAATGTTGTTGCTTAAACGCTTTTGTTATATATGTTTTGTGAAAACAGAAAAGAGCAACAGGCGCTAGACAGTACTTCCAGCAGCATAAAGAAAATTCATAGTAAACAAAGGCGCTAAAATTAGGATACCGACATTCATGA
Source organism: Ambrosia trifida (assembly GCA_028751855.1). Classification (NCBI taxonomy): domain Eukaryota; kingdom Viridiplantae; phylum Streptophyta; class Magnoliopsida; order Asterales; family Asteraceae; genus Ambrosia; species Ambrosia trifida. The sequence goes on from CM054129.1 coordinate 6,825,183, forward strand.
GCAGAACATAAAGGCGCAAGGCGCTAAAGTTAAGTGAAACGATAGTTATAAACATCCATGATAAAAGAAGGCAACGTTGTTGTTTTGCTGCGTGTATTCAACAGCATGATTAGAACCTAAAGAACCTAGGATACCAACATTCATACTAAACAAATGACGCTAAGTTTAAGCGATACGCATTATCTGTAAATAACAAATCTGCAGAAGAGACCATAGAGAGGTCAGGACAGCAACATCCATGATAAACAAAAAAAGGCAACGTGGTTGTTATGTTGTGCGTATTCTGCTATCAGTGGCCGGTCTTTTGGCAGGATTTTCAGGTTCTGTTATTAAAAAAAGGTTGTTAATAATTTTTTTTGTTGTGATAATGGGAGGTGGGAAAATGTTTTATACCTTCTTTGTCAAACAATTCGCGTCTTGCACTTGCATCTTTTTTTTTCTCGTTCACAGAAGAGCTGGTAGAAGCAGGAGTGATTGGCGCTGGAGTTGATACGTCTGGATTGGCGCTGCTGGAAGTGATGTCAGTTGTTTTATCTTGCTGGAGGAAAATGGCGTTATTGACTGAATATGATGTTAAAGCCGTACGATCATCCCTAACCGCTCTGATTGTAAACTGGACTGGCTTAGCTGTAATTTTGTTGCGTATAGCTGTTCGAGCAGCAGCGTTGGTGAACATTTCCTTGCATGGGATCTTCGACAATTGTGTGGCTACCTTGTCAAACACAGTCACCTCCAAGAAATTTGTTTTATCATCAATGGTAATAGGAATGCGGTACCTGGATTACACACATTAGTCAACTGTTTTGTCAAATCAATTGTAACAATATGTGAGAAATCAGTTTGTATTTATGCATCAATATACGAAGAATCAGGGCCGGCCCTTAAGGGGTGCGGGGAGGACTCCCGGGCCCAATTTCTTGGGGGCACATTGACCCTTTGGGAATCCAAGTTTTCTTAACAGTGATGTCCTTAATTCAATGGATTTTTGTATGTTTGAGCCCCAAAATTGTTAATCAAGTATTAATCAATCAAAGTGAAGGGTATTTTATATAAAACAAAAAATAAAGAAATGTTGAGAGAGGTTAAGAATTAAAGAAGAAAATGAAATGGTTTGAGAAAAAATTGCAGGTTTATTAATTAGTGTAAGACCAGAAAGGACGAAGAAGATAGAATGAAGAGGGCTCACACTTAATTGCCAAACTTTCACTCATTTATATTTGTTATGAAAAAAAATTGCAGGTTTTTAACTTTTATTTTTGTTATGAAACAATTTTTTTTTTAATTTTCAAACTTTCACCCATTTATATTTTCATTGTGGGATTCGAACTCCCAACCTACTGGGAAATAAAATTTGATCCATTAATTTGATATGACTTTAATCGTAGCTTAAAAAATAGTGTACATTATTTATTTCGTTAAGGCCTAAAGGTAAGGCTAAAGGGCACGACTTTTGCAGCTCGGCCCGGGCACCCAAATTTTCAGGGCCGACCCTACGAGGAATGGCATTTAGATATGATTTTCATTGTTGTTGTACATGTAATCTAGTAAAATAATGTAATGCAGGCCTAAATTTGTTTTGTATTATAAAAAAAATCTGTTTTAGGAAAACAATTGTTACCAACCTGTAAACAAAAGGTTCTGAATACAACAACAAAAACAAAACAGTATAAAAAGAAGTTGCTTACATAAAGTTTGTGTCTTCTAGATTTCCATGATGTCGACAAAACCATTTGTCATACGCCGGATGACTTTTTCCTTGACATTTAAGGCATTTGGTGTAGTACCTGTCTTGTCAATATGAGCCTGTGTGATTGACCCATTAACAACAAAGTTTCTGCTCTGCAATAGACAGGGAAAAACAGTTAACTTGGGGTGATATCTATTGGACAAATAAGTCAAACCGACGTACTGTGACTGCATTGTTTGGCATTTGTTTCAGCTCGATAATGGAAGTGGTGTTTTCTATTGGTGGACTGACAACAGGTTTTGAAAGATCCACTTTGGCAAACCTGTAAGAAAAAAAGATAATTTGGGGGAAGTTTTTAATAGGAAAAAATAATCAGAAATAAGCAACAACAACTAACATTGTTTTTAGCATTTCGGTTTCCATGATTTCGGGTTCTAGGTAGGTGTATGTTGCCCTGGTTATTTGTATTAGCCGATTAGAAGTATATTATTATTATGTTTATTATTATTGATAGGGATATCTCTTGTATAGGGAAAAGATTATGTTTCCATATTTATAGCTAGGGTTTGTTATGCTTGTAATCCCTATATAAAGGGCACCTCTTTATGTTAATAACACATCAGAGAATTATCCCACATTCATAAACTTTCATGGTATCAGAGCTACGGTTCTGATTACCCTAGCTCTTTCCCTCTTCCTCTTTTTCGCAGCCCTATCATCTTTCTTCTGTCATCTGCAGGCTTCGGCCACTTCATTACAGCAGCCTCACCATGACTAAACCCGACGAGCCCCATTCATCAGCCACGAAACAGCCTTCCCTTCACCCTGCCTATTCTGTTACCAACATCAATGCCAAAATCCGAACCCTAGATGGTACAAATATCACTTATTCCAATTGGGTGAAGCTGTTCCATCTCCATGTTCAGGCATACAAGGTAGCGAATCACATTGATGGCAGCCCAGCACCCGCTCCAACTGATCCGGATTTCGAGTTATGGAAGGAACTCGATGCTCTTGTGATGCACTGGATTTTCAGCACTGTGTCAGATAGCATCCTGAAACGGGTTATTGTCAACACCACTACGGCACGCGAGGCATGGATAAAGCTTGAAAAACAATATCTCAGCAACAAAAAGGCGAGAGCAGCAGCCCTAGAAACCCTCTTCTGCAACCTCACCCTCAACGCCTGCTCTTCATTGGATGATTATTGTCAGCAGCTTCAAGGATTAGCCAGTCAGTTAGCAGATGTCGACCACCCGATCAGCGATTCTCGCTTGGTTTTGCAGCTGGTTCGGGGTCTCCCTTCGGAGTACAACACTACCGCATCGTTTATCAACAATCGGGATGCAGATTGGGATCTCGCAGTCAGCCTGTTAAACGATGAACAGATTCGTCTGGAAGCTCAAAAAGGGTCCTCTTCGGTTCTGTTGGCAGCCACGCCACCCGCCCCCGTTACTCCCTCATCTAACCCCACGGATACTGCCAACACAGATTCACAACCTCCTCGTGATCGTGGCGGCTACCGGGGCAGGGGACGCGGCCGGTCTTCTCGTGGAGGCCGTGGACGTGGCAGTTCCAACCGCAGCTATTATTATGGTCCAGCAACTTATTCTCCACAGCAGCCCACGTATCCGCCTTGGGCCGGGTGGACTCCTCCACCTTGCCCATATCCCACTCAACAAAATTGGAAGCCCAATTTGCAGCAGCAGCAGCCCACGCAATCTGCTTCTCAGGCCCATTATATGGGCTATTCTGGACCAGCAGCATATGGCCAGTACTCAGCCCCTAACTACGGCCCGCCACCCACAGGGTATGATGCACTCAGCCCTTCTGACTTAAGTGCTGCTTTTGCTAACATGCAGGTCAACCAACAAAACTCATCCTGGCAGCAGGATATCATGGACACTGGAGCTGAGCAACATGTGACCCGTGAGCAAGGTAAAATTATTATCCCTAATTCGTCTACTGTACGCAGTTCAATTCTTGTCGGTAGTGGTCATTGTGTTCCAATTAAGGGGACTGGCACGGGTTTTCACACCTTACCAAACCGAACCTATATACTTCCCAATATCCTTTACAGCCCCCACATCATTAGAAACTTAATTTCCGTACGCCGTTTTTCTCGTGATAATAATGTGTCGATAGAATTTGACCCATTTGGTTTTTCTTTGAAGGATTTCGCCACTAGGAGGCTCCTTTCTCGACACAATAGCACCGGGGACTTGTATCCATTCACACCACCTCAACTGCCGCCTCAAGCCTGCTTCATCACCTCTACCTCATTACCATGGCATGATCGTCTGGGCCACCCAGGCGCTCAAGTCTTAGATATTTTAAGTCGTACTTTCAATTTTTCATGTAATAAGAACCATAATTCTAGTCTTTGCAATTCATGTCAATTATCAAACAGTAAAAGATTGCCTTTTTCTATTTCAAATTCATTTACTTTTGCACCGTTTGACATAATTCATTGTGATTTGTGGACTTCTCCTGTAACTAGTAAATCCGGTTATAAATATTACATGGTTCTTATAGATAATTTTTCACATTTTGTGTGGGTCTACCCCCTCAAATACAAATCAGAAACCTTTCCCACCTTTTCTAAATTTCACCAACTCATTCTCACACAATTTCACAGAAAAATTAAAACCTTTCAATGCGACCTTGGCGGGGAATTTGATAACCATGCCTTTAAAAGTTTTGCCAATCACCATGGTCTCTTGTTTCGGTTTTCTTGTCCACAAACCTCCCCTCAGAATGGCCGTGCTGAACGTATGATCCGTCGTCTCAACGACATCATCCGGGCACTTCTCATTCATGCCAACCTTCCCCCGTCTTTTTGGGTTGAAGCATTACACACTGCGGCATACCTTCATAATATTCTTCCGACAAAACGGTTGAATTTTTACACCCCTTGCTTTGCCCTATATCTTCGCCACCCGGACTACGATCACTTACGCGTGTTCGGGTGCGCATGTTACCCCAACACCTCCGCCACCCAACCTCACAAGCTATTCCCCCGTGCTATCCGGTGCATCTTCCTCGGTTATCCCCCCGATTTCCGAGGCTATCGCTGTTTTGACCCTACTACTGGTAAAGTCCATATATCCCGCCATGTTACATTTGATGAGCATGTATTTCCTTACACCATCCCTCACCCAACCGGTTCCTATACCTTTTTAGATGACACTTTACCAGTAGGGTTTACCTTTCAGCGACCACCTCCTAGACCATCACCCATAGCTCCCTACCCCTTCCACTACACTCGCCGCCCAAAACCACCTACAACACACCCAACCGGCCCATCTCAGCCCAACCCAAATGCCGGCTCACCTGCACCACCTACAGCCCCTACACATACTCAGCCCACAGCACCAGCCCACCCTCCCGTTCCGCAACCAACCCAGCCCAACCAAGTTGGCCCATTACCAAATCAGCACCCAATGACTACCCGCTCCAAATCCCGAACTCAACATCAACAGTCCACGACCCTAAACACCTCCACTATCTCACCTGTCCCTACCACCTATGCCAAAGCCCTTGCCGATCCCCATTGGTCGCGTGCCATGCAGGCAGAATTTTCTGCGTTACAGGAAAACGAAACATGGGAACTCGTTCCCCGACCTACGGATCGACCAGTTATTCGTTGCATGTGGTTATTTCGTCATAAATTTCATTCTGACGGGTCCCTCGAGCGGTATAAAGCTCGTTTGGTAGTCAATGGCAATTCGCAGACAGTTGGTATAGACTGCGACGAGACCTTTAGCCCGGTTGTTAAACCGGCCACCATTCGGACTGTCTTATCATTAGCAGTCTCTAGGTCATGGCCTATTCATCAATTGGATGTTAAGAACGCTTTTTTACATGGGGAACTTAAAGAAACTGTCTTCATGCATCAGCCTCCTGCCTTTGTGGATTGCCGATTTCCCAACTTTGTGTGTCGATTAAAGAAGTCTTTATATGGGCTTAAACAGTCTCCACGGGCGTGGTATACCAGGTTTGCTAATTATATTACCACTCATGGCTTTCGCAGTAGTGAGTGTGATCACTCACTCTTTATTTTCAGACGTGATTCGGGTAACGTTGCTTATCTATTGCTTTACGTGGATGATATTGTCTTGACGGCCTCTAATGACCGATTTTTACATGAGATCATTAACATGCTATCTAGGGAGTTCGCCATGACTGATCTTGGCCGACTGCACCATTTCCTTGGTATTCAGGTTGATCATCTTAAGAATGGTATTTTTCTATCGCAGCAACAGTATGCGAAGGACATTATTGCTCGAGCCTCTATGTCTGCGTGCAAACCTTGCACCACTCCAGTTGATATCTCATCTAAGCTAAGTGCTAATGATGGCCCCAGGTTTTCTGATCCTACGTTGTACCGCAGTCTCGCAGGGGCACTACAGTATTTGACCTTTACTCGTCCGGATATTACTTATGCGGTCCAGCAAGTTTGCTTGTTTATGCACGACCCACGGGACACTCACTTTGCATTTATGAAACGTATTATCAGGTACATACAGGGTACAACTGATTATGGGATCCGGATGGTAAAATCGAATACAAATTCATTAGTTGCGTATTCAGACGCTGATTGGGGTGGTTGTCCTGACTCCCGTCGCTCCACCAGTGGGTATTGTGTGTTCTTAGGTGATAATCTCTTGTCTTGGTCTTCAAAACGTCAACCCACGGTCTCTCGGTCTAGTGCCGAGGCAGAATATCGGGGTGTCGCCAATGTTGTTGCCGAAGCTACCTGGATTCGCAACTTGTTACTAGAACTACACAATCCATTACGACAGGCGTCCATCGTCTATTGTGACAACGTTTCTGCGGTGTATCTATCAGATAATCCTGTTCAGCATCAACGCACCAAACATATAGAGATTGATATTCACTTTGTGCGGGAGAAAGTTCGAGTCGGCGATATCCGCGTGCTCCACGTTCCATCGGCTCTCCAATACGCCGACATTTTTACCAAAGGGCTTTCCAAACAACTGTTTCAGTCCTTTAGGTCCAGTTTGAGCGTTTGTCCTACACCCGCTCAAACTGCGGGGGAGTATTAGCCGATTAGAAGTATATTATTATTATGTTTATTATTATTGATAGGGATATCTCTTGTATAGGGAAAAGATTATGTTTCCATATTTATAGCTAGGGTTTGTTATGCTTGTAATCCCTATATAAAGGGCACCTCTTTATGTTAATAACACATCAGAGAATTATCCCACATTCATAAACTTTCAATTTGTAGCTGCAAGTAGGCTGAAAAAGAAACAAATGTAAGTCGTTTGATATATATATATATATATATATATATATATATATATAGGTGTGCAAGCAAAGGTAAATATATGGTCACTTGTAAGCCGTTTAGCTTTCAAACCGGTCATTGCTATGATAACAGGCACCGTTGCATTCCCTATTCGGCGACGATCAAATCTGTCTGCCCGTGTGCATGTTTCTTCCCAGGCAACAATTGTGGTATCTTGGTTGTTGTGCAAAACGGATTGTAAGGTGGTGACAAAAAGGAGTTGAAACACTAAAAACAGTCTTATGCTACCTACCTGAGATCGCGCACAGTCACAAAAACATACAACTGCTTTTTATTGTAAACTTGTCTTTGATGCTGCAGACAATACCTATGTAATCTGTATATTTCACCGGAAGTGATTTGGCAATTGTAATATGTATGTGTGCAGTAAATTTTTTATTTTCTGTGTAAAACATTACCTATGATTCCTTCAGATCGGACTTTGATTTCTGCCATGTGTCGAGTAGCAATTTCAAAGTAGTGTTTTTGTATATCAGGACAGTCAGGAACAGATGTAATTTGAGTTGTTGAGCCGAATATTATCAATGTTGGATGAATCAATGTGTTGGTATAGTTGTCAGGCTATATACAGGCATAACTTTCAAGGCGATAGCAACACTCGAGTGATAATTTTGCCTCTACTATGGTTTGATCGTCATCCTTTGCCATTGCTTGAATCCCAAACCCCTATTTATTAAACACATTGTTAGTAGACAATTTTAATAAATTTTAAACAAATGCAAGAAGAAAATGGCGCAAACTGTTAAGTTCGCCTTTTTGGCGACAACAATTTTTTGTCATACAAAATGGGTTAAGTGAAAGTCTTTAAAAAGGAACCATGAATTATTGCGCAGCCATTTGTTTTGTGTAAGTGTCTACATACATAGGCGGCTAAACTATTGTGCATTGCATGATTGTTTCAACTTTGTTGAACAGTTATGTTTCTTAGTAACAAGCTGTACACATTTGTGCAGGCTGTAGATATTTGTGTTATCTGAACACACAACTGCAGCCTCAGACCTATGTATAATGCAACTTTTTTTTTAAGTTTTAATGTCAATAATTAAACCTTAAATCAAATAATAACAGTTTAGTGCAGTTTACCCATAGCAGGTTTAAGCTACCTACATACTAACATATGACCCATATAAGCAACAGTTGAGTTAAGTGCTGAAATATCTAAACATGTAAACTGGTTACTGTGACCTGACCCGTTACTGTACCCAAACAGGTTTCTTTATCCAGCCTTAGCCTTAGTGCAAGACAAATTCGACACATGTTTAACCCGAGGCCAGATCATAAACTTCGCCTAAACTAATATACCTATTGACTCGTCTAAAACAATGAATTAAAACCTAATGATCCTTAATTAAACCACATAAGAACAGACTAATGTAACACCCGTAATTTTAATACACTTATTTATATTAGTATCTTCCAAAAGCGGTCCCATATTTTTTTTTCTATAGCGAAAGCAAATACACCAATATAATGTGATAAAACAACACCTTCAATAATTCACATTATATATTTATTTGATAAGTTGAGTAAGTTTACATAACCAGAACTTATTTAAATAACCCATGATTTATACATCCAAAAACGGGTTATAAACATATTGTTCGATCCTTCAACTAACTGAGGCTTGGCTTTACTTCTTTAATCCCATACCGGTGATTTACCTGGAAAACATTATTTAAACAACTATTAGCCATGCTAAGGGAGTTCATTTATCAACAATCTAATAATGTTTTCCAATTCCCAGTTTTAACCACACCAATCCACCATCATAATCAAGCTACGGCAAATTGTAATTTATAACATGTGATTTAAATCCTTTGCCATATTATGTTTATGCCAATTTTATCACATAACTGTGATTATTCCCCCACCACGTTATACCCGTGGCAAAATTTATCACTCTATAGTGATTTGACACCCACGTCGTTACACCCGTGGCAAAAAACCGGGATGTTACAACTAACTAATCTTTCCTGCCGAAATGCGTTTCCTTTGTTTTCCTTCCACTGGTTACACACAAACCTTAGATTAGGGTGAGAGGCGTTTTCCTTTAAACGCCATAATCCTACAACCTAGGCGTTTCTAAGTAAACGCCTACTATACTTCTTTACGCGTTTTCTTTTAAATGCCTAAAGTAATAAACGTGGAACATTTATTTTGATGAATAATGAAGATAAATTTTGTGACTTTACCTTGAATCTACGCCAAGAATTCCAATCTATGCAACCATTCTTAAATCTAGATCTAAACCAAAGAAATGTCAAAGCCTTTATCTCCATAACAACCTCTGTGACATTGATTTTCTGATACTCCAGACAACACATTCATCAACATGCATAACAATTATGTGGTCTTATTTCATAACATTAGGGTGACTATACTTCTTATGGTCATTCAAATGGATAGTTAGGGTGTTTGGAGTTGTGCTCTGAAAATGATAATCTGCTGCCTTATATCACTTTATAGTGTTACCATGAGTCATGAGTGATCTACTTTTGCTTATGTCTTATGATTAACTTATAAACATTCTTATACGGTATTTAAGTAAATTCAAATATATAATCTATTTGAACACTAAGCATTCCTGATCAAATAAGAACAATTAGCAAATCATGCTAGATTAATTTACGCGCACACGCACACTAAAAACATAAACTATACTATCAAATAATCAAGAAATTATGACAATTAGAAAGTCAATTATAAAATAAAAAGTGTGATTTCAGAAAGTAAAACAGAACAGTTGTGTTTGTAAGTTGTTAAAAACATGAATTGAAGAAACAATAAGTATCTCGGGGATTATTACTAATCACCGAGGGGTTCAACTTACGTTACTGTACGTACGTTCCTTTACCCAAACCTTTAGATCAACCCGAGAATATAATGTGAGTGAGTGTGTGCTGAATAAGTGAAGCAAGAACACAAAGATGTAAGTGGTTCGGTCAAGTTTGACCTATGTCCACTGTAAGGAGCCGAGGATATTATTGCTTGGTAAAATACAAAGAGTATAAGTAATCCTAGCTCTTAGTTACAAGTGATTGGTTTTTGATCCCTTTGAAGGGAGTTGATGTCTTCTATTTATAATGGAGGTCGTGGGCTTGGGAAGAAGCCCACGACGAGTCTTGTAATCTTTGGGCTTTGGCTCGGCCCAACTCTGCTCAGCCTCTGAGAAAGGCGGGAAAAGGACATCCACTGTAGATGACGTCAGCAGCAAGCTTACTAGTGGACACGTGGCGGCATGTGACTGGTCCTTGGCGGTATGTTGTTCTGCAGCAGCAAGGTTGACCTATCTGCCGGCGTCTGATGTGGCCTCTGGTAAAAGGTGAGCATGCCTGGTCAGAACAGTGATGGCATCATGGTGGAAGCATGGAACCAGTCACATCACTGTTGAACCTTAGTGGTTGTTGGGCAGCTACAGGCACGTGTCCTTATCCAATTGATGGTGTCAGTGATCATTGCAGGTAGATTACTGACTCTTGATCTTCCGTACATCGTACTTGGGAATGTGTGTGGTGTGAAGCAGCACGCGCGTTTGGGAGACGCGCGCGCGCGTGCTTGGCACAGATGTGTAATGTCGCTAGCCAAGTTCTTTCCGCCGAAAACTTGTTGAGGGTGTTTCCGCGGATCTTCTGTTAAGCGGGGATAGGGAGGCCGCGTCCGCCTGGATTAGGCTCCCTATCCCTTCAAGTCCCCCTAGTCTAGGGCTTCTCCTGTTCTTGATTTAAGAGGAGGTGGAGCGCTAGACTGAGTTAAAAAGTGAGTCGCGGATGATAGCTCTTCCGCTCGTGCTTTTCTTCCATCGGTTGGACGACAACGTCTTCCTCCGCGTTACGTCAAGAGTTCGCGAGCTCTGACGTTCCGTGCCTTGTCTCTGAAGAGGGAGAGCGGGGAACGTCTTTATCCGCGTTTACGTCAAGGCTCCGCTAGCCATGACGTGGCACGCCGTTTCTTGCTTTAAGTACGGTTGTATACTTGAAGTTAATGTTAGGTGGTGTATTTATTTTGTCATCAATCATTTGAATTTATGGCGCCTGGAATTCGAATGTGGATAACTCTGTGGAGAAGTTGGACAGACGTGTCAGACAGCTGTCTGACACGTTGTCTACTTTATGTCATCCAATCGTTTTGCAGGAGCCTTTTCGCCTGGTGTCAGGCGCGTGGTGACCACGCGCGTCTGTTGATTGAATGAGTGATCAGGGTAGTGCCACGTGTCTTGTCTCACGTGACTTGTGTCAGGCGTGTGGGAGGGCACGCATTTGGTATTGTAAGATTGTGAGGTTTGCTGACACGTGTCTGGGGACTAAACGGTTGCCAGCTGTGGCCATTGCACACACGCTGTCGTGGGCCGTCCGATGATGCATGTGCCACGTGTCAGCATCTCCGTTCTCCATCCGAAGAGACGCGACGGTTGCTTTTTCTTTGTGGGGCCCTCTGTCATAAATGCGATGAGTATTTATATATTGGAGGGCTTTGACAAACGGTTATGCTTTCAAATTTCTCCAAAGCCTCCCATAGTTTTCTGATCATTCTTCATCTTCTCCTTCCCACTTCTTGAAGTTTCCGAGCAATCTTCAAGTTTCCCGGTGAGTTTTCCGGCGTCGACTGAAGATTTCCTTGAAACTTCACCCACTTTCCTCCTGCTTTCCTTTCCTTTCTTTCCAATCTTACTTCCATTTCGTTGTGATGTCTGACACTTCAACCAACGTCTCTCCCACTGGTGAGATTCACCGTGATGAGTCTGAGGCCAGTAGTCAGGAGATAGAACCTGACGTTCCTGAGATAAAGGTGAAGGAGAGAAAGTTGGCGATCAACACTCCTTGTAAATGGACGGCTGCCACTTTCACCGTCTTCGGTGCCGATCATGGCATTCTTCTGGAGTGGGAGCCGGAGTTGCCTGGTCCAGGGAAGACTATCTTGACCGCCCCGGAGGGCAAGCTTGCCTTCTATGAATCCCACTTTTCCAAGTGTAGGTTCCGCTTTCCTTGCACCCGCTTCCAACTGGACACCCTGATAGAGTATGGGGTGGCGGTGTCTCAGGTTAGCGGGTTTGGAATGCTCAGGTTGGGGCACTTTGAAAACCAGTGCCAGGCCTTGGATATTGAACCGACCATTGATCGGTTCAACGTGTTTTACTTCATGGCCCGGGATGAGTCATGGTTTACTTTTAAGCCGCGGCCCAAGGTGCCTGTTATAGTTACTAAAGTTCCGAAGTCCCTTCATGGATGGAAGGACAAGTTCTTCTACTTGAAGAAAGGTGTGATTCCGGTGGCCATGCCCTGGAAAGTGGTGACGACTAGGGAGCGGGTGCCCGACCGCGAGGTGATGCGGAACTATAAGGATGAAGCCTGGTTCATCGCCCTTACAACTAATAAAACCAAGCTGGAGTTGAAGGGTTTGTTTGAAGGCACCTACAACCTGTTGGGCACCAGCCGCACCGGCATCCGCGAGGGGAAAGAGCCCTACATCGCCCAAGAAGGTATGATCTAGCGCTTTGTTTTTTGTGATAACTATAATTCTTGCTAAGTGTTTTGTTGAATGCGCAGGCGTGTCGAAGTTCGACATCTTTGAGTCCCGCGGGGCTCTTAAGCTGAAGTGGAGGCGAATCCCTGAGGGACAAGTCTCCTTTTTGGAAGACTTTGTTGGCCGGTTCTATTATCCGAACTTGGATAATCCGCCCGCTGATGTGTTGTTATACACCTCAAGTTATTTGATAGTTTTTGTACATATTTTAGTTATTTACATTGCGTTTTTAGTTAGTTTTAGAGTATATTTAGTAGTTGAGTATGTTTTAGAGTATATTAACCTCATCTTGAAATAAAGTAATAACAATAAAGATGTCAAAGCTAACCTAGATAATATTAGTGTTAAGCAATATTTATAACCTATATGTATTACATAGTGTAACTAATTTAATTTGGATATTTTATTATGGAAGTTAAATAACCATGATATGTGGTTTCATAATTGTGCAGTTTAATTTGTAAAAAGGTGAATGGCGTAGCAAAGTCAACAAGACAAGTATTGGTGCACTTCAATTTTATTCTGACGGATTACAATTTAAATTATGAGAACGAATATATTTGGGCTATGAATTGTACGTGGGGCACTAAATTTGGTTTTCAAATAAGCTTAAAGATGGGCTTGAGCAATTTAGAGATGATGAGTATTAATTGGGCTTTCTATTAATTATACTTGGGCTGCTCTAGTCGGTGGAATGTGGGGAATAAAAAGGAATTTTGGACGGCTGCTGTCAAGGGGGTCACGCACAAGAAGACTATCGCACGAATGAAGAAAATAAAGGAAGAAATTTCAAGGGGCAAGATGCTAGGCTAAATCTTTTGTGACTTATTCTAGGTGAATGGTTCGTATAGGTTTTGCACTTTTTCTATTTATTTTCAGTATTGGATTATGTTATGCTTGTGATGACAAACAATTAAAACATTATTGATGCATTAGTTAAGCAAACAATTGATTTGTGTTTTGAGTCCTTTCTTTACAACTTGTTTGGTTGATGACAAGACTTAGAAGCGGGTTGGGTGACATAAAGAGGGTTGACTTGACGCTTACAATCGGGTAGATAATAGAGTTTGATGACAAGAACTTGTGCTACCAGTTAATTAACTAATTTCCAGAACTATGTCTATGTGGTTCCCAATCTATAAAGTGAAAACTGTGTAAAACCTAGAACCTGAAACTTAGAGGGAGTTACTTCTTTATTATTGTTGTTTTCTTTTCAAATCAAATCAATTCAACTTTTGCAAGCACCGCAACATTTTACTTCATAAAATATTACTTTTAATTAGTTAGTTAATTAATAAAATACTATTAACACTAACCACATACTCCTCGTGGTTCGACAACCCTACTCCCTATACTGCAGTCCTTGTAGCTAAGGAGTTGTTTTAATATATTTTTTGATTAGCTCTCGACACGCGATCACCCGCCCACCATTTCGTTACCCGTAAGTCTTCTGACCCTTGTTCCGTGTTTGTAAGTGAGGTGCTACATTTGGTGCGACATTCTCAGGGGCGCATGAAGCATGCCCCGCGTAGGCGCTGCTATGTGGTCAAGCCAGTGACCCCCCTTTCTGACACAGGGTCTTCGGATACAGGCGGGGAGTATGTCAAGAATCGTCATAAGCGGAAGGATGGGCCTGCTTCAGATGATGACGATGACGCTGATGAATTTAAGTTGAAAACGCGGAAGAGGGGTCGCCGTGAGATGGGTGCCGGTGGAGACGGCGGGGCGAGCGTGGCTGCTGGAACTTCGAAGGGAGTTGGAGGTGCGGGGGATAAAGGCAAGTCCCCCGCTCAGGCTAGTCAACCACAGGGGCCTGGTGCCCCTGTGTTCTCGTTTGATATAGGCGCTCCGCCGGAGCGTCAGCCTCTTCTTCAAAAGATGGTGAAGAAGATCCCCGGTATGTACGCCCCGTCTTCAGTTTATTATTATTTGTTATTGTTTTTGCTTAACTGTTTTTCATCTTGTAGGCGTGGCGCCGAAAGTAAACACCACCAGTCCTTCCCCTCCGCCTATCCCTACCTCTGAGGAGATAGCGGAGGCCAAGAAGAAGAGGGAGGCAGAGCGACTCCGAAAGGAGGCGGAGGTCGCTGAGAAGGCTAAGGCCGATGAAGCCGCTAAGGTTGAGGCCCTTTTGAAGGCAAGGGCCGATGAGGCTGCTAGAGCCGAGGCAGCGAAGAAGGCGGCAGCCGAGGATGCTGCCAAGAAAGCTGAAGTGGCAAGGAAGGCGGCGGCCGATGATGCCGCCAATCAGGCCGAGGCCGAGCGGCTTCGCTTGGAGGAGCAGAAGCTTCTTTCGCAGAAGGAAGCTGAGGCCAAGCAAAAGGCCGATGATGCTTCAAGCTTCGGGGTGACGCCCCCGGCGGGAGGCGCAGGGGGTGGTACGGTTAATCGTCGGGCGGGTAGTGCGCCGCCCGGCGTGGGGGTATTGAACCCGCTGGAGAGTATGACGGCTCCAGCTGGGTTGGGGGCGACACTATTTGGCGCCCCCGTGGGCGGTCCGGGAGAACTCTTTGGGCTTACCAGGACAGCATGAGTCGCCCGGACTTGATCACGAATATGTGTATTGGTCAGGCGAGTCAACTGGCCATGATGGATTCCCTGCGGCGGCGGGATGCTGCCATGCAACGGGACTTGGCCCGTTTGAAATCTGAGAAGGCCGCCCTTGCTGAAAAGGAGGCGGCCATGAAGTCTCGGATTGAGGAGTACCGCCGCCTAGCTCACCGCGCGAAGGATGAGGCGAAAAGACTCTTGTCCGAGTCGACGGCAGACAAGAAGCAGTGGACAGAGGCTTGCAACCGTGGCAACGAGGAAAAGCGGTTGCTGAAGGAGCGGATCCAGCAACTGAAGGACACGAACAAGGAGAAACTTGCAGAGCTCGAGAAAAAGTGCAAGTCCCTTGCCGAGCGCACCGTCAAGTTCGTTGACATGCGCAAGCAGCTGAAATCCGCGACTGCGGATCTTGATAAGGCCAACTCTTGCCTCACCGCTCTTGAAGAAGAGCGGTTTACGATGTTGGAGGCAAAGGAGACTCTCCAGCTGGAGAAGGATGCGGCTTTGAAGGACCGCGAGGTTGCTGTTTTGGAGGCCGATGCGGCCAAGTCTCTGCTGGATGCTTCAGTGCTGGAGCAGGAGAAGATGCGCAAATCTCTTCGCTGGTTGATGACCAGCGGCATTGACGGGGTAAGTTCTCCTATCCGCTATCCTAACCTTTACTTTGGTTGTGTATTGCTACTAATGTCTTTGTTTTTTTCAGATTTTCAAGCGTTTCTGGCAGGAGCCAAAACTTGGTGACCAAGTCGCCAGCATAGTTGCCGCCGCCCATGCTTATGGGTACAGCGAGGGGTTCGAGGATGGCTTCCTTCATGCGCAGAACAACGGGCGCATCATTGACGCAGAACAATATGGGAAGCCCCTGAAGGACGAGTACTTGGCGGAACTCGCCAAGTTTGACAAACTCGAGTTCCTCGTCCTTCAGGTTGTGGCGGATTGTAATCGCCACGTTGACCCTGCCGCTTCCCTTCGCTACTTCATCGAGAAATCCATGAGCTGGGCGAGAAGGCCAAAGAACGGGCCGCAGAGGCTGAGAGACTGCGCTTGGAGGAGGAGAGACGGAAAGCCTCGGGTGAAGGGTTTTCCGGGGCGCGAGCGGATGATGAGGAGGCGCCGGAGACCGATGAGCAGCTAGTAGGTTTTAGCGGCTCTGATAGTTAGGTTGTTTTTTGTTTTCCCTGTAAATGTTTGTTGGGTTTTTAATCCCCAAAGTTAATGAAATATTTCTATTTGTTATGCCTTGTGTTGTCTCGCGTTAACTCCTGTCGTACTTATTTAACCAAGTCATCACATAGTGTGTAAGTAAGAGTTAGCGCGTGCGTTTGGTAAGTGGTCCGGCATTTAAGTACTTACTTTTGCCTTGAAGACCAATACTCAACGCAACTTGTGCCTTTAGTCCGACAAGCTTACCGAATAGGCCTTGTCTTGAAGACGTGTATTCGCGCTGCAGGGCGTTATGCTGCTCGTAAAGTCTGGCCCGCGTTAGGAGCGGGTCTAGGAGACTGAGTTTTAGCATGACGCTTTGGCGCGAATGTTTTCGTTCGACAAGTGGGCTATGTCTTGAAGACTGCAGCGCAGGTTAGGTGTTTATACATCCTAGCCGTAGCACGGAGCTGCGTTAGTCCGACATAGCCTGTAGCGTTGTCTTGAAGACCTAGGCGCGGAAAAAAAAACAAGTAGAGCAATAAGTAATAGGAGACAAACATTCTTTTATTAATGATCACTGCGGCGTGTATAGCCGGGTGTGATAACAGGGTTACAAATAACATAAGCGCGATTGTGCCACATTCCATGATCGGGGGACGGGCGTACCGTCTAGTCTTTCTAGCGCGTAGGCCCCTTTGCCTAAAATTTCTTGGATTTTATATGGTCCTTCCCATTTTGGTGCCATTTTTCCTGGTTTTTCTGCGTTTGATGCTTCGTTGTTGCGGAAAACGTAGTTCCCGACCTTGAAGGCGCACCTTTTGGCACGCTTGTTGTAGTACCGCTCTAGTTGAGTTTTGCACTTGGCCTTTTTGATGGCGGCTAGGTCTCGCCGTTCATTAAGTAAGTCTAAGTTGATGCGGAGTTCTTCATCGTTGTTAGTTCGGTCAGCCAGTAGGACCCTTGCAGAAGGGCAACCGATTTCGGCTGGGATCATTGCTTCGGACCCGTAGGTTAGGCTGAACGGAGTTTCTCCGTTGCTTGTTTTTGTGACGGTGTGGTAGGCCCATAGGACGTGTGACAGTTCATCCACCCATCCTGTGCGCCTGGTGCCCAATCATGTCTTGATTCCCTCTACAATGCTTCTGTTGGCTCTCTCCACTTGGCCATTTCCCTGCGGGTGTGCAACAGATGTGAATATTTGTTGGACGCCCATCTGCGCCAACCAGGATTGTAACATGTTGTCCGCGAACAACGTGCCATTGTCGCTGACTAGTTGCATTGGTAGGCCAAATCTGCAGATTATGAACTCCCAGATGAATTTCTTTACGTGGGATCCGTCGATTTTGGCCAAGGGCTTCGCCTCGACCCATTTAGTGAAGTAATCGATGGCCACGATGAGGAATTTAACGTTTCCCGGGGCCGCGGGAAAGGGCCCAACTAGATCAATCGCCCATTTTTGAAAGGGCCATGCCGCCGTCACCGGTACTAGGTCATTCTTTGGCCGCAGGGTATTTGGCGCGTGGTGCTGGTAGCTGTCGCACTTACGTAGCTCTTTGACTGTGTCGTTGTGCATGCCTGGCCAATAGTACCCTGCATTCATGATCTTGACGACCACCATCCGTGGCCCTGCATGTAGTCCGCATGTGCCCTCGTGAATATCTCTTATGAGGAACAACGTGTCTGCGGGGTCCACGCAGCGGAGTAATGGTCCCAAGTAGGATCGGCGGTATAATACGCCATCCATTAGCTGATAGTGTAAAGCTTTATGTTGTATCTTCCGGGCCTCTGACTTATCGTCAGGCAGGGTTCCGGAGGAGAGGTAAGCCTTGATTGGGGTCATCCAGGACGCGTTGCATGTTTGGATGATGTTAACTTGCTTCAGCGGGACAGACGGGGTGTTGAGGACCTCGACGCGGACTTCCTTAGTCATGTGTTCGAAAACTGTGGAGGCCATCTTGCTCAATGCGTCTGCTGGCGTGTTTTCACTGCGCCTGATGTGTTCTATGGTGCAGGAATCGAATTTACGCATGAGTTGCTTGGCCTGTTCTAAGTATAGCGCCATGGTTTTGTCCTTTGCGTCGTAGACCCCGTTGATTTGCCGAGCGACAAGTAATGAGTCCACGTGTGCCTCCACGTGCCTGGCCCCCATTTTTTCCGTGATGCGGAGGCCTGCCAGCAACGCTTCGTATTCCGCCTCATTATTCGTGCTTTTAAAATCGAGGCAGATGGCGTATGTGAACTCATGTTTATCTGGGCTGATAAGGCGTAGACCCGTGCCTGAACCGTCATCGTTGGAGGCCCCATCCGTGAAGAGGGACCAGGCCTGCGATGGGTTTTGAGCTGGCCCGTGGGATTGTTCTGCTTTACATTCCTCAACTTTGTCGGTTGGTATTTCTGTGGTGAAGTCAGACAAGACTTGCCCCTTGACCGCGGGTCGGGGTTTGTAATATATGGTGTGCTCTCCGAGCTCGATGGCCCATTTTGCCAATCGACCCAAGGGATCTGGCTTGCGCAGGACATCGCTGATCTTGTAATCTGTGAGGACGTTGATTGGGTGTCCTTGAAAGTATCTTCGCAGCCTTCGGGACGCGTGCACAAGGGCTAGGACTAGTTTTTCCATGATGGTGTACCTTGTCTCCGTGTCAAGCAAGGTGCGGCTGATGTAGTAGATCGGCGTTTGTACCCCTTTGCGGTCTACCAAAAGGATTGCGCCTACCGCCCTCTCGGTTACGGAGAGGTAGAGTGTGAGCGGTTCCTTTGGTGTAAGTGCTGTGAGGGTTGGCAGGTTCATGAGGCACTGTTTCATTGCTTGAAATGCAGCTTCCGCGTCCGTCGTCCAACGAAAGTTGCTCTTTTTTAAGCAGTTTTTCAGGGTGTCCATGAACGGGAACGATTTTGAAGCGTAATTGGACAAGAACCTGTTGAGCGCTACCAAGCGACCCATCAACGTTTGGACTTCTTTGATTGAGGCGGGGGAGGGCATACGCTCTATTGTTTGCACTTTTTCCGGGTTGGCGCGGAACCCATCCCGAGTAACGATGACGCCCAAGAACTTGCCCTCCTCCAATCCAAAAGAACACTTACTGGGATTTAGCTTCATGCGCACTTTGCGCAGTTGGTTGAAGGTCTGTTAGATATCCCGTAGCATGTCGCTTTCCTCTTTACACTTAATGACCAGGTCGTCCACATATACCTCTAGGCGGACGCCTATTTCGTCGACGAAGGCTGTGTCCATGAGGCGTTGGTATGTGGCGCTCGCGTTTTTTAAACCGAATGGCATTTTTGTGTAGCAGAACGTGCCCATGTCGGTATGGAAGGCGGTTTTATCCTCGTCCTCCTTTGCCATATGTATTTGGTGGTACCCCTTGTACGCGTCAAGGAAACATTTGAAGCGGTAAGGGGCCAGGGAATCCACTTTTAAGTCAATTTCTGGAAGGGGATAGCAATCCTTCGGGCACGCCTTGTTGAGATCCTCGTAATCAACGCACATGCGCCAGCTGCCATTAGATTTCGCGACCATGACTGGATTCGCGAGCCATGATTGGTATCGGATGGGTCGTAGTATGCCCGCATTGAGCAGCTCGGTGACTTGCTCGTTCATGGCCTTTGTTTTCTCCGTCCCCATGCTTCTCTTCTTTTGAACCACTGGCTCGACTGATCGGCATACGTTGAGCCTATGTTCGGCTATCTCCCGCGGAACGCCGACCATGTTCGCTGGTTGCCATGCGAACACGTCCATGTTATGGATCATTAGTTGTTTCAATTGGTTGCGGATGGAGTCGGAGATTACATGGCCTATGACCACCGTTTGCTCCGGAAATTTAGGGTTGAGAACCCATTTTTCCGGCTCCGTGCGGGTGTCTGTTTTGACCATTTTTGGCGGTTTAGCGGCTTCGACCGCATGACAGTCCTTGTTGCTTCGAATGACTGCAATGCCGGTTTTGGTTGGGAATCCCACCACTGCATGAGCTGTGGAGGCGTTGGTGTTGAAGCGTGCGATGCCCTCGCGACCTAATAGGATGTCGTGGTTGGAGTTTGCTGGCAGAACCATGAAGTCGCAAATTTCCTTGCGCTCATGAGTGCCGTCAGACATTGTTACTGGCATAGAAATCATGCCGCGGGGCATGATGGTTTCATGAATGAACCCCGAGATTGATTCGTTTACCGGGACAAGCTTTGCCTTGTCTTCCTCATCCAGTTGTTGGAAGCATTGGTCGTACATGATATCGGTACTGTTGCCGCCATCCATGAACATGTACCTTATTCGATAGTGACCGAAGACGGCGGTGATGACTAGAGGGGCGGTGCATGATGCCCCGCCTCGAACTTTGGGGGGGAGGATGACCTCCGCCTCTTTCCAGGAGTCGTTGCTTATTGGTACTCGGGCTCTTTTCGCTTGATGGTTCTTTTTTCCCGACCTTGTCATATTGCATTGATGGCGCGGGATGATGGTGGCAGCGTGCGTGTTCAAGTCGCGGATTTTCTTCTGCGACCCTTCCGCTTGCGTATCGTCGCCAGCTTGGCCTTTAGCCGCGTGGTGGACATTTTTGACCAGATGACCCAGTTGCCCAGACTTCAGGGCAGTTTCGATTTCCATCTTTAGGCTGTAACAATTGTTTATGAGATGGCCAAAATCATTATGGTACTCGCAGAACTTGGATGTATCTACGTTGCATCTCCTCCCAAGGGGTTTGGGCTCCTAGAAGGTGACATAGTCCAATGTAAGACACCTATTTTGGTAAGTTAGTCGACACTAGAATATAGATTTTTAGGATTAGTAACTTTCGAAATATGCATAGGATTTTTCGACTCGTTATGTTTACAAATATGTTCTCTATCAAGTTTTTGGGGATATTTTTAGTACGTTTGCGAAGTATCATTGGTGTGGTGGGTTAGCTGCGGTACACCCTATATACAAACACCAATGATGCGTCAAAAATGGAACTGAGAATCGAACCAAGAACCAACCGTAACCTGAAAAATGTATAAACTAATTGCTTTAAACTTAAAACATAGTGTGAGACTTGGTGTGGAATCACCTAAATTACGAATGGGTTTAAGAAAATAATTATGCACACACGTGTGTGTAGGCCCGAACGATGAAACCAAGTATGGAGTATACTGGATTTGTTCAATGGATAGCTCGAAAATAATTCCGAGGACGGAATTCCATTAACGGGGGGAGAATGTAACACCCCGGACCTAGGGCCCAAAATTTTTCACACAATATTATTATTTTATCATTATTAAACGACCAAAGAAGAATAATAAACCATATGATTTGGTACGAAACTGAAAACCGAACTATTATTAATAAGTATTATACGTGAGCATACGATACGTAACCGAACTAATACCCGTTAACGAACCCGACCCGAGCTTAAGTGATTAGTCATCACTTGGGGGACACATGTCACCTCTTTAGAGGGACACATGTCCCCATTCTAAGTATGACAACTAAATGCTTAAACCATTTGAGTTACAAATGGTTTTAGTAAAAACCATTTATTCTACCCATTATAAATACCCAACCCTATCCCTTCCCTTTCTCCCTGATGAGAGTCACACACACACATATCCATCCATATGAAAGGAAAGAGAAGCAGAGGTGCTTTTGGTAATCACCACCACAAGGGCGGAGTACGGTGGTGACACCACCATTTCCGGCGGCGATACCCCCACCCCCTTCCCCTTTTCTTGTCTGCTAACCGAACCACACACCCACTACAACCCCAATATCCAGATCTGTTAGATCAGAGAGAGAGAGAGAACTGGAGAGAGAAAGAGACGAGAGAGAGAAATGAGGGACGCCGGTTCTGGCCTCTGGCCAACCGGCCTATTCAAAAGAAAAGGGAAACGAGGGGAGAGAAGTGATGACGGCGGTGGTCTAGGGTTTTGATAATAATCTCCAGCAACAACAGTGGCTAGGTCAATTGAGGACAGAAGACGGTGATGGCGGCGGCTAGGGTTCCAGTGGGATTGTAAGTTTAGATAACATCCTTACTTCTCCTTTTCATTTACTGATTATTATTATTATTATTAGCTAAGTCAATGTTGGGGATTTTGTGTGAACATTACGATGGAGGAAGAAGGTGGTCACAGTGGTGGTTCGTTGATGCTCCAAGGGTGGTTTGTCAAACTGAAGAAAGGTGGTGGGGATAGGGCTTTGGTAGAGGAGAAATTCCCTTGACTAAGAAGAAGAAGGGCCAAGACCCGAGTCAACTCAGTTGAATCGGTCAACGAAAGTCAACTGGCAGAAGGATTGGTCAGACAGAGGAGACCCGAGAAGATTTACAGTGAGGACTCGAACCATATTAATTTATAGTATTATTGCTATGCGGACCGACACGTGTGGGACTTGGACCGACCTATTAGACCGGACGACTCGACCTTACGAAACTAAATAAATATTAAACACATATTATGATGTTAGTTATATAAATGGATGGGTGCAATGGTAGTTGAAATATGAAAATATAAGAATACACTAATACCTTATAACAATCCGACGGATCATGGGATGAATGCTAAAAGGCTTTGTACAATGAGACATATTATTCAAAAAGGAGTAGGATATAACTTGGTCAATGTATGGAGTTGAAGCATTAAATAAGGAGGAACATATATGAGCCTTTTTAATTCAAGATAATGAACGGAAATGAGGCATTAACTATAACTTGGACATCCATATATAGTTTACCCAACTTTGGCACTATGATATTGAGACCTTGAGACCATAATTAACCATATGTATATTACCATAACTAGTGACTCGACACGTGGAACTCGAAGGACTATATAAACACTATGACGTAGACTTTGGTTATCTAATTACTAGTACAACTCGAGTAATAAATACAAATGGAACACATGATAATAAATCCGACAGATGGAAGTTTGGATAAAAGATTATATGTTGTATGATTAGAATAGAGATACTATCAACGAACGTTAGAGTAAGTCAAACCATGACAACTAAAGAACCTAAGCGTGCCCACACGTGTAACCGCGATATTGGTTACACGCGCTAATGTTTGTAAACTTAAGTAGGTTCTTGACAAAGATTTATAGATGGATCATGACTTGGAATGACGTGTATGATGATGCGATATGATACCAAGGTGAGTTCCGTGTACCATTCCCCTTTTTCTGTTCCATTTGTATTTATTACTCGAGTTGTACTAGTAATTAGATAACCAAAGTCTACGTCATAGTGTTTATATAGTCAAGTTTGTATTTATTACCGAGGGGTTCAACTTACGTTACTGTACGTACGTTCCTTTACCCAAACCTTTAGATCAACCCGAGAATATAATGTGAGTGAGTGTGTGTTGAATAAGTGAAGCAAGAACACAAAGATGTAAGTGGTTCGGTCAAGTTTGACCTACGTCCACTGTAAGGAGCCGAGGATATTATTGCTT
The DNA here is from genome assembly GCA_028751855.1 of Ambrosia trifida. NCBI lineage: Eukaryota > Viridiplantae > Streptophyta > Magnoliopsida > Asterales > Asteraceae > Ambrosia > Ambrosia trifida. The sequence goes on from CM054129.1 coordinate 6,848,845, forward strand.
GGTAAAATACAAAGAGTATAAGTAATCCTAGCTCTTAGTTACAAGTGATTGGTTTTCGATCCCTTTGAAGGGAGTTGATGTCTTCTATTTATAATGGAGGTCGTGGGCTTGGGAAGAAGCCCACAACGAGTCATGTGATCTTTGGGCTTTGGCTCGGCCCAACTCTGCCCAGCCTCTGAGAAAGGCGGGAAAAGGACATCCACTGTAGATGACGTCAGCAGCGAGCTTACTAGTGGACACGTGGCGGCATGTGATTGGTCCTTGGCGGTATGTGGTTCTGCAGCAGCATGGTTGACCTATCTGCCGGCGTCTGATGTGGCCTCTGTAAAAGGTGAGCATGCCTGGTCAGAACAGTGATGGCAGCATGGTGGAAGCATGGAACCAGTCACGTCACTATTGAACCTTAGTGGTTGTTGGGCAGCTACAGGCACGTGTCCTTATCCAATTGATGGTGTCAGTGATCCTTGCAGGTAGATTACTGACTCTTGATCTTCCGTACATCGTACTTGGGAATATCTGTGGTGTGAAGCAGCGCGCGCTTTGGGAGACACGCGTGCGTGCTTGGCACAGATGTGTAATGTAGCTAGCCAAGTTCTTTCCGCCGAAAACTTGTTGTGGGTGTTTCCACGGATCTTCTGTTAAGTGGGGATAGGGAGGCCACGTCCGCCTGGATTAGACTCCCTATCCCTTCATGAATCATGTAAAAAATAATAATAAACTGTTCGAATAACAGGTTGTATAAACAACAATTTTATTACATCTAATGGGATATGGAAACCAAGACAAATAAGCGTTTAGGCGCCTTGGCGCTTGATTCACTTAGGCACCTACTTGGTTAGACGCATAGGTGCTTAGTCGCTTAGGAGTTTAAATTCAAATATATACCCCGCAGCTGGAAATGTATTTAAATCGAAAGCAAAACCGACATAAACAGAAGGTAATCATGTACCTACTTGCTTAGATGCACAATCGTTTAGTCGCGTAGGCGCAAAAGCGTTTATTCGCTTGGGCGTTTTAGCGTTAAGGTGTATGATTTGCTTACGTGACTAATCGTTTAGGTGCTTAGGCGCTTGTTTCAGTTAGGCGCCTACTCGATAAAATACCCAGCAGCTGGTAATTTATTTAAATTGAATGCAAAACTGACATAAACATAAGGTAACCAATTTATGCTAAACGAACATGCAAACACAAACTAATCGACAATATCAGATAAACCTTTTTATTTCATTCTTATCCTTGTAGTCATCTAATCATAATAGGTCGCTGCTAAACTGAATAAACAGTTGATTATGCTGCGACCGCAAACAGTAATTAATCGACACTATCAAATAAACCTTTTTATTTCACTCTTATCCTTCTAGTCATCTAATCATAATAGGTCACTGCTAAACTGAATAAGCAGCTGATTATGCTGCTGCTAATCACAGCCTGCAATGCTGTTGATCGCAGCCTGGATTTTTCGAAAAGCTGATTTTATTTTAAATATTTCAACGAGATCGAAGTTAGTTTCTATAATGACAATTAGAAAGTTAAGTATAAAGGTCAAACTGTGACTTGAGAAAGTCAAACTGTGACCTCAGAAAGTCAAACAGGTTAGGTATAAACAGTATATGTAAGAACCTTAAGTGACTTTTATGATAATAAAAATGAATGGAAGTTTGGCTAATCAAAGTCGTTTAATACTTTTATATTCATGTTGATTATATTAATAAGAACATAAGGAATGAACATAAGATGTAATCATGTGTACCTAATTAGCTTAACCGTTCAGGAAACCTCAGTAATGAAAGACACCATCATCTTGATTAGGTTCCCTTTAGTGTGTACACTAATGATGGCTAATGATCACAAAGTGATCGAATGAGAGAGAGAGGGGTGGGTGGCTGCTACATTAGGTTATGGTGTTATTGGAGTCCAACCTAATACCTCTAGTAAACTCTATATTTATACACACAGGGGACACCCTAATTAGGTTTAGTAAGGGTAATTCCGTCCATCAAAGAATCACCAATTATAAACTTAGGGATATTATAGTAATTGATCGATATAATATAAATGATAATGATGGCCATATAATAAATATAATAAACATAATTTATATTTATTCTAACATTCTCCCACTTGGCCGAGTAATCATTTAATATGAGTATTATGTTACTCTGCAGAAATTAATACTCATTTTACTTCTAAATCCAAAATGTAGCAGAGAAATACAGCCGTTAAGTCTTTATTCGACTTAGGACCTTCATTAATCATACTACACCCAAATTTAAAACTTAACATTAGGATCAATTAACGTTATGCCCTTAGTTGATTTGTTATATTATTGTCTTTATGCCATTATGCTAGCTTAGCATACTAATAGACAAACAAATCATAATGAGGAAAATTAATCATTAGTCATTAGTCATAAGTCATTCATAATACGATATGCAGTTGTACATGGTCATTAGTAATACCCTTTTCTCTTAGTTGGCCCGTTAGTGAGACTTATGGGTGATGGACCTTTAGTTATTGGATCCATAAGCAGATCATGAATGCATTCGATACAAAATTATGATTTCCTCTATTTGTTCTTAATCATACGCGAACAATAATTTCGTATCGAACTCTAATGCAGCTCCTCTCAAACTGTTACAGTTCGAGAAATTAGGGCAGCTGACTTTATCACAGTATGTCTTCAACTTAGTATTTACATGGAGTTAATAAGTTATGAGTCAACTGATAAATTGACCAACAACATTTAATGACCATTCTGTTGTGATCAACAACACATTATGTCATGATAACTTAGGTTGTTGTTACAGTTCCTCATGACTCCTCCATAAGATAGTTATGTCTGCTGACGTTATAATATACCCCGAAATTGATACTTGATTTCCTTTGAATATAACAAAGTTAGTGTAAGAGTAGTCAATCACTTTAGGTTCTCATTTCTTCTTTAGATTATAGTCTCTTGTTTCTTAAAGATATTGTAATGTTCCATGATGCTTTTCATCAATCTAGACAAGTCTAGTGTCAAGCAATACGAACAATATCATAAACAAGCATAGACTTAAATTTACATAAGTCTTCTAATTAATGAAGCATAAAGTAATAATCTCATTTATCCTATTATCCTCTAAAGGAGAGCAATGTTGTATGTTACATACTTAAGGATCCGCTTAGAGTAAAACTTATGGGATGAAACTAATATCCCGTTGGGTCTATCTCGGTATATTTTGATTCCTATCACTTAAGAGGAATCCCCGATATTCATCATGTCAAAATTATGCATGAACAATGCTTTGACTTAGGTAACATATACTTGTCAAGAGAAACGTCATCTATGTAAGGACAAGTTTTCATTAGTTGCTCCCACTCATCTTGAGGTAGGTTCTTTAATCCACTTAGTTATTGATGAAGAGAATTTCATTATGATTCCAACACATTTTATGCTTGCATCAACCTATACATGGATCTTATTGACTTACAGACTAAGTGTTCATAACCTTCAGTTTAGAACTTTTAGGTTTCTTAATGAACATGTAGGTCATTGTTATGGAAAGTTGTCTTAATGTCCATCTAATGTGGCTCTTAGTTGACTATGAGCTACTAGGACGGTAATGATCCTCAAAGAAATCTTTTGTAATACAGATAAGAAGATTCTTTGATAATCTAATCCCTCATTGAGTATAATCTTTTACAATCAATCTTATCTTACAACGTTCCTATTCGGATTTGGTTTAATTATGAATACCTTTAGGTTATTCAACCAAATCCCAAACGTTTTTCTAAATTATGGAATGAGTTATGCTAATAATAGCTTTATTCCATTTAGAAGATTGATTGATACTAATGATTTAATTAGAAGAGGTAGGATCGGTAAACTTTCCAAACATCCATTTTGTGTTAGATAGGCAGGTTACATAATCATCAAATTTAATGGGCTTTTAAACTCAGATGACCTCCTGAGTTGAACATTGGGTTTATTATGATACAAACTTAACTTTAATTAGGTGTTTTTATTTTCAGGTATATAATGAGCAATATTAGTTTCTAAGTGTGTAACAGTTGGTGCAGTAAGGCGTACAGGAGGAATAATCGAAGTTAAATTCGGAGTTAAACTTAATGAGTCTCGAATTTTAATGAGTCTCTCCCCCGCATCTTGTACTTACGAAAAGTCATAATAAGGACTTTTACTGCTCCCACATACCTTAGAAATCTTAATGAATTCAGCATGCTTAAGATCTAACATTTGGAATATCCATAGATTTTAATAGAGAAAACAACCTAATGATGTTTATCGTCGTTTCTCTTGATGAGAATTACTTTAGTAAGAAATCTAAGTTTGCCCATATTTAGGCATCCACAAAACTTTTTTAGGGGTACACTAAATGCTAAGGAGACAAGTTGTGATAGAGCATTGTCCAGTGCAAGAGGTGTAATTTGAGGATAGATCAAATTTCCATTCCCCCACCTCTGTAACTTTTGCAAGTCATAAGTAGGACATCTAATGCTCCCACTAATCTTTTAGGTCTCTTAGTACCTCCACATAATAAGTTTTAGCGATGCGTGTGAACGAGAATATTTCATATATTTTATACTTGATTTCCCTTATTCGTCCAGATTTCATAAGAAATTTTAAGGACATACTTAGAGAAATCTTATTAAGTATATATGAATTGATTTCTTTAATACTTTGGTCGGTAGGAAACACGTTAGATACAATCAGATATTTATCTAAGCTCCACTAATGTCAATTAATTATGACTTGTGATGGAAACCCATTTATTCGTTTCGCCATTTAATGTTTAGGGCGCTTAACACATGCTTTAAAGTCACTGAGAATGAGATTTGATAGTCAAACATCCTTTAGTGACCTGATCATGATTTCTCATGAAATTTTGGTCTTAGTGGATGAATTGTATTAGTCTCATTTTCTTTTGTTAAATTCTCATTTTCATGATAACAAAAGTTGTGAATAGGTGATTGGATCATCTAGTTTTATTTCGTAAGATTTCTATTCAGATAATGACAACAAACAATATAAGAGTTTAACTTAATAGTGGCTTTGATTTGGTCATTAAAACCTTGTAACTATCAAAAAAATTTGTAGCTTTTAGTATTGATACTAAATTCTGAGTAATCTCAAGAATATCGTAAGGTATCATAAAGCTTCAACACTATGATCAGTTATTAATGGTTAATAGACCCTTAATTTTTCCACTAACTCGCATCTTAAGTATTTGTTGAACTATGATAAGGTAACATATAAAACTAGACTCAGTCATCATGTGTTAATTGGAATTCATTAGCATTTGTGGAGTTAAATATCCTTAATTAGGCACTACATATCTTAGCCAGCTGTTCTCTTTACTTATGGGTAATCTCATTGCTTATGCTTATTCTTAATGGCACAGTTTTGCTTAGTAAGACTTTCCCTTTAGAGAAACTTATAGCTGAAAGTAGTACTTGTATTTTGTTTCCAGACCTTAGAATTATCCTCTCTATGGTAATTATTCTTCCTCTTTTAGCTTTAATGGTAGTAAGGTGAATAACATCAACTTTTCTAGTTTAATGCATTCCTTTTTCTGTACGTAATTCGCTATCAACACACTCATTTTACTTTGATATTTCTGAGTGTTATAGTTGATTCATAATGCATCTAATCGTACATATGGAAAAATTATTATGCACTAGAAATTTATTGATTTTCATGTGTAACCCTTAGCATTATGGGTCATGTTATTCAATATTAAGATGCATTCACAGATCCCATTTAACCATAGAGTTAGACTTAGTATTTCATGCTTCTTAGGAATTCGTTATATTCTTTCATTTCCATAGATAATACATTAGTCTTAAGAATCTCATAATCCTTAATAGCTCACCTGATAGGAATCAGTAAAAACATTCTTGATTACCATAAGAGACATTTTGTGTATCCCACTTTCTTATGCTCAATGTTATTCTGTAATACTTTATCAGATAGAGCGTAGGAATGTTATGTCTTAAGAGGTAATTTAAGACTTAATAAGAACAAAGTTTAAGATAACTCTTCTTAGTTTTGATAATTAGAGTGGATTACTTAGTTGAGATAGTAATTTATAGAAGAATGTGAGATTAGGAGTTACGGGTATTGATGTAAGGCAGACTTAGATTATGATCATTATATTAATGAAGGATCATTAATTGTGAGGATCAATTTTGTAATGAAGACGTGATAATATTATAACACCAACATAAGCTACTTAAATAAAATGCTCTAGCTTTGGCTATACGCTATTTATTTAAGTATTAAGTTGCTAACAGTGAATGTAACACATCACCTTTGGGCAGAAGTGAGACACTCAAAGTTCTAATGCAATACGCTCAGTTCACCAACATAATCTGTTACACATCACCTTTGGGCAGAAGTGAAACCTTATGGCACTTATGTGAATGAGCTACAATGCTTAACGAGATCTTTATAACGAACTAATGTGACACATCACCTTTGGGCAGAAGTGACACCTCAAAATGTTATTGCAAGTTAAGCAAGGTTTTATAATGTTTTGAACAAACTTGATACATTAGGTTTTATCAAAACTGTAAATTTTATTAGAGATCCCGAAAAATAATGGGTTCTCAGTAATTGAGTTCTCAAAAAAAAATTATATGAGTTCTCGAATAGCATAAGGGGTTCTCGGAAAAAATAATGAGTTCCCGGAAAAACTTATGAGATCTCGAATAACATAAGGGGTCTCGAAATTATGAGTTCTCGAAAGTGATGAGTTCCCCGAAGACTTATGAGATCTCGAATAAATCATGAGTACTCAAAGACTTAATGAGTTCTCAGACATCATAATGAGTTCTTGAAAGTCATGATGAGTTCTCGAATATCAGAATTAGTTTTCGATATACTGATGAGTTCTCGAATATATTATGAGTACTCGAATAACTTATGTTTTCGGATAACTTTAACAGTTCTCGAATTCTTTAATAGTTCTCGAATTATGGGTTCTCGAAAAACATTATGGTTTTCGAAGATGAAGACCTTGACCGAGAACTCCTGCCACTAATCGAAATCTTTAAAACCGAGAATTTATACACCAAGGACCATTGTCCGAAACTTAACTAATAATCCAAGAACTAATCTCGTTAACCTTGAAAACCGAAAACTTATTATTAATATCGAAAACAGATAATTATAATAATAATTGGTTCAAAATTTTAGGAATTTACATAATATCTATTTCCAATATCTCTAAAGATATCTTAAGATTTCGAAATCTTTGACTTAATCATAACCGATTTCGAAAATTCCTTGGAGATAAAGTTATGTCCTAAATTATCAGAAACATAATTTCAATCCAATTTTGAACCAAAAAACATAATAATTTTCGGTTTTCTTATGATGTTCTTAAATATCATCAACCGAAAAAAAAAACATAATCAATATAATCTTTATCCCAATTTTTCTAGAATCAAAATCATAATACTCATAATAATTAACTTAATAATTTAAAGAAACGTCGATCGAATACATCTTTATGAATTGACTACATTTAAATAAAATAATCATGAAGTTTTTATGTCAAAGTATGGCAATGTTTGACTTTTATATGTGTAGATTTGTGATTTGTGATTTATCATTGTTGAATAAGAATAATTAGTATGTTTATCATTAATAGCAAAGTAAAAGTAACGATTTTTTATGTAAATTACAATCACTCTAATTGTAACTGTCAAACTTTTTTTTTTTTTTTTGTAGATTTTAGCCTTTAACATTTTCATCAGAATTAATTTATTTTTATACATTCAAAAATTAAAATTTAAAAAACATCCATTTTTTAAAGTCAACTACATTTAAAGAGACAAATAAATGGTTAATTCTTTTATTTGTCAAATTACTATTTTTAGGTTATAATTAACATTTATCATGATTTGCACAATTTTGGAAACATCTAATTTTAATAATTATGATTTCAATTTGATTACTAACCTTTAAACATAATCAAGTTATTATTAATTATTAATCATATATATATATATAACCGTTTTATAAAGAAATTTAAATTTGATTTTTTATAAAAAAAATAATACGCCTGATTTACCTTATATATAATCAATTTTGTATATTTATTTTTGGTAAATAAAGTATGTTTACATATTATTTTGGTTAATATGATTATAACGAATTTTCAATTTCAAATTTTGTTTAATAATGGTAAGAAATTACACAAACTAATTATACTTTGAATTACACATTTTGAATGACTTAATCTTTTAAAAAAATTAAAATTTTGAATTAAAGTTAATAATGGTAACCATTATACCTATTTATTATTTTTAAATTATGATTTCCTAATATATTTAAAATATATTAATTAATAATTTTGGTTGTAACTTTCTCAAATTAATTACAAGTAAAAATTAAAATTTTAAATACTAGAATTTGAAATTATAGATTTCCGTTAAACTTTAAAAAAATTTGAATACTAAATGTTTTATTTAAATATTTAATCTGAAAATTTGAATTTAAGACTTATGGTATCATTTAGATTTAATTAACACATTTAAAATATTTAATGCAAATTTTTGAATGATTTGAATCTTTCAAATTTTGATTACTAGAATTTGAATTGATAAATTTCAATTAAACCTTATAAATATTCAAATACTAAATGTTCTATTTAAGTATATAATTTCATATTTCGATATCTATAATTATAATTTTTAAATTTTTTTAACATTATAAAAATTCTAAATTTTGGACAATAATGGTAACAATAAGACTTAACTATAACATTTAATTAAAAATTTGAATTATCTGAATATTTTAAAAAATTTCAAACTTTGAATTTAAATTCATAATTGTAACAATTAATTCTACTAAGATCATTAAAATAGAGATATTATAATTAGAGATTTCCTAATATATTTAAAATTTAACAAATAATAGTTATGAAATTTAACAAATAATAGTTTTAGTTATAAATTTATTAAATTAGTTACAAGTTAAAATTTAAATTTTGAATACAAGAATTTGAATTGATAAATTTCAGTTAAACTTTATAAAAATTCAAATATTAAATGTTCTATTTAACTATATAATTTCATATTTTAATATCTATAATGGTAACAAATAGACTTAATTATAACATTTAATTCGAATTTTGAATGATCTGACTCAAACGGTGTCTTACTTTTAACATTTTATCAAAAATATTTTTCACTGCTATTTATTTTTACAAGATAATGCCCCTCAAATACTATCTGATAACAAGATTCCAGTGAAGTTCCAAAAGCGTCAATTCCCAATATCCGTATGTTTCGCAATGACCACCAATAAAAGCCAATGATAGTCTTTATCGAAGGTTGGATTGAATTTAAGAGACCCCGTATTCTCACATGGCCAACTTTATGTTGCATTGTCAAGAGTTAAAAGCAAGGGAGTGGTGAAATTACTTATACTAGATGGTGATGGGAATGTCAAGATTAAAACAAAAAATGTGGTGTATAAGGAAATATTTAGTGATATTTGAATAAAATGTGTATTCCTTGCTTTTAAATTTTAATAAAACATTTCTACTATATTTTTTTATACGTTTTACCGCTCAAAATAATTGTAATGTTTGGAACCGCGTGTCAACGCGGGCAAAAGTCTAGTTAACTTAATAATTTAAAGAAACGTCGATCGAATACATCTTTATGAATTGACTACATTTAAATAAAATAATCATGAAGTGTCAGTTCACTATACTAATTATTATTTCATATTCCAAAATCAATTCAAACACCCAACATGGTATTGAGAAGAATAAATGGGTCTCCATAGCAAAGCGAGTGGTCATAAGCAATAATGAAAGGAAAATGATATGGGAATGGCATACTAATCCCTCCAGTGCTGAGGAAGTGTCCGAGATGCTTGCTCTTCTGCAGGATATTTATGAGTACAAATGGGTGAAGGCAAAGACCGTTGGGAATGGAAAGGTCATGCTGATGGACTTTACGAGGTTGGGAAAGCAAAGAAATTGTTCGATACTTGCAGGGATAATACGGTTGATGTGCATGTTAACTGGAAAGTGTGGACTCCTCTCAAATGTAAGCTGATGATTTGGAGAGCTGATTTAAATCGTCTTCCAACAAAGGATCAGTTGCAGCGTAGAGGGATAACTGTTGCCGACCCATTCTGTCCGTTTTGTAACACAGCCATTGAATCGGTCTGACATCTGTTTACAGGTTGTATATTTTCTGCAGAGGTGTGGTTTCGCATTCAATCATGGTGCAGGTTGCCGAGTTTAGTTATCTTTGATGTTAGAGACTTGTTGATGCTTCCAGATAATGTTTTTTTGGCTGCTGATCAGAAGAAGTTACTTAGGGGGATTATATATGTCTCTATGTGGTGCATATGGAACGAGCGGAACGCCAAAGTCTTTTCTAATAAGTGCCGAAGAGCTATCGAGGTCGTGGAATACATAAAGTCGATTTCTTTCTTTTGGGTTAACCATAGATCGAAAATGAAAGTTAAATGTTGGTTAGATTGGTGTATTTATCCTCTAGACTTGATGTAATTTCGTTTTTTTTTTTTTTCGCTCTTGGGTCTTCTCTTTGAGGGATCTTGATTCTAACAAATGGCTACGTTAGCAATTTCGATCATTCTGAGGGATCTTGATTCTAGAAAATTGATTCATTAAAATTTCATGATAGAATTGATATAATCAACATTGCTCTAATACCACATGTTGATTATATTAATAAGAACATAAGGAATGAACATAAGATGTAATCATGTGTACCTGATTAGCTTAACCGTTTAGGAAACCTCAGTAATGAAAGACACCATCATCTTGATTAGGTTCCCTTTAGTGTGTACACTAATGATGGCTAATGATCACAAAGTGATCGAATGAGAGAAAGAGAGGTGGGTGGCGGCTACATTAGATTATGGTGTTATTGGAGTCCAACCTAATACCTCTAGTAAACTCTCTATTTATACACACAGTGGACACCCTAATTAGGTTTAGTAAGGGTAATTCCGTCCATCAAAGAATCACCAATTATAAACTTAGGGATATTATAGTAATTGATCGATATAATATAAATGATAATGATGGCCATATAATAAATATAATAAACATAATTTATATTTATTCTAACAATTCAAACACATACTATTGTTTAAAAGTTATGTATAATCCACCAATGAAAATGATCATGTTCTTTATTCAAGTTATAAACAAATCTAGAACTGTGTCGATGACAAATTATTATTTATATATGATAATAAAAGTTTTACTATTTTGACATGAAACAATCTAAATTTAACAACCATACATTTATATCAATGGTATAAATATCTTAGAGAAACTTATGAAAATTGTCATTTTGATTTTAGAAAATTGTATTTTAGTTCAGATCCGAACGGGTTTGGGCATAAATAGATAAGGTAAAAACGGGCCTATTAAAAAAATGTAAATTTGGTGACTTGTTGCATCATGTGTTCTTATGATATACTAAAGACAGACCGCACCAAGCTGCAACTGTAGCCCAAATTCCTGCAGCAAACTCACAATAAAATTGTTGATTCACATTATATATTTCGATTAATAAAAGCAGCAGCGTTTGACATTATTCGTGTTTTGGACAATTATGACACGTTTGGTGCAGAAATAAATTTATGTATGAAATGAGCGAATTTAAAAAAAGCAATAGCATACGACATTTGGTGTTTTGGACGACTATGACCTGGTTGTTATAGAAATAAAGTTATGTATGAAATGAGCGATTTTAAACCGAAGATGCAACAGGCCTATATTATTGGGTGACTGGTTCTACTTCCTTTTTTACACACTTGATCATTTGAAGCAAACTGATATATAGGATGTTCCTATGGTGAATACTTGCTTTTTTGCTGTTATGAGAACTGCTCATGGAACATATGGTAAACCTATAGCCAAATGTCTTAACTGTGACACTAACATTGTTGGTTTCGCCTAAATCTATTAGTAACGTTTCTACTAACATGTTAATCTTGACTATCAATCAAAAGGCAAATTACAAAAACAGTTTTGACAAACAACAAAAAGGTATATTAGTAAACGCCTAACAGATTTCATCAAATAGGCATATTGGTAAACGGCTAACAGTTGAGTATTTAATCTGTTAGACTGTTTTTCTCTCATTTGATGGCCTAAATAACATGTTAACAGCAACAATAATTAAAGGAATTCAAGAAAATCAGTTGAAGGTAACATACTTCTCTGTCGACAAAAAGAAAGTGTAGTTCATTATCACGGTGGTTTGGAACCCATTTTCTTATAACACGGATGCAGAGCGGTGGCGCTGCCTCACCAGGACGAAGACTTCCAACATTAAAAGTGTCCATTTCGTGTAACTTGTTGCAACAAAAAAAACATAAATCAGAAACCGTTAACATGCAAGAAACCCGATGCACACGCAAATGTGTTAATTTATATGACTAAAACAGTGTTAGTTATATATATCTAAGGCAATCTATATTTAACAACAAAAAAAAAGGAAAATGAAACCTGAATTGGATTTATTTCTTGCGGTAGGTCTTGGTAAACAATATTTAAGATAGTGTGGTCACTATCAGTTTGGGAATCCGTTGTTAGAATTTTCAATGAATTAGGAGATGTAGCTCTAGAAAGGGCGACGTATAGCTGGCAATGGCTAAAAACTGGTGATGGCAAATACACACCTACTTTCTTTAATGAGTGGCCCTGGCTTTTGTTTATTGTCATCGCGTAACAAATTTTAACCGGAAATTGGCGTCGAGTGAAAACAAAAGGTAAATCTTTGGTGTTATGAACAAAACTTATCCTGGGAATGTAAACTCTATGTGTTGGGTTTTGTGGAGCCTTGATTTGGGCTTGGGTTAGAAGACAATTAATTGGCAGATTAATTAAAGACAAGGGTCTGGCCCGTTTGTTTTATTTAGCCCATAATTAGTTTTCTTGTTCCCCAAGGGTTAAACCCTAATATTGTATTATAAATAGGCATCTTGCACTTGTAATTCCTCATCACGAGTGAGGCAGAAAGCAATAATAAAATATCCTGGTTGCAGCCCGTGGACATAGGTCAGCCGACCGAACCACGTAAATCTTTGTGTTCTCGTATTCGTTTATTTTTTATCTCTTGCAGTTCGTTTGTGTTTGGTGTGTTGATCGAGAGATCGAATCCTAACAACTAGTATCAAAGCCACGGCTCGTTACACACGGAAGAAACACATCGCGGGAGATAGATCGAGTAGTTTTTTTTATGCCTGGCAGTTGGCCATATATTAAAAAAAAAATCGATCAGGATTTTTTAAGTTCACGTACGATCAATTCTTCATTCAAACTGTCACCGGCACTAAGGAGATAAATCAAAGGTTTGGTTTTTTACCTATTTTGTTGACCAATCACATATACGTCACTTTGAAATATTAAGTCAAATCTTATGTTGCTTTGAATTTTGATAAGTGACATATTAAAACAAATAGCTTTCGTAAGACCAATCGCATATACCTATTTGTATTGTTTGATCAGTGGAAAAGCATAGAAGACAAGAAGGAATCACACTTTTTTTTTTGAAAGGTAGAAGGAATCACACTTAATCAATTTGTTTATTAAATTGTGTTTACATTTTTTTATTACTTCTTGATTAAGGTTTGGGTTGGTTCTAAGTAATATTGTTTGACGTATTTACCGGGGCAGTTTAGCCGGGTGGTTTGGTTGACGTTTGGTTAACTTTATTTGTCCAAGATTATTTTTCTGGTTTTTTTTACCAAGATCCAAAGTCAGGAAATTACTCAGTTTGAGACAATGGCTGAGAGTAGTAAACTTCAGATTGAGAAGTTTGATGGAAAAGACTTTGGTTGGTGGAAAATGCAAATGGAGGATTTGCTGGTTCAGAAGGATTTGGACATGGTATTGGGTGACAAATCGGAGAAGTTAAAGCAGGACGAGTGGGAGGCCTTGGATAAAAAGGCTAAGGCAGTTATTAGATTTTCGCTAACGAAGGATGTTGCGTTCAACATTCTGAAGGAAACCACGGCGCGTGGGATTATGGATGCACTTTCTAATATGTATGAAAAGCCTTCAGCAGCTAACAAGGTTTTCCTGATACGTGAACTGGTGAACACGAAGATGAAAGAAGGAAGTTCAGTTACAGTGCACATCAACAACTTAAACTCGATTTTGTCAAGACTTGGGTCAGTTGGTATCAAATTCGAGGATGAGGTTCAGGCTTTATTACTGTTATCATCATTGCCAGATAGTTGTTCAGGGACTGTTATAGCGATTACTAGTTCTACCAGCGAGTTCACTTTTGATGGGATTCGGGATCTTATTCTGGGCGAAGATGTCAGGCGAAGAAATTCAGGTGGATCATCAAGTGAATTATTGAATGTTGGCAGAGGAAGAAATAATGACAGAGGTAGTGGGAGCAAGAACAGGATGAGGAGTCAGTCTAGGGCTCGAAGTGATGTTACCTGTTGGAACTGCAAAGAGGTTGGACATTTTAGGAATCAATGTCGAAACGAGAAGAAAGAAGTTAACACTGCATCAGATTGCTCAGATAATGATGCATTAATATGTAGTGTAGAGAGTTATGTGGATTCCTGGGTCATGGATTCTGGTGCTTCATTTCACGCTACCCACAGCACTGAAGCATTGCGGAATTTGAAGAAAGGTGACTTTGGTAAGGTAAGACTGGCGAACAATGATATTCTTGATGTTACGGGCATGGGTGATATGGATATAGTAACTTCAGCCGGTTCATGGACTTTGAAGGATGTCAGGGTGATTCCAAGCTTAAAGAAACAGTTTATTTCAGTTGGGCAGTTGGATAAATAGGGACATGAGGTTAAATTCGGGAACGGGCAGTGGAAAGTTATTAAGGGAAATCTTGTCATAGCTCGAGGAAGAAAGCGGGGTTCACTTTACATGGTCAGTTTACCATCTGAGGGATTGACCGTCCCAGTTCAGAAGAGTAACAAAGTCGGGTTCACGGAGTCTTGTGGGCAGAAGAAGGTTTGTTTTGCAGATGATAAACCAGAGCCACAGGTAAGATTCAGGTTGAGCGTGCTAGGAAAGGTTCAGAACTACTAGTCAGGGGTTTTCGTGGCAGTGGGAGCATGAGTTGTGCTTCAGTCAGAGTTACTAAACGACAATGAGTTAAGAGAACCAGTATTCCAGCTGTCAAAGTCTCTCCAGGTGATTATCTGCTTTATTCGGAGAGTGTTTGTTCTCAAAGTGTTTCAGGATCCGGCAGTTCGTGTCAGTGGGAGCCGGTAGAGACAAGGAGATGGTTAGTGGCAGACATAGCCATGACTGATGTGTTGGAGCTCGGGGGAGCTTCAACGGGCCTTCAGGTTAACTGATGAGAAGGCCGCTGCAACCAGGAAAATGAGGAAGATTACAAGAGGTACAAGCTAAGTTAACAGCGGATGGCAGTTTGAAGATTATCAAGCCTCCAAGTGGGAGATTGTTGGGTTTTGTGGAGCCTTGATTTGGACTTGGGTTAGAAGACAATTAATTGGCAGATTAATTAAAGACAAGGGTCCGGCCCGTTTGTTTTATTTAGCCCATAATTAGTTTTCTTGTTCCCCAAGGGTTAAACCCTAATATTGTATTATAAATAGGCATCTTGCACTTGTAATTCCTCATCACGAGTGAGGCAGAAAGCGATAATAAAATATCCTGGTTGCAGCCCGTGGACGTAGGTCAGCCGACCGAACCACGTAAATCTTTGTGTTCTCGTGTTCGTTTATTTTTTTATCTCTTGCAGTTCGTTTGTGTTTGGTGTGTTGATCGAGAGATCGAATCCTAACACTATGACCATAGGCAGTGCCGGTTATAACTCTAGCTTCTATCACGCGTGACAATAGTTGTGTAACTAGTAATCTTGTTTCATTACAAAGGCCGTTTTTTTGTCCATGTTGCGCATTAACATAATTGGACTATTGTGTTTAAGCCTAAGACAATGGCTGGGAATGCCGTTGAAATTAAGCACATTTAGGTATTCAGGAGGATACATAGCATCGGTTTATGCATCATCTTTGGTGTGTGGTACCATAGAATCCGTGCTATAATAACAAACACATTCACCTGGACAATGTCGCTGAACCAAATCATTTATCTCATCAACGGTCTCATTCTTTGGGCAAATAATTGTGCGTTTGGAAATAGAAGTAGGAGTGGGATGTTCAAGAACATTCTTGAGAGTAGTCGACCCATCCACAGGTCTATCCAGAATCTGACTTGGCTTCCTGTTCCAACTCTGCATCTAATGAATTGAGAAAGCATTTTATTGTTTAAAGACATTGACTGTAAACAAGTAACTATTGCCTACCAACATCCAGCTAGAGATCGATTAACCGGGAGAAAATCCCAATATCCCCTCCCCCGTGAATCAACACAACCACTTGACGCCATAAGGAATCTCTCTCTCTATTGAAACGCCACGCCCATTTTGCAAGAAAAGCAGAATTGACATCTCCCATTTTAGTTACCCCCAACTCGCCATCTTTTTAGGAGTACAAACCACCTCCCATGCCACCCAATGCACCTTCTTTTCCTCACTTGCCCCTGCCCATAAGAACCTTTTTCATAACACCTTCGATTGTCTCCAAAACCTTCCTTGGAGCCTTATAAATTGACAAATAATAAATTGGAATACTAGAAAGCATCGATTTTATGAGTGCCAATCTACCTCCCATTGAAAGAGTTTTGGCCTTCCAAGTAGCAAGAATATTTTGAATCGAATCCACCACCGGACTCTAATGACACACCCGATTCATGTTAGCCCCATTTCGGATCCCCAAATAGCCAAAAGGCAAAGAACCCACCCTACACCCAAGAACCTTTGCCATCCTCTTCACCTCCCCTTCGTGCACCCCTATTCCATACAAATAAGATTTATGAATATTTATTTTAAGACCCGAGCATATATGAAAAACCCGGAGCACCCTTGCCACCTTCTCTATATTATCTTTGGACCAATCCTCCACTATCAAGGCGTCATCTGCATAAAACAGGTGAGATAAAGGATCAACATTATTAGCAAACCTTATGCCTTTGAACTCCCCCAACTCCACTGCTCTAGAAATCAAGCAATGAAGGGCTTCCATAACAACTAAGAAAAGGAACGGAGAAAGAGGATCTCCTTGAGGAACCCCTTTTTCACATTGGAACTCAAACGTAGGGGCTCCATTTACTAGAATCGCCGACCTAGCTGATTGAAGCTTTCTCTATTGCAAATTTTAAGAAGATTTTGAGACAAGGAAGCGATACTAGAAGAGATCACAAGATGAAATGGGAGAAGTGGGTTCCAATTAAAGTGAATTTATTGAGTTGGAGAGCTGAATTTGACAGGATCCCTACAAGAGCAGCTTTGGTGCAAAGAAGAATAGGCGTGCCGGATACAAATTGTCCAATGTGTGAAAGTCATATAGAAGATACTAAACATCTGTTTGTTGGCTGCAACTTCGCTGATGAGGTTTGGAATCGTATTAGTAATTGGTGTGGCTTAATACCTTTCTTTGCATATGATTTCGAGGATTTGCTTACACTTTATAAGAGTGTACATGGCGGAAAGTGGAGAAAAAAGATCGTTCGTGGCATTGTCATGATCACGGTGTGGGTGATATGGAAAACAAGAAATGGAAAGATCTTTCAAGAGATATCGAGATATGCAAGAGATGTGGTGGCCGAAGTGAAGTCCATGGCGTTTTTATGGCTTAAGAATAGATCAAAATTTAAGGCGTTAGTGTGGAATGATTGGGTTAAACATCCCTTGTATATGTATGTAATTTTTTGGCAGTCCCCGTTTTGAGGGCTAGCCGGTTGGTTTAAGGAAAGTCATTGTTCAAAAAAAAAAAAGACGTTGCCCAACGTTCAAAAAATAATAATAAAAAAATAAAAGAAAATAAGTGATTGGTCCGTCTCTAATGTTACAGGGAGGACAGGGGGACGGGGGAGGGTTGGGACGGGGCAGGGGCAGGGGCGGTGTTTGTGTCTCGAACGAGGCAAAAAAGGGGTGACGCCCTGTGTTCGTGTACCATATAGCCTAAGTACCATCATGGTTCACCTTTGGTTTACGTGTGATTAATTGGAAGCTAGGTTTCAGCCAAGGTCTGTCCCACTTCCACTTCCACATGGTTTAAGTGCGATATTTTGCTTTATTTAAATAAAAAATTTTTCCCAAGTTAATATAAAATCATTACTCATTTTGATTTTCTATAAATTGTATGGAGAGAATAGAGGTTAATATACATAAATGTGAAAATTTTCCACCCAATTCTTGGATATTAACCTTGTTTTGTAGTTAGATTTATTAATCGGTATGCTTATTCGGTAAAAAACCCTAGTGCTCCGAGAATATAGGAGGCGGCGAACAGGTTTTCAAAATTCCGATCAGCATGGCGGGCAAGGAGAAGTTTAAGATCGATACGTGGTACGATGCTCCATCCAGGAGAGGTAATCGTTCGGGTCAAGGGGGTAGTTCTAAGCAGCAGGAGAGCGATGTGACGAAGTATTTTGTTTCGAACCTACCGGAAGGGTGTGCATCTTCGGATCTGCTGAGGGTGTTGAAAGAGTTTGGTGATATTCAGAATACGTACATTGCCAGGAAGTATGATAAACTGGGTAAGCGATTTGGTTTCGTTTCTTTTGTCAACGTTAGGGATCCGATGGGTTTAGAGAATGCGTTGAGGGATGTTTGGATTGGATCATATAAGTTATTTATTTCCTTGGCGCGGTTTGTTGATGGGGTAAAGAAGAATTGGAAGGGGGGTAGTCGTTGGGTCCCTGTTGATAGGGATAGTGAGAATTAAAGGAATGTTAAGGAGGATGTTGTCATGGAAACTGTTGTGGATGATTCTAATGCTGGATTAGG
Organism: Ambrosia trifida; assembly: GCA_028751855.1. NCBI lineage: Eukaryota > Viridiplantae > Streptophyta > Magnoliopsida > Asterales > Asteraceae > Ambrosia > Ambrosia trifida. The sequence goes on from CM054129.1 coordinate 6,867,712, forward strand.
ACGGGGAGAAGGAAGATCTTTCAGGGATACGTTGCTTAACATTGATCCGGGTAGTAGAAAGTTGAATGTTGAGTTGGTGGTTGAGCCTTCGGTTACGAGCAGTCTGTGGGGTTCAGGGTGTGGGGCTGTAGGTAGAGTCAGCGATTTCAAGAAGATGTCTAAATTACGGATTTGGTTAGACTTGGTTGGCCAGAAGAGGGTTGGGATCAGGTACATTGGAGGACTTTGGGTTATGCTTGTGTTTGACTCTGATGTTTGCATGGAAGGTTTCGTTAGAACTAAAGAGGTTTGGGGTGTTTGTTTTGATAGTTTGGTTAAGTGGGAGGGTCAACTTCTACCTAGAGAAAGAATTGTGTGGCTTAAGATTTACGGGATGCCATTGTGTTTGTATGATAGAGGGGTATTTGATGAGATTGGAGGTCGATTTGGTAAGGTTATTCAGTCTATTGAGCTTACCGAATCGGAGGTCGATTTATCATTTGTTATGCTTGGGGTATTAGTTGAGCCGAGGCCTCGGATTAACGAGAATATTAATATCAAGTGGAAGGAGGAGGAGTTTGCGGTGATGGTCGAAGAGGAGATGGGGAAATGGGTACCTGAATGTGTGGAGTCGTCGTATGCATTTGAGGAGATTGGTAGTATTGGAGTTAATGAATGTGGCGATGCATGTGTGGATTCCATGGTTGCGGATCAGGAAGTTAATAATGGTGAGCTTATGCATGGTACAGCACCGGGTATGGTGCAGGAAACTCGGGAGGTGCCGGATGTAGTGCATGAGGAGTGCCAGGGGTGGGTTTGGAATCTAAGGGATCGGGTGGGGACGAAGGTGGGGTGCAGCATAATAGAAATAGGAGGCCGAAGGGTTTTCGTAAGAAGTCAAGGATGCAGAAATCGCCTTCGCCGTTAGGTCCCGAAAGACCTAAGAAAAGGGCCAGGGAAGGAGAGGATATATTTGACATAGATCGTTTCATCTATGCAGTGAGTAGCGATGAGGCGTTGCGTGTTTATAACCCGGTTGTGAATAGCGATAATGAACAGGCTCCTTCAAATGGTAATAATGCACAGGGTGACGAGGTATGTGATGGTTATTTGGATGTGATTGGTATTAATGGGCAAGGTAGATCACATGCCAATAGTGTACAAATTGACCAAGAGGTTATGATGGGTAACGAAGTACAGGTAGAGGCTCATGAAACTATGAAATTGGGTACCAAACTTGGAGTCGAATCTTTTGATGGTTTTGATCACGCGGTTGTTCAGTTCATTAACGAAGAAGGTTTTCAATAGGTGGCTCAATGAATTTTCTTTCTTGGAATATTCGTGGTCTAGGGTCGGGTGGTAAAAGTACGTGGTGTAGTAAATTAAAGGTGGCGAACGAGGTAGGGTGTATTATGCTTCAAGAAACTCAGTTCGAGTCATTGGAGAATGTGAATATTAATAGGTTTTGGGGTTCGGACGATTTTGAATATGATCATGTTGATGCGATAGGCCGTTCAGGGGGGTTGCTTTCTTTTTGGAACCCAAAGTTATTTGTTAAGTCGTCGATTATTAAGAATAGAAATGCCTTGGTGGTGTCCGGTTATTTAAAAAATGATGGTAGAAAGGTTACGCTTGTTAATGTGTATTGCCCTCAAAGACTTGTGGATAAGCGGGTTGTTTGGGAGTTCTTAAAATCTATTAGATCGGATGACGGGGGTTTTTGGATAGTTGGGGGTGATTTTAATAGTGTTAGAGATCGGGAAGAACGGCGTAATTCTAATTTTAATGTGCTAGATTCAAATGAATTCAATCATTTTGTGGAGGATGCCGGGTTAGTAGAATTTGGTTTGAAGGGTCGGAAATTTACATATTTAATGGGCGATAAACTTAGTCGGCTTGATAGAATATTTGTTAATTGGTCATTTTTCAACGAGTGGCCGAACGCGGAATACCGGGTTTTGGACCGGGATTTTTTGGAGAACCAGATGTTAAATTAATGCACAAATTTAAGGTTTTGAGGAGTAAAATCAAGGAGTGGAAAGATACGGTTACTTGCGCTGAATCAGAGGAGGAGTCTATATTGTTAAAAGAGGTTCATGAGTGGGAGATATTGATGGAGGGTAGGGATTTGATGGAAGAGGAATTGTGGTCATTGGAGGAAGCGCGCCGCCGCCTAAAACAAATGGATTTTTTTAAAGCCAAGGATTTGAAGCAAAAAGCTAGAGTTACTTGGGCAAAAGAGGGGGACGAGAACACTAGATTTTTTCATGGGTCGATTAATAATAGGAGGGCTTCGAATGCGATTATGGGTTTAACGGTTAATGGTGGTTGGGTTTCAAAGCCAAAGGAGATAAAAAAAAAAAAAAAAGAAGTTTTGAGATTTTTTAGTACCAAGTTTGTTGAAGACATGCCTAGTCGTCCGAAGTTGAATTGTTTTGGCTTGAAGTATTTGAGCCAAGAACAGGTGGATTTGATTTCTCAACCATTTTTAGAGAAGGAGATCAAGGAGACAGTTTTTCAATGTGGTAGTGATAAAGCCCCGGGTCCTGACGGATTCAACTTTCGATTTATTAAAAGGTACTGGGATCTGTTTTCTGCTGATTTTGTTGATATATTGCGTAAGTTTGCAGATACGGGGAAGATTATTCGTGGTGTTGCTTCATCTTTTATTACGTTAGTTCCTAAAGTTAAAGACCCGGTTACATTGGGGGAGTATCGCCCAATTAATTTGATAGGGGTGGTTAGTAAAGTCATATCCAAAGTTCTTGCGGAAAGGTTGAAGTGGGTTATGGATAGTTTAATAAACGAGACTCAGTCGGCTTTTGTAGCGGGAAGATATATTTTGGACAGTCCGTTGGTGATTAGTGAAGTTTTATCTTGGGCAAAAAAAAGTGGGAAGGATTTATTTATGTTCAAGATAGATTTTGAGAAGGCCTATGATAATGTTAATTGGGCGTTTTTGATTTCGGTGATGAGGCAAATGCGGTTTCCGGAAAATTGGTGTATGTGGGTAGAAGGTATTCTTATGTCGGCTCGGTCCTCGGTCTTAGTCAATGGATCGCCTACGTTTGAGTTTAGTTGTGGTAAAGGTATTCGACAGGGTGATCCGTTATCTCCTTTTTTTGTTTATTATGGTTATGGAAGCACTATCCGGGATTATTAAAAAAGCGTGTCATGATGGTGCTTTTCGTCCGGTGGTTCTCCCTAGAGGCGGTCCTACTATATCTCATTTACTGTATGCTGACGACGCGTTAGTGATGGGTGAGTGGTCAGAAAGTAATTTTTCTTGTTTGAGACGTATGCTTCGTATTTTCCATCTGTGTTCGGGCCTCAAGATTAATATAAATAAGTCTATTTTATATGGGGAAGGTATTAGTATTGTTGAAGTGGGTCGGATGGCGAGTGGGATGGGGTGTAGATTGGGGTTACTCCGTTCACGTACCTTGGGATTCAGGTTTGAGCAAATATGAACAGGATTAGCAACTGGGAGCCGGTGGTTAAAGTTGTTAAGACCAGACTATCGAAGTGGAAATCTAAAGTTTTATCGATTGGGGGTAGGCTGACGCTCATAAAGTCGGTTTTGACGAGTCTTCCTTCGTATTATTTTTCTTTGTTTAAGGCGCCAGTTGGGATTGTGAATACCTTGGAAGGGTTGATTAGAAAGTTCTTGTGGGGGGGTAATGTGGATTCTAATAAAGTTCACTGGGTAGCTTGGGATGTGGTTACTAGGCCAATAAAAAAAAGGCGGTTTGGGCATTCGTCAACTTGAGGAGTGTAATAACGCCTTTTTAGTTAAGTGGCTTTGGAGATATAGGCAAGAAGGAAATGCGTTGTGGCGTAGGGTGGTTGATTCTATACATGGTTCTTCTCGAAAATGGGAGTCTTTTCCTAGTAGTTCGATGTATACTGGTACGTGGACCAAACTGGTTAAATGCGGGTATCGGTCGAGGGTTGGGGAAAATAGTACTATGAATATGATTCGTGGTCGGATTGGTAATGGTCAAGATATAAAGTTTTGGATAGATCCTTGGGTGACTCGGGCCCCGCTGAAAAATATGTTCCCAGGGTTATTTCGGTTGGAAGGTGATAAAGGATGTACGTAATCGGAGAGACTTCAAGATAGGACGGATCAGCCGATTAATTGGAACCGGACGATGGAGCCGCAATCGGAAAGTCAGGTTCAACAATTTTTTAATATGTTACTTATTCTTGAGGGTCAAGTGTTGGGAACAGGCGTGGATAGTTGGTATTGGGATAATGGGTTGGATAATAGTTTCTCAGTGTTGGAAGTCAAAAGGTGGATGGATAGTGGTCGCGTTCTTCCGACGTCCACGGTGTATAAGTGGTGCAAATGGATTCCTAGCAAATGCAATATTTTTATGTGGAGGATGTTAATGGATCGGATTCCTACTAAAACTGCGTTAATCAGGCGGAACATTAACTGTGGGGAGGTTTTGTGTAATTTGTGTGAAGATCAAGAGGAAAATGTGGATCACTTGTTTACGGCTTGTAGGTTGGCTTGTGGGGTGTGGAATGGGATTGCGAGATGGGTTAATCTCCCGCCGTTTTATTTTTTCTCGGTTAACGACATTACTCAGGTTTATACGGACTCTCATTGGAACGCGGTGAAGAAAATGGTGCTACATGGTGTTATGGTTATTGTGTGCTGGAGAATATGGAAAGCTAGGAATGAGAAGATTTTCAAGGACGATGATAGGACCGTGGTCGACATCATTGCGGATGTAAAAGTGCTAGGTTTTCTTTGGTTTTCTAGTAGAGTTAAAACGGTTACGGTGGAATGGAAGGATTGGCAAGCTTTTAATTTTGATGTAACGTAACACTTTGGTTTGGGGGTCTCCGCCTTGGAGATTCCCCGCCGTTTAGCTTTTGGTGTGGTTTAATAATATTTGCCTTTCAAAAAAACCTAAGAGAACATGCAATACCGGATGGTTGCAAAACCATATGCTATATACACAACTAAAATAGCAATTATAATATAATTAAATCAATTTATTAATTAACTATTAAATCAGTTTACGGTTTCAAGAATAAACCATTTGACAAACCAAATAATGGTTTTATAGAACCATCAGCCATCCAGCCCTTTTAAAACCCAGAAATCACCATCATTCCATCCTTTTCTCACAAACACCTTTTACTTATAATAATCTACTAGTGGAGAGACAGTATCTTTGTATTAGTTTTTGGCGAGGGATATGTTAGTGTATTCTTGTTTTTTTTCTTATTACTCCCGGTTTTTCTAACCTCTGGTTAGGAAAAATCTGTACTCGCATATGTTTTGGTTGTTTTCGTGTGGAATAAAAGTATCCTCTTCTCCTTTAAAAAACAAAAATCTACTAGGTGGAGACCCGTGTAAAAACACGGGTAGACTAAAACATACTTTAATTATTGTCAACTAATACATTTGCTGCACATTATCCAATGTATTCATCAATTATATTCCACTTTCAACAACTGATGATTATAATATGCATTATTATATTAACATCACCCCAAACCAATAAATAATGACCCACATATGTACAAAAAAGTGTAAGATATATTAATATTTTAAGCTTTGATGTACTTGAATGGTCACATATGGACTAACAGATGTAAGATATATTAATATTTTAAGCTTTGATGTACTAACAAATGTTACATATATTAATATTTTAAGCTTTGATGTACTTGAATAGTCTACATATGTACTAACAGATTGAAGATAGATTAATATTTTAAGCTTTGATGTATTTGAATGGCCCACATATGTACTACCAAATGTTAGATATATTAATATTTTAAGTTTTGATATACTAACAGATGTTAGATTAAATTTATTAATGAATGACCCACATATTTTCTTGAATATTTTAAGCTGATCAAGTGAACATGTCTAACATACAAGCCTTAGTAAACAGACCTTACAATTTCGTGATCAAGTGAAATATCTATATGTTTTAAACACACCTTAAATAGTTAAAGACAGACCTTAAAAAAAGTAAATTTGGTGACTTGTTGCATCATGTGTTCTTATGATATACTAAACACAGACCGCACCAAGCTGCAACTGCAGCCCAAATTCCTGTAGCAAACTCACAATAAAATTGTTGAGTCACATTATATATTTTTATTAATAAAAGCAGCACCCCAAACTCAAAAGGTTCAGGGAAACTATTCAGGTTCGTACCCTAAATGCAATTCATGCAACTTTCACCATCCAACTACTCGACCCTGCTATAAATGTGACACTTGCGGCAAAGCAGGCCACACTGCTTCTCACTGTCGGGAAACTGAATCTGGGAATGCTCAAAACCGGAAGACTGGTCAACCCAGAACTTGCTATGCTTGTGGTGATCCTAACCACAGGCAAGATAGGTGTCCTCATTTAATTGCTTTCATTCAGTCCCGTCAGCAAACCCCAGCACTTCCAGCAGCTCCAGCAGTTCCAGCAATCCAAGCAGCTCCAGCTCGTGGTCGTGCTTTCAACATCAACGCTAACCAAGATCAAGCTACCAACGATGTTGTCAATGGTACATTTCTTATTATTAACTTATATGCTTCGATTTTGATATCGGTATGGATAGGAGTTTTGTCTCGTTAGAAGTTGAACCTTTACTTGCTCGTACTTGTCCTCACCATACCCATCCTTTTGCTATGGAGGTTGCTAGCGACAATCTTATTCTTATAAAATCTATGTTCCGTAAATGCACGTTAAACTTAAATGGTTATAAATTTTCTGTTAATCTTATACCTGTTTTTAGGAACCCTACGAACCGAGTTTATAAACTTTTCTTGGACCAAATCGTAACTGTCTTTCCTCGATAACATGCACACATACACCAGAAACCTTCACCTGAAGGAAATTTCGAGACGAAATTTTCTAAAGTAGGGGAGACTGTGACATCCGTCACCCTCACCTTTCACCCGATTGACAATAATAGTCCTTCAAATATTTCTAATATAAACCTTATAAGTGTCGTCGTTTTCAAAATTTATTTTAAAGCGAACTAAAATTTTATCATTTATATTTATGCTAGATCGTACCATCGTTTTAATTAAGTGCTAGTGTTGAAACATTATTCGGCATAAATTTTATAAAAAAAAAAATATTGAGTTTATAAAGCGTAAAAACATTTTAGAATAATCTAGTTAATTTGGTTATGTTTTATAAAGGAAAAAACTAACTTAGTTTTATAATAAACTAACAAGGTTAAACTTTAGGGACCTTTTCTGCCAATTAAGAAAACTTTAAATCTGATTTTTTTTTCTTTCCCCTTCCCACGCGTTTCCGGCCACGAATTCCGGCAGCCGGAGTTGTTTCCGGCGAGATTAATTATTGAGTTTAAACGCATTAGATCTCAATTAAATGATTGGGTAACGTTTCTCCATGTTATCTAATCGTTTTCCCTCATACTAGTGCTCATAACCGCTCATTTTGATTGAGTTTTAAGACCAATTATATCATGAAACGGCCGGAAACATTTAAGCTTCAATTAAGTCGTTTTTTAGCAAGCATTATATAAATTTTATATGCCAAACTGTTGCTGCACGTCTATACCTCTCAAACCCACAAAAACCTTATCAAATCACGTCCGCAAGTCTCTGAACCATAACCATATATCGCGGCCCTCTTCCCTTCGGCTTCGGCTCAAAAAAAACGTATTGTAAGTTCATTTTTATCATGCCATTTTACTTGTTTCTCCATTCCGAATGAAACCCCTCTGTTACAGATTGCTCTTATAGCAGTATTAAGGTTTATTGATTTGGCTAGGGTTAGGGTTCTTGGTTAGGTGAATTGGGGAAGATGATGAACATGGAGATGATATTTAAATAAAACTAATTTCAGATTTAAAATAACATGGGTTGTATAGCCTAGTGGTTGGGTCTGACTCTTGGGAAACAGCAAACCCGAGTTCGATTCCCCCCATAAGCATTCATTTTTTTTGCTGATTCCCTTTATTTATGTTTAATAATTTCAGAAATTATATAATAAGTTTAAATCTTTAAATATTCATAATAAATCCGATTTTTACCCAAAAATTATGGAAATTTAGGTGTAGCTTCTTGACACCATGAAACAAATTATCCCACTTTTATTTTCTGAAAAATGTTTATTTTTATATTTTTTATGGAATTAAATTGTTTTAACCGTAATTAATTGATTAAAAATTCATTTTTAATGATTTTAATCTCAAAATTTTTGACAAATTATTTCTAATGATTATGAACTGAAATAAAAATTTTTGGTCAAGAAAACATTTATTTTTATTAATTTTCTTATTTTTAATCATTTAAACATGATTTAATCTCATTAAATCAGTTTTAAATATAAATAAGTTTATAAAAATTATGAGAAAATTATTCTAATTTGTTTACATCAGAAATCATCCATTTTCTATAAAAATAGCATTTTTGGATCATGTCTTGAATTATTAGTCTTATTTATGATTAATTAGACATAATTAATAATTTATTTATTTGTACAATTAAATAACTATTTTATGAATATTTTTCTTATAAAAATAGAAATGTTTTATGTTTAAAAATCTTATTTACCATTTGTAGATCAGTATGAAACACATGATTATTTATTATACATTTATAATTATTGCATTTATTTATCATAATTAGTTAAAGTAACTAACTAAATTATTTTGTCATAATTATGTAAATATATTTTGATCTAAATATTTAAATTGGTAATAATTATATTACCTAAATCATATTACAAACTTTGGTATATTATTTTTAATATACAACTTTTATATTAATTTGACTAATCATAAAACCTCTAATTCCCCAAATCGACTTAGCAAACCCTAATGCCTTAGACCCTAGTTACTTTAGACTCTTAGACTTTTCCTTATTAGTATTCTTACACATTATAGGTTGAATTCCTCGGAATTCTCATTACTTAGCTCACGACCGCTTAAGTGGATTTTGATCGCTTTCGCTAACTGTGAGTATATCTTTCCCCTTTTTACTGTTTTACTATTTTGGGGTGACTCATGTACTTACTATCAAGTTTGCATTTCCTTTTACTAAAATAGCAATTCTTACGTGTGTTTGCTTGTGTCATTTTGTGTATCTATGACCTGTCAAATCATTAACCGTTGCGGCCTGGCATTTCAATGAATAGTACTATGGTTTCTACCCTTGTGACTCTGTTGAGAGTCCTCGTCATTGCTATGTATTACATTACTACTAGCGCATACTATATATATCTGCTTCTCTTTCTTAGGGTTGATTTGACCCGGATACTACTTATTACATCTTGCAAAATAACACACGAATTGCTAAAGTTTACCTTACTATATATATCAAACGGATGTACTCACCAATACATTATATGTGTTGACAAAAATTGTTTTGTACATGTTTCAGGTGACGTTTGATGTTTCATGCTTTCACGCTTAGGCTGGACCTAGTGCTTAAATAAAAAGTTGAACATTTAATATTTATGTTTGAGATTTCTATTAAGACTCTTGTATTTCCTTTTTGGATAATGGAAGTCATTTGCTATTAATATTTACAAATTTAGTCCATGTGCTTTTGAACAATCGTCACTACGTGACACCTCGATGTTTCCGCCATCGGTTGGGGTGTTACAGATTGGTATCAGAGCCATGGTTATAGGGAATTAGGTTATTAGTAAATGCTTTTGACCTAGACTATAACTAAGCTACCCATTATATGCTTTCTTTTATCCTCATATTTCTTTAGATATATTTTCTCCTTTTACTTTTCATTATACTCGGAGAAGATTTTTATTCTACAAATGGAACGAAAACACCAAGTTAGGAGTGATATCCATACCTTGGTGAATAGTTTCACTCTTTATATGTTTTATTTATTTATTTTATTTATCTTGGAATATTTTCCTTTCGAGATAGGAGACGTCCAAATCTCAAGGAATCTATCCTCCAAAAGAAACTTACTCACTAAGCTAGGAGTGATATCCTTATCTTAGTGACCAGTTTCACTCCATCATATTTTTACTATTTGGAAGTATATCTTTGAGTTAGGAGTGAAATCCACATCTCAAGGATATATATATTTCCACATTTCATGATCCGCTAAAGTTTGGAAAATTATTTGTGACGGGGCACGTGCAATCTGGAAGGGTGAGCGCCTGTATTCTGAGTTTTCTGTCTAGGTTGGTAATTCGCATAAATCCCAATCAGACGAGGGACCCGTTTACCTACCTGGGAATTCTCGGGATGAGCATTCACTTATAGGCTGAAGTACGCCCCCACAAGTCACTAATAATATTTCAATTACTTTAGTCAGTCAACAGTTTCTTTGGAAACACTCTTATATCTCGTTTTATACTTGGTATTGTTTTTCATTTGAAGTTGTATCATGATTCCTCTTTATGATGTTCATAATTTTTCTTAAATCAGTTTATAATTACTATATCTCATGTTATGTGTTACTTGTCTTGATATAAACTATGGCATTTCCAAAATTTTTGGAATCAAATCTCATAATTATTGTTCACTTTTGTAGATGTCTGATCGCGAATCTCGTAAGAGAGCCTTGAAGCGTCAGGCTAAACTGAAATCTGATCAGCGTATCGCGACCATGCTCAATGACAAGTTGGAAACACTTGTTCCTAACATCATTAATGCTATTATTCCAAACCTTAACCTGAACGGTAGCTCGAATGGGAACTCTAACGGGAATACAAGTGGAAATGGTGGGGCTAGTGAGAATAAGTGCACTTTCAAGCACTTCAACTCTTGCCATCCCAACAAGTTTAATGGCACTGAGGGAGCCACTGGGTTACTTGAATGGTTCGAAAGTATGGAGAATACGTTCATTAATAGCGACTGTCCAGCCAACTTACGTGTTCGTCATGCCACGGGTGTTCTTCAAAAGAGAGCGCTCACTTGGTGGAATGGTGAAAAACATGCTCGAGGGACGGAAGCTGCTTTAGCTATGTCTTGGGATGATTTCAAAATCGCCATGACTACTGAGTTCTGTCCTCGTAGTGAGATGAAGAAATTGGAGGATGAGTTCTATCACCTCAAGCAGGATAGTGGAAACAATGTTCCATACAACAACCGTTACCACGAGTTGAGCTTACTGATTCCTCGTATGGTTACCCCGGTATCATTGGCTATTGAGAAGTATATTGAGGGATTGCCACCTCAGATCCATGATTCGGTTATGGGAAGTAAACCTGCTACTGTAGAGGATGCTATTCGTCTCGCAGCATCTCTTACTGACAAACATGTCAAGGATGGTACTCTAACTCGTAAGGGTACTAAAAGACCAACTGAAACCCCTGCTACCACTGAACCGTCTCAAGCGAACTCTGTCTCTACCTCTAGTTCCAATAAGAAACGAAAAGGTGGAAACCAGAACTATGCTGTTGTTACACCTCTTAACCAGGTTCCTGTTGCAAACACATCTACTGCACCCCAAACTCAAAAGGTTCAGGGAAACTATTCAGGTTCGTACCCTAAATGCAATTCATGCAACTTTCACCATCCAACTACTCGACCCTACTATAAATGTGACACTTGCGGCAAAGCAGGCCACACTGCTTCTCACTGTCGGGAAACTGAATCTGGGAATGCTCAAAACCGGAAGACTGGTCAACCCAGAACTTGCTATGCTTGTGGTGATCCTAACCACAGGCAAGATAGGTGTCCTCATTTAATTGCTTTCATTCAGTCCCGTCAGCAAACCCCAGCACTTCCAGCAGCTCCAGCAGTTCCAGCAATCCAAGCAGCTCCAGCTCGTGGTCGTGCTTTCAACATCAACGCTAACCAAGATCAAGCTACCAACGATGTTGTCAATGGTACATTTCTTATTATTAACTTATATGCTTCGATTTTGATATCGGTATGGATAGGAGTTTTGTCTCGTTAGAAGTTGAACCTTTACTTGCTCGTACTTGTCCTCACCATACCCATCCTTTTGCTATGGAGGTTGCTAGCGACAATCTTATTCTTATAAAATCTATGTTCCGTAAATGCACATTAAACTTAAATGGTTATAAATTTTCTGTTAATCTTATACCTGTTTTTAGGGACCCTACGAACCGAGTTTATAAACTTTTCTTGGACCAAATCGTAACTGTCTTTCCTCGATAACATGCACACATACACCAGAAACCTTCACCTGAAGGAAATTTCGAGACGAAATTTTCTAAAGTAGGGGAGACTGTGACATCCGTCACCCTCACCTTTCACCCGATTGACAATAATAGCCCTTCAAATATTTCTAATATAAACCTTATAAGTGTCGTCGTTTTCAAAATTTATTTTAAAGCGAACTAAAATTTTATCATTTATATTTATGCTAGATCGTACCATCGTTTTAATTAAGTGCTAGTGTTGAAACATTATTCGGCATAAATTTTATAAAAAAAAAATATTGAGTTTATAAAGCGTAAAAACATTTTAGAATAATCTAGTTAATTTGGTTATGTTTTATAAAGGAAAAAACTAACTTAGTTTTATAATAAACTAACAAGGTTAAACTTTAGGGACCTTTTCTGCCAATTAAGAAAACTTTAAATCTGATTTTTTTTTCTTTCCCCTTCCCACGCGTTTCCGGCCACGAATTCCGGCAGCCGGAGTTGTTTCCGGCGAGATTAATTATTGAGTTTAAACGCATTAGATCTCAATTAAATGATTGGGTAACGTTTCTCCATGTTATCTAATCGTTTTCCCTCATACTAGTGCTCATAACCGCTCATTTTGATTGAGTTTTAAGACCAATTATATCATGAAACGGCCAGAAACATTTAAGCTTCAATTAAGTCGTTTTTTAGCAAGCATTATATAAATTTTATATGCCAAACTGTTGCTGCACGTCTATACCTCTCAAACCCACAAAAACCTTATCAAATCACGTCCGCAAGTCTCTGAACCATAACCATAAATCGCGGCCCTCTTCCCTTCGGCTTCGGCTCCAAAAAAACGTATTGTAAGTTCATTTTTATCATGCCATTTTACTTGTTTCTCCATTCCGAATGAAACCCCTCTGTTACAGATTGCTCTTATAGCAGTATTAAGGTTTATTGATTTGGCTAGGGTTAGGGTTCTTGGCTAGGTGAATTGGGGAAGATGATGAACATGGAGATGATATTTAAATAAAACTAATTTCAGATTTAAAATAACATGGGTTGTATAGCCTAGTGGTTGGGTCTGACTCTTGGGAAACAGCAAACCCGGGTTCGATTCCCCCCATAAGCATTCATTTTTTTTGCTGATTCCCTTTATTTATGTTTAATAATTTCAGAAATTATATAATAAGTTTAAATCTTTAAATATTCATAATAAATCCGATTTTTACCCAAAAATTATGGAAATTTAGGTGTAGCTTCTTGACACCATGAAACAAATTATCCCACTTTTATTTTCTGAAAAATGTTTATTTTTATATTTTTTATGGAATTAAATTGTTTTAACCGTAATTAATTGATTAAAAATTCATTTTTAATGATTTTAATCTCAAAATTTTTGACAAATTATTTCTAATGATTATGAACTGAAATAAAAATTTTTGGTCAAGAAAACATTTATTTTTATTAATTTTCTTATTTTTAATCATTTAAACATGATTTAATCTCATTAAATCAGTTTTAAATATAAATAAGTTTATAAAAATTATGAGAAAATTATTCTAATTTGTTTACATCAGAAATCATCCATTTTCTATAAAAATAGCATTTTTGGATCATGTCTTGAATTATTAGTCTTATTTATGATTAATTAGACATAATTAATAATTTATTTATTTGTACAATTAAATAACTATTTTATGAATATTTTTCTTATAAAAATAGAAATGTTTTATGTTTAAAAATCTTATTTACCATTTGTAGATCAGTATGAAACACATGATTATTTATTATACATTTATAATTATTGCATTTATTTATCATAATTAGTTAAAGTAACTAACTAAATTATTTTGTCATAATTATGTAAATATATTTTGATCTAAATATTTAAATTGGTAATAATTATATTACCTAAATCATATTACAAACTTTGGTATATTATTTTTAATATACAACTTTTATATTAATTTGACTAATCATAAAACCTCTAATTCCCCAAATCGACTTAGCAAACCCTAATGCCTTAGACCCTAGTTACTTTAGACTCTTAGACTTTTCCTTATTAGTATTCTTACACATTATAGGTTGAATTCCTCGGAATTCTCATTACTTAGCTCACGACCGCTTAAGTGGATTTTGATCGCTTTCGCTAACTGTGAGTATATCTTTCCCCTTTTTACTGTTTTACTATTTTGGGGTGACTCATGTACTTACTATCAAGTTTGCATTTCCTTTTACTAAAATAGCAATTCTTACGTGTGTTTGCTTGTGTCATTTTGTGTATCTATGACCTGTCAAATCATTAACCGTTGCGGCCTGGCATTTCAATGAATAGTACTATGGTTTCTACCCTTGTGACTCTGTTGAGAGTCCTCGTCATTGCTATGTATTACATTACTACTAGCGCATACTATATATATCTGCTTCTCTTTCTTAGGGTTGATTTGACCCGGATACTACTTATTACATCTTGCAAAATAACACACGAATTGCTAAAGTTTACCTTACTATATATATCAAACGGATGTACTCACCAATACATTATATGTGTTGACAAAAATTGTTTTGTACATGTTTCAGGTGACGTTTGATGTTTCATGCTTTCACGCTTAGGCTGGACCTAGTGCTTAAATAAAAAGTTGAACATTTAATATTTATGTTTGAGATTTCTATTAAGACTCTTGTATTTCCTTTTTGGATAATGGAAGTCATTTGCTATTAATATTTACAAATTTAGTCCATGTGCTTTTGAACAATCGTCACTACGTGACACCTCGATGTTTCCGCCATCGGTTGGGGTGTTACAATGTAACAGACCTATATTATTGGGTGACTGGTTCTACTTTCTTTTTTACACACTTGATCATTTGAAGCAAACTGATATATAGGATGTTCCTATGGTGATTACTTGCTTTTTTGCTGTTATGAGAACTGCTCATGGAACAGATGGTAAACCTATAGCCAAATGTCTTAACTGTGACACTAACATTGTTGTTTTCGCCTAAATCTATTAGTAACGTTTCTACTAACATGTTAATCTTGACTATCAATCAAAAGGCAAGTTACAAAAACAGTTTTGATAAACAACAAAAAGGTGTATTAGTAAACGCCTAACAGATTTCATCAAATAGGCATATTAGTAAACGGCTAACAGTTAACTATTTAATCTGTTAGACTGTTTTTTCTCATTTGATGGCCTAAATAACATGTTAGCAGCAGCAATAATTAAAGGAATTCAAGAAAATCAGTTGAAGGTAAGATACTTCTCTGTCAACAAAAAAGAAAGTGTAGTTCGTTATCACTTTGGTTGGGAACCCATTTTCTTATAACATGGATGCAGAGCGGTGACGCTGCCTCACCAGGACGAAGACTTCCAACATTAAAAGTGTACACTTCGTGTAACCTGTTGCAATAAAAAAAACAGAAATCAGAAACCGTTAACATGTAAGAAACCTGATGCACACGCAAATGTGTTAAATTATATGACTAAAACAGTGTTAGTTATATCTAAGGCAATCTATATTTAACAACAAAAAAAAGGAAAATGAAACCTGAATTGGATTTATTTCTTGCGGTAGGTCTTGGTAAACAATATTTAAGATAGTGTGGTCACTATCAGTATGGGAATCCGATGTTAGAATTTTCAATGAATCAGGAGATGTAGCTCTAGAAAGGGCGACGTATAGCTGGCCATGGCTAAAAACTGGTGATGGCAAATACACACCTACTTTCTTTAATGATTGACCCTGGCTTTTGTTTATTGTCATCGCGTAACAAATTTTAACCGGAAATTGACGTCAAGTGAAGACAAAAGGCAAATCTTTGGTGTTATGAACAAAACTTATCCTGGGAATGTAAACTCTATGACCATAGGCAGTGCCGGTTATAACTCTAGCTTCTATCACGCGTGACAATAGTTATGTAACTAATAATCTTGTTCCATTACAAAGGCCGTTTTTTTGGTCCATGTTGCGCATTAACATAATTGGACTATTGTGTTTAAGCCTAAGACAATGGTTGGGAATGTCGTTGAAATTAAGCACATTTAGGTATTCAGGAGGATACATAGCATCGGTTTCTGCATCATCTTTGTGTGTGGTACCATAGAATCTGTGTTATATTAACAAACACATTCACATGGACAATTTCGATGAACCAAATCATTTATCTCATCAACGGTCTCATTCTTTGGGCAAATAATTGCGCGTTCAGAAATAGAAGTAGGAGTGGGATGTTCAAGAGCATTGTTGTCATAGGTGAACTCAATTAAGCTTGACAAATTCCTATGTTGTTCATCCAAAAGAAATCCAGGTGGGGTTTCAACCCTTTTTACATCAGGATGCTCAATATCAATAACATCACCTTGGTCACCATCACCAATGGTAACGAACCAGTCAGAAAATCTTGCCAACCGATTACTGTTAGTTAAAACTAGACCTGGCAATTTCAACCCATCTACTTGAGTTTGGGTTGTTTTGGGTTTAAAATTTGACCTTGTGGGTTAAAATGGGTTTAGTATAATTTTCAAGGGGGTTAGGATGGGTAATTTTAAGTTTAGAAAATAAGTAAGTGGGTCAGGATGGGTATGTCAAAAAAACAAATGGGTCAGGATGGGTAATTTTAGATAACCATATACAAATCTAAATTAAAACCCACCCAAGTTGATGCGTCATAGAAATGAATGTCAATAAAAACAAAAAATTATATCTTTTGCATTTGTTGATCACCCCAGTCGGTTCGAAACCGTTCGGGTCGTTAACGGACGACAATGTCGAAACAACATAGGTCGTTAACGAGACCGATCTCATCGAAACGGTTCGAGTCGTTAGCGGGTTTGATCGAGTGCAAACGGTCTGGGTTGTTGACTGGCTCGTTCGGGTCGAAAGGGTCCGGTTGCTATCGGGCCCGGTCGGGTCGAAACGGTCCGTGTTGCTAACGGGATCGGTCATGTCAAAACGGTCCGAGTCGCTAACGGGCCGAGTCGGGTCGAAACAGTACGGGTCGCTACGGGGCGCGTCAGGTTGAAACGGTCTGGGTCGTTACCGGGCCTGGTCGGTTCAAAACGGTCCGGGTCACTACGGGACGGGTCAGGTTGAAACGGTCAAGGTCGTTACCCGGCCCGGTCGGGTCGAAACGGTCCGGGTCGTTACCGGGCCCGGTCGGGTCGAAACGGTCCAGGTCGCTACCGGGCCCGGCCGGGTCGAAACAGTCCGGGTCGCTACGGGACGGGTCAGGTTGAAACGGTCTGGGTCGATACCGGGCCCGGTCGGGTCGAAACCGTCCGGGTCGCTACCGGGCCCGGTCGGGTCGAAACGGTTCCGGTCGCTACCGGGCCCGGCCGGGTCAAAATAGTCCGGGTCGCTACGGGACGGGTCAGGTTGAAACGGTCTGGGTCGTTACCGGGCGCGGTCGGTTCGATACGGTCCGGGTCGCTACCGGGCCCGGTCGGTTCGAAACGGTCCGGGTCGCTACCGGGCCCGGTCGGGTCGAAACGGTCCGGGTCACTACCGGGTCCGGCCGGGTAGAAAGGGTTATGGTCGCTAACGTGCCCGGCCGGGTAGAAACGGTTCCGGTCGCTAACGGTCCTGGTCGCTACCGGGCCTGGCCGGGTAGAAACGGTTCCGGTCGCTAACGGTCCTGGTCGCTACCGGGCCCGGCCGGGTAGAAACGGTTCCGGTCGCTAACGGGCCCGGCCAGGTCGAAACGCTCAGGGTCGCTACCGGGCTCGGCCGGGTAGAAACGGTTCCGGTCGCTAACGGTCCTGGTCGCTACCGGGCCCGGCCGGGTAGAAACGGTTCCGGTCGCTAACGGGCCCGGCCAGGTCGAAACGGTCAGGGTCGCTACCGGGCTCGGCCGGGTAGAAACGGTTCCGGTGGCTAGCGGTCTCGATCGGGTCGAAACGGTCTTGGTCGCTACCGGGCCGACCGGGTAAAAACGGTTCCGGTCGCTAACGGGCCCGGTCAGGTCGAAACGGTCCAGGTTGCTACCGGGCCCGGCCGGGTAGAAACGGTTCTGGTCGCTAACGGGCCCGACCGTGTCGAAACGGTCCTGGTCGCTATTTTAGTTTTTTAACTTTTTTATTTTTTATTGTTATTTTAATTTTAATCTATTTTAATTTTAATCTATTTTAATTTTAGTTTTTTAAGTTTTTTATTTTTTATTTTTAGCCCATCATAACCCAAACCCATCCTGACCCAAACCCATCCTGACCTATACCCATCCTAACCTTTTTTCTTTATATACCCATCCTAACCCATACCCATCCTAACCTAAACCCATCTTGACCTATGACCCAAACCTACCCAACCCACCCACTTTGCCAGGTCTAGTTAAAACTGTTGGCGTAGACAGCACGCGCAAATTTTCTGTAAGAACATATACTCTGAAATGTTTCCAGACATGTGATCGTGGGAGTGTAAAATCAATAATTTCATGTTTGTCCAATAGATGTCACCCCAAGTTAACTGTTTTTCCCTGTCTATTGCAGGGCAGAAACTTTGTTGTTAATGGGTCAATCACACAGGCTCATATTGACAAGACATGGTACTACACCAAATGTCTTAAATGTCTAAGAAAAAAGTTATTCGGCGTATGACAAATGGCTTTGTCGACATCATGGAAATCTAGAAGACACAAACTTTATGTAAGCAACCTCTTTTTATACTGTTTTGTTGTTGTTGTATTCGGAACCTTTTGTTTACAGGTTGGTAACAATTGTTTTCTTAAAACAAACTTTTTTATAATACAAAACAAATTTAGGTATGCATTACAAAATTTTACTAGATTACATGTACAACAACAATGAAAATCATATCTAAATGCCATTCTTCGTATATTGATGCATAAATACAAACAGATTTCTCACATATTGTTACAATTGATTTGACAAAACAATTGACTAATGTGTGTAATCCAGGTACCGCATTCCTATTACCATTTATGATAAAATAGATTTCATGGAGGCAACTGTGTTTGACAAGGCAGCCACACAATTGTTGGAGATCCCATGCAAGGAAATGTTCACCAATGCTGCTGCTCGAACAGTTATACGCAACAAAATTACAGCCAAGCCAATCCAGTTTACAATCAGAGCAGTTAGGGATGATCGCACGGCTTTAGCATCATATTCAGTCAATAACCATTTTCCTCCAGCAATATAAAACAACTGACATCACTTCCAGCAGCGCCAATCCAGCCGTATCAACTCCAGCGCCAGTCACTCCTGCTCCTACTAGCTCTTCTGTAAACGAGAAAAAAAAAGATGCAAGTGCAAGACGCCAATTGTTTGACAAAGAAGGTATAAAACATTTTCCCACCTTCATTATCACAACAAAAAAATTATTAACAACCTTTTTTTAATAACAGAACCTGGAAATACTGCCAAAATACTGACCAATGACAGGTGAATACTCGCAGCATACACTCAACAACATTTTTTGATAACTCTATTCGTATCGGTTTATTGATGTTACCGTTCCACAACTGTATATTTTACCATTAAATTTATTTTAGAAAAAAAAATATTTAAACCATTAGATTCCAATTCTACCTAAAATAATCTAGTTTAACTCAGGGGGAAAGTGTTTAAGTAGTTATGGTTGTACACATGCTACTTTGGGTTCGATACGGTTAAAAATGAGGTAGTTGTCTCTTATTTATTGGAATCATTTGGATACTGAGAATAGTGCCCCTACCACTCAGGGTACTTTCGACTGGATGTAATTAAAAATGAGATGGTTGTCCCTCATTTGAAGTGTTGATGCATTTATGGTTTCAGTGTTGCTTTGCTGAAAAGACAAGAAATTTTCGGGTGTTGAATAAGTTTTATATTGTAAAACATGGCTTAGTGATTGAGTACCGGGTATTTTATCTAAGTGATGCCATCTGTGTTTGATTCGTTCATTTCACGTTTATTTGTATCGATTGTGTTTATTATCATGGTCTTGTTGTTTTTCACCAGATTCGATTTGATCCAGGATTCTATAGCAGTATCAAAGCATGTTCTCGATCTACTACACCATAGTTGTGTTTGTAGATCACCGTGCTCATATTTCTGATCGAATTTAGTAGGGTTTTTGTTAAATTTTGGAGTTTATGGGTTTTCTAGATCACGGTTTTTGTTTTATCAGATCTGGATCCTTAGCGTGTTTTAGGGGCTGTTTGTTTTTTGCTCAGAAACATTTTTGACCTTTTTTGTCTGCGTCGCGCAGACGTGCAGATAGTAAGACCTTTCACCCAAAAAGGTCTTCCTGGCCTCTTCTTGGTGCAGACTTGTTCCAAGGTCTTCAAAGATCTTCTCCTCTTCTCTTCTCTTCTCCTCCACCACCACCACGGTTCACCACCACCACCCACCACCACCATCCATCACCACCACGGTCCACCACCACCATCACCACCCACCACCACGGTCCACCACCACCACCGACACCACCATCCACCACCACCACCACCACCGTCTACCACCATCCACCACCACAACGGTCCACCACCAGACTGTTGTAAAAAATCAGTTTATTTAAATTTCAGTTTATTTTAGCAGCCCGCAGACGTTAAATAACAAACAGTCTTCTTCTTGCAGACTGCTGACCTTTGGTCCACCTCTTCTCCTACAGATGTCTGCAGATGTGGTCCACAGACTACAGACATTTTCCTACAGAAAAAACAAACAACACCTTAATGTTAAATTGTTTGTTTAACATTGTTAGACTTGCGATTTCGAAAACCAAGATCAACATGTTCATCATTTATATGTTCTGATCAAAACCAATGTCTGGTCGGTTAGAGTTACTGTTTATTCTCCATCGTTTGGCTATAGGTAGCAATTGGATCGCATATGTTAATTTCAAGGAAGCGATTGAATGATTTTTTTTTTATTATTTTTTTTTTTTTTTTTGCCTAGGTATTGATTGAGTTTCATATGTTTGAGTCCATCTAGCATTTTTTTTTCTTAGTGCATTAGTTTAAAATCATATCCATTAGTCTCAAGTCATCCAACAATACATTTAAAATCTTTTAGCGATTACATCTCCAATCGCTACCTCATATTTTTGTTGCTTCTATCGTCTAATTCAATTGCCGGCGGTTTATGATCCTAATTGTGTTGCAGTTTTGGGAAGATGAAAGAAAAGTCCTTGGTTGTCCGAACAAGGTCTCAGAAATGTGCAAAGATTTGAGTCGAAACGTAAAACTTTTAAGCAAACATGGATTTAAATTGGGTGATGGTGTGTAAAAGGAAAGGAAAGAAGAAAATAATGTAAAATGAAGATGGGACTATTCTCGAGATCTATGGTTTAACATATGACCAAATCAAATGCAACAAAAAGTTTTTCTTTTTAGGCTGATAGTTAAATGTCACAAGTTGTAGTTGTCCTATGGTGTTAGTTTTATGGAAAGGGTTAATCAAAAAGTTTGATGTAAACCACAAATGGGTCCAATGTTTGGGTATTAAAAATACAACTGGGCCATTGTGTGTTGGGATAACAGTGGGCTGGAAAAGAAGCAAGATAGATGTAAACATTTGAGCTTATAGTGTCAAAACCATTAGGTCATTTAGACCATAAGGAGTGGTGGGGAAAGAGGGGATGAAACGTCATGTGACACTTTTGGATCCCACGTAGAGGGATAGAAAATTGTGATGAGTTGAGGGGGGGGGTGAGGGGTGAAAGGAATAAATTATATTATTATTATTTTATAAGTTAGGTTAATAAAAAATAAATTGACCAATCAGATTACAAGGAAAAATGCCTCACGCCGGTGAAGCTTTCCACGCCAAGAGGCTCCCCCCCCCCCCCCCCTTCCACGCCCACTCCTGGTGGTCTTACCATCTATTAACGACTTAAGTGTTAATTGTTAAAACTGGTGTTGTAAAAATCGGGATTACTCATTAGTCGGTTGGTTACTGGCCAGTTTTTTATTAACATAGTATTATACACCTTGTTGTACAATATAATATAACTAGTTTTTATCCCGGGAGCGTCCCGGGTTGAAATATTTAATATGACATAATAAAATGTATTATTATTATTATTATTATTATTATTATTTTAAACAAATATCTGCCATAAGTTATCATATTCAAATATAAAAAAACGAATCTCTGCGTCGGGGTATAAATCTAGTGCCATTACAAATGAATTCGGAAGTTTGTAATCGGTCATTCTAAAAAGAACTAACATGAAATAAGAAAAAAAATTAATTATTGAAATATCGAACGCATTAGTCTAAGGGTTATGTGATGCGTTAAAAAAATTCATGGGTATATGATCGGGTATATATTTCGGGTATTTGGGTATGTTGTTTCGGGTAATCGGGTCGGATATCACCTAATCCCAGACCCGACCCAAACCCACAATTTTTTTAAACTAATCCCAAACCCAACACAATACCTGTCGGGTTACAAAAAATAGTCATTTTTTTCTCTGTTTTTTATATAGCACTATGGTACTCGTTGGAAAGATAATAAAACGCTCGTTAATTTGGTGTAATTTTTTTCTTTAAAAAATCTCGTATATAAAATATATTAACGTTTAAAAGTTATGGGAGGAAACATGAGAGAAAAAATAATAAAGTTTTAATATTTAGATTTAGTAGATTAGGTATTTAATAGATTAGATTAAAGATTATAATAGATTAGGTTAAATCATATTTATTCCTTTTTTTTAATTGGTTTACACTTGTCACATCACATCTTATATGGCATCTCTCAAAGGAAAGATTGCATAAAAGTATGCTTACAATATATATATAGATATAGATTAGATGTATTTACAAGATAAAATGGAAACGATGTATCTAAACCTAATTATTTAAAACAACTGCAAAATAAATAAAAAAAATCCTTCCCTATTTGAAATCTTAAATTCACTGTCCAGGAAGATATCACTCTCCTTAAACACGAAAAATTACCTTGAAATAATAATAAAAATACTTTGCCAGCCAAGGACGAAGGTTTGTGAGGGCCAGGGTGGCCCCGGCCCTCACCGTTTTTTTTGGCGCAGTGGTGAAATTTTACGATTTTCATAAGTAATTTCTTTATGAATTGAGTTCAACTCCCACTGATTTGATCTTCCGGTCCCTACCCATCGAAAAAAATGAGTCCGGCTCCCGCTGATTCGATCTCCCAGCTTCACCGGTTTGCCCAAAACAATATTGGATAAAAAATCTAAACAGTATATTTTAAGAAGACGTAATACTTTAGACAACATTAATTATATTTTAAAGAAAACAGGTAAATATGAAGAAGATGGTTTACCAATTACAAGCCACCGATGAGATTATCGATTTGTTTGAATATTGAAAGTAGATAAGTAGGTGGACCAAATTGGCAAAAGACATAGTGAAGTGAAGTATTATCTATTGCACACGACTCTATGCATCCTATGGCTTTATTTGGACCCACCAAACCTTAAATCAAATATAGTATTAGTAGTGGTAGTGTTTGGCTTGAACTCGCTAGTTCTTTGATTGGGTTGCAATGTTTGATAACTCATATTTGGGATTTTGGGCGGTTGATTTAGGATATCCTAGATTCATACTTTGGTAACTTATTTTTGTACATGTTTTGATAGGTATAGTAATTCTAAAAAGACAAGAAAAGAGTACAAAAGAACAGGCAAAAGTATTATCCCACCATCATCATCTCTTTCTAACCGGAAAGATGGATTCAAACGGATAAAACTTAACCAAATAAATTATTAGTGGCATAATAGCCAAGCCTATTCATATAATTTAACTTAGTGGGTAAAAAAAAAAATTTACGCTGATAAATTATATTAAACCAAAAACAGCCAATTACAAATGATGACTATTTAATTTTGTTGGGTATTGATAAAGTTTTCATCTTTGTTTAGTTTATTTGGGTATTGATAAAGTTGGGGACCTCCGGGCCATGGTTTAGGTGCATTGCGTTTATCCGGGGAGTAGGCAACGACAACTTTTTGTTGCCCAGGTGTGATCTTGGGAGATAGCGTATGCCCACTCACCTCGAGTCGGGTTTTGGTAGTTATGTCGCCATCTGTTAGAAGGCGGCGGCGTTCTGTTGAAACGGTTGTACCCTGCATTTCTGATGCGGGACAAGCTTGCCCCTTTAAATTTTTTCATTGTAAATTTGGTATATCAAGTAGCTCCCGGCTGCTTGCTCATCTTAAACGGGATCATTTAGGGTGGGATGATGGAAAAAAAAAAAAAAAAAAAAAAACCTTACGAAATGCCATTTCCGGGGATTTGGACCTATTTGGGGAAGTTGTGGACGCCTTGCAGAATATTAATCAGTGGTTATGTGGCCAATGCATGGTCCTGCATGCTCTCAGTAGGGGGTGTCATCATGAAGATGGTGTCGCTAAATTCTTGCGAAATGCTGATGGTAAGGGTGAATTTATCATAGGGATCCCTAAGCCCGGCCAGCCAATAGTCGAACCTGCTACCGAACCGGATATTGGTAGGAAGGTGGTTGTAGATATCAGTCTTCTGGAAAGACTTTTTGCTATGCTGATTACTACAGTTAAGAGCATCTCCTCGTCTTGTCGATTAGCATTTGCGCAGGCCTTATCAAATACATTGGGTAAGGTGGTGGCTTCCCCTGGATCAAGTTGTTGTTGCTACCTCGTTGCATGTTACGCACTATCCGATTGCTTCGCTCATGTATGGGTGTGGCCAAACTGTTGTTTGGGCTTCGAACGTGCCAACTGACCTTTGTTAGGGGGGGGGGGGGGGCAGTATCTATTTTTGACAAAGGTCTCCGAGGTGCTGTTGAGGATATCGTTGTTTGTGGGGGGGGGGCATTTTTTGGGGATCTTCCATGGCGATTGGCATCCTTACCGATCAGCTCGGGGGGTTTGGGCCTGTGCTCGGCAGAAGATGTGTTCGCATATGCGTATGTGGCTTCTAGAGCGCAGCCCTGGAGGCTACAGGAACACATTCTAAGGAACAGCGAGGTGATTGGGATGGACGATGATTATAAGCTCGCATTGGACAACATTCGTAGCTCTCTCCCCAATGTAGATGTGAGCGGCTTTACGGATAAAGACACCACCCCAAAAAAGCCTCAAAAAATCTTGGCGAGTGCGTTTATTTGTAAAGCCATGCAGACTATGTAGGAGGAGTTTAACATGTCTTCGCACCAGAAAGCGATGTTTGAATGCCTCAAAGAGGCCTATGCTCAAGATTTCCTCACTACACTCCCAATTGATGGACTCGGGCAACATATGTCGGCTATCGAATATCGGGCGGTCCTCAAATACCGACTGATGATTCCCATGTTTTCCGTCGACGAACCGTGTCCGATCTGTAAAAAACATGGTTGGACAAGTTTGGAGAACACGCCCTACATTGTAAGGAGTTGCCAGGCTTTAAATACAGACATGACCTGGTTAGAGATGTTCTATGGGATGTGTTACGAAGGGCAAAGATTTCAGCCAAAAAAGAGGCTCCCGTGAATTTCTTGACGGACCCACTTGACGGGCGGTCCACCTTGAGGCTAACAGACGTTCTTGTGTTCGGATGGGCGCAAGGCAAGCATGCGTGCGTTGACCTTACTTGGGCCCGAAGGTCCCCAACTTTATCATTACCCAACAAAATTAAATAGTCTTCTCAAGATTGTCAATCCAAGATGATAAATTGACTTCTCAAAAAAAAAACCCTTTTATCCTTTTAACATACACACAGATTAAAACTTCCACCTACTTTTTAGCTCAAAAAATCAAAGATGAAAACCCCACAAACTTAAAACCAAACCCAAATCCACTTCAAATAGCATATAAAGAGCATGAATAACTAATAAGGAGGTAGGTGGCGGCTGGCAATGGGTGAGGGGGCAAGCGTATGAGGAGGATGAGGGGCAAGCGTATGAGGAGGAGGGGGAAGGCGTATGAGGAGGAGGGGGCAGGTGTATGAGGAGGATGAGGGGGTAGGCGTATGAGGAGGATGAGGGGCAGGCGTATGAGGGTTAAGGTGGGCCAGGCGCAGGGGTTTGAAAAGTTACCGTTATCGGCAGGATTGGGTCTGTTCAGAGGCTAGCCGGAGGGTATGGTGGAGGAGACGATGGTGGTCGGGAGGTGGGTTGGGCCGGGAGTCAGGCGGGGGGACAGAGGAGGTGGTCGGAGGTGAGGGGATTGGGTAGCCGGAGGGTTTTGTTATTATAGGTTTTTGGAGATGATGTAGATCGATGGTGGGTGTTAGGTCATCGGACTGGAAGGTGTTCGGTAAAGGAAGGGTGATAAAGATTGTTAGTAATTTAGTCACAAAAAGCTTTTTCAATCTCATTGTTCTATAAACAGCTACCTCACACACTCACTTCTATATCTAAAGAGTTAAATGCCAATTTCGTCCTTAAAGTTTGGACAAGTTTGCCACTTCAGTACAAAAAAAAATTCAATGAAACCCCTAAGGTTTGGATTTTCTTGCTATTTTAGTCCTTTTCACTAACTCCGTTTATTTTTAACGTTAGATTGAGGGCATTTTGGACTTTTACCATTTTGGTTTTTTTTTTCTTTTCTTTTTCCATTTCTTTTTGTTTACTTTAAATAAAAGAAAATAAATACCCCAAAACCACCCTCTCATCTCTCATTATACATACGCACCAGCACACTTAGAGAGAGAGAGAGACAAGAGAGGATGGAGGATGGTGCTTAAGGGAATCATTTGAATCAATAGGCAATGAAGAAAGATTATAGTTGAAAGAAAGGAAGGATGATGGTTTACTTACACATTGGCGTTTGTAACATCGCAAAAATTTCCCCTAAATTTTTCTACGTAAAAACCTTACTACATATGCTATCCCTAATACAATTTATATATATATATATATATATATATATATATATGTATGTATATATATATAGTAATAATAATAATAAAAAAAAATTATAAATTTCAGATTTTTATATTTATATATATATGTAATATTTAAACAAAACCACAACCATGCTAGCCCATAAACCATAACCAAACCCAAGCCCACCTTCCTTTTTCCTTTACATTTTCTGAAGCCCAACCAAGGTCAGCCCAAGTATCCGGCCCACAACATGTCAGGCCCAAAGCTGAGCCCACACTCCTTATCTACTTTAAAAAGAAAAAAAATAGAGATTGTTCCCGCCGGGTATCGAACCGGGGTCATCCCACACACAACACACGCGCATAACCATCTGCTCCACTCCTCTTAGTTGGTTTAAACCCAACTTAAAATGTATTTAACACCTTCTAACCTTGTTTCTTCTTCTTCTCTGTTCGAACAGCAGACCCAGACGAAAATGTATATATATATTTTTTTTCTTTTCTTTTGACCATTCAATTGACTCTATTAACGTGTAATTAACCATGGTTTGACTTGGAATCGTGATTATCGGCCTGTCACCAGCCATATACGCGTGTTAACATTATCAATTCATACCAAATTTCAACCATTTACGCGTATGCATTAACAACGGGTCAAAGCTTGCCATTTCGAACAACCAGACCTAAACACTATAAATTGAACCTCTGCGAACCTTCACAACTCGCCACTAATCCTTCCTACACCTCCAATTTCTACCTATAAGCTTCTGATCTTGATTTGCGAACGAGTGTTTGACTTTTTGGTTGACTGTTCAATCGAGCTCGAAACGTAATTGTAAGTCTAATTTTGTTTGTGGGTTTCGTTAATCGGCACTTGCTCAGTATTTACCCTAAGATTAATTAGATTAATATTGGGTAAATCGTTTGATTGGGAAATCTAGGGCTCGCAAACATGAATTGGGGAAGAACATCAAGAACAGTTAACATATATGAATTAAACAAACTGAATCTTAACACAACCACAGGTCTAGACCAAGTGGTTGTGTTGATGCTTGATTACCCAGCAGACGCGGGTTCGAAACCCGGCTGCCACGCCCCTTTTATTCTTTTTTTTTTCCTTTGTTTATCAACCTTATATATATATTGCTTATAATTCATAAATTCATTTTAAAATACCAAAACACTTTTATAAATTCTAAAAAAATTACTTTTAGTTAATCTGATATAAATGTTCCACCTACAATTTTTAGTTTTCAAAAATTTATTTATTTAATATAAATAATAAATAAATCAAGTTTATTCTATTTTATTTATAAAAATCTATAAAAATATCAAAACGATCTTATTAATTTCCACAAAAATTATCCTGAGTTCTTATAACATTAAGCTTTTCAGAAATGATTTTTATTTCTGAAAAATCATTTTTTTAATATTTTTAATCAATTTTTGTTAGTTTTAATCATAATTAAATCATAATAAATCCAATTTTTAATATTTTTGCACCAAAATTTTATACAAATTATTTCTGATCATTTAGAACAGAAATATAAATTTTAAACTTATAATTCTTTAATTTTAATATTTTTAGATATTAAGATTAAATTTTGACTATTTGTTATAAATAGAATTAATATTCTATTTTAAAGAAAATAATTTTGTAAAAATTATTTTTATACTTTAAATACATTATTGTGACCATCTTAACTTTAAATTTCTAAAAAGATTTTTGGTTATTTATTTATTAATATTCTCTAAATTATCAAACAATTTTCATATTAATCAAACAAGCATTTATCCCCAATTCGAAGCCCTAGAACATATACATTTGTAGACTAGATATACTTAGACATATTTATTACCTTATTATAGGGTGATACTTGACACATTTGGGCAACACACTATTTTCAAGAGATAACATTTTACCAAGGTGAGTTTTACATAGCCTCTTTTGTTTATCACCATTTTTGGGGTGAAACATGTTATAACATCATTTATGCAATTCAATCATCAATGTGTCTATGTGTTTTCTATGTTGCATTATGTCTTGAGCATGATTAGAGTAAGCACCATTCTAGCATAATCATTAACTCCGTACAAGCCGACGGTATACATTGATAGATCTATTGGACTGACAATCCCACCCGGATACGTGCCTCCTACAAAGGTAGCGTGGGTGTTTGTTATCGTATAACATATTCAAGTGAACCATGAGCGTATGGGATGTATCATATTATAACAGTCACCAGGGTTCGTTATGCACTCGATTTATTTCTAGTATGTTCTCACATATGGTCTAGATTGACATGACACATGAATTGCACGACATTTTTATTCAATTATCAAAAACCTATGTAATTCTCACCAACTTTTGTTGACCCAAAACATTTTCAACTTAACATGTTTCAGGTTCTATTTGCTTGAAGATTTGAATTGATGCTTGAAGATATGTGTATAGTTTTATTCAATTTGAAGTACAAATTCTAGAGCAATTGTATGTAATTCAATTAAATCATTTAATGGAATTTATTATTCACCATGAGCTACTGAACAATCATCAATACGTGACATCCCGATGTTTCCGCCATCGGTTGGGGTGTTACAGCGTTTTCCCTACCAAGAAGTTTGATAGGGGTTCCAGATCGAGGATACATGAGACGAGAAGCAGAGATCTCCTTTGAGCCCAGGATATTACCCGGCCACCATGACCCGTTCATCCTCCTAACCCAAACGATCGTCCAACACCCCCATCAACCATCCCCATCTCCGTCTACTTTCTTTCAACCTAATTGATTGCTCACAATAGAGGAAAATGTTCAACAATTAGGGTTAGGGCTTCCACCATACACCACTGTTCGATCAATCCTCACCACGAACCCACTTCCACAATACACCACCACCTACCTCCACCGTACCCCACCACCCGCCTACCCCTACCATAACTGGTCAAATTGTCTCCAAAAGACCGGTGGCGTCACCACCTGCAACGTCGCCACCGCCACCACCACCACCGGTAACGTCACCACCATATGTTCCCTTTTTTGTTTCAGAGTTGAGATAGGTCTGGGTTTAGGGTGGGATTTGACTGAATGTTGGTATGGAGAGGGGATGATGGAGATGAGGAGATGGATTGGGAAGCTCTGTTGAAGGGAAATTCTGTTGGTGTGGAGAGGGGATAATGTTAATGATTTTTATTTGTGATTGCAATGTTATTTATGCTAGGGTGAAAGAGAGTTGTATTGATGTTGGATGTTGGATGTTGGTCAGAAAGAGATTTTGATGTTAGATTGAGGGTGTTGCTGGATGACTGGGATGATTGGATATTAACGGTTTAAAACCCTTTAAAAGGAGGAAGATGAAGATGACAAGATATTTCTAATTGACCCTCATTTAGCTAGGAAAAATGACAAAAATGCCCCTAACTTAACGTCCCTTTCTAACACAATTAGTGAAAATGACGAAAATAGCAAGAAAATCCAAACCTCAGGGGTTCCATTGCAAATAAAAACTTTTTTTGTAATGAAGTGGCAAACTGGACCAAACCTCATGGATGAAATTGGCATTTAACTCGTATCTAAAACAATGTTTACTATGTGACTAAAACTCTCAACCATTTGAGAATGAACATCTTTATTGTTAACCTACTTTTTCAAAATTAGTATGTTAATGTTGAGTGAAACCAGTTACCGTCCCCAAGGGTCAAGAGATATCCTGGTGTTCAGGCATCTCGTCTTTATCGTAGAGGTGGAGGATTTAGATTTTATAAAGTACATAACTGATTAATAAGGGTAGATTGGGATTACAAGCCTTTTGAAAAAAATAAAAATGAAATCAATTACCATCAAAATCATCACCAATTAACAACTTCCCATTAAAGTTGATTATTCAAAATTCATAAGAGAAAGTATACGGTACAAAGTTCCTTAACATGAAAAGTGTAGGAAGCCACCACAGATTGACATGTGTAAACCATGGTTAACTACACCTAACTCAAACCCTGTGAAAACCCACCATCAGTCCATCCCTCTTTTCTCACGTTACAGTCAAGAAGCCATCGTCACAATCACAATCTTCCCACCGTCCGTCTATCCCGGTTACAACCAGCAACCAATCTTCCCACCGTCATCGACTTCTCTCTCCGCCGCTACTAAACCCTAATTCACTTCCGATAAAAAAAAAGAGAAGAAACGTAACGATGTCGACACGATACTTTGATGTAGTGATAAACTTACAAGCCGCATCTCTCATCTGGTTTGCAGATCAACCCTTTTTTATCCTATACTTTGTGTTTAGTGAACTTAACTGAGGAAGAAAGACTTGTGTTTTCCATGATAAAGACTAAAGAACAGGTTTTGATCAGTTAGTTTGGCATTTAAATGAAAGGGAAGATGAGATTATTATTATTATTATTATTATTATTATTATTATTTATACAAGGGGAATTGAAAAGGGGAGATTCGTTTGAGAAATAAAGTTGCAAAAAAAAAGAAGAGAGAGGGAATATATAATAAAGCTTCAGAAAAGGTGCGTTTAAAGAATTGGAATGTGCTTTTAAGGTGCGTTTAAAGAATGGCAAGGTGCTTTTTAAGGTGCGTTTAAAAGAATTGGAAGGTGCTTTTAAAGAAACATACAAAAGAAGTTTAAAAATTGTAACGTGCGTTTGTATATGTAATGAGTGCGTTTAAAGGAAAAGACAAAAACGTTTAAATTTTTGTAACGTGCGTTTGTTTGTATACTACGTGCGTTTAAATTTTGTAGGTGCGTTTAAATTTTGGTTCGTGTGATTTACAACAATGTGCGTTTGTTTCAAAAGGAAGTGAATTCAAAGGTGCGTTTAATATTGGTGTGCGTGCGTTTAAATTTTTGTAAGTGCGTTTAAAAGCCCCTGTTTTCACCAACTTCATCTTCTTCCTCTGCAACCTTTTTTAACCTAATTTTTATGTTTAATCATACTTATTGAAACAAAATCGAAAGTATTCGACAACTATTACAAGCGTTTATTCATAATTATATGTTTTCGTATGATTGTTCGTCCCTGTTATAATCTTTTGTTTTTGATTATTTTTAGATTCAAATACTGATCTTACGTTTTCGTTCATTGTAATCGAATGTTTTTTTTTGTTTTTTGATTGTGTAATCATTCTGAATGTGTAATTGAACTGAAACGATGAAAAATCAGGGTTCAAATTAAGTCTGTTGTTTCGATTTGAAATTTTTTTAAACGTTTTTTCCTAATTTACCACTGGTTAGATTAACCCAAATATGATTGAGGTTGTTAATTATCATCTTGCCACCTTCTTAATCTAATGACTGAGATTGCTTCCTACGATTCTCAAGTTAAGATTTTTTTGTATGTTATCTAACCCCAATTCATAAAACTAAATCAAAAGTAAAGGGTGTAAATTAAGATAAGAACATAAACTCCCCACAAAAGGAGTTAAACAACATACATGCTTCCAAAACAACAATACACCAATCACAAAACATACGAAATGAAACCTAGTGTCTAGATTTTCACCAACGATAGCTATTTTTCAGTTTAAAAAATGAAGACATAAAGATATTTCAATAAAAAAATAAAAATCAATCTAATTACACATACTACATCCTTTATTTTGATTATCATGTTCGATAAAGTTTTTGTAGAACATGTCCTTTAAACTCTTTAAACTCAAGGGAAGCAAGCAACAACCCACACATGTTCCTATTCTTAATCCATAACCCTAGTTCCTAATAAAAGGCGAGAGAGTCCGCCTGACCCCTCTCACCGCCCTCTCTTTGTTCTACTTAGACCCCCACATCAAATTCGAGCTTGTCCATCACTACAAATGCCACTTGCAACATGTTTAGGGGCTGTTTGGTAGCCGTGTAATAATACTAAACAACCCCTTAATGATGGCCACATCAGCCTCACATACAAATCGACCATCTCTATTAATCTCATAAAATGTCACCAAGCAACGTGAATGGTATGGAACTTCTTGATGAAACGCGAAACATCATAGAAAATTGTGAGCAATTATATTATTATAACATATCCTAAACATACTTTTATGAAAAACCAAAGTGAAAACCTAATAAAATATAAGTATTTAAGAAATAAAGTGATATCGATATCTGATAGCTATTAGGGTGTGTGTAGTAGTGGGGGGTTATGTGGGGGTTATGGTATTAAAATATTAAAAAGTAATAGAAGGGGGTTATGTGGGGTTATGGAAAAAGAGGTGTAGTGGGAAGGGGGGTTATGTGGGGGTTATAAATGATTGGGTAATTTTTGCTTTTTATTGTTTTTTATTTAAATAAGAATATTAAATAGTTTAAATTATTTTTCATTAAATATATAAAACTTACAAATACTAAAAAAAATTACAAATACTAAAAAACAACAAATACTTAAAAAAAAGTTACAAATACTTAAAAAGATTAGTCGTCGTCGTCTCCTTCTTCGTTTTCTCCTTCTTCTTCTTCTGCTTCTTCTTCTTCTCCTTCTTCTTCATAAAATTCATCATCTTCTTCTTCTTCTTCCTGGCTCTGATGAATCGGGCGAATCGACCATGCTTCCTCCACCAAATCCGTCTTCAACGCGTTATGTATATCCTTGGAACGCAACATGGCACTGTTTTGGAATCTCTCCTGCTGTGTCGCTTGCGTCCCTGGAACATCTTCTTCAGCTACATAGTTTGGGCATATTGCCTTTCCTTCGTCTTCAAGTATCATATTATGCATTATGATATAAGCATACATCACCATTCTAATCCTTTCTTTTTCCCACACACGACAAGGATTTCTTACAAAATGTCATCATGCTTGAAGACAGCCAAAACACCTCTCAACGTCCTTTCTTGCAGACTCATGAACTCTTTTAAAATATTGTCTTTTTTCATCTTGTGTCTGACTAAACGTTTTGACGAGCATTGAATACTCCGGATATATACCATCCGCCAAGTAGTATCCATGCTCGTAGTAATTATTATTTGCATAAAACCCACATTTCGGTATTGTTCCGCCAATGTAAGACTCTAGCAATGGCGAAAACTGAAAAGTATTTATGTCGTTCATACACCCGGCTAGACCAAAGAAGGCCGACCAAACCCACATGTCTTGTGAGGCAACTGCTTGTAAAACCAACGTTGGTCCCTTTTGGTCACCGCGTGTATGTTGACCTCGTCATGCGGTTGGACAAGCATACCATCGCCATTAACGACAATCTATACTACCAATCATACCGGGTAATCCATGTTTTTGAATATGCGCTTCATATAGTTGTTGAAGGTCGCTCAATGTCGGGTTTCTCAAGTATCTTTTTCCGTATAATTGGCATATACCTAAAAAAATCAAATGTATATATAAAAAAATATGTACCTACTATATGTATATATAAAAAAATCAAATGTATATTTGTAAATACCGTAGCAGAAATACTCCAAAGTATCGCGTGTGGTTTTCTCCGCCATCTTCAAATACTGTTGGATCAGTTTGCTCTTGTTTGCTAAGTAAGAACTTGCTATCTTGACACTTAAGTGTTTAGCAAGTCCTTGTAAATCAGATTATAAGCACAGCGGAATGTTATAAGTTAAAGCAACACTTTTTATGCAAAGGCAGAGTTGTAACTCCCCCTTGATGTTTGAAACAAGATAAATGACAAAGTATTTATTATGAATCTAAGTTGTAAATGAGAATTAGATACTTAGAGAGATTCACAATAAATACAGAAATGGAATATAACAATGAGAGTGTTTGAAGGATTTTTCTGTTAAAAATCAATGTCTAAAATAGAAGGTTGAAGCCTTCTATTTATAGACGATTACATGCATGTATCTTGCCTGAAAAGCAAGCACAGAAAGTCCAGTTACAAGTTGCACAAGTTGCAACATTGAAAGAAACAAATAAAGCTAAAAGTAATATTAAACAACAAACTACTGATGCAAAAGGGCGGTGGCAAATATCTTCTGCTAAGTGCTGATGAAGGACAACTACTGAAGAGTAGTTTTGTCTTCAGTACTTCTGAAGTGAACTTGTCTGGTTTGGACTTCAGAACTTCTGCAACTTCAGCACTTCTTCATATCTTCTAATCAGCAGTTTCTTGTCTTCTATTCAGTACTTCTATACTTAGCCAAAAATGACAGAAGTGAATTAGACTAAGGTTTACAAAAGTGGTTTCACCAATCCTCTTTGTCCTAACAATCTCCCCCTGGATTGATGAAGCCAAAACCTTACTAATTCCTTATGTGTTTCTTCTGTCTTGAACAATCTTCCATATCTCTTTGTACATGGTGTTCTTGAGCTGGTTGTACAGATCATCAGACAGAGATCCTCTCTATGGGTCTAGATGTTGAATTGTGAGCAGGTCTTGTGTTGACAGTTTCTTCAGATCACTGATCTTCTTGTAAGCCCTGCTTGAGAAGTCTCTTCTTGTCAACAGTACTGAGTTGTTATCAGTAAGTGACCATCTGATGATAGGGATCTTTGACTTGTTAAAGTCAGAAGAATAGGGAACCAGACTTGTCCCTTGGGTTGATGGTCCTGAGTGCTGGATGTCTTCAGTTTCAGATAGCCTCAGGTGGGATTCTCTTCCTTGTTGATGTTGTTGCATACCAGGCATCTGAACAGTTGGGAGATGGTGTTCAGTCACTACTTTGGTATGCAGCTTTTCTGTGATGGTCTTTTGTATTTGATAAGCGAAAGTGGAAGGATCCCTGAACTGTGTTAACAGAGGTTTCTCCTCAATGTCAAAGTCTGAATGGACTATTGAGCTTCCCTCAAGTAGTACCATTTTGAAATCAGTTTTGATATTGTCCTCTGCCTTCTTCTTCTGAGCAGCAGATCTTCTAGATACACCAGAAGTTCTAACTACTGATCTTGAAGGATCAGCAGTTTGAAACTTCTCAGGATTTGCAGCCTTGGCAGCCAAATATTTTCTATATGTATCCATTAGTCTTTCTTCTTTCCATCTGGATACAGAGGCTTTTGAACCATATCCTTCTGCTACTAGCTCTTCTATTATCTGGGCTCTCTTGGCCTTTCCTTCTTTGCTTGTGGCCATTTTGTCTGCAAGCAGTTGTGCTCTTCTTGTCAGCTCTTGCATAGAGAGTCCTTTGAGTGTAAAGGCTTTAGTCTTGCTGTTCTTGGTAATATAAGACACCAGTTGTTGTCTTTTATCCTGTTCAGCAATCTCATCAAGGCTAGCCTGCCTTTGTAGTTCAGCTGCATAAGCCTGAAGTTTTTCTTCATGGCTTAGGTCCAAATCATCCCTTTCTTCCAGAGATTTCCAAATCTGATCTTCTCTGGCCTTCTTGTTGGCTGCAATTAAACTCTTCTCTAATAGTTCAGCTGAATGAGAGATGGGAGAAGGGTTTAATACAGTCATTGTTGTGGTTGATGTAGGCCTGATGGGATCAGATGTTGGTTGAATGGGAGCAGTGGTTCTGGAAGGTTCAGTTGTTTGAGGTTGGGAAGTGTTAACTTCTGAAGTGCTGACAACTGCTGATGGTTTGTCAGCTACTGAAGGATTGTCTTCAGTACTTTCTGATTCTTCATCAGAAGTTTGGTCATCAGAAGTTTCTTCATTACACCTTAGGGAATCATCAGAACTTTGGGTCTCATCTTCTTTCTCAGTAGCTTCAATTTCTTCAATAGAGACACCAAACTGTTTGGCCAATCTTTCTTTCCTGGCCTGATCTTTCTGATCTCTTTCAAGGAGTGCCACTCGTGCCTTTACTCTGGCTTGGAATGACTCCTTAGGTTCCCTGATCTTCTCCCCCTTTTTGGATTCATCAATTCTAACCCTTGAAGCAGAGGGTTGGGAGAAGTGTCCTTGAAGATGAGCAATCTGTTGACTGTTGAAGTCTATTTTGTTTGACAGATCGTTCATCTTGGTCTTGATCACTCCAAATTGGTTCTTGATTGACAGCTCCAAGTCAGCTGTATATGTTTGGAAGTGATTTCTGATGAGTGTGTTCATCATGTGGTACAGGGGACCCTCTGGGCTGCATAGCTGGTTCAGGTCTATGCTTGTTTGCCCAGGGAATTGGGTAGGCATTTGCTGTGAAGGGGGTGTTTTTGGGAGATCCTCATGTTGTACAGAGGATGCCACTCTAGGGGTTTTAGGGATTGAGTGGACTTTAACCTGTGCAGAGGTGACTGGCTTCTTGAGCCTGGATACCTTTGCAGCAGGACCTTCAGAAAGTGCCGTCAATTCAGTAGTTGGAGTTTTTGAAACATCATCCAAATTAATGGAATCATCTGTATCCCTGATGTTGCCCTCAGAGAGGACTGTCTCAGTTAAATCATGAGCTGAGCCCAACTCAGTTCTCTCATGAACCTCTGTTTCTTGGTACTGAGGATTTCCTACTTCAGGCATTAAGCCTTCATCAGTAGTTGCCACATCTGAGGTCTTAGCTATGTTACTTCTGTCCTCAGATCCACCACTGGGTGGTAACTGAGTAGTAGCAGCCTCAGATGCCCCAAGAGTCTCTAAATTTGGGCTTAAAGACTCTGGTCCACCCTCATCTCTTGGGATAGGGCTAATGATGTCCACATCCATGTCT
The DNA here is from genome assembly GCA_028751855.1 of Ambrosia trifida. Lineage (NCBI taxonomy): Eukaryota > Viridiplantae > Streptophyta > Magnoliopsida > Asterales > Asteraceae > Ambrosia > Ambrosia trifida. The sequence continues at coordinate 6,905,089 of CM054129.1, forward strand.
AAAGTAGTAGTTATGTCCCCTGTTTGTTGTGGTTGATGGGGACTGACATGATCAGATGGGACAGTCTCTCTTAGCCCAGAGAGAAGTTTGGCAATTTCAATTGCCTCTTGTTCAGAAATTTGTGGGGAAGGTTCAGTAGTTTGGGCAATAGTTTGTTGTTCAGCAGTTTCAAAAGAGGAGTGTGTTTGATATGTTTTTCTAAGTCTTTTTCTTTTGAAATGAACAGATATGGGTGCTCTTGGTGGGGTTTGAGATGGATGAGACTGAGAGGGTGTTTCAGTCTCAACAGTTTGAAGAGCAGAATGCTCAAGAGCATGTTCAGGCATCTCAACCTCCTGAACAGCTTTTCTTTTGGGTTGGTGGGTTACAGTTTTTGTTGGCTTGGGCTTTTTGGCTTTTGGTGGTGTGGGTGTGGAAGATGTGGGCTTCAGGGGGACTTGTTGTTGTTCTCCCTGATCATCTTCTGGCCAGGCAGCCGGTTTGTTCAGTCTTGAGTATGCTTGTGATGTTAAAGGGTTTAAAGTTGAAATTTTTCCCACAAGCACCTCATTACCCAGTTCCCCTATTATGCATTGCATAATGAACCTTGGGTACAACAAAAACTTTTTCTTGGTATTATTGTGATGTAACACCAACTCATGGAAAAACAGTTTTGATGCCCTGAATTTGGTTTCATTCACAATGGAATGAAATATTGGTTGAAAAGTGGAGGGCATCTGGTCATATGACCCTGTTTTTGGACTCAAACACATAATTATATAATGAAACAAAAGTTTGTATTTTGGTTCAAAATATTTTTTGAATATTGTTGCATGGGAGAGAGTACCTTGATAACCACACTCAGTCATGGTTAGATGAATATCTTTGTTAGCAACATGGTCAGGGGCAGCTACATCATCCAGACCCAGTCTTGTTGCTAGTGTGGCCGGTGTGATGGTCAGTTGTTTCCCCTTTATCTTTGAGTTGAGGGAAATGACCTCACCACCCATTGTAACCGTCTCAGCATTTTCCCAGAACTCATTCAGAGTTTCAGTGTGAATTGGTGGGTTAATTGTGAGAGCAGTAAAGTATTGGGATTTGACGACAAGATCAATGATCTCATCGTATTGGGACCAGCCTTCTTGTTTTTCAAGAAAAGCTCTTTGATTGTGTCCCTGTTTTAGAACTAGAGCCATTGTGGTTTGGGTATTTTGATCGAACAGTGAATTTTCAGGTGTAGGTTTTGAGAGAGTTTTGAGAGAGAAGGAGGGATATTTGTGAGTTTAAAAGGATAAGTGTGTAGAAAAGGTATTTATTTGGAGTTTTAACCGCTTGAATCTTCTTTATTAGAAGTTTTAAAACCGCCTTTGGTTAAAAATCTCTTTATCAGAGGTTTTAAACTTATTAGGTCAAACCTCTGATGATGGGAAAAGTCAGATTTGCCCTTTTGACTTAAACTGCTGATGAAGGATTACTTCATCAGTAGTTCCCATTTTCTCTTCAGTAGTTTTAACATCTGATGAGAAATGTTTTTATAAATACTTTGTTCATAACTTCTGAAGTTTATTTTATCAGAAGTTACACACTTTTTCAGAAAGTTATCCCCATACTGATGATTTTTGTTCATCAGTAGTTTCTCTCAAACTGTTTTTGTTTTTCAGAAGTTTTGTTTCAGACTTTTGACATTTGTAAGTGAAAACCAGAAAAAAGATGGAAAAGGTTAACCTGAAATCCACCAAGGTAAACAGGATGGAATCAGGGGTGGAAAAAGGAAAAATAAATTTTTCATTTTGATTCCACCATGGTAAACAGGATGGAATCAAGGATGGAAAAAGGAAAAAGAAAAATTTTGATGCATATCAGTAGTTATTGATGTAGAAGTTTGCTGTAGAGTTGGGTAGAATCAAGTGTTAACTTGGATTCTAACTGATATGCAGAAAAAAAATAAAATAAACACTTACAAATTTAGCATTCCAAGCATGGAAACTAACTTCTGAAATGTTGATGTGTCAAGGGGCTTAGTGAAGATGTCAGCTATCTGATTAGCTGTTGCTACATGCTTCACCTCAATCTTGCCTTTTTCATAGCAATCTCTTATGAAATGGTACCTGATCTCAATATGTTTAGTTTTTGAGAACTGTACCGGATTTTGAATGATGCTAATGGCAGATTTGCTGTCTACAAACAAAGGTGTCTGGGTCTCTTTGATTCCATAATCAAGAAGTTGATATTGGAGCCATTGTATCTGTGATGTACAACTTGCAGCTGCAATGTATTCAGCTTCAGCAGTTGAAGTTGCAACAGATGTTTGCTTCTTTGATTGCCAGGACACTAGACAGTTACCCAGGAATTGACAACCACCAGATGTTGACTTTCTTGTCATCTTACACCCTGCATAGTCACTATCTGAAAATGCTGATAACTTGGTATTGCTTGAAGCAGGATACCAGATTCCCAGCGTTGGAGTTCCTTTCAGATATCTAAAAATTCTTTTGACTGCAATAAGGTGTGATTCCCTTGGTGCTGATTGATATCTAGCACAGACACATGTTGAAAACATAATATCTGGTCTAGACGCAGTTAAGTATAAAAGGGAACCTATCATGCATCTGTACATGGTTTGATCAACCTGTTTTCCTTGATCATCTGGTTCAACTTGTGTGATAGGTGTCATGGGAGTGGAACATGATTTACAGTCATTTAAAGAAAATTTGTTTAATAATTCTTTAACATATTTTGATTGATGTATAAAAGTTCCATTTGTTTGTTGTTTGATCTGCAGTCCTAGAAAGTACTGCAGTTCTCCCATGGTACTCATCTCAAATTTTGATTGCATGAGTTTCTTAAAATCATCACACAATTTTGTGTTTGTTGAACCAAAGATGATATCATCAACATAAATTTGAACAAGTAAGACATGATTTCCAACATGTTTAATGAAAAGTGTTTTATCAATGGCACCTCTTGTAAAGTTATTTTTGAGTAAAAAGGTGGAGAGTGTATCATACCAGGCTCTTGGAGCCTGTTTGAGCCCATATAGAGCTTTATCCAGTCTGTACACCCACTCAGGATGAGAAGGATCCTCAAACCCAGGTGGCTGACAGACATACACCTCCTCCTTGATTTTACCATATAAAAATGCACTTTTCACATCCATTTGATAAACTTTTATTTTGTTGGAAATGGCATAGGCCAGAAATAACCTGATGGCCTCAAGCCTTGCAACTGGAGCAAAGGTTTCATCATAGTCAATTCCCTCTTCTTGAGAGTACCCTTGAACTACCAGTCTTGCCTTGTTCTTGATTATCATACCAGCTTCATCTTGTTTGTTCCTGAAAACCCATCTTGTACCAATTGGTTGCTTGTTTTGAGGTAAGGGACAGATTTCCCAGACCTGTTGCTTGTTGAACTGTAGTAGTTCATCTTGCATAGCCTGCACCCAATTGTTGTCTTTGAGGGCTTCCTGGTACTTCTTTGGTTCCAACTGTGAAATAAAGGCTGAGAATAGGCAAAAGTTGGAGAGCTGGTTTCTGGTCAGAACACCTGTAGCTATATCACCCATGATTTGATCAAGTGGATGATCTCTGTGTTCAATCAGTTGTTGTAAACCACTGACAGGTGTAGGTGGCTCTGGTTCTTCAAACAAACTACTGAGGTCTATGATATCTGGTTCAGCAGTTGCAGCTTCTTCAGTAGTTGCAGGTGTTGAAGCAGATGTTTGAGTTTGGCCTTCAGTATTTGTTTGATCAGAAGTTTGGAAAACTTCTGATGGTGTTGTAGTTGACTTAATGACTGTTTGAGGAGTCCATGGTGCAGGATCCTCATCTTCAAACCTTTGATCACCATAATAAGTAGGTTTGGAAGAAGCAACAGCCTTTTCAGGTCCAAAGTGAAAGTTGTCAAGGTCAAAGAGTTCAGCAGGATGTGCTGGAATAAGAGTGTGTTTTGACTCATTGAACTTGACATTCAATGTTTCTTCTACTATCTTGGTGTGAGAATTAAAAACCTTGTAGGCTTTTCTAGTTGAAGAGTAACCAAGAAAGTAACCTGAGTCAACTTTGGCAGCAAACTTTGAGATAGATTCCTTGATGTTCAAGATGAAACATTGACACCCAAAAGCCCTGAAAAAGGAGATAAGGGGCTTCATGCCATGAAGAACTTCATAGGCAGTCTTGGAATGTCTCTTGACCACAAGAACTCTATTCTGAACATAACATGCTGTGTTAACTGCTTCTGCCCAAAAGTATAATGGCAGTCCAGAATCAGCTAACATTGTTCTTGCTCCTTCTATCAATGTTCTGTTCTTCCTTTCTACTACACCATTTTGTTCAGGAGTTCTGGGAACACTGTATTGTCTAATAATCCCTTTAGACAAACAGAATTCATCCAGAGTTTTGTTCCTGAACTCTGTCCCATTGTCACTTCTAATGGTTTTGACAGATAGAGAATATTGTTTCTCTACTTGTAGAATGAAGAACTTGATGATTTCAGCAGCCTCATCCTTGGAAAATAAGAAGAATACCCATGTGAATCTTGAGTAGTCATCAATGATGACTAAGCAGTACTTCTTTTTACCAAGGCTCATGATCTTGACAGGCCCAAATAAGTCCATATGGAGTAGTTGAAGACATGCAGTTGTTTTTGATTCTTCAATAGACTTATAAGAGGACTTATGCTGTTTTCCCTTTAAACAGGATACACAGTGTTCTTGACACTGGTATACTTTCAAAGGTAGACCTCTGACCAAGCCCATTTTTGTGACTTTATTTATGGTTTTAAAGTTCACATGGCCAAGTCTCCTGTGCCAGAGATCTGTTTCTGAAGTTGATGCCCTTGAGAAGAAACAGGCAGTGTTGTTCAATACTTTGTCTTTTTCAATGTCCACTGCATAGACATTGCCACATCTTTTGGCAATCAGCAAAGTATGATCTTCTATAATCTTCTCAATCAACTTCTGGCCTTCTGGTGAGATGATCTTGCAAGCTGTCTTTGTGAAAAAGGAAGAATATCCTTTATCACACATTTGTGACACACTCAGCAAGTTGTATTCAAGGTTCTCCACCAGATTGACCTTGTCAAACTGTATTTTGCCAGAGGAGACATTGCCATGTCCTAGCACATATCCCTTGGCATTGTTCCCAAAGGACACAGATCCTTCTCTTTGGCTGATAAAGTTGTTTATCAGGTATCTGCATCCAGTCATGTGCATAGAGCCTCCACTATCAACATACCATATGCTGTTTAAGCCCCTGGAAACTCTCTGCACATAAAAGCAAATTAGTTAGATTTGGAAACCCAAGCCTGTTTGGCTTTGGGTTTGCTCTTGAGAACAGTTACAGTTTGTTCTTGACCAGGTTGAGAAATCCATGTCTTTTTGGCAATGGATTTTTCATGAAGAACTATGGTGGTATCCTTTTTAGGACCACCATCAACCTTGGTCATCAGTAGTTCTACCATGTTCTTTAGATTTTGAATCTCAGCAGTTTGTGAAACTGCTGATGATTCTGGTCTAACTACTGACAAGGAATTTTGAGAAAAAGATTTTGGTTGAGATTTTATCTTTTTCTGAGAAAAGGTATTTTCAGGTTGTTGTTTCTTGGGTTTAAAGACTTTTTCATAATCATTTCTGATTTGATTTCCCATAACCTGTTGTTTAAATTTTTGATTGAACTGAATTCCTTTTCTGTATCTACAAAATTCAGTTTTGTGGTTGAACAGGCCACAAATTTCACATGCTTTTGCCTTCTGTTTTTGTTCTGAAGGCAAATTTCTGACAGTTGTGAAAAGATTTTGCTCATCAGTAGTTTTCAGGATCTCAACTCCTGACGTAGATGAAACTACTGATGGCTTATTGTCAGTTTTTGTAAATACTTCTGAAGTACTTTCCTTAAAAATGCCAGGATTTCTGTTTAGAAAGTTTTCATGGAAAGATGTGCATTCTTTCCCTTCAGAAGTTTCATTTGAAACAATTCTTCTCCCATCTTCAGTAGTTTTGGGAGAAAAATCTGTTGGTGTTTCAACATGATGGTATCCTATGCCAAACTTTACATTTGAAGCACTTTGTTTGTTTAGCAGTAGTTGATACCCCCTACAAGATTCAACCCATTTTTCACAAGTGATCCTGGTGTCAGCAAGCTCTTGTCTGACATCTCCCAGGTCATTTAGCATCATTTTGATTTGTGCTTGGGTTTCAATGGCAGAGTCAGTTAATTTAGAAACCTCTTTTGTTTTAGCACACAGTTTTCTTTCCAAATCACATTTTATCTGTGTGTATTTTCTTTCTAAATCATTGGCTTTGCCTTGTAGGTGCACGTTTGTCTCTCTTATGAGAGCAAAAGTTTCTTTGCAAGAGTTTGAACATAGTTTTGTCAAAGATTCTTTTGATACCTGAGACAATGCAGATTTTGAGGTACAGCCTTCAAATGCCATTAAGGCAAAGTTCTTTCTGCCATTGTCTGGTTCTCCCCAGTTGATGTCAAACACTTTGTTGTCTGCATCAGGATTACACTCTGTGGTGTCATATGGGAGACTGCTCCAGTCAACATACCCTGAGGTAAAGAGGCTTTGTTGAGGGGGTTGTTGAGGCTGTGGAGGAAGTTGAGCAGCTGGAAAGGGAGGGATTGATTGTTGGCTCTGCATCTGTTGAGCAGGCACTTGAACATATTGTACTTGAGGCATATATTGCTGTTGAGGAGCTTGTGCCTGTACAAAATGAGCACTCCCTTGAGTTCCATTGTTCCTATTATAATTGGGGTTATAGTTATTTCCAGATTGTGATTGGTTAAAGCTAGAGCTTCTACACTCTCTAGCAAAGTGTCCCAACTTCTGACACTTGTGACATCTCAGTTTAGATTTGTCAAAACCAATTTTTGTGTTACTGGTCAATCCTGGAAATTTCCTTCCTGACCTTTTATAAAACTTGTTAGTTTTAATGCTTAGCATGGCCAGTTGGTGAAGTATGTCCATTTCTTCCAAGTCATCACTGCTAAAATTTTTCAAATCATCCATGATAAAACATAGATTATCAGCAGTTTGACTTTGGTCATCATTGTCATAACCTGGGAAAGATCTTTCTGATGAGATCCCAGTGGTTATGTCAATATTGTCATAAGATCCATAGGAACAAGTTGGTGAATCTTGTCCCAAGAGTGCTGTACTACCTGGTAGGTAGTCATCAGCAGTTTTACCAGAAGTTTGTAATTTCTTCTTTTGATCGATTTCTCTTTCAAAAGTGAGTAATCTCCCATGGAGTTTTGTAAGAGTGAGGGAGCTAAAATCTGGTGAGGATCTTAAGACAATGGAGTAAGTTTCCCATTTGTCAGGTAGAGACCTTAAAAATCTATGTAACATAGATACTGTTGTATAGGTCTGACCATTTAACTTTAGCTCAGAGATTAATGAGGAAAATCTTTCAAATTGTTGTGTCAAAGTTTCCCCATTAATGTAAGCAAATGTTTCATATTGTTGAGCCAAAATTTCTCTGGTGTTGGCAATCACCTCTTCAGTTCCTCCAAACTGTTCTTTAAGACAGTCCCAAAGTTCTTTGGCACTTTCACAATGTAAAAGGCCAGAGTATATTTCATTTGGGAGAGCCATTGCCAACATAGAGAATGCCTTAGCATCTAGCTCAAGTTTTAGGAAATCTTCATCTGTATAGTCTTTGGGATCCTTAGGAATCCCTTCTTTAGTTTCAAGGTTTATGTTTACTGGTTTGTGTGGACCATATATCACAGATCTCCAACAACCAGTGTTGGTTTGTGACAAGGTATGTGCCATTCTTTTCTGCCATATATTGTACTCATTTCTCACAAGCATGGCAGGTTTAGTGGCAGAACCAGTATTATGTGGATCCATTTTTAAAGAGTATAGATTTGTCTGATGACTCTTTTAAGTGATGGATATTGATAAAAAGTGAACTTTTGATCTTTTTATTGAATATCAATAAGAGCTTTGTGTCTGATTCTCAATTTGTTAGATTGATATGTGATCAGATAAACCAATGCTCTGATACCAATTGTTGGATCAGTTTGCTCTTGTTTGCTAAGTAAGAACTTGCTATCTTGACACTTAAGTGTTTAGCAAGTCCTTGTAAATCAGATTATAAGCACAGCGGAATGTTATAAGTTAAAGCAACACTTTTTATGCAAAGGCAGAGTTGTAACTCCCCCTTGATGTTTGAAACAAGATAAATGACAAAGTATTTATTATGAATCTAAGTTGTAAATGAGAATTAGATACTTAGAGAGATTCACAATAAATACAGAAATGGAATATAACAATGAGAGTGTTTGAAGGATTTTTCTGTTAAAAATCAATGTCTAAAATAGAAGGTTGAAGCCTTCTATTTATAGACGATTACATGCATGTATCTTGCCTGAAAAGCAAGCACAGAAAGTCCAGTTACAAGTTGCACAAGTTGCAACATTGAAAGAAACAAATAAAGCTAAAAGTAATATTAAACAACAAACTACTGATGCAAAAGGGCGGTGGCAAATATCTTCTGCTAAGTGCTGATGAAGGACAACTACTGAAGAGTAGTTTTGTCTTCAGTACTTCTGAAGTGAACTTGTCTGGTTTGGACTTCAGAACTTCTGCAACTTCAGCACTTCTTCATATCTTCTAATCAGCAGTTTCTTGTCTTCTATTCAGTACTTCTATACTTAGCCAAAAATGACAGAAGTGAATTAGACTAAGGTTTACAAAAGTGGTTTCACCAATCCTCTTTGTCCTAACAAATACTCATCATTGATATCGTATGTGTTCCCGTAGGCGAGTACACGTATTGCGGAAGTCACCATTTAGAATTGCGGTGAATCCTAAACACCCTCTAGCGTCGGGTTTTTGCTTAAAGTAGTCATAGGCGGACTCTAAATCTCCGGTGATGCGCAAAAATAAGTTTTTACGCATCCGAAATCTTCGTCTAAACAAATCAGGGCCGTAAATCGGATTGGCATTGAAATAGTCATTCATCAAACGCTCATTGGCGGCTACACGGTCTTACTCTATATATTGCCTAGACAATATCGGCCGTGGGACGGAAGTACCTACAACTTCAACCGTGCTACACGCTAGTTGAACTGCACTCGTAACGGCCGCCTCCTCTTCCACGCCGTCATCTTTAAAAAACCGATTATATAGATCGATAAACGAATCATCGGAGTGAGGAGGGGACGACATTTTGATGATTTGTTTGTGTGTCGAATTTGTTTGAGGGTTATAGTTTGTATGTGTGTATTGTATGTGTGTAAATGTGTGTGTAGTATATGGATATCATATATATATATATATATATATATATATAGAGATGAATTTTTTTTTTTTAAATCATATGACCGTTCAACGGTCATATCCTCTTCCAAGAAATCAAAACGCTCGTTATGAGCAAAGCTGAAATGGGCTAAAACGCCCCCATAGCGCCTGGGGGGCGGTGTTCCCGGCGCTATGGGAGGCTAAAACGCCCCCACAACGGGCCACTACACATACTCTTAGACCCTCCGTAGTGGAGGGCGTTATGTTGAAAAAAAAATAGCGCCCCCCAACACCGCTACGGGGGGCTCCATTTTACAAAAACCAGCTTTGGCGTGATATAAGTAACGCCCGAAAAAAAAACCCCACCAATCATGCTTTGACACCTCATACTCTCTCTCTTTATTATTATTATTATTTTATTATTTTTTTAATTTAAAAGATATAATAAAATATTAATAGGGGCTTTATATATAAAGCCCCTACCACTACACCCCTTTTTCAGTTTCTCTCTTCATGCTGACTCAGCTGCCACGTGGACCAATCAGAAAGGGGGGTTTTATATATAAAGCCCCCCACTACGCATGGTCTTAAATGAAACCATAACAATTTATATGCATCTAAGGTTTGACAAGATAAGACGACTTGTTTCAAGAATTGACATCTCAACATGGCCCAATTACGATTAGATAAGAGAAAACATGACAGAAAGGACCCAAACTTTGAACGAGCATAACTGGGATATGATTGGAGTTACGCGGTCCACAAGCAGGCGACGAAAAGGCCTCGACGAGCCAGAGACAAACGCCGTTGGCGATTTAGGCAGTTGTCGGGCCCGAATTCCTTGATTTAGGCAGTTGGCGAAAAAGTTCTCAATTTTGTCAATCTCTTCAGGACTTTCCTATTTTAAGTAATAGCGGATAAATCAATGATTAGCATAATTTACGCATCTATTTATGTTCTCAATTTTAATTCATTTCAGTCAATTTGTAATTTCGAAAATTTGACAATACCTACCAAATTTAAAAAATCTTTATCTATGGGCTCCTTTTGCATCATATTAGTCATTCGTAAATTAATAAACTTTCTTTAAGAATTTTTTTCTTGTTATTTTTTGTTTCCGCTACGCGTCAATAACACACAACCAATGAATCTTATGTACACTTTTAGGACAAAATTAAAACTCATGAGCTAATCTTCTGTATCTTTCATCCCCTCTCACTGGTAAAGGTCTTTGCACATAGACCTTGGTACAAAAAACCATCAATCTCTTTCTTCCAACCCAACAGCACAATCTTCATTGTATGATTTTTTTTTTTTAAAGTAAAGTTTAATTCTTGATTTCATTTGTCAAAAGTAAAAGGTAAGAGAACATATTCGAAGTATAACTTTCTTAAAAAAAGAAAGTGGACATATGATAAACTCAAAATAAGGAACAATTAAGTATTTTTCAATAATATACTTCACAAACGCAGGAGACGTATAAAGGGTTAGGATCAAATAATAGGAAGTCGTAGGAATGGTATCAAACGGACTCCGATTGAACTCATTCAAGCGGCATTGGAATCGTCTTATCGAACCCTACGACATTAGTTTTTAGATCTTCGTTTTTTTGGGGTTTTAGCTTGTAGTTTTTAGAATATGCATTATATCATTGTGTCTTTTATGCACCATTGTGTGTGTTTTTTTTTTCATCATTGTGTTATTTTTTCAATTCATTGTGTCTTTTTTCTTAAGTATTGTGCTATATTTTTTAGCACTGTGTCATATTTTATGATCCATTATGTTTTTTGTATCCTTCTCACCATTCTCATTTTTTATAGTCTTTGTAAAATAACCCAACCCGACGTATAAAATACTCCCATTATTCAAAAAACAAAAAATTAAATATACCATCGACCGAGTCCCATGTCAATAAAAGTATAAAAACACTAAAATGCCAAATATTTCCAAATCTCACACTTTATAAAACCTTAAACCCAATCCTCAAATCTCCACCGTCCGATTAATTATGCGGCTACACCGTAAAACCCTAAAAGCATATCCCATCCGATAATAATATGCTTACGTGTCCACCTTATCCTCTCTATATAAATATCTCTATCAATATAATAATATTATCCATCTATATATCTCTCTCTCTCACTATAAATAGTTAAATACTCACCGCTCCATACTACACTCAACTCCTTCAATCTCAAACAACTTATCCTCCCTACCAAAACGTCGTCGTTTTCTCTTTCTTTTTCATTTTCACTTTAGTTAATAATATTATTATATATATTATTATCAAACAATGGCTCCGGCCGTACTGTCAACATTAGCAACGGAGATTATTATTCCGGTATGCGCCGTAATCGGAATAATATTCTCATTACTACAATGGTTTTTAGTGTCGAGAGTCAAGATGACACCTGAACGTAACGGTCCAAATAATAATAATAAAAATGGGTATGATGATTATTTGATTGAGGAAGAAGAGGGTGTTAATGATCATAACGTTGTTGTTAAGTGTGCTGAGATACAGAACGCTATTTCTGAAGGTTAGTTAGATCGTTTTGTTGTCGTGTTTTGTTTATTTAAGGTTATGTTTTTTTTTTTTGTGTTTTTTTATTTAAATTAAATTAAATTTAATAACGACGTAACTCGTAGCCCGTTTACCCGTCCCAGTCCCCACTTGTAAAACTTGTTGGTTTCAAATCTTTAAAATCAAGTTGTCATTTCCTAATATTAAAATAATAATAATAATAATAATAATAATTTATTAAGTGTTGGTTTTAGTTTGTGGGTAGGGATTGCGTTTGGATTAAGAATCTAACAGAAATTGGTTATACGATTATTAATTAATAGCGTCTTAATTTCTGTTTGAATGATAATATTGTGATTTTGGGTGTATGGGTCGGTTTTGGGCTCAAACCGAAACAGAACTGAAATTTCTGTTTTAAGAAACGGATAGGTTTTGGTTTTCGGGTCGGTTATGGGTTGGGTTTTGGTTTCACATTTGGGCTTGAAATGTTTTGGGCCCAAAATTGGCCCAAAAATATGATTTTTAGTCTAATTATTGATTTCGGCCTTCCGGGCATTAATCTTTCGGGCTCTGCTTGTTGTCCCTGCTTGTTGTCCGTCTACCTGCCATTAACATATGAAAATTTCTACCAAAAAATATAAATTAAAAAAATTATGAATTGTGTCATAAATCCAATAACAAGCACTCAAAAACAACTAAACAAGTTCAATGGGGTTTGGTTTTGGATGTCAGTTCTGTTCGGTGCAGTCCGGTTTTGGAGTAAGGCATAGTTAAAAGCGACCCGTAATTTTCAGTTACAAAAAAACTAAACCGAATAGTTGCTTAATTTGGGTCGGGTACTTCAGCGTGTTCTGTCCTGGAGTTAGGCATTGTCAAAACCGGCCCATAATTTTTGGTTAAGAAATAAGAAACCTAACCCAAACGATTGCTTATTAGTTTGGGTTGGTTACTTCCATGTGGTTCGGTTTTGGAGTGAGCCGTGAGGCGTATCTGAAACTGACCCGTAGTTTTCGGTTTAAAAATAACAAAACTGAATAGTTGCTTATTAGTTTTGGTTGGTCATTTCGGTTTTGTTTGGTTGTTTTGAATACAACAGGTGCAACCTCCTTCTTGTATACCGAGTACCAGTACGTCGGTATATTCATGGTAGTTTTCGCAATCTTGATCTTCCTTTTCCTGGGCTCGGTTGAGGGCTTCAGCACGAAAAGCCAAAAGTGCACGTATGATGTAACCATGATGTGCAAACCTGCACTTGCAACTGCCGCCTTCAGTACAATCGCCTTCCTGCTCGGTGCAATCACCTCGCTCATTTCCGGCTTTCTTGGGATGAAAATAGCCACTTATGCTAATGCAAGGACAACACTAGAAGCTAGAAAAGGTGTCGGTAAAGCTTTTGCAGTAGCGTTTAGGTCTGGTGCTGTAATGGGCTTTCTTCTTGCTGCAAACGGGCTTTTGGTTCTGTACATTGCGATTAATTTGTTTAAGTTGTATTATGGGGATGACTGGGAAGGACTTTTTGAGGCTATTACTGGTTATGGACTTGGCGGTTCTTCTATGGCTTTGTTTGGAAGAGTCGCTGGCGGTATATATACTAAGGCTGCGGATGTCGGTGCTGATCTTGTTGGAAAGGTCGAAAGGAACATTCCAGAAGATGACCCTAGAAATCCCGCTGTAAGCGCATTTAATATCATAATTTTTTATAGCAATGCAAAATGGGAGGGTCAGGCGTGTGTAACATGTCGGAATGAGAAATTTTTGGTAGGGGTTAAACGGGCAGCGCCATAGGAGGGGTTGCGCCCGCTACCCCTCAATTTTTCTGGCGTAGTGGAAAATTTGCGTATTTTTGACGTTTTTCGTATTACGTTACCCCTAAATACCACTAAACGTTACCCCTAAAATTTTGGTCTAAAACCGCCACTGCATGTTGCATTGAGCCACGACATATTTTGTCCGAATTTTATGAGTTGTGTTGAAAGTAATCACAAAATTTCTGGTGTTTCAAACTATTAACAATAATCTATTTATTTGAATAAACCGATCTAGGCGGTTCCATACGTATATAAGTACACTTTAGGCGAATTTCATCTTGTTTGACATGCTGCCTTTTAAAATAACTATTGTGTTATACATGTTTGACCCATTACTCCGTTAGGGATAAAACAAAACCTGAATTGACCTGTTATTGGGCGGAAATTGTCACCTCTAGTTTTTCATGTAAATTTTACATCATGGTTATAACTTTTTAAATTTCGTATTTTTATTATAGGTTATCGCAGATAACGTTGGGGATAATGTTGGGGACATTGCTGGAATGGGATCTGATCTTTTTGGCTCGTACGCCGAATCATCATGTGCTGCACTTGTTGTTGCTTCTATCTCCTCTTTTGGAATCGAACATGACTTCACTGCAATGTGTTATCCGTTGCTCGTGAGTTCCATTGGAATTCTTGTTTGCTTGATAACCACACTATTCGCAACCGATTTCTTTGAAATCAAAGTTGTTGACGAAATCCAATCAGCATTGAAGAAACAGCTCATCATCTCCACTGTTCTTATGACCGTTGGTATTGCAGTCGTTAGTTTCATTGCGCTCCCAACGTCCTTCACAATATTTAATTTCGGTGTTCAGAAGGTCGTATATAACTGGTAAGCATAAGTTTTCTTATTCGTTCATTTATACATGCAACGTCGAAATCACACTAAAGTTGATTACTTTTGGCATCTTTATGCAGGCAGCTTTTCTTGTGTGTATGTGTCGGTTTGTGGGCGGGACTTATCATTGGTTTTGTGACCGAGTACTACACCAGCAATGCTTACAGGTAAATTACAGCTAATTTAGTCCCTCAGGTTTGTCAAAAATTGTCACTTTCATCCAAATCTTTTTTTGTCATTTTAGTCCCTGTGGTTTCATTTTTTTTGTCATTTTAGTCCCTGTGGACTAACAAGATTTCTATGAAAGTGACAATTTTTGACAAACCTCAGGGACTAAAATGACAAAAAATGAAACCACAGGGACTAAATTGACAAAAAAACAAGATTTGGATGAAAGTAGCAATTTTTTGACAAACCTCAGGGACTAAATTGGCAATTATCTCTTTTGTTATATTATGTTTTAGTTTGTGAACCTGTATTCATTTGTCTTTTAATTCATGCAGCCCTGTGCAAGATGTTGCTGATTCCTGCAGGACCGGAGCTGCAACAAATGTTATTTTCGGTCTCGCATTGGGATATAAGTCTGTAATCATTCCTATTTTTGCCATAGCAATCAGCATCTTTGTAAGCTTCAGCTTTGCTGCCATGTACGGTATTGCGGTTGCTGCTCTTGGAATGCTTAGCACCATTGCCACTGGTCTAGCTATAGACGCTTATGGGCCCATCAGTGACAATGCTGGCGGCATTGCTGAGATGGCAGGTATGAGTCATAGAATCCGTGAGAGGACTGACGCCCTTGATGCTGCCGGCAACACCACCGCCGCCATTGGAAAGGGATTTGCTATCGGATCAGCTGCACTAGTTTCATTAGCTCTATTTGGAGCCTTTGTGAGCCGTGCAGGCATCAAAACAGTTGACGTTTTGACACCAAAAGTCTTCATAGGTCTAATCGTTGGTGCCATGCTTCCGTACTGGTTTTCAGCCATGACCATGAAGAGTGTGGGCAGTGCCGCCTTGAAAATGGTGGAGGAAGTTAGGCGACAGTTTAACACCATCCCAGGTCTCATGGAAGGCCTTGCAAAACCTGATTACACCACATGTGTGAAAATCTCAACCGATGCGTCTATTAAGGAAATGATTCCACCTGGTGCCCTTGTGATGCTGACTCCTTTGATTGTTGGCACATTTTTTGGAGTCGAAACTCTGTCCGGCGTCCTTGCTGGTGCACTAGTTTCCGGTGTCCAGGTAATGCATATATATATATATATATTTTATTAAATTTGCATAAAATTTACAACAAAGTTAATATCTTTATGAACATTAATGTTTAAAACTTTTATAATTTATGGCGTCCAGGTTGCGATTTCTGCATCAAACACTGGTGGTGCATGGGACAATGCCAAGAAGTATATTGAGGTATATTATCTGTTTAGATGCTATCATTAGAAACTTTTAGAGGCGGCAAAATGGGTCGGTTGGGTCAAAAGGCCCATTTTTTAATGTGTTGGGTCGGGTTGACGCTTCCAGAATTTTTTATAATTTTTTGTTGGTACTTCAAATATCGAATAAAATAGTTTTTATGCATCAAAAATACATTTTTGGCTACTCTTGACCAGGACCCGTTCGACCCATTTGATCTTCGTTATTTCTTATGGCTAATAATAATCTTGATCATTGTCTGTTATCGTCCAGGCTGGCGCATCAGAACATGCGAGGACCCTCGGACCAAAGGGGTCCGAACCACACAAAGCGGCTGTGATCGGTGACACCATCGGTGACCCACTCAAGGACACTTCAGGCCCATCGCTCAACATTCTCATCAAACTCATGGCTGTGGAATCGCTTGTGTTCGCACCCTTCTTTGCTGCTCATGGTGGATTGCTCTTTAAACTGTAGTCCTCCAAACATGTTATAGCACCTAAGTTAGCCTCTCTCTTCTTTTTCTTTTTATATGTTAGATAGTCAAATGATGATGATGATGATGATGATGATGATGATGATAACATGATGATGTTGGAACATGGTAGTTTTTAATTTTATGTTGGAACAGTTGGGTTATAGATGTTTGCTGTCTGTTTTGGTTGTAGACATCTAGAAAAAGAAATTGTATCTGTTTTTGGAATGCACAAAGCACACTTCCTTTGCTTTCTTAGTTGGTGTTTGGTTTATGTTCTGGTATGGGTTTGAGTTTGTTGGGTTTGAGGGGAAAAACCGTTCATAAAAAATAAATAGATAAAGAATTAGTGTATTGATTTGTTTAATTCATTAGACTATGGGGTATGGATCGGGAAGGAGCTCGGGAAGGCTGACGTGGAGCTTTCCCCGAAGGGGAACACCGCCCCCCCCCCCCCCCCCCCCCGCTCCAGCTTCGGTGAACTCGGGGAATTCTTCCCGTTCTCCCCGTCCCATTTCCCAACGTTTTTTTGAACGTTAAATAGAGAGAGAGAGAGAGAGGGGTTTAAAGAGAGAGAGAGAGAGAGGGGTTAGAGAGAGAGAGAAGACCTGTTGAAGAGACGACGGCGGTGGACTTTTTTTGCCGGAGACGAGCTTCTGCCGCCGGAGACGACAACTAGACGGCGGTGGAGCTTTTGTCTAGTGTGTATGTGTGTGTGGGGTTTTAAAGGGAAGAGAAGTAGAGAGATCAGAGAGAGATCAGAGAGAGATCAGAGAGAGAGAGAGAGAGTGTGTTTTTTTGGAGAAGATGAAGTGTGTGTGTGTGTGTGTCTGATGAGTGTATGTGTGTGTGAGTTTTGTTTATTTTTTATTTTTTATTTTTTTTAAAATACTTAAATAATAAAAAAAGGAAGGGGGAAGGAGGGGGAACCATTTCCCCTAGAAGGGGAAGGGGAAGGGGAAAATGACGTGGCGCTGATGTGGAGAAGGGGGAGGAAGGGGGAAGGGGAACCACACCCCATAGTCTTACAACATGTTTACAACTCATTAAGTTAAAAGTGTGATACGATTTTACGTACACATTTGTTAGAACTAATAAATATGTCGTCAACTCACAAACCCACCAACACGTTTTTTTTTTTTTTTTTTTTGAAAGATAGTACTTCATTAAACAAAAATCAAGGCAGAAAATCTCCAGGCTGAAAAGAAAAATTACATCAACCCTTCCAGTCTACCATACCCTCAAATCTACTCCTATACCATAGATAGTTCAAAGACTTAACATCTGAAACAATATGGACTACATTCGTATAAATACTTGTAAAAACCTTCTCATTTCTAGCTTTTCAAATTTGCCAACACGTCAAAACAATGATACCGTATATAAGCTCTTACTTGGTCTTCGATCCACCCATATAATTTATAATCTGAAGCACATCTTTAGTTGAGAAAGCAATAATCGGAGGTAACTTACACCATGTAGAAATACCGATCTAAACTCCAACCGCCAACCTACAAGCCGTGAATAAATGATCCATGGTATCTTCTGCTTCTCCAAAAAAAAAAAAACAGACATACAATCTCCAACAGTAATGTTCCTCCTTCTAAGCGCACACTGTGTCGTAATCCTATCCATACTCGCCCTCCACATGAAAATATTGCATTTATTCGGAATCCACTTACACCATTTAAACTCAATATTACCATCCTCCGAATCATCACCTGTTAACCACTTTCTTGTCTCCTTAACTAAGTACTCTGAAGGCGGCCCTTTATTCCACGCCCATCCATCCTCCTTCCTTCTAGTCGAACATCCATAACAAGTCTATGACAAGCCACAGCTTCCTCAACCTCAATTACCGATGCAGGATATTTCTTCCACTCCCATTTAACAACGCCATACTCATTTTCTGAACCAATTCTTTCCGCTACTGTACACCATTTGTTCTTCTCAAGCCGAAACAAAGACGGATACAAAACTTTTAACGGTTCACATGCTATCCAAGTATCAATCCAAAATTTAACCTCCGTTCCTTTACCCACAATACCCCGAATCATATTAACAAAATTAATACCTTGTATCTTCAGTTGATAACCAAAAGTCACCAGCTTGCAAGGGAACACGTCCAATCTTCTAACAGAGCCGTGAGCAGTACCTATCACCTTCCTCCAAAGAGCGTCACATTCTATACGATACCTGTAACACCCCAACCGATAGCGGAAACATCGGGATGTCACGTATTGATGATTGTTCAGTAGCTCATGGTGAATATAAATTTCATTAAATGATTTAAATATGTTACATACAATTGTTCTAAGAATTTGTACATCAAATTGAATAAAACTATGCAAACATCTCCAAGCATCAATTCAACTCTCTTCAAACAAGTAAAACCTGAAACATGTTAAGTTGAAAATATTTTGGGTCAACAAAAGTTGGTGAGAATTACATAGGTTTTGATAATCGAATAAAATTGTTGTGCAATTCATGTGTCATGGCAATCTAGTCCATATGCGAAAACATACTAGAAGTAAATCGAGTGCATAATCAACCTTGTGACTGTTGTATTGTGGTACATCCCATACGCTCATGGTTCACTCGTTTATATTGCAGTAACAAACACCCGCGCAACCTTTGTAGGAGGCACGTATCCGGGTGGGATTGTCAGTCCAATAGATCTATCAATGTATACCGTTTGGCTGATGAATGTTTATGCTAGAATTGTGCTTACCCTAGTCATGTTCAAGACATAATGCAACATAGAAAAACACATAGACACATTGATGATTGAATTGCATAAATGATGTTGTAACATGTTTCACCCCAAAAATGGTGATAAATAGAAAAGGGGCTATGTAAAACTCACCTTAGCAAAATGTTATGTCTCGTAAAAAAAATAGAATAATGTGTTGTGAATGTATGCGAGGCGAATCCCAAAGACTCAACAACGTAGCTAGTCCAAATTGAAGAAAACGAAAAAGAAAGAATATCAAGCTTCCAATTCGCCAATTACAAGAGCTTATAATCAAAGCTTCAATTGTAGAAGTAATAGACTATAGAAGAATGGTATGAGGGAAAGTTTAATCGGATTGAAACAATCGATTTAGAGGTGCAAAGTATAATGGGTCACAGGTGGGTTTTTATACTAGTTTTGGAGTCAATTTGCCATTAAAATTGGTCAACACCATAAAGTAAGGTTTTATGATGAATTGACTATTTGACTAAGACTTTGACTGTTTGACTAAGACTTTGACTAGGACTTTGACTATTTGACTCAAGGCTTTATTTAAAAAAAAAATCTTGTATGTGAAAAAAAAAAGAATTTAGAATCATATTATTATTATTATTATTTATATACATTTATGTATGAATATAAGTTGTGAGTTAGGATAAATAAAGACTTAGGCACATTTGTATAATATTGATGATAAAGGTGTAATAAAAAAAAATATATATATATATAAGGGCTTTTTATGTATTAAAATTTTAGGGAAAATTTTGCGATGTTACAATACCTCCATAACCATTTTAATAATAACGCATTATTGCTCACCTCTAGCTTGTTAAGGCCCAAACCACCATCTCTTTTCGCCTTCGTCACCTTGTCCCAAACAACCCAATGAACTTTATTCACCTCATCATTTCCTCCCCAAAGAAAATGTTTAATAAAATATTCACCAACACGTTTATCAAGTCTTCTTCAAGTTATTTATCTTTCACACGGTTTGCTTATAGGGTAATAAAATATATATTTTTTTTTAAACTTGCAACATATCATATAACCCAAAAACAAAAACTTAAGTGAGCATCATAAGTTATAACCCCACAAAACCCACAGCCCATCAGGATTTAAAAAATATATATATCTGATAATCTGATATTATGGTTTTTAATATGATATGATATTACTTTTAAAAAGATAGTTGAAAGTAACCCTGATTAATATATCAAATTTGAAGTTGTGATGATTGAAAATTTTTAATCATTAAAGTAATGAAATATTTGATCTTACAACAGAATTGAGTTTAGAACAAAATTATAGAATGCAAAAGAAAATAATGTGTCCTGATCTAAAGTCTATACTCTCAAATCTAAAGATCTAAATCTGGTAATGACTAATGAAAACACCATTGTTTTCCTACTTTTTCTTCTTATAAGGTGGTTGGTTCCCTTCCTCTTCCTCATCGTCATCATCGTCATCATCATCCTCGTCATCTTCATCATCGTCGTCATCATCATCATCTTCATCGTTGGCATCAGAATCACTATCGGCATCCCCTTGTTCATCGTCATCATCTTCTCCAGATGAATCTTCCTCGTCATTATCACTGTCATCGCCAACATCAGCATCCTCATCATCATCATCATCACTGTCATCCTCTGATTCACCGCTGTCTTTGCATTCAGCATCAGGGCTTGAAACTTTGGTAAGATCGCTAAAAGGAAACCTGCACAGATGTAAACTCCATCTTAAGACACTTGCAGAGTTGCAGAGCACAAAAACGAAGAAAAAATGAATCGGTTGGTTGGGTAGTCAAAACAGGTTGGGGTTGAAACTTGAAACTAGTCATTTTTATCACTAACCAAAACACGTCGAGCCAATTTGGATTGAACTACAAACATTTTTTTTAACGAAACTGTTTCAAGTATGTTAACAAAAAGAATAGTACTACAGTCGTATGCATTAAAAGTATACGGACTTTTGTGCATAGTTTGACCCGTTCAACCCGTTTGTAACGGCTTCAGTTCCTGTTTTAGCTGATCTTTTTGATTCTACACATTTGAGATCAAAAGTCAAACACAACCAAATTAACTCACCGTCTCATTCACTGACTCATTCATAAGTAAACTAGCAAAACTATTTACAAATTTAAAAACTGTACCTCTTCTCTGCTTCAAGCAGGTCAGCTAAAACATCAGCATTATTTGACATCGATCCAACCTGAAAAGATAAACAAATATCATCAATAAAACTTAACTGAAATGAAGCAGATTCATGAACATCATCAACAGATCTAAGCAAGAGGTTCCGTTAAATCCGATCCAACACTCTAATACAAAAGTTACAAAATCTAATGTTCTCAGCTTCAACCAACTGTTAGAGCCCTAAATCAACATCAACAAGACCAGATTTCACAGCAACAAAAAAACATATTATAAAATAATTCCAGAAGCAATGAATTTATTAACAAACGCATTTAGGGCTGCAAATGAACCAAAAGTCCAGCAAACAGTTCGTGAACCGTTGGCAGGAAGTTCGTTTATTTAATAAATGAACTAACATGAACAGAGGCCGCGTTCGTTCACTTATATCCGTTAACGTTCGGTAACATGTTCGTGTGTGTGCTATAGTTCATTAGTGTACTGTAGATTACATACCTTTTAACATATATCCGTTTATGTTCGTTTCAAATCATGAACGTTCGTTTGTATACGTCACCTAAAATTAACGAACGAACGCACGAACACATTCATTTCCTTAATGAACTAACATGACCACAAACACGGACAGAAAATCTCATTCGGTACGTGTTAATAAACAGTTAATGAAAACATCTATTTGCAGCCGTAAACGAATTGATTTAATGTAGATCTGCTTACAGAAACATCACTACTCATCAAATAAGAATCAAAACCATCAACACAACAATAATTTCACTAAGATGATACCAGAACATCACAATATCACAGATCTCGTAAAAATAAATAATAATATTCATAATGTAGTAAATATTTACCAGAAAGAGAAGCCAATAAACAGATTTTTCAGCAGCAATAACCGTCTGAACCATTAGATTGAATGCCTCTGTTACCGGAGCACCGGAAACGACGTCGTACAGGCTCTCGATCTCCATTGCAGCTTAATTGAACGTAAGGAATTTGTTGACAGATTTAGGGTTTATGATTGTTTTTGTGATTTTGACCAGGTTCAAATTGGTCAAACGGTCAACTGCCTTTTGATGTGGACAAGATAACTTTTTATAAATATTATTATTATTATTATTATTATTATTATATTTTTTAAATATTAATATTTTTTATCAAATTCTTCCATGTGTTATTTATTTTAGAGTTTTATTTTGTTTAAATGGGTATAACCGAGCCAAGCTGAGTCTGAGCTTGTCAACTCAGGCTCGTACTATTATGCTTACTACAAAATTGCATGTTGATGGAGCTACCAGAAGTTGCTAAGGGGTTGTTTGGTTGATTAAGTGCTGAATCATTAAGAGGTCTGGATGGTTAAGAGGTCTGAATGGTTAAGCGCTGAATCATTAAGTTGGACCTCTTAATGGTTAGTTTTCTTGTCCCACATTGGTAGAAGAGCCTCATTAAGGTTCAGCCCAGTTCAGTGCTTAATACTTCAGTGCTTAATGGTTCGGCAACATCTCAAATCTTAATGATTCAGGCTTAACAATTCCATTCAGAAGCTGAAACAAACGTGTTGAATGCTGAATCATTCAACGCTGAATGGTTAAGAGCCTCATTAAGAGGCTACCAAACAGCCCCTAAACAACAACAACAACAATCTTACCCAGTAAATCCCACAATTAGCGAAGCTAAGCGTAGGGTCTGGGGAGGGTGAGATGTAGGCAAACCTTTCCCCTATCCTTGCGGATAGAGAGGCCCCTAAGTGTTTACAAATTTTTTTTTTTTTTTTTTGCACAGTGTATGTTTCGTATATTGTTCTGGTAAATAGAGAATACTAACCAAAATTAAACTAGTATGATTGGATAGAGCGCTTACGTCTAAAGTTGAGCCAAGGGTTCGATCATGGGGAGGTAGTGACTGAAGTGGCTTTTTTATTTAACAAATTTATTATAAAACATATTTACAAAGTTATGAACATGAGTTTAAATGCTAGTGTTGTCAGGTTCGCATCGCGGTTACAACACACAGTGAAGCAAGAAATGGTGCTGCGTCAAAGGGTTTCTCTCGTTTCATCCTAAAGTGTGCTTCTACAAATCATGTAACCCACAGAGTACTCTGATGCTGTCCTAATTCAACTAGTGGTGAAGCAAAGGGGAAACAAGGTGCAAGTTATGAAATTTGAGAAGCATATGCAAGATACTAGAAGCTGCTATGTTATCTTTATATATGCAAGATATTGAGGCAAGGCCATGGTGAAAGATATGGCTGACACTCATGACATAAATCAAATTCACTTGTATTGGTTATGAAGAGAAAAGTTAATGGAAAAGTTCATTCAGGCTACATGTCAGCTTTAAATGGGTCGCAAGCAATAGAAGTTCGTGGCAGGATTGATACTCATCCGCTGGGTTATGGTTGGTTAGGGACTGTAAAGGTTTAACTGGATAACCGGATCAGATTAAGTGCGGCCTGCAGTTGCCAAGGTACTGCTGTCAGGTATCTTTCGATGATGTTATCTTCAAGGTCGAATCCATGCCTCCGAGATGGCGCTCTATTTGGTGGTTCCCTGCTGTTCGACTGTGTCTGGTTATTAAGGTTTAATTGGGGAGTCAAGTCAACTTTATATGTTGGTCATGGGTTGTTTCGGTGTGTAAATCTGTTGTTCTATTTTGGGGTAGTTAGGCGGGTCGTTGTTTTGGTTTTTGAGTTTGGGTACGATCTGTTGGGCGAAATGTGGTGGTCTGTATATTGTTGGCCAGCTTCTTGTTGGTCGTTTGGGTATAAATAAAAGTTTCGTTTGGCTTGTCAAAAAAAAAAAAAAAAAAATGAACATGAGTTTAAATTGAAATTTAAATGTAATTGAATTGTAAGTTTTCGTATTCATGGGTGGTACCTAACATAAAAATGTGTAACACTTGTCATAGTCATCATCTTTAATACTTTATCCTCATCGTGACATCTTGTTTATGGGACCACATAATTGATACTTCTACTTTCATAGGTATGCAAATTTGTGATCTAGAACGCCCAATGGAATGGGCTCAGCAAGCTACTCAGTTTGTACTTAAATTGTCTGTATAATAATTGTAGTCAAATTGTAGGTGTTGACTGTTGAGTACAAATGTACCTTGGTTTGTGTAAGTTTTGAACAATAATGATAGATAATAATATTACACCATTATCAGCTTATTATAATCACTTCTTTTTTTTTAACGGCCAACGAATCAATTCCGAGCACTCTCGGACACCCTTTTGACGAATCAGGTACTCGAGAGTACCCGGGCTATCAATTGCCACCAATTCCCGGGAAAACCCGACCATTCACCCGCCCGAAGGCACGACGGTGAAATAGTCGGTAAAACCGGTCGGGATCAGGCTTCGAACCCAAGCTAATGACCGGGTCATCCCTCATTTCCCCTCCACCAATGTCCTCCAAATATAGCTAGTGGGAATTGAACCCAAGCCCTCAACCAACTGGGCTACAAGTGTTGTGTTAGACTATTATAATCACTTCTTTAAAGCTTAAAAACTTAAAGAGGTGTGTATAAGCGCAAGGAAAACAAACTCAAGCCCAAGCTTCACCAATTGTTTAACTTAGTTCGTGAGTCTAAACGAGCCTTATTATGAAATTTTTTATTTATATTTAATATATATTTATATAATAATGATTGTTTTATATAAATTATTGACAAGCACTAAATAATATATACTCTGTTATATAAAAATTTTTGAAGTATAAATGCATTAAATTTAATTAACATGCATTTATACTAGTACAAAATACATTTGAGGAGTGCACCATTGTAATCTACTAAAAGATTAAGACGCTTAAGACAAATTTTGATGCATAGGGTACCAATACACTCTGCACTCCTAATTTATGCATATACACTATACATTATTTATGCATATAATAGTTTCTATCACATGAGATTTATATTATGGAATGTGTGTGCACGCGCGGATATGAAAAGGCTTGTAAATGAACCATGCGTTCAGTGAAACGTTCTTCAACCTTTTGATAGAAAGTTTGTTTATTTTCGTTTATTTATGTCATGAACGTTCGTTTAGGCTTGTTCAATTATGTTTGTTGGTTTATGTTCATTAATTTATGTTATTTATTTAATTCATTAATTAAAATGTTCATTTAAGATTCTTAGGCACATTAAAAACTAGTTTAGTCACGTTTGTTTGTGAACCCTTCGTTAATTAAAATGTTCATTTAAGATTCTTAGGCACATTAAAAACTAGTTTAGTCACGTTTGTTTGTGAACCCTTCGTTTATACTAATAATGAACAAACATATACGGACACAAGAACATGAACAAGAAAAAATTGTTAGTTCAATTGTTTGTGTATGATCGTTTGTTCAGTAAAACTTAAGTGAACGAACACGAACATGCCTTGTCCGTGTTTGCTTACAAGCCTGCATATGAAAGTATGTGTATGAGGTTGCCTGAGGCATTAGAGAGTCTCTGTGCATGTGTGAGTGAGAGAGATAGAGTGGGGGTAGGTAGTGTATGAGTGTGTTTGCATGAGGTGTGGGTGTGTGATGTTGTAAGGTGTATGTGCGCACCAAATACTTAACAACACTATTGTAGGCGTGTACATGGTGTCCTCCTTTACAAGGTTTCACAACGAATGGGAATGGGGTAGTAAGGTTAAAACCGTGGGTTGGTATAGTTTATGGGGAGAGTTGCACTCTACCATAAACCGATTAATAAATAATAAACAAGCCAAGCTCAGGTGTGAAAAAAAAAAACTCTTCTCAAGCCTGAAACAAACCGAGCTCATACTCAACTCATTTATACCCCCAATCAAACCAAACCATGTTATGAGCAATGTTCTACTGTAGTATAACTTAACACCAATCATCCAAATGTTTTAATAAGCCGTGAATTTGAAGAGCATAGAGCGTTAAAGCATTATAGAAAACCAAAATACAAATGAAACACTACTCTTTAACTAATTCAAAGGGATTGCTTTTGAATATATGCTTATTCGGTTACTTTTTTTTAACAGCTAATGTTATCCCACTATATTTTACACCAAACACATCGTTGCCTAGATTTGAACATACTATTCCCCTCCAAGAAGCATAGGCCTCTACTAGGTGAGCTACCCTACATTGATGCTTATTCAGTCATTTGAAGACGAAAAAAACACAGTTTTTAACTGAATCTATGAATACATTAAAAGAACGCAAATATTATGTATTCGTTATCGTTGTAAAACTAACAACAAACAACATTTCACCCTTAGAACATGAAACTCTACAATCATTTAACCATTTACCTCACACACACCAACTTAGATCTACAAGTCCCCCATGTTAAAAATACACCAACACAACATTACCTAAATCTTTTAAACCTTCACTCCCAAGCAACACAAGTGTTTAAAAAAAACTTGTGTTACCCGACCCATCTCGGTCATCTCTGCCCTTGTTCCGACCCTGAACCTCGGCCAGGTGACGTGGCAGCTACATTGCTCGTTGACCCGTTTTCAGCTGGTGGTGGGACCCCCCATTTGCCTTCTGATTCAAGTGGCTCAAACACATGAACCACGCCGTCTGAAAGGCCTAATGCAAACTGATTCGGTTCTTGTGGGTGAGCCGCAATTACCATCGGGTGCACGTTCAGATTGCTGCAGGATACATAAAAGATTTGAAAACCGGTTTAGAAAGTTGGTCAATCTGGTCAAAAGTAGTAAACTTTTTTCAAAAAAGAAGTTTACCTCAGAACAGAAGGGGAAAGATAAACGGATGGATTGATTCTACACCGTAAACGAAGGTGTGAAGAGGTGAAAACGCACACAGTTGCATCCAAAAAACACGCGTATATGAGTTGACTGTCGCATGAAAATGCAGCGTGTGATATAAGCGCAGAAGATTCAGCTGGGAACCACTGAAAAAACACAAATTGAACAGAAAATATTATGTCAATAGAAACACAATTCTAATAAAGATATGACGTGACAGTTCGCACAAAACTTAACTGAAATGTGAAACATGTCATATTGTTTAACAGGTTAAAAGTCGCATACGCACAAAATTGCCTAGAAGCAGGCGATTTTGGTTTTGCATTTTATAGCCAATAAAGCAAATGGATACAGATATAAAACGTTATTTTACTAGTTCCGTGAAAATAAAGTTAAAAGCGACAGATGGTTAATCATGCATCATGTAGTGGCGTTGATAGCCGAAAGACAAGGGGTACACCCACCAATCGGCCTATGTCACGAGTGCTGAGTGTTATGTGTCTTATGTCCAAGGCTTGAAGCAAAACTACCATCGAGCCGGGGGGTTTAACTGGAAACAGCCTCTCTATTCCTACGGAGTAGAGGTAAGGCTGTCTACATCTTAACCTCCTCAAATCCTACCTTAGCTTTGCTATTGATGATAAAGATATAAAGCTCGTTTAAAACGGTTCATATGGTTTAAAATGGGTTGAAATCGCCTATAGCGTATCCAAATGCTTACAATCTCTAAAATTACTTTATTAGTAAAAGATAATATTTTTAACCGGACAATGTCAAGAAGTATTTCGGGTCAACCCAGACCGACATGAATGTTGACCCGTGACCAACCATTTTTCCACCTCTACAGAACCCATCAAATCCACCCATGACAAAGTCAAATTCTCACCTGTTTTACACATTCTAGTTTTGACGCTTCGTATATAGCCAGTTGAGTCTCATGAACAACAAGAAAATGGATCTGATCATGATGAAGCTGAACTCGTGTGTCTGACTGCGCAGCCATTGTCCTACCAGGCGGGAGCTGCAAATATTTTGCTTTTTGCTTTTCCCATCCATCAGAGCTCCATACACAGATCTAAAACAAGAATATTTCACAAACGCGAAAACAAGTTTATAAATTTTCTCATCAAGATTCAGCTTAAAGTTAAAGAAAATGTTACTAACCTGAGAATCTGCACCGGATGAGACGAGAACATTGAGCGCATGAGAGAAAGCAAGACCCGTGATTCTTTTCGAGTGACCTTTAAGTTTGCTTTTGACCTTCATGACAAAAATAACAAGTAAGAAAAAGAGAACATTAAATAAAAACATATCCCAAATAAAAAAAATTCAAATGAAGTGCACGCTTTTGGTGATTTTTGACCCGTTTCCATTTTTGCTAGTTTTTTAACGTGTTCGACTCATTAAGAGATAAAACATAACCCCGATCGACCCATTTATAAGTAAACGGGTAAAAATTGCAACCTCTACAAGAAACATGTCAAAATCTACGTAATATATACCTCATCTACACGAACATTATATATTTGAATTGTGGAATCATCCATTCCAATAGCAATAATATTATTATCTTGAGGATGGAAAGCGAGAAACGTTGCTGCCGGTGGCGGGGCCATGAACGTCGTCATTGTCTGCATTTAACCAATTCAAGAATCAAGATTAGTCACGCCGATCTCAAACTCAAAACTTTAATTATCTTTTGCAAAAATAGATTGTAGAAAGGGAAAAAAACGTTACCTTGAATGTCATCATGTTAAATAAAGAAATCTTTCCTCCTGATGCCGACATCACATAAGAATCGTTTTTGGATAAAGCAAAACATGAGACTGATTCTTCAGGGTTCATGTCCGCCACATCATTTGTCATTAAAATCCCGCTTGAAGGTTGCCACAGTTGAGGTGAAACACTTGCCGTTGCCTGCATATTAGGCGTAAACTAGTAATTTTGAATGTTTGTTTTGAGAGTGATTATAAGATAATCAAAAGCCGGATATGTCTATCCAAATTCCAAACACTAAAAACTAATAATCATTTGAAATACAAACTCAAACAACGCCTTTGATAAGCATCAATCTTACCTTGCCACTTGAGTTATGTTCGTTACGTTGCCATTTCCATAGCAAATGAATAGCATTTGACGCTAACGCCAAAAGGGCATTTCCGGAATTTGTATATATCAATCTTGATATCTGAATCAAAACGATCAACAATTATTATGTAGTAAATAATATGTGCCCAACATGAGTATAATAAACTGAATAATTCCTGACCAAAACCGCACCTTTGTTACTCTCATGTTTTCCGGAAGCTTAAGTGACCGACACTGAGAAGATTCACTTAGTTCCGTGAGCTTCCAAATCTTAGATTTGTCATTTGATTCTTCTGTGATTCTTGGTTTCACATCTGTTATATTCCTGGTATCTCCATTCTAGCAACAACAACAAAATAATAATAATAATAATAATAATAATAATAATAATAATAATAATAATAAATCAAACAAACTGCAAGTGTATGATTTAAAACATTGTGTGATTGTTTTAAGTCATTTACCGCTCCGGAAGCAGAGCTGACCGAGGCAATCCTTTCGTTTAATCCAGCACTAGTAGGGGTGGCGGCGGGTATTGCGTTGTTTATAGCAGGCTGCATTTCACATTAATAATGCAAAAAATTTCATTAGGAATGGGTCAAAAGTCGCGCAACGTTTATTTTTAATGCATAAAAGCTCCTAAATTGTTCATCCAACATTTAGATTATTAGGGCAATTATATCGTTAATGGAATAATAATTAACGCAGTAGTTAGTTATATGATTTTTTTTTTTTAAATAGACAAAAGGTGAGTAGGTCAACCTGACCCAATCTAGACTATATCGACCCGTACCAAAAGTGACCCGTTACCTAGCACCTCATCTTACCTTTGGAGCTTCGGGTGTTCTTGAAGCAGAGTCATAAGAAAGATTCTCAAAAGTTCTAAGTAATCGAAGGCCATCAGAATTCGCCAATATTTTGATTCCATTTTCATTTGAAGAAACCGCCAACAGAGCACCATCCTTGTTAAATCGGATACGCGGGCTTGCCTTCATTTTATAATCAAAATATTAGATATTGCAAACCAATGAATAACCAAACAGTTTTCTCAAAACAGTGAAAAACTGGCTATTGCGAAAGTGTAGTTCCAAACAAATATTATGAGACGTAATATTACCGGAAGGCCTCCATCAGCATCAACACTCGTCAAAAGTTGAGTATTATCCATATCCCAATATTTAATAGCAAAATCATCACCAGCTGCCAAAAATCGGTTTTTTGTAGTATCAAACTGAACAACACCTAAAGATCGTTTACGGAACCCAATATACGTCCTTTTCACTGCTCCTTCACTTTCATTCCATTCAACGATATGTGATTCCCCATCTTTGCTTGTCCCACATGAAAATAGTCTAAAATAAAACAGAAAAACAGACGTTACAACTCAACATGTAACAGAATATTGCCCTTTTTAGCCAAAACTCATTATGACCCATTACCCCACCCGCACGTTTTTTCCACCTGCAGTTCATATGCAACAAACCTTGTTCCGTCAGCACTATACGCCATTGTGGTGCACCAACGACCAGGAGCCTCATAATCAACTCGGGATCCCATGTTATCGTATAACCAAGCTTTTATCTTCCCATCCAGTGCCGTTGAAAATATAAACTGCAAAATAAAAATTCAGACAACTTAGAGGTGGGAATTTCGAGCATTTACCTATAAATGGATCGATTCTGCTTATTCTTTAGCGGGTCAAACGGGTAAAACCACAAAAGTAGCTAAAAAAGAAGAGGTTAAACACGTCGAAAGTTGCCTAAGGTTTATTTTTTAAGTATGTAACTATCAAAATCATTTTATTAAAAAAAAAAAAAAAAAAAAAAAAAAAAAAAAAAAAAACACTACACTATTATTGTACTTTTGAAAATATTACTAAAAATGTATAAACTTGAAAAGGTTTAATCATAAGTGCCAATTTAAAGTTTAAACCTATTTGCTTATGAATGGATCATGACTAGCCCGTTTTTTCAAAACGTAAAACGATTGGAAAATATAACAACTTACCTGAATGTTTTCTTTATAGTGAGGGCATACAGAATAAACAGGAGCATCATGACCTTCAAAAGTGTGTTGCCTTGCACCCGTCGCAGCATCCCATACCTACGAAATAACATAATCATGATGATCAACAAAATTAAGTATTATTGTTTATTTTAAATTGCTTGTAAACATGTTCCTATGCCAAATATACCTTGATGGTTTTATCATCCCCACATGTTATCACACAAAGTTGCTTATTAGGTTGAGAGAACGCAATATCGTTAACTCCACCAACATGGGCATCAATCTGTAACGAAAACAATAAAACCGTAAAGTTCATATGATAAAATAATCTGATACGAATATATTTGTATGAAAGGACATAAACAAACCTCTAGATGTTGTCTAACATCATCACCGCCATGATATGAATATATTTGTACAATGTGTCTCGAATATGCAACTCCTACTCATACGAAAAAATAAAATCAGAAAATATTAAAAATTTTGTTTGACCCGTTTCCTTTTAAGCTAACTTATTTAGTTCACTTGTTCGGCTGGGCTTACCAAATAATGAACCATCTGGACTCCAAATTACACGGTTCACCGAGACACAAGGGTCTTTAACAAGAGCAGCCTAAAATCAATAATTTGGTAATATCATTAAAAAAGATATAAAAGGTATCAAAAGACACATGAAAAAAGTGTAATTAAACGCTTAAAAACCTGCATTGGCATTGAACATGCACTGATATCCCAAACTTTGAAATTTTTAAGAACCAATTTGTCTCGCGAACCAACTTCCCACAATCCAATATCGCCGACATTTGTTCCAACTGTTGCATAATTCATGTAACCACAATCAAAGTTTGACCATTAAAAAAGTCAATAAGTCAACACATGACTAGTTGACTTACCTAAGAGTAATGTTTGTTGAATCGGATGAAAATCCATGCTCATAGGAGATGAACCCTGGTTTAGAGTCCGTGCAACGGTTTTGGGCAAGTCATCGGGCGCACTAAAAGCCTGTGTATGACTACCATGCCCCTGGAATGGGGCGGGCAAGACGTTAATCGGTAAACTTACCTGAATAATGTGACAAGAAACCAAACAAAACCATTAATGTAAAGATTCTAAGCTAATTATAGAAATATTATTAAAACTAAAAAAATAATTCAAATTACCTCCTCATTAATACCCATGGGCCTTGCTCTTTTGCTCATATGATCAGAATCTCCAGCCGGGAAATCTAACGAAGGATTCATTGGAGGGGTCCTCGGATGCTTCAAAGCAGCTGTAAATTTCAAGTCAAGCTTTAATAATTTTACTATCACGGGTAGCGTGTCTTATTATATTTATATCAATCAATGTATGTATGCGTACATATACTGCGAATTAAAAATCTAAAACAGCTATACCGTTTTATCACGTTAAATTAGTTAAAATGGTTACGAGGCGATACTAGATGCAACAAATTAATAATCAAAGGGTAGATTAATGGTACTTATATCTTTTACTTGTCAAACACTTGAACACCATCCAAACACTATCTTTACAACATATTTTACTACAGGATAGCAAATTGACCTGCGATAGATGGCCCACCGAGACCAATGCCACTACCGGATACACTTGGGTGAGCAACTTGTGGAGGATTAGACATCCAACCAGCAAGCTGGGTTGGAACAAGACCCGGCGTTGGTTGAAACGGCTGCAAATTTACACACATCAATTTAGTCAATATGCCAAAAGAAGTCAAAACTAAGAGGACAAAGCAAAATTACAAACCCCGTGTGCACCCAAAGGAGGAAAGCCTCCAGCTTTAGGTAGCGGCCCAAGCAAAGGATTATTTGCAGGCGAAGGTGCCCGTGCACCGTTTGGTTGACCACACGAATGGTCAATGAACAACGTTTTGATATCAGGATTAGGTCTCGGGTTCTTACAAAGTTGATGCTGCCAATTCAAACTTGCACAGAAAACATATCTTATCAGTCTAAAATACATTAACCACCAAACATTTACGCTTATATTAAGTTCGAAATATTAATAGTGTATACCTTTGATTAATTAGAGTTCGTAACCTTGAATTTTTAAGGTTAGGAAACTGTAGTTTATCACGAAACAGAGGATTCGCTTCGATAAGCTTCTTGAGCTCAACCAACATTATAGCTCTAGCTGACTTTGTATCTCCATATTTCGATAGTTGTTCGTTTTCCCTTTAACGTAAAAGCAACGAATTTTAAAAAATAAACTCCGAATTCCCATTTACTTTTTTTCTAAATTCGAAATCAAAGTACCTAAAATTCTCCAATGTCAATAACTGAGTAATCTCTTTGAATAACTCTTCATTAAATGAAGCGAAAACTTTAAGATCCTTTACGAGAATCTCCACGCCCTTTGACCGATCATGCCTTAAAAAGAAATTCGATACGCATACTATTTTAAATATCCATAACTAAACAGTTTTCAAATTATACTGATGAAAAAAAAACTTACTTATCCAATGCTTCAAGATACTTCTGCTTCCGAATTTCGAAAAATATCTTCATCGAATAGCGATTATCGTCGACTTTTGTAAAACCAGAAAGATACTTCTCAACATCATCCCAATTCCCATTTTGTACCTCATCCTCAAAATACTTCATGTTAAAGAAAAACCCTGATTCTTGTTCCAACCTAAAATAAAATCCAAAAAAAAATAATAATAATAATAAATAAAAAATAAATAAAATTGGGGAAAACACATATATATCATGTTCATAATACAACAAGGTGTTGTACAATTTAAAATAAATTATTTGACTATTGCAGCTCAAGTTCTATAGTTTTGGGGCAATTTTTTAGGTCAAATAATAACCCTTAAATTTCTAAATATATTTCCTAAAATAGTAAAAAAAAAAATCACACATTAAACAACTTCTAATTATTATTCAATATCATGTTATCACTTTCAAATGCATCCAAACACCTGATATCTATCTTTACATCAAAACACTAAAGAACAAGACTTTAAATAAAAATATAAAAATCCCAATTCACATACAAACAAAGATAAATCAAACACTTACTTATGAACAGTATCTTTAAACTTTTCTTCATCAAGAAACTGCAAGATCAAGAACACAAGCTCTCTACTTAAAGATGACATTGCAGCTGCCCCAAATCAAAGATTGAACAAAACTAGGGTTCAGATCTGTAAATATTAAATAAAAAAAATTACCCAAACAAGATAAACATAAACACTTATTTATTTAGGTTCAAAAAAAGGAAAACATTTATTGCTTGGACACAAAGTTCAAGATTTTTTAAGAATAAATTCAAAAGTAAAAAAGCAGCAAAATTTTTATATAAAAATCATTAATTTTAAAGTTTTACTACCCAACTTGAACTTCAATCCAACTCAGCTCCAAAACCCATGTAAATTCTATAAATTTATTCAATAAAGTTTGCATCTTTTTATCAGATCAGTGAAAAGAAAGCAACTTTATGCAAAGGGGGTTTCCATTTGAGAAGACCAAAGCATTTTATTAAAGAATAATTTAATTTAATAAAAAGAAAAGCAAATTTCATAATTTTGTGATGAAATTTGTAATTTTTATAAAACTCATTTGTGAAAAAAGTTGGAATAAATCTACTTTTTGTAAGTTGTAACACTTTTAATTAATACATGTTTAGGTTATTATTATGTATATTATTTTACTTTGTAATTAAAATGATTGGACTTTGTAATAAAAAAAATAAAACCAAAATGTTTGTAAAAATAGAGGAATTATTAACACATTTTGTGTTAATATTTGCTGTTTTTATAAAAACCATTTCTAATCTTTAAAGATTTTTGGAAAAAAAATGTATAAAAATTTATCTTCATTTCGTACTTTTAATAAATATTTAAGTTAAATATATTATTTGTTATTTTTATAAAAAAAAAAACCATTTCTAATCTTTATAGATTTTTGGGAAAAAATACAAATTTATTTTCATATGGTACTTTCAATAAAAAAAATTATGTCATATATGTTAAGAAAAAGAAAACACAAAAATGAGTTGAAAGAGTTCACCTTAACAATATTAGACCATAGATGAAGAAATGAGGAGGTTGATGTAGAATATTATAGACATTGCTTCTCTCTCTATACTATATATGTGTGTAGATGTGTGTATCTCTCTCCTAGTAGGTCTCTATCTCTATTTCTCAATATTATCGTGTGACAAAAAAAATTAAAAATAAAGAATTATTGGAGGAATGGGAATCATGGAGAGGGGAAAGTTAGGATGAGTGATAAGTAGTTTAGCTTATCAAAAGATATAAATGTAAATGTTGATAAGTTAGGTTATTTTGTTGATAAGTGGGAATATGTG
Organism: Ambrosia trifida; assembly: GCA_028751855.1. Lineage (NCBI taxonomy): Eukaryota > Viridiplantae > Streptophyta > Magnoliopsida > Asterales > Asteraceae > Ambrosia > Ambrosia trifida. The sequence goes on from CM054129.1 coordinate 6,940,446, forward strand.
GGTCCTAACGAGCCGGCTAGCTTTGTTTTCTTGTGAATTCGGCTGGAATCTTAACTGACAAAAGTCACTTAGCTCTGAAAAAGCTTAAATTTTTTTATTTAGTTTAATGTTAAAAATAAAGTTTTTTTTTTCTTTAAGAAAGTTAAAGGTTATTTGGCTTGATGGAAAAACATGAAGAAAAAAAAAAAATGTGAGGGAATTACTATTTGCGTCTCTGTATTTTAGTCGTTTTAACTACTTGAATTCAAAAGTGAAAACGTTAACTACTTGCGTCCCTAAGTTGAAAATAACTAAAATGTTGAGTCCAGATGACAAACGGCGTCCACCAGCTCTGTTAACTCCCCGACGTGCAGTTCACGTGAGGGGTATTTATGTCCTTTCATACCCTTCTCCTCCATTATAAAATACATGTCTTCATTTCTTCTCCATTTTAAAACCCTAATTGAAGAACTCGAATATGAATTGCAGATGTGGATTTCCAACAACAGTTCGAACATCATGGACTACACTAAATCCAGGTCGAAGGTTCCACTGTTGTCCAACTTGTGGGTTTGTCAGGTGGTGCAACCCTCCAATGTGTGGAAGGGCTACTGAAATCATACCTGGGTTACTTCGAACGATTAACAATCATGAACAATTGGTAATGGGAAGGGACAAACAGCTGAAAAGATTGAGGCTTGTGCTATGTTTTAGTTAGATTTTCTTTGTGTTATATTTAATTTTGAAATGAAATGATTGTGTTAGTGTGGTAGTTTGTAGTGGTTTATGAAGTGTATGTGTAAGATATTGACCAAATTTTATAGCCCCTCGTATTGTAATGGTCAAGTATGAAGTAATGTATAAGTTTTCAGTGAATGATATTTGTATGCTTTTGTATGTTTTTATCCTGAAATTGGTGAATTCATAATGGGTCAATAGTGGGCAATACCAATACAGTTTGTGTCAATAAGATGCACACAATCTAAATGGGTCAAAAATTGACAATATCAATACAGTTTGTGTAAATAGATGCACACAATCTAAATGGGTCAAAAATTGACAATACCAATACAGTTTTTGTAAATAGATGCACACAATCTAAATGGGTCAATAATGGGCACAATCTAAATGGGTCTATAATGGCCAATAAAAACATCGACAATAATGTGCAATAAAAACATGGTCACCAATGGACAATAAAACAAGCAGATGATGAATTCATAATAGGTCAAAATGGTCAATAACCTGTACAATTCAAATCACTATATTATGGGTCAATAACCTGTTCAAGATCTAAACAGAAGCAACACTTAACAACATGATCAAAACATCAAAATTAAACCAACATCCAAATTAAACTAACATCCAACCAAGTGAAAACACCAAAAGACATTAACATTGTTCATAACATAATAACTTAAACCTAAAACCAAAGACTAGATATCTTGGCTAACTTGAGGTGCTTTCTGTGAACTACCAGTTCCACCCATTGATGACTTTTTGATAGGTTCCCTCCTTTTCCTCTTTGCACTAGCCTTTCCACCCTTTCCAGCTTTGGAAGTCTCACCACCCTGCCCTTTACAACTCCTTGAGTTGTGTCCCAAGTTCTTGCATTTGCTACAAGTTTTGGTTCCCCATTTCCTTGTCAGCTTCCCTCTTTTGACAATCTGGCTTTCTTCTATCTCAATCTGTGATTTCTTCCTAGCCTTTTTAGGCCTTCTCACTTGAACAAGATACTTAGGAGGGTTGAGGGTTGTTGGACATTGAGAAGGGCTCCAAAAGTCTCTGCCATTGATTGGTTCAATTGTGTGTATGCATACATTTTTCCAGGTATCTAGCCAGTAGACCTCATTAACCCATGACTCCACAACACCAGTTTGAAACCCATTTTGTGCCATATTCCAGATTGCAGCCACAACATGTTGACATGGCATACTTGTTAACTGTCATTTCCTGCAACTGCATGTCCTTTCAAAAACATTAACAACACACTGGTCCATGAAAGGACCACTTACCTGGAACTTACCTTTCCCAGCCATTATCACACTGTATTATGAGACCCTTTGTTTAATTTCATTAAATGTTGTTGTAGCATAGGGGGTCAAAGGACCATTAGATTTTGCTATCAGTTTATGGACTATCACAATTCTTTTCATCGGATACTCTCAGATGTACTCAACATAAACCTCTATGAGTTTTATCCTACTCACATATTGACACATATCCAAGACATCATGATCAGTCCCTAGAGCTCTAAGACATTCACCTAGACTTTTATCACGAATCTTATAATGATAGTAAGTGTAACACCCCGAGGTGTTACGGGTCTCTTAAACGGGTCGGGTCGTACCCGACAACCCAATTACTTAATAAAATATTCAAGTCCGAATCTCGCGACCAACCGTTTCAACCGATTATATAGATAATAATTATTGGATTTTTATTATCTCGGTTAAACGCTCTTTTTCTGCTACTAAACTCGCTGCCAAACATCCTCTTATTTGATGTTAAACCTGTTACCAAACACCCTTAATTCAGCTGTTGTACCTGCATCCAAACACCCTCCATTTATCTTGACTATAAAAGCCCCTATCTCTTGTCTCCTTGCTTCATTCCTCTGCAGAAACTCACGATTACACATACACAATAGAGAGTGTGTTATAAACTCTCTGACCAGAAACCTTCCACCGGACAGCCATGGCGGCCATTGCCACCTCCGCTGCTGTCTCCGGTCATCCTCTCCGGTCGCCGCCTTCCTTCCTCCGGTAAGCTCCTCCTCCTCTATTCTATATCAAGCACAACCGGTAACCCTCTCCTCCTAATCATCATCAAACTACAACCCTCCTTCATCTATAATGATAATAATCCCCAACCTCTACTCCTCTGTTGTGTTACGGAAGGTTGAGACAGTCACCGGTCATGGTGACTGTCGTTAGGTCCTTATAACCGGCCAACCAAACAGAACTCTTATCTTGTTTCTATTACGAACCCGTGACCTTCCCATTTTGTTTCAGTTAACGAACCGGACAGTCACCGAAACCGGTGACTGTCATCGGAAACCCCTGTTCCGACTATAAACCCGTTCCTCTGTTTTGATGGTCCGACGAGGTGAGTCACCGGAACAGTCACCGGAATTGGTGATTGTTATGTGTAATTAACTTTCTAATCGAGCCTTGTAATCTTTCGGGTCCTTAGCTATACTTGATAAAGCTTTTGTTAAAACATCTGATTACCCTATCACATAAGTTTGGGTGTGTGGTATCTTGTTTGGTAAATCGGGTAACCGATTCCATCTCGGACCATCTTCGGTCATGTCTAATTATACTCTGATCAAGTACTCGATTGTATTTCTATTAGTTATTCTGGTTCCTTAATGATATAATTGATTAATAATGATGGTTATAATTATTGCAAGGTACCAATCGGAAGTTCGGTTAACTTCCGGTCACTTTCCGGTCAACTCCCGATCATGTTCTGGTAATAACCCGAGGAGTATTCGGTTATTATCTTGGTAGGTATATTTCCATTGGATTAATCGGTTACACGATATTATAATCATTTATTAATATAAAGATTATTATTGCGAGGTACCGTTAAACGAATCGGAAAGTGGAACTCGATACCGAGTCAACTCAGTGACTCGGTCAACACCCGGAATAGAACCCGGTCCAATAGCTAGACGAGGAATATTATTAGAATTATACGAATATATATATATATAATACGAATAACGTATGGACTTGATAATAATAATAAGAGAATAATAATCATATATAAAATATATATGTTTATATATATATATATACGATTCGATATATAAAACGATATACTAGACTCGGGTTAATAATAATATGCTCTGCCGAACCATCATCCAGGTAAGTTCGTGTCTAAAGTTCTTTAGGTTCGTGTGCCAAGCTCTAATGGCCAGCTTTATTACTTTTGCATGCCAAGCTGTAATGGCCAGCTAGATTTAGGATGTCCGTGTCGTGTCAATAATAAACCCGAGTTTAGGACTATCTAATATATACCGAATTCTATATGTATAAATTGTATATATGATATATATCCTAAGTATTACAATCTAACAAGTCCCACGCGTAAAACGTATCCATATATATATGACATATAATTGTAATAGGAGAGACTATTGAAGATTAACGCAAAACCTGTGAGTATCGTGAACTCCCCACTTTTACTGTTTTATTAATGTTTTCGGGGGAATACATGTCGTTTATAAGAAAACATAATAATGCTTTACATAAAAGAATGATTACTAATAGAAGTTATAGAAAGGGGATAATAGAAACGACAAGGACAGTACTGACCGGTATATCACCATTTCCTTTCTTGTCCAACTAGAGGACAAGAACCAGTCTTACCCGAGTAGAGGGTAGGAATAATTATATTTACCACAAGCAGAGTGGTACCATCGATAGGAATGGCAACTAATAGAATATAATCGGAATAATATATTAGAATTGACATATAATCGAATCGATATAATAGAATATATTTTCCCCTCCAGAAATTATAACTGTAAAGCATATTTACACAAGAATGATTTATATAAAAGAATTATCAATAAACGAACTGGCCATTCGCTTTATAAAATACACGACCTCACCAACTTTATGTTGACAGAAACTATTTTTGGCATGTGTTCAGGTAACCCAACAGATATGATGACGTGGATCCTGGAAGACTAAAGACTGTTATTATCCTGAATTCCGCTGCGTAGCTCCGATAACCCGACCCGACGACCCGGCTCCAACAGCCAGGGTCGTTACAGGTGGTATTAGAGCGGCGCTTAATAACAGTTTTGAAGTCTTTACTAATCCAGGATCTACCAGAAGTGTCTTTTAAAATAAATTTTGATTAGAAATATATATAAAGTAAAAGAATATTAGACGATAAAATTTTTGGGTACCTAAATGCCAAACTATTATAAAGTTGGTGAGAACCATAATAGTATATTAGAAATCAGAACGAATCCACTACAGGATATTACTAGAATGATTATGTGGGGTAAATTGACAATTCTGTACACAATTGTGAATTTATATGCACATTTAATTTCTGGAAAATCTTACAGGATATTAAAGGCTATAAGAAATAAGAAAGAATACAGAAAAGAAACCAGATATATTAAAAGAAATCAGAAAATAAATCCAGATATAAAACACGAAAGTTATAAAAAGTATATATAAATAGAATACAAATATTATGTTCCCACTTGAACATTCCTATGATCGAGTTTCTAGAAATATTATTTTTACACCGTAAATTCCGAAATTTTATAAAATCTGATATGCTAGAAACATACGAATAATGTGTTTCTAAAGAATTTCCCTCGCTTATTTAATCAGAAATCAAAGATATTCCACGATTATTTAAAACATTTTAAATCTTTTCGGTATAACTCCTTAGTTTATTGAATTTATTCTTAGTCATTACTATTTTTATACTAAACCAGTATTTCAAATTTTAGTAAAAATATATATACCCCGCTTTTAAATAAACATTTTATTCGATTTATAAAATTGAGAAAATTTAGCAATACGTTAATTTTCGTTTTATCCAAAACAAGTATTAATACTTCTTATGTTATTAAAAGTCCCTAGAATTTATCTTGGGTTTTATTTAAAATTATTCATTTAACAGTAAAAGTTTGACTACAATATTTTGAGAAATCTATTTTGTTTTATCAATCCATAATAAGAAATTTGTTTATTAAAAATTTAAGAATTTCGGCACTATGAAAAATTTCTACCATGACTCTTTGAATCGTTAATTTCATTTTCGAAAAAGGATACCATTACGAAACTCGAACCAGTATGGTTATTATAAATCCTCCCTAAAAGTTTTTATTTCAAAATATGAAAGAACCACGGCCGTATCATTTTGCCCGAACATATTCCACTCCATATTTAGTGCCATTTTTGTAAATGATCTTTAACCGAATCTATATCCGTATATATGTCAAAAGTATTTTCGGCACGATTTTATACCTATATTCAATCGTATAACTTACTTGATATTTTATCTTGATATGAACAATGAGTATTATATATTACGTTTAATAATCTAAATCTATCTTTGTGTATATATAGAAATCTCGGTTATATATCATCTTCAATCCTTTCCAGAATTGAGTAATATTTTGAACGTAAATATTATTATCTCGAATTCTCATGACAAAAATAAATTGGAATCTCTCTAAAGAAACCGAATTCTTACTTGCTCGATATATGACAATATAAATACCGTCTTAATCCTATGACTCGAACGAGTCAGGGATATTAAAAAAATTGGATTGTTATATTGAATATCTTCTGACACGAACAAATTTTTGAACGATTGACAGTCTATTTCGTTAGACTCATATCAACATGTTTCCTTCCAGAATATATAATTTCGAATCTAAGAGAAAGTAAAGAACAAAATAACAGAATAATATGTGAAGGACACATACCTATTGTGATTAAAATAAACAAATACTGGAATGTTATGTGAGGTGAAATAGTAATTATGATCGCGACATAATTATGAATGTCACAGGCACAGGAACATTCGAGTAGGAATTTATCAAGATCGCAGTATGTTTGAGTCATGAGCATATTAAAAGAAATAAATAATAAGAAGAAATATATATTCAAACCATCAGCGTATCATATGTGAAGAATACGACCACAGAACTGGCAATCTAGTTGAAATTTCTTCGTGAAATATGACTAAGAATATGTTCGCAGAATAAAAACCATCGCTCGGTTAAATTCTATGAATCAAAGAAATCATTTTATTGATTTTTGATTGCCAACTAAAGATAGTTGTATGTCGTCTGTGCAACCACTGGGGCAAAGGATATCCGGACCCTTACAGAAGGTATATCCGGACATTTGCCCCCAAGGCACAGGATTCTTTATAAGGATATATGATACCATGAAAGAATCTTCGCATTCACTTCTGTATAGAACTCGCGAGAGTTATAATACTATCAAATTGGTAAAACGGTCAAGTGTTACCAAGTTGAAAATCACGAATAAGAAGTGATGAAAGATTTGTTAAATCCTTATAATATAACCGATAGAAATTTATATGGATTCGAGAACCGGAAATGGTAGAATCCAACGAATTATTAAAAGAAATAATTTATCAAATATATCGAAATACGATTAAATACCAATTGGAATCGTGCAGAGATTCGCAAGGTATAATCGAAGTGAAAACGAAAAATGAATATAATTATGCTCATTTTTCCAGTGAAACTCTCCGGCCAAGGAATGACGAATTTCCTGTTCTGAGTTATAGGTAGTGAGAGATAAATTAAGAAGTCACTGTTCTGGCAAGAACTATCTATACGAATATTCCAATGAAATAAGCTTCGCTTATAATAAGTTGGATTAAGAAGATATGATAAATTGCCTATATATAAGTTTATCAGAATGTGTTTTCAGACACTGAAAGTATAAACTTTAATCGAATACATAAATAAGAAAGAATTATTCCAAGCAAGTATATATTATAGAAATGACATATTTATAGTGTCTACTATAAATGATTATCAGTATTCGCTTGGATATAAAAGAATATAAATTAACAATAAAAAGAATTATAATTTGAAAAGACATCCGATACGTCTAAATAATAAAAAGGCATTGGAAATACCAGATATCACGAGAAGGCAAATAAAGTGCCAAATATTACCAGAAGGCATTCGATATGCCAGAAGAAATAATTATCCGAATAAAAATATATATAAAGAGAAATTACCCGATAAAAATATAAGTCGTAAGAAGAACGATTAAAGAATATTTTACGAAAAGTAATTATAGGATATTTTACCGAGAGTGCCAACGAATCCCGAAATAGAATTAAGAAAGAATTTTATAGAAATAGTTAATGCAATAAGTATTTGAATTTTGAATGATAATCATGATTTTGAGAAAGAATAAGTGACGCATTATCATAAGAATCTTAAGTCAAAGAAAGGTTAGCGATAGATAATGCAGTCAATCATCAATGAAATAGTCGGTAAGATTATTATAGATGATTTAAGAGAAATCTCAATGACCAAATTCGGTAGGTCAAGGTAATGAAAAGGAATTGTTGAAACCGTATAATTCAACAAGTTCAATTAGTCTTTTCAGGTACCTTTAGACTCCGAATAAGATACGTGTAATGATCTGAGAAACCTCTTAAGTATATCCATGAATAGAGTTAACCCAGGGATCAACCATATTACACCGATATAGATAGAACTGAAAGGATAGAATTTGTAAGAAATAATCTGATAGTTACTAGAAATCATTACTACTCCCTAAAGATCAGAATTACAATGATGGTAAATTCTAAAGTTCGAATAAAAGAGGTAGTAGCTCGGATCCCATTCAAGTCATGATAATGAAGGAACTTCCGTATCTATCTCCTAAGAACTATATAGAATCCGTCATTGTAAATAAATCCGAATATCAAACGATGAGAATATCGTATCAATTTGAGACTCTAGAAATGTTTGCTGGAAGTTGTAAATCTTTCAGAAGAAAAACGATTAGAATCTCAAAGTATGTTTAAATCGTCTTTATATAGAAATAATATTCAGACTACTTCTCATTCTAATGAGGAAAAGATAAAAGAATATTAATATTCTATAGAAAATATCAATCTATACCAAGAGCCTTTAATAGTCATACCAGAAAAATACAGATAATCGATGTATCTGAATTAATATGACTATAGCAAGAAAGGTTAAAACGTGACTAACAGAATGATCAAGCTGTAGTCTTACAGATTGACATTTCTAATTAATTATAGCATTGGATTGATATCAAATTGATTCCCTCGTAAACCAATAGAACTTATCATGTCTCGTTGACAAGTATTTTGGTTCTAATTGTTACATCCTTATAGATTAAGGGTGTAAAGGACAAGATCACTCAAATTTCGGGGACGAAATTTCCTAAGGGGGGAGATTGTAACACCCCGAGGTGTTACGGGTCTCTTAAACGGGTCGGGTCGTACCCGACCACCCGATTACTTAATAAAATATTCAAGTCTGAATCTCGCGATCAACCGTTTCAACAGATTATATAGATAATAATTATTGGATTTTTATTATCTCGGTTAAACGCTCTTTTTCTGCTACTAAACTCGCTGCCAAACATCCTCTTATTTGATGTTAAACCTGTTACCAAACACCCTTAATTCAGTTGTTGTACCTGCATCCAAACACCCTCCATTTATCTTGACTATAAAAGCCCCTATCTCTTGTCTCCTTGCTTCATTCCTCTGCAGAAACTCACGATTACACATACACAATAGAGAGTGTGTTATAAACTCTCTGACCAGAAGCCTTCCACCGGACAGCCATGGCGGCTGTCGCCGCCTCCGCTGCTGTCTCCGGTCACCCTCTCCGGCCGCCGCCTTCCTTCCTCCGGTAAGCTCCTCCTCCTCTATTCTATATCAAGCACAACCGGTAACCCTCTCCTCCTAATCATCATCAAACTACAACCCTCCTTCATCTATAATGATAATAATCCCCAACCTCTGCTCCTCTGTTGTGTTACGGAATGTTGAGACAGTCACCGGACATGGTGACTGTCGTTAGGTCCTTATAACCGGCCAACCAAACAGAACTCTTATCTTGTTTCTATTACGAACCCGTGACCTTCCCCTTCTGTTTCAGTTAACGAACCGGACAATCACCGGAACCGGTGACTGTCATCGGAAACCCCTGTTCCGACTATAAACCCGTTCCTCTGTTTTGATGGTCCGACAAGGTGAGTCACCGGAACAGTCACCGGAATTGGTGACTGTTATGTGTAATTAACTTTCTAATCGAGCCTTGTAATCTTTCGGGTCCTTAGCTATACTTGATAAAGCTTTTGTTAAAACATCCGATTACCCTATCACATAAGTTATGGGTGTGTGGTATCTTGTTTGGTAAATCGGGTAACCGATTCCATCTCGGACCATCTTCGGTCATGTCTAATTATACTCTGATCAAGTACTCGATTGTATTTCTATTAGTTATTCTGGTTCCTTAATGATATAATTGATTAATAATGATGGTTATAATTATTGCAAGGTACCAATCGGAAGTTCGGTTAACTTCCGGTCACTTTCCGGTCAACTCCCGATCATGTTCCGGTAATAACCCAAGGAGTATTCGGTTATTATCTTGGTAGGTATATTTCCATTGGATTAATCGGTTACACGATATTATAATCATTTATTAATATAAAGATTATTATTGCGAGGTACCGTTAAACGAATCGGAAAGTGGAACTCGATACCGAGTCAACTCAGTGACTCGGTCAACACCCGGAATAGAACCCGGTCCAATAGCTAGACGAGGAATATTATTAGAATTATACGAATATATATATATATATAATACGAATAACGTATGGACTTGATAATAATAATAAGAGAATAATAATCATATATAAAATATATATGTTTATATATATAGGGTCAAGATCGTGTACAAAGTGCTTTTTTTGTGAGAAGTGTGAGAAATATTAAAAATTGATACTTAGGCATCATTTTTTGAACTTAGTCGTGATATTTTGGATTGTTTTGCCTATAAAAACACCAAACATAACAATTAAAAACCGAAAACAATGTATTTTAGGCTTAAAACTTAAAACACCATGCTAAGAACATTAGCAGTGTGTTTTAAGCGTTAAGTAATGTGTTTTAGCTGGTTTTTAAATTTAATGACTATAATACATTGTATTGTCTTTTAGATTGTTGTGTTTGGTGTTTTTCAAGTTAAAACAACCTAAAACATCATTCCTAAATCCAAAACATGATGTCTACATGTCAATTCTTAGTCCTTCTCACACTTCTCACGAAAAATGTACTTTGTACAGGATCCTAAACCTATATATATATATATATATACGATTCGATATATAAAACGATATACTAGACTCGGGTTAATAATAATATGCTCTGCCGAACCATCATCCAGGTAAGTTCGTGTCTAAAGTTCTTTAGGTTCGTGTGCCAAGCTCTAATGGCCAGCTTTATTACTTTTGCATGCCAAGCTGTAATGGCCAGCTAGATTTAGGATGTCCGTGTCGTGTCAATAATAAACCCGAGTTTAAGACTATCTAATATATACCGAATTCTATATGTATAAATTGTATATATGATATATATCCTAAGTATTACAATCTAACAAGTCCCACGCGTAAAACGTATCCATATATATATGACATATAATTGTAATAGGAGAGACTATTGAAGATTAACGCAAAACCTGTGAGTATCGTGAACTCCCCACTTTTACTGTTTTATTAATGTTTTCGGGGGAATACATGTCGTTTATGTAACACCCCAACCGATGGCGGAATCATCGAGGTGCCACGTAGTGACGATTGTTCAAAAGCTCATGGTACTAAAATGTAAATATTTGATTATTGAATATTGTTTTACAACATGTGAAATTAAATACAAGACAACAAAAATAAAGATAACTGATTGATTTAATCTAAGTCCAAAGTCCTATGTGAAGCGTCAAGCAGCTTATCCTGAAACATGCACGAAAATAATTTTGTCAACATATGATGTTGGTGAGTACTTCTTAGCTTTGTACATATAGTATAAGTTTGAAAAGTAGTACAATTCATGTGTCTAGCATCACCAAGGCATTATGTAAACACGCAAGTAACCAAACAAGACAAAGATCAAATGTAAAGTTTGTAAAATGAAATTGATAATGAGCACCCTAACACGTGTCAAGTCTAAAATAGCACCATAACATAAGTTATGTCTAAATGAGCACCGTAACATAAGTTACGTCTATATGTAAAGAGCACCATAACATAAGTTATGTCTAGATGTACGATTTTGTATGTAAGCTACGTTCATGTTCAAACATAAGCACAAAGATAAACAAGACACGTATATGAATTGTAAATGAATAAAAATGTATGTAAATGAATATGGAGGTTTTGTATACTTGTGCATGAATCACCCCAAAAGTTGTAAAAGCGAAAAAGGGGATAAGTAATACTCACCTTAGCAAGGTGGTAAGTCTTGTGTAATTGAATAAGTGTAATCCAACGTTGCCAAGTATCACCCTATGTATAAGGTAACAAATAAGTCTAAGTCTATCTAGTCTATAAGTATTTTCTAGGGTTTCGAATTGGGGATATGTAATCGTTTGATTAATAAATTAAACGTTTAATAAATGAGAGAAATTTGATAATTAAATAAACAAAAGTCTTTTTGTGAATTTTAAATTTAAGATGGTCACAATATAAAGTTTTAAGTATGAAAATAATTTTTACAAAATTATTTTCTTAAAAATAGAATATTAAATCTATTTATTTCAATTTGTCGAAAGTATAACTTTAATATTTAAAAATATTAAAATTAAAGAATTTTTAAATTAAAAATTGTATTTCTGTTCCAAATGAATAGAAATATTTTATGTAAAATTTTGGTGCAAAAATATTGAAAAATGAATTTATTATGATTTATTTATGATTAAAACTAACAAAAATTGATTAAAAATATTAAATAAATTATTTTTCAGAAATAAAAATCATTTCAGAAATGTTTAATGTTATATGAACTTAGAATAATTTTTGTGAAAATTTATATATAATCGTTTTGATATTTTGTAGAATTTTATAAATAAAATAGAATAAACTTGGAATATTTATTATATATATTAAATAAATAATTTTTGAAAATCTAAAAATTGTATGACTAACTTTGCCTCCTGAATATCATAAAATAAATTTTATAGAATTTAAAGATCACATTTGGTATTTTAAAGCTATTAAAAAAAATTATTAGATTATATATAAAGAAAGGAGTAAAAAAAATGTTGTGGGTTGTGGGAATCGAACCTGGGTTCAAACCCGGTTCAATCCTTTTCCACCCTGGTTTCCACCACTGGGCTATGCCCTTGTTTTTATTTAAAACACAAATCAATAATTTATAAACCCAAGTCTGCATAATCGTTTTTTCCCCAATTCAATCCCTACGAGCCCTAGACTTTCAATAACTAAAATTGACAAACAATAACCCGATTCATCATGGGGTTTTTGTTGGAAAAGGGCCGATTAACATACGGTAATAAGGAATTAGAACATACCAAACGTTTTGATTCCTATTCGCGAGTCAACGCACAAAGTCAAAAGCGAATTAATCTAGCTTGAGGGTGAATTGTTTACAGAAATTGATGGTAAGGGGATGATGTTCGGCGAGCTTAGGTTGTAATGAGAGGTCCAATTTATACTAATAACACGTAAACAAAATTTTTGGAAGTTTGACCCACATTAACTCGCATACGCGTGTTAAGGCCCAAAAATTGGAATGTTTTAATTATCATTTCGCGTGGAAAAGAAGCAGGGAAGGTCGGTCAACATGTTTCCTTAAGCGAATTGGAATTCAAACGCTGATTGGGATTGTTTTTGGAAGGGGAGGCTCGCAGGTTGACTTTCACAAGTCAACTGTGCGCGATCAAAGATGGTTTATATTTTTTTTTGTTGGATAACCTTACACAAGGATAACATGGCTCAGCTGGTTGTAAGTGTTAATTGATTGGGGGCGGGTGCGGGTTCGAGTCCCGTTTAAAACAAGAAAATCCGTTTTTTTTGTTTCTAATTGCTGCAGTAGAGAGGTAGAGGAGGAAAGGGGTTTGGGCTTGGACTTCTATTGGGCTGGGTATTGGGCTTCATGTCTTGGTGGGCTTCTGGATCAGATGTGGACTTTAGGGTGTTGGGTTGGGTTATGTAAATGAGTTAGGATAATGTCCAAAAGCAACTTTATTATTATTATTATTATTATTATTATTATTATTATTATTATCATTATTATTATTATTATTATTATTTATTATTATTATTATTATTATAAAAGAATAAAATAAGACGAAAGGTGACGGATGTCACAGTTTATAAGAAAACATAATAATGCTTTACATAAAAGAATGATTACTAATAGAAGTTATAGAAAGGGGATAATAGAAACGACAAGGACAGTACTGACCGGTATATCGCCATTTCCTTTCTTGTCCAACTAGAGGACAAGAACCAGTCTTACCCGAGTAGAGGGTAGGAATAATTATATTTACCACAAGCAGAGTGGTACCATCGATAGGAATGACAACTAATAGAATATAATCGGAATAATATATTAGAATTGACATATAATCGAATCGATATAATAGAATATATTTTCCCCTCCAGAAATTATAACTGTAAAGCATATTTACACAAGAATGATTTATATAAAAGAATTATCAATAAACGAACTGGCCATTCGCTTTATAAAATACACGACCTCACCAACTTTATAAGAAAACATAATAATGCTTTACATAAAAGAATGATTACTAATAGAAGTTATAGAAAGGGGATAATAGAAACGACAAGGACAGTACTGACCGGTATATCGCCATTTCCTTTCTTGTCCAACTAGAGGACAAGAACCAGTCTTACCCGAGTAGAGGGTAGGAATAATTATATTTACCACAAGCAGAGTGGTACCATCGATAGGAATGGCAACTAATAGAATATAATCGGAATAATATATTAGAATTGACATATAATCGAATCGATATAATAGAATATATTTTCCCCTCCAGAAATTATAACTGTAAAGCATATTTACACAAGAATGATTTATATAAAAGAATTATCAATAAACGAACTGGCCATTCGCTTTATAAAATACACGACCTCACCAACTTTATGTTGACAGAAACTATTTTTGACATGTGTTCAGGTAACCCAACAGATATGATGACGTGGATCCTGGAAGACTAAAGACTGTTATTATCCTGAATTCCGCTGCGTAGCTCCGATAACCCGACCCGACGACCCGGCTCCCGACAGCCAGGGTCGTTACAGTAAGTAACTTGATCAGCAGGATAACGTAACATCTTAAACATGCTGTTGAACTCAATTACTGAGAACTCGTCGGCATCTATCCTATCAAAGTAGCACATTTTACCACCAACGTACCTTCTAACAGGCTTTTCTTCAAACTGACCTCCGTGGAACATTTGAATGCTGAACATTGTAGGTTCATCAACTAAATCAAACGAAAAATGTAAATTTTAGGTTAAAATTATAAACTTAGGTCAAAAATGTAAAATTTATACACTTACCATATTCTTTGCATGGATCAAAATGAACAGCTGAACCACGTATAGACCAAGTCGTTATATCTATCATCTTGTTGCTGATCGTTCGAACTTTGAAGATTATGATTTAGGCTTAGGGTTAAAAGTGATTGTTTGGGGGGTTTTAAAGACTGATAAAGAGGGAAGTTTGTTTTAAATAGAGTATGAAAGGACATAAATACCCCTCACGTGAACTGCACGTGGGGGAGTTAACAAAGCTGGTGCACGCCGTCTGTCATCTGGACTCAACATGATAGTTTTTATCAACTTAGGGACGCAAGTAGTTAAAGTTTTCACTTTTGGATTCAAGTTGTTAAAACGACTAAAATGTAACACCCCAATCGATGGCGGAAACATCGAGGTGTCACGTAAGAATGAGTATACAGTAGCACATGGTAACCAAATTTTAATTGAAATAAATTTAAAGTGCAAATATCCAAAAATGAAAATACATAATGAGTTTTAAGTGGAAATCTAATACATCACAAAAACCAAACAAGCATAGACTTCAGTTTGCCTTCTCATGTAAATACTCTAGTCTTCATGCATCATTATTTCCTGTTGAGTTGTAAAAATGGGGGGGTCAACTAGAAGTTGGTGAGAATACATAAGCCATGTCAAGCAAATAGTAAGTATAAAAGTTTAGCAATTCATATGTCTATCGTAAGTTTAAGTCTACATGAATAAGCATAATATGTTGAATCGACATAATCAAACCTCCGACTAGTTTAGGTCCATCCCGTCATCCACGGTTCACCTTAATAATATGTTGGAACGATAACAATCACCCACGCTACCTATGTAGGAGGTACACGTATCCGGGTGGGATTGTCAATCCAATAGATCTATTATTGAGTATCGTCGGCTTGGCCATAGCTAATGATTATGTAATGTTGAAACTCGTTGAAACTGTTGTTGTTGTCTAATTCATGAGGCATTAAAGTTTACAACTAGACATGCATGTAGAATTGCTTAAGTATAATGTTGCAAGTATGAAGAATTGCATAAACATGGTTACGTAAACTCACCTTAGTATAGTATTAAGTCTTGAGAAATAGTATGAGTGTAGCCCAAAAGATTGCCAAGTATTACCCTATGTATAAGGTAACAAATAAGTCTAGGTCTATCTAGTCTACAAGTATATTCTAGGGTTTCGATTTGGGGATAATCATTTGTTGGATTAATAATAAAATGTTTTAATAAATAAGAGAAATTTGATAATTAAATAAATGAAAGTCTTTTCATAAAATTTGAATTTAAGATGGTCACAATAATGTGTTTAAAGTATAAAAATAATTTTTATAAAATTATTTTCTTAAAAATAGAATATTAAATCTATTTATTTCAAATTGTCAAAATTTAACTTTAATATTTAAAAAATACTAAAATTAAAGATTTATTAGATTAAAAATTATATTTCTGTTCCAAATAATCAGAAATAATTTATATAAAATTTTGGTGCAAAAATATTGAAAAATGAATTTATTATGATTTAATTATGATTAAAACTAACAAAAATTGATTAAAATATTAAATAAATGATTTTTCAGAAATAAAAATCATTTCAGAAAAGTTTATTGTTATAAAAACTCAGAATAATTTTTGTGGAAATTTATAAGATCGTTTTAATACTTTTATAGAATTTTATAAATAAAATGGAATAAACTTGATTTATTTATTATATATATTAAATAAATAAATTTTTGAAAACTAAAAATTGTATGTTAAACTTTTTTATTAGATTAACACAAAATATTTTTTGTAGAATTATTAAAAGTGTTTTAGTATTTTAAAATGAATTTTTAAAATACAAGGGATATATATATATATTTAAAACTTGATTTGTTTTTAACAAAACAAAAAGAAAAGAAATGATGTTGCTGAGGCTCGAACCCGCGTGGGCCGGATCCAAGACACCAGGCACAACCACTTAGTCCAGACCAGTGGTTGTGTTTGGTTTTAGTTCGTTTAAAATTTATAACACATACAAAAATCGTGTTCTTCCCCAATTCGTGTATACGAGCCCTAGTTTTTCCAATTGGGCAATTCACACAACATTAACCCAATTAACCTTAGGGTTAATGTTGTGTGTATGCCGAACAACAAAACCCATCAAAAAAATCATACTTACAAACGCGATTGATACTGGATTGATCAGTCAATGCCCGAAGTCAAAATGCGATCAAAAATTCAAGAACAGAAGATTAATAAGAGGAATTGGGGGTTGAGAAAGATTGATTGGCGAGTTGTGATTGTCCAGAGGTGTCCAATTTATAGTGTGGTGGTCTGGATCGATGAATTGGAAGGTTTGACTTCGTCTTCAATGAGTGACGCGTATAAACGTAAAATTGGTAAGATTTAAAGGGTAATTGATCGTGTGTTGACTCATAACAGGCCGGTGATCACGAAATCTTTCCTATTCAGGATCAATTACGCGTTAATTGTTTTGATTATGGCAAGTCGTGGTCACAGTTGACTTTCCAAGTCAACTGGAACGATCTTGAAATCGTGATATATTAATAAAGTGTTGGGTTAAAAACAAGAAGCAGGTGTGGAGCAGTTGGTTACGTATGTTTGTGTATAGGAACCGGCTTGGGGCGCGGGTTCGAGTCCCGGCCCAAGCTTTTATTTTTTGACATATTTTCTATATATATAAGTATATTATGTATACTTATTATAAAAACGCCACAATAATAAATAAACGCGAACAATAATAATAGAATTTGACGTTTTTATTCATGGAAAAATGTAACGTACAAGTTATAAATGCGTAATGTTACAGTCTCCCCTACTTTTAGGAACTTCGTCCCGAAGTTGGAGTTGGAGTTGGAGAGTCTGGTGGAAAAAGATGTGGGTACTTAGACTTCATCTGGTCTTTACGTTCCCAAATGAACTCTGGACCTCGTTTAGATTCCCAACGAACCTTAACGATCGGAATGCGACTGCGCTTGAGTTTCTTGACTCCAGTATCAACAATCTCGACAGGTTTCTCGATAATGTGCATGGTTTCATCAATCTGCACATCTTCAAGAGGAACATGGAGGTTCTCGTCTGCTAAGCATTTCTTGAGATTCGAAACATGAAAGGTCGGGTGAACATTGCTTAGCTCAGGTGGAAGTTCAAGTTTGTAAGCCACTTATCCAACCCTGTTAAGAATTTTGAATGGGCCTACGTATCGCGGAGCTAGTTTTCCCTTTCTACCGAAACGAATCACTCCTTTCCAAGGGGATACCTTAAGAAGTACAAGGTCCCCAACTTGAAATTCCAAGGGTTTACGACGTTTATCAGCATAACTCTTCTGACGACTTCTAGCCTTGAGAAGATTATCCTGAATGAGTTGGATTTTGTCTGTGGTTTCCTAGATTAGTTCGGGTCCAGTGATCCGGGCTTCACCAACCTCAGTCCAACAGACAGGTGAACGACATTTACGACCATAGAGTGCCTCGAAAGGAGCCATGTTAATGCTGGCATGATAACTGTTGTTGTATGAAAACTCGAACAAAGGAAGATGAGAATCCCATGCGCCACCAAAATCGATGATACATGCCCTGAGTATATCCTCAAGTGTCTAGATGGTCCGTTCAGTCTGACCATCTGTTTGAGGGTGATAAGCAGTACTCAGGTTCAACTTGGTACCCAAAGCATCTTGTAAAGAATCCCAAAAGTGAGAGGTGAAACGACCATCACGATCAGAGATAATGTCCAAGGGTATACCAGGACGACATACGATTTCACTTACGTACATCTTTGCCAACCTTTCCACAGAATACTTCTCACGAATAGGTAAGAAGTGGGCTGACTTGGTCAAACGATCGACGATTACCCAAATGTTGTCAAAACCTTTGGGTGTGCGAGGGAGTTTGGTGATGAAGTCCATAGCTATGCTCTCCCATTTCCATACAGGAATTTCTGGTTGTTCGAGCATACCAGATGGTCGTTGATGTTCGGCCTTGACCTTTGAACAAGTGAGGCATTTTGCAACGAAAAGAGCAATATCTTTCTTCATACCAGGCCACCAATATGAATAACGAAGATCTTGGTACATCTTGTCGGCTCCAGGATGAATAGAATAACGAGACTTATGAGCCTCGTTCATGAGAAAGGTACGAAGATTATCACGGTCAGGAATCCAAAGTCGATTAAGAAAATAGAGTAGACCATCAGGTTTGGTTTCAAGTTGAGTCTCAGCACCACAAGACATTTCGTCGTACATGTTACCTTGGGTGGCTGAAGTATGTTGAGCCTGGAGGATACGTTCCTGAAGATCAGTACGAACTCTCGCACAATGAAGTTTGATACGCTCTTTATGACTGAGTGCGTCAGCCACAACATTCGCTTTGCCAGGATGGTAGCGAATTTCGCAATCATAGTCGTTAAGTAGCTCAACCCAACGTCGTTGCCTCATGTTAAGATTTTTCTGGTCGAAGACATGTTGGAGACTTTTGTGGTCCGTGAAAACCACACATTTGGTCCCATAAAGATAGTGTCTCCAAATCTTAAGAGCAAAGACAACAGCGCCCAATTCAAGATCATGGGTGGTATAATTCTTTTCGTGAGTCTTGAGTTGTCTAGACGCATAAGCAATAACCTTTCCTCGTTGCATGAGAACACAACCAAGACCTTGGTTTGATGCATCACAATAGACCACGAAATCATCGTTACCATCAGGTAGAGGCAGGATAGGAGCTTCACAGAGTTTCAGCTTAAGAGTTTCAAATGCTTCCTCTTGCTTTAGTCCCCACTCATAGAGTTTACCCTTGTGAGTTAAGGTAGTGAGAGGAACAGCGATCTTGGAGAAGTTGGCGATGAATCGACGATAATAACCAGCCAAACCAAGGAAAGAACGGACTTCAGTTGGAGTTTTAGGAACACTCCAATTCTTCACAGCTTCGATCTTTGCGGGATCAACATGAATTCCGTTCATATCAATGACATGTCCCAAAAATTGAACTTCCTTAAGCCAAAATTCACATTTCGAGAACTTAGCATACAGTTGTTCTTTCTTTAGGAGACCCAAGATGGAGTGAAGATGTTGCTCGTGATCGGATTTTGATTTAGAGTAAATCAAAATATCATCGATGAAGACGATCATGAATTTGTCGAGGTAGGGTCTACAAACCCGATTCATTAAATCCATAAACACTGCGGGAGCGTTGGTCAATCCAAAAGGCATGACCATGAATTCATAGTGACCATATCGTGTATGAAAGGCTGTCTTGGGAATATCTTCATCGTGGACTCTAAGCTGATGATAACCAGAACGAAGATCAATCTTTGAGAAGTGGGTTGCTCCTTGAAGTTGATCGAAAAGATCGTCAATCCTAGGCAAGGGATAACAATTCTTGATGGTGAGTTTGTTGAGTTTGCGATAGTCGATACACATTCTAAGAGATCCATCTTTCTTCTTAACGAACAAGACAGGGGCTCCCCATGGAGAAGAACTGGGGCGAATAAAACCTTTATCAGAAAGTTCCTGCAGTTGACTAGCAAGTTCTTGCATCTCAGAGGGTGCAAGACGATAAGGAGCTTTAGCGACAGGATTAGCACCAGGAACAAGATCAATTCTAAATTCCACTTGTCGAGCAGGAGGCAAACCAGGTAAATCCTCTGGGAAGACTTCAGGATAGTCCCGAATGATTGGAATGTCTTGGATACTTTTGCCTTTGTCCTTCTTTTCTATCACGTTAGCTAAGAAAGCTGTATAACCCTTTCGTAAGTATTTTTGGGCAGTAGTACAAGACATGAGCTTAAGCTCGCCACAAGGTTTCTCACCATAGATCTTTAAAATCTCACCAGATTCGAGAGGAATGCGAATGACTTTCTCAAAACACAGAATTTCAGCACGATGGGTTGACAACCAGTCCATGCCTACTATGACATCAAAACTTCCAAGATGCATAGGGATGAGATCGATAGAGAAAGTATGTTCGTCGAGGTTCAGCACACAGTTACGAATAATAGAATCGATCGAGATAGACTTCCCATTAGCTACCTCTACCACTAAAGGTTCCTCTAGGTTAGTTTGGGGTAAGTTAAGTAAAGGTTCAAACTTCAGTGATACAAATGACTTATCAGCTCCCGAATCAAATAATATGGATGCATAGTGGTTATTAATGAGAAACGTACCATTCACCACCTCGTTGTTGTCACGGGCCTGGTTAGCATTGAGATTGTAGGCGCGGCCTCGAGCACCTTGGTTCTGGTTGCGGTTCTGGTTTTGGTTGCGGTTTTGGTTCTGGTTCTGGTTTTGGTTACGATTGGGGCAATTGTTGATATAGTGATCAGGGCTGCCACACTCGTAGCACTGACCACGAGCAGGCCTGTTGTTTTGTTGGTTGGGAGCTGGGGCATTTCTGGCTGGGTTGTTTTGGGCAGCAGGGGCTTGGCAAGCGTTGGTGTAGTGTCCATACCGCTTACAGTTATTACATTGGCGGCATGGTCTGCCAGGAAGATGATGGTATTGACAAGTGTTGCAGAGAGGGTGACTCCCGCCATACGGCTTCTTGGCTGGGTTTTGTGCTGCAGGTGGAGTGGTAGCAACCATGTAGTTCCTAGCCTTACGCTTCTTGTTGCTTGAGGTCTCGGGCTTAACCTCAATAGCGGGCTGAGGAGTGTCTTTGGCAACAGTCTTCTTAGTGCCCTTGCGGAAGAGAGTACCGTTCTTCACATGATTATCAGTAAGAGTAGCCGCCAGACGTTTGGCTTCTTCCAAGGTGGAAGGATTCCTTCCCCACACCGTGTCCTGGATTTTCATGGGTAGACCACTGATATACTTCTCGATGGCTACAGGCAGGGGAGTGACTTTGTGGGGAAACAATAAGCTAAGCTCGTGAAAGCGGGTATTGTAACACCCCAACCGATGGCGGAAACATCGGGGTGCCACGTATTGATGATTGTTTTCAGTAGCACATGGTATAATATAAATTTTAAATAATTTATTCAAACATAATATCCAAAATGTGAAATGATGTCTAAGAATTCAAATACATAATATCAAATAACAACTTCAATAACTTCAAATAAACTTCAAGTAAAATCCTCATGCTAACTCAAGCCTCAGCTTCATTGTTACCTGAAACATGTTAATTTTGAAAGTATTTTGGGTCAACATAAGTTGGTGAGAATTACATAGGTTTTTGATAATAAAATGAATAAAATGTTGTGCAATTCATGTGTCATGTCAATCTAGCCCATATGTGAGAACATACTAGAAATAAATCGAGTGCATAATCAACCCTGATGACTGTTATAAAATGATACATACCATACACTCATGGTCCAATTGAATATGTTATGCGATAACAAACACCCACGTAACCTTTGTAGGAGGCACGTATCCGGGTGGGATTGTCAGTCCAATAGATCTATCAATGTATACCGTCGGCTGATCAATGTTAATGATTATGCTAGAATGGTGCTTACTCTAATCATGCTCAAGACATAATGCAACATAGAAAACACATAGACACATTGATGATTGAATTGCAATGATAATGTTATAACATGTTTCACCCCAAAAATGGTGATAAATAAAAGGGGCTATGTAAAACTCACCTGAAATTCACTGTGTAGTACTAGCAAGTAGCAACAAGTCTGAACTTTGATTAATTGAACTCTTGTATCCTATTACAAATAAACGATGCCTTAAATTCTAATGCAAATAATCTTGTTTTTGTTATGGTTGTAAAGATAGTTTATCCAACTACCTAGACACGTATTGAAAGAATGCGTGTCTTAATAAGTGTATGACTTAACGAACCGATAGTAACTTGGTTTGGTTTCACAAAATGTATTCGTATGTATAGTTATTGGAAATAAATAAGTTATTGAAGTTATTGGTAATGACACATTTTGTATAACGAAATAATATTTACGTAGCTTGACTCAAATGTTAATTCGTCTCGTATCTTGGATGGTATATATGTACTTATTAATAAATATTTCTATTTATGACGACGTAAGATTTGAAAGTTAGAATTTATTTGCAAAAACATAATCTCGTTTACACATAATCATAAACTTGAAAGGCCGATTTGGTTCTTATATTTTATAAAAATTTGGGCAGAGTTTCCTCTGTTTTTGTAAGAAACCAGACAACACAAGTCGTCTATTTTAACTCAAAACATCAATTGCCCGATTTCACAAAACACAACATTATTTAACAAAGCTATTTTACACGACGAAAGGTTAACTTATAATAAATCTTACGCTTTGACAAGTAATACATTTATATAAGCGTAGTTCGAGTTGTTATCTCGCATGAACATAAGCTCGTCGTTATCCGATTCATCCAAACTAACAATAAAATAATCTTTGTTATAATCCGTTCGGTTCGCTTAAGTTTTCGCAATGTATAACTTAATATATAATTACAACTTAATATAGAATAAAAATAGTTAAACGAAAGTCTTGGCGCGTTATACCTTCCTGCGAACAACTCGCGAACCGACCTGAACGAGTCTCGAACTGAGCGTCAACAGATCTGACCGGGTATAACCGAGCTTGAAAACTGTTGACCCGAGACTTGAACCCACGACGAGACCCGAGAGTTAAGCAAACCCAACTAGACCCAGACCAAATCTAACTCGGGACCCAACTTGACCTGTTGACTGACCGAGTCGACCCCGAACTGAGCAAACCCGTCACCAAACGCCACCCATCGGACCACCACATCAGTGTCATCATTAACCACAACCCGCTGAACCAACTCAGCAACCTGTACAACTAGATCGGACCCAAAACAAAGCCGCGTGCTCGAGATCCCAACCATACGCTGACCACGACCTGCCAAGCTCCACATCAGCCACCATACTCTAAACCCGAGGTGGTGTACCTGTTAACCTGCAACCCATCGGAACCAACACTGTGACCTTCTCTGGTCACGATCCGCAAGCATGACCCGTACCGGAACGATCCCATCCACCACCAAGACTCACCTTCACAGCTTGTTTGGCCCGCACACTGTTGCGTCGCTACTGTTTGTGACAGGGTGGAAGGGATAATCAGACGAAAAGGTGGTTTTTTTGGTGGTGTTGATGGTTGTTGGGGACGCCTGCTTCATCCAGAGAGGGAGGGAGAGAGAGATCAAGTGACGGGGAGAGATTAGTGGAGAGAAGGAGGTAGGCGGTGACTGGTGGTTCTGGTGGTGGTTGGCGGCGGCAATGAAGTGGTGGTGGATGTTGACTGCCGCTGCTTTTAGAGGGAGAAAGGAGAGGTAGGAGTTGAGGTTTATAGGTGATAGTGGCTAGGGTTATGTTGAGGAAGAAGATGGAAGGAGTAGGGGTGAGTTTAAGGTGTTTATATAAGCTAGGGTTTTGTGGATAGATTAGGTGGTTGAGCTTCGCGTATACGAACACGTTAAGTCGCGTCTCTCGCTACAACTTCACTCATTTAGTCACTCAAATATTTGTATCACGTATTTTATTTATATGAACCGACTAAAATCGAGTATTTGGACTACATATTTGTTATATATATATTAATAATAAGCGTGTATATATATAGGCGTGTGAACATTTATAAGTATTAATAATAGTAATCATCATCATCCTCATCATCATTATTATTATTATTATTATTGAAATAGCGAAATCATCGTTTTATTTTATTTAGCGAATACGAATGTATTTCAAGTTAATGATATATTGTTGTCAATGAATACAAATAAAAATATATATATATATATATATAGTTTTATGAATATATTATTTTAAATAAACTTTTTAGAAAATAGCTGGGCGTTACAGGTATTGTAGGCAAGGTTTTCCCCACTATCTTGAGCAAGGGCGTGGAACTTATCTTCTAGCTTCTTAACCTCGTTGCGAGGACAAAACTCATCCTTCATAACCTCCTTGACTTGATCCCATGTCATAGCAAGAGCAACTTCGGCCCCACGGGTGCGCTTTTCCTCATTCCACCAAGTGAGTGCTCGTTTGTGAAGAACACTCATGGCGTAACGAACCTTAAAGTTGTCGGGGCACTCACTGTTGATGAAGGTATTCTCAATACCCTCAAACCATTCTAGGAGTCCTGTAGCTCCTTCTTCTCCACTGAACTTTGGGGGATTACAGGAATTAAAGTGCTTGAGAGTGCAGGCTGGAAGACCATTCCCATTCCCGTTGTGGTTTCTATTTCCATTACCATTGCCGTTACCGTTCCCGTTGCCGTTACCGTTCCTGTTACCGTTCATCTGGATGACTTGAGCTAGTAAATTAGGAACCAAAGTCGCGATTTGTTGCGCCATTTGTTGAGAAATGATCGGAGCCAGTTGGGCATCGACACCATTGTTGTTATTGTTGTTGTTGTGGTTAGCGTCGTGGTTGTTGCTATTCACTTCGTCTTGATTGTCACCATTGTTAAAGCGAGTGCTGCGACGTGGAGGCATGATCTGTAAGAGACACAATGAAATGAATGAGGTTATATAAGGAATGTAATCATTTATTCATTAATTAAAACGAATAAACGAAAACGTTGACTTATCAAAGATTCTAAATTCTAATAACATATGAAGACATGCTTTAGCCTATAAGTGAACACTCATCCCGAGAATTCCCAGGTAGGCATCCGGGTCCCTCGTCTGATTGGGATATATGCGCAATGCCAGCCTAGACAGAAGACTCAGAATACAGGCGTTCACCCTTCCAGATTGCACGTGTTCGTTATTAAAATCCAGAACTTCGACGAGATCTCAAGGGGGTTCAGGTTAAACCTGAGGATTTTGTCCTATTAATCTAATGGTGGATCAGGATTGCAGCAGATGAATAAGAGTAGTCACTTGTAAGCTTAGGGTTGTATAAGGTATAGGATAGGGATAAGATTAGGGAGAAAATTAGGATTTCAAGTAAGAGGAGCAAGTACTGTTTAAGTGTAACACCCCAACCGATGGCGGAAACATCGGGGTGCCACGTAGTGACGATTGTCCAAAAGCACATGGTGTTTAAAATTTAAGTTCCATTAAATAATCCAATAATGGAATTTATTACAATGAAAAGGAACAATACTAAATGTTCAACATCAAACTAAACCAATAACCAAATAAAAATTAAAACTAGACTTCAACTTCTAACGTCCAAAGCACGTAGCACTTCACGCTGCATTATTCCCTGAAACATGTTTAAGTTGGAAAATGTGGGGGTCAACTATAAATAGTTGGTGAGTAATACATTTGTTTTAAAAAAAAAAATTTAATTAGCAAAGTTTTGTAAGTCATGTCTATATCAAAACAATTTGTAATAATATTAATTGGAAACCATGGTGTTGTATAGTCAACCCTAATGACAATGACGTAACTCAACGAGCTAGTAAAAAAAAATGACGTAACTCAATGAGCTAGTATAAAAAGCTGTTTCGATCATCCCTGAATTTATGCGGGGGATGGGCTTGTCGAACCTATAGCGCTATAATCTACTACAGTTGGCTTGATCAAAGTTAATGACTACACTGAGGCGGGTTTACCAACTAATAATAAAAACAAATGCGTAACGATATAACAAGACAAAAAGTAAACATGTTCTACCCCTAAAAAAAATAGTAAAAGAGACGGGGCTATGTAAAACTCACCTTGACTGTGATGATAAACTCGTAATAAGTTATGAGATTAAATTTGGGAAGATATGGTATATTAACCTACGTTTATTATTATCAGAATTCAGTTTTAAGCAAAACAGAGTGTAGCTCAAGTTGGTGTAGTAACAGGATGTTAAACTCCATGGAACTTTGCTTCTAACCTTTTTTTCAAATGAATTTGATGTTTTAATTTGACTTATTTACACAAAGATATTAACCAAAATGTTTTCCAAACAAATTATAAAGGTTCCCATAGCAGATGCTCAGTTAAATTTTGAAAAAAAAAAGTTGTCGTTGTTGGATTCCGGTTAAGCTCCGTCGACCACAAGAACAGCTCGTAAACTTACGTTTGATGTGTGGTTTTGTTTGCGAGTCGTTTCTGAGTCGAATGATGGTTAGAATATATAGGAGACGATGCGTAATTGGTTGATTACAGTTGGAACAAAAATTCCGAGATATGGGGGTTCATAAAACAAACTATAAACGAATTTAAAAATTTCAGTTTTGTGTCGAACGAGTTCGCGAAACGATAAGGAACAAGTTCATGGTTTTATTTGGTGGAATAATCCCGGTTTTTCCGAGCTGGACTTGGCCGGAAAACCCGGGTATTCCGGTGACCGGAATTGCGAGAAGGAAGGAGGAGTGAATGAGTTGGATTTAAAAGTTTGGTGGTTTGTCAAAAATGGTCCCTCAAGTTTCAGTCTTAAAAAAACGTTTTTTTTTTAACTTCATGCATACATATTTCAAACTTAAAGTTTATATAATATGTTTTATAAATATACTAAATCATTAATAATATTTGTAACTCTTATAAACTTTATTGATTTTTTTTTCTTTATAACAATGTTGAAACTTCATAAAAATGACTAGAACTTACCATCCAAAAATATATATTTTAAAACACGAAAAATGAAAATTGTAGGATGTTACAGTCTCCCCTACTTTTGGGAATTTCGTCTCGAAATTGATGCGGAAAAGACTTTAAAAAAAATTATTGTAGATATCATAGATCGCATGATAAATTTTTTATATATATATATATATATATATATTTTTTTAAAGAAAACAAGGGACTTGAATGGTAGAGTAGGTAGTTCTCAAATGATCAAAGTGATAGGATAAATGCCTAAGTTATAACAAATGATGGGAATTGATTGTATGGTAAAAGATTTCCCAGTTTCAAGAGGATATAATCAAAGAGTTTTAGTAGGAACAATTATGTTGGTCAAACCAAGACTTACAACTCTAACTAGAGTTAGCTTTGGATCTGATTCGCAGTCACACTTATGATGCACCATTAGCATTTATATATAGGGTGTACCGTAGCTAACCCACCACGCCTTTGGTATTTCAGAAGCATACTGAAAGTCTACCAATTAACTTAAATAGAATTTCACACCACCTTAACGTACCTGTAAATTCATGATTACGTTCCGGACCGTAATCACCAATTTACCTTACATTAGGGTTTTATGTCCTTCTATGACCCTAAACTACAACAATTATAAAAAAAAATTAGTATCAAAACCCCAACCGATGGCGGAAACATCGGGGTGCCACGTAGTGACGATTGTCCAAAAGCACATGGTGTTTAAAATTTAAGTTCCATTAAATAATCCAATAATGGAATTTATTACAATGAAAAGGAACAATACTAAATGTTCAACATCAAACTAAACCAATAACCAAATAAAAATTAAAACTAGACTTCAACTTCTAACGTCCAAAGCACGTAGCACTTCACGCTGCATTATTCCCTGAAACATGTTTAAGTTGGAAAATGTGGGGGTCAACTATAAATAGTTGGTGAGTAATACATTTGTTTTAAAAAAAAAAATTTAATTAGCAAAGTTTTGTAAGTCATGTCTATATCAAAACAATTTGTAATAATATTAATTGGAAACCATGGTGTTGTATAGTCAACCCTAATGACAATGACGTAACTCAACGAGCTAGTAAAAAAAAATGACGTAACTCAATGAGCTAGTATAAAAAGCTGTTTCGATCATCCCTGAATTTATGCGGGGGATGGGCTTGTCGAACCTATAGCGCTATAATCTACTACAGTTGGCTTGATCAAAGTTAATGACTACACTGAGGCGGGTTTACCAACTAATAATAAAAACAAATGCGTAACGATATAACAAGACAAAAAGTAAACATGTTCTACCCCTAAAAAAAATAGTAAAAGAGACGGGGCTATGTAAAACTCACCTTGACTGTGATGATAAACTCGTAATAAGTTATGAGATTAAATTTGGGAAGATATGGTATATTAACCTACGTTTATTATTATCAGAATTCAGTTTTAAGCAAAACAGAGTGTAGCTCAAGTTGGTGTAGTAACAGGATGTTAAACTCCATGGAACTTTGCTTCTAACCTTTTTTTCAAATGAATTTGATGTTTTAATTTGACTTATTTACACAAAGATATTAACCAAAATGTTTTCCAAACAAATTATAAAGGTTCCCATAGCAGATGCTCAGTTAAATTTTGAAAAAAAAAAGTTGTCGTTGTTGGATTCCGGTTAAGCTCCGTCGACCACAAGAACAGCTCGTAAACTTACGTTTGATGTGTGGTTTTGTTTGCGAGTCGTTTCTGAGTCGAATGATGGTTAGAATATATAGGAGACGATGCGTAATTGGTTGATTACAGTTGGAACAAAAATTCCGAGATATGGGGGTTCATAAAACAAACTATAAACGAATTTAAAAATTTCAGTTTTGTGTCGAACGAGTTCGCGAAACGATAAGGAACAAGTTCATGGTTTTATTTGGTGGAATAATCCCGGTTTTTCCGAGCTGGACTTGGCCGGAAAACCCGGGTATTCCGGTGACCGGAATTGCGAGAAGGAAGGAGGAGTGAATGAGTTGGATTTAAAAGTTTGGTGGTTTGTCAAAAATGGTCCCTCAAGTTTCAGTCTTAAAAAAACGTTGTTTTTTAACTTCATGCATACATATTTCAAACTTAAAGTTTATATAATATGTTTTATAAATATACTAAATCATTAATAATATTTGTAACTCTTATAAACTTTATTGATTTTTTTTTTCTTTATAACAATGTTGAAACTTCATAAAAATGACTAGAACTTACCATCCAAAAATATATATTTTAAAACACGAAAAATGAAAATTTTAGGATGTTACATTAAGTCCCTAAGGTTATAGTCTAGATTATTTTTTAATAACCTAATTCCCTATAACCAAGGCTCTGATACCAATCTGTAACACCCCAACCGATGGCGGAAACATCGAGGTGTCACGTAAGAATGAGTATACAGTAGCACATGGTAACCAAATTTTAATTGAAATAAATTTAAAGTGCAAATATCCAAAAATGAAAATACATAATGAGTTTTAAGTGGAAATCTAATACATCACAAAAACCAAACAAGCATAGACTTCAGTTTGCCTTCTCATGTAAATACTCTAGTCTTCATGCATCGTTATTTCCTGTTGAGTTGTAAAAATGGGGGGGTCAACTAGAAGTTGGTGAGAATACATAAGCCATGTCAAGCAAATAGTAAGTATAAAAGTTTAGCAATTCATATGTCTATCGTAAGTTTAAGTCTACATGAATAAGCATAATATGTTGAATCGACATAATCAAACCTCCGACTAGTTTAGGTCCATCCCGTCATCCACGGTTCACCTTAATAATATGTTGGAACGATAACAATCACCCACGCTACCTATGTAGGAGGTACACGTATCCGGGTGGGATTGTCAATCCAATAGATCTATTATTGAGTATCGTCGGCTTGGCCATAGCTAATGATTATGTAATGTTGAAACTCGTTGAAACTGTTGTTGTTGTCTAATTCATGAGGCATTAAAGTTTACAACTAGACATGCATGTAGAATTGCTTAAGTATAATGTTGCAAGTATGAAGAATTGCATAAACATGGTTACGTAAACTCACCTTAGTATAGTATTAAGTCTTGAGAAATAGTATGAGTGTAGCCCAAAAGATTGCCAAGTATTACCCTATGTATAAGGTAACAAATAAGTCTAAGTCTATCTAGTCTACAAGTATATTCTAGAGTTTCGATTTGGGGATAAACATTTGTTGGATTAATAATAAAATGTTTTAATAAATAAGAGAAATTTGATAATTAAATAAATGAAAGTCTTTTCATAAAATTTGAATTTAAGATGGTCACAATAATGTGTTTAAAGTATAAAAATAATTTTTATAAAATTATTTTCTTAAAAATAGAATATTAAATCTATTTATTTCAAATTGTCAAAATTTAACTTTAATATTTAAAAATACTAAAATTAAAGATTTATTAGATTAAAAATTATATTTCTGTTCCAAATAATCAGAAATAATTTATATAAAATTTTGGTGCAATAATATTGAAAAATGAATTCATTATGATTTAATTATGATTAAAACTAACAAAAATTGATTAAAAATATTAAATAAATGATTTTTCAGAAATAAAAATCATTTCAGAAAAGTTTATTGTTATAAAAACTCAGAATAATTTTTGTGGAAATTTATAAGATCGTTTTAATACTTTTATAGAATTTTATAAATAAAATGGAATAAACTTGATTTATTTATTATATATAATAAATAAATAAATTTTTGAAAACTAAAAATTGTATGTTAAACTTTTTTATTAGATTAACACAAAATAATTTTTGTAGAATTATTAAAAGTGTTTTAGTACTTTAAATGAATTTTTAAAATACAAGAGATATATATATTTAAAACTTGATTTGTTTTAACAAAACAAAAAGAAAAGAAATGATGTTGCTGAGGCTCGAACCCGCGTGGGCCGGATCCAAGACACCAGGCACAACCACTTGGTCTAGACCAGTGGTTGTGTTTGGTTTTAGTTCGTTTAAAATTTATAACACATACAATGTGACACCCGGCAACTTCCGATCAACACTGACGTGATTTTTATGATTAAAATTAAATATTTATTTCAGATATTGCTAATTATTAAGTTTCGGAAGTTTACTGACCGTTTTTACAATCCAAACTGCGACCGATTTGATTAACGCGATTTAAACGCGTGTTCTGAAAACACGCGTCGGACATCGAAGATATTTACATTTATGCTCGGTTTTGTATTTCGAACAAAACCGACTAATTATTATAATTTATTATCGAGCCTAAAATGGAACCGAGGCATTGTACGTTTATACGGGTTCGATACGCGGTACAAGTCACCTACCAACAAACCCTAGGTATATAAGATTATTATTCTTCTTCTTCTTCTCATTTTTCACCCAACACACAAACCCTAACCACTCTCTCTCTCTAAAACCGGATTCTCTCTCTCTCTCTACACTCTCTCTCTCTAAACCTGCCCCTCTCTCTACCTCACGCTCTCTCTCAGCTCTCCCTCCTTCCTCACGAGCGGCGGCCGGCCACCACCATGCTTGGTGGTGGCGGCGTGGTGTTTTTTTGGCAGAAGTCGGGTTATGGTGGCGGCGCAGGCTTCTAAGCCCAAGTCGGGTTGTGGTCATAACCAGGATATAGTGGTTGGGTGGCGGCGTGAGATGGTTGCAGCGTTTTCGGGCAAAAGAAAGGGTGGCGGCGACGGAGGGTTATGGTTTGGGTTCGTTTGTATCGGGTGGTCTGGGTTCGGGTTGAATTAATCAGATCTGTTGGTGGACGGTGGTGGTGCTCGGCTGGGTTGGCTCCGGCTCGGGTCCGATGGGGCTCGGGTCTGGGTCAGGTTATGGGTGTGGTGTTGGTTTGTTGGTTCTAGGCGGGGTTCCGGTGGTTGGAGGTGGTGGATGACGGGTTTTAGCGGTGGTTGGTGGTTCGCGGCGAGGAGAGACAAAGGGAGTGGTGGTCGACGGTTGTGGTGGCTGTGATGTGCAGGTTCGTGGTGGTCTGATGGCGGCGCTGGTATATGGTCCCGAATAAGATCCACAGCAGAAACAACTATGGTGTTCGTCTTATGGTTGGTGCGGGTTGAAGTGGTGGTGCTCGGGTCAGATCTGGTTCGGTTATGGTTATGGTTTTGCTTCGGGTCCGATGGGTGCTAATGGTGGTCCGGTTCGTTGGATTTTGGTCACGAGTCGAGGTTGGTTCGGGTCCCTGATTGATGGTCGAGTCAAGTGTTCGGGATTGGTTTTCAACTCGGTCAGATCTGGTTCGGTTAACGCGTAGATCGAGACGCGCGCGTGTGATTCGGTATATTTTAAATTTGTATTTATTACTATTTGTAGATATTATATATATTTATAAATATTGTGTATTTGTAAATATTATATATTTATGAATATTAGATATTTGTAAATATATTGTTATGGATGGAATACGTTTGACTCGTGAACGAACCGGATAATAAACGGTAACTATATTATATTACGAACGATTTGGTAAACGGTTAACTTAACATGACTTATGATATCGAACATCGGACTAAATAACATTGGACTATATTGTCGGACTATATTTTATATATATTTATATATTGCTATATATATAAATAAGTATACATAGGTGACGAAACGTATAGTCTCGTGAATCGGAAATGTGGATAAAAGGACTTGATGAATTGTGTTTGAAAGTTGATTTTGGGGAAAATTGTAGACAACGGGTGTTGTCTGGTTTGTACAAAAACAGAGGAAACTCTGCCCAAATTTTTATAAAAATTAAAGCGTAACGAACTACCATTTTATAAATAAATTTCCCTAAGTGTTTTGGACAAATGCATTATTATATACAAATCAAAATGCTTTTAAGGACTATTTATTCGTAGCAATAAAGATGATTTCTAAACAATATTTGAGAAAAAGTAACAAATGTTATTACTCGGTTTTAATAACTATATTTGTACCTCCTCAAGAAGTATTTCTAAAATAGAATTACACAAAACAAATACATTTACATGATTTACGAGACAAGCTACGATTCAGGATAATTATACGTTTCGGGGTACTAGTCCAACATGGTTTATACACAAATAGTAACAAGTGTGCGACTTGGGTGCTATGTTATATATGGGAATTAAGTTAAGTCATTGTCGGTTTGTCGAGTTGAAACGTATTTAAACTCGTGTTGGTACACACGAGTCTAGACAGTCGAGTAGACTATCTTTTAAGCGGTTAATAAGCTAGGCTTATGTGTGATAGACTGTTAAGGTGTCCTTTGTTGGAAATTAGGGCACGAGGAAGTCGGTTGAGGTTTCAGGCTTCGTTTGCTAGCTTAGCACGGAAATTAAGGTGAGTTCATAACCCCACTTTTTACTGTTTTATAAATGTTTCCGGGGTGGAAGACATGCTTCTTTTATGAAAAACTGAGGAACTTAAAACGAAACAAAGTTTTGGAAAATGAAACGGGTTGCGTGAGTTTACGGCCCCTCTTTTAACTGGTTTTACGTTTTCGGGGGAGAAAACATGTGTTAAAACAACTATTTGGTAACTACTGTCATACTATGGGTTCTAACGTATACTACACGATCTTTGGAAGTCCCGGGGGGAACCATGAATGTGCGGGTTTGCACAACGGGGAAATGTGAATAGCGCTATTGGGAGTGACCAACCCCGCTCGTCGGCTTGGAGGGCCGGGCGAGTGCATATTGTCTCAAACAGGAACAACAGGAACATTTGGAACTATTCGGGCACAAAACTGGTATTCGAGTTAGTAATGGTTTTCCAATCGTGGTAGTAACAAAACATACGCCTAGCTAGCGTACTTTGGGTTTCGATTTGTTATAGTATGGACAGGGTGAACATGGTAACACTTTTGGAACTTGGTAATGTTTGATAACATTTTGCAAAACTTATGAACTCACCAGCATTATATGTTGACTTTTAAGTATGTCTTTCAGGTTTAAACTTTGGTAACGGCACGGTTGGAGTAGGTGACAGTTGGGATCGGGAATCCTAGAGGTTTAGAATTGGCGTTCAGGGAACCAGAGTCTTAGATGCAACTTTCCGCTGCGCTGGCAAAGGCACCAAACGTCGCATCCGACAAGGGAAAAGTCGGGGTGTGACAGTTTGGTATCAGAGCCATAGGTTTTAGCGAATTAGGTGTCTGGGTAGATATCTAGGCTTTAACCTGAGTTTGTTTTGAAGTTGGGACCAAAATTTCTAAGACACAATATTTATTACGAACGCCTAGGAACTGAAATTCCAACCGTTGCCAAAGCAGTTACATGACTAGTGGTGTATTAAACTAGCTCAGCGTACGTTACTTCGTCGTATGGAACATTTACTTTTCTTATGTGATTAGTGAGTATTTTCTATAATGGTATATAGAAAGGATAATAACACGTGGTGGTTAGGCATACCTCACTGGTGACTGGCGAGTCATCACTTTAGATATCAGAGTGGTTATTCACATAGAGTTAGCTGAGTCATTGTTTCTTGGTATGAGGAACAATTTACTTGTTTATATACTATGTGTATATATGTAAAGTATATATAGTACGTATCGCCAATGGTTGTCGGCTCAAGCTTGGACGTATTGGGAACGCACACACGTGTCACGTTTGTTGGACGAATCGGCAAAGGGATTGTTGCAGCATTTGCGGTCTCGCATCCCGGGTTCGGAGTATGCTATGTCGTCAAAGTAGCATTGGGTGAGAAACGTCTTGATGAGGCACCTCGTTTTGCTGATGATGCTGTGAAGCTGGAATGCGGACGAGAAGAGCACCGGGAAAGGTGGCGCACACGACGAATATTGTATTATATCATATTATATATACGTGTTATTATATGAATGTGACGAGTGCTCGTGATATAACTTATGATGGAGGTTAATAGGATGATCTGGTGAGGTAAATTTTCGATAACGCAGACGTCACGTTATCGCAGGTTTACAGGCACCTGATGATTCTAAAGACATCTATCGTGAGGGTATCTATACTATTATGTTGTGTTATATATTTATATATATATATATATATATATATATATATATAAATAATGGATAAGGGTTTTTCATTATTTTGTTGTGCGGACGTGATTGCCAATTCTCCCCTGTTCGTGTCATTTGTGACGTTGCTTTTCTAAAACCAGTTTAAGATCTTGATGATCTTGTTTCTTGAGCTTCTAAGGTTCCTGTTTTAGAACCTAGTTATATCTTTGGACACGATTTACATCTCTCTTCTTTTGTGTTTATGGTCTTCAACATTTTATCATAAAGGAATCTAATTTTTGTTGATTCCTTATTTTTCCACAGAATTAGACACGTATTTTTGTACACGTGTCAACTATTGCATGTTTGAATTCTCTAAACCTGTGAAGGTCCATTGTAGGGCTTCGCATCAAACGATTGTTTCATTAGTGATTTGTCTTGTCATTACGTTGCTCGTAATGCTTGTTTTCTAATCTTGATGTGTCAGGCCATTGTGGGCAATGAATCCTTTGATACTTCGTCGATGAGTTTCTTTAAAGTCGACATTTCAGTTGAATCGAATTGTTGGAATTTGATACAGCACCTTGCGGTGAATATTCAATCGACTTGGAATAATGAATGATTTTTATTGACATGTCTCACTTTCATCAACTCGTTTGTTGTTGCCTTAAATGCAGACACACCTTGTGGTGTGTAACGAAAAAGTTGGTGCACTAGTTGTTTCGTTTGAGGTGCGCCAATTGTATTTGTTGACAGAGTTGTTGTTTACACTTTGCATTCAGTTGATTCTGAAACTTTATTTAGTGCCATTTGTACCGGCAAGTCCGTTGACTATTTTGTTGTACTACCATTAGTTCTTGGATGATATCCTACCTCAAATTTTGAGGACAAAATTTCTGTAACATGGGGAGAATGTGACACCCGGCAACTTCCGATCAACACTGACGTGATTTTTATGATTAAAATTAAATATTTATTTCAGATATTGCTAATTATTAAGTTTCGGAAGTTTACTGACCGTTTTTACAATCCAAACTGCGACCGATTTGATTAACGCGATTTAAACGCGTGTTCTGAAAACACGCGTCGGACATCGAAGATATTTACATTTATGCTCGGTTTTGTATTTCGAACAAAACCGACTAATTATTATAATTTATTATCGAGCCTAAAATGGAACCGAGGCATTGTACGTTTATACGGGTTCGATACGCGGTACAAGTCACCTACCAACAAACCCTAGGTATATAAGATTATTATTCTTCTTCTTCTTCTCATTTTTCACCCAACACACAAACCCTAACCACTCTCTCTCTCTAAAACCGGATTCTCTCTCTCTCTCTACACTCTCTCTCTCTAAACCTGCCCCTCTCTCTACCTCACGCTCTCTCTCAGCTCTCCCTCCTTCCTCACGAGCGGCGGCCGGCCACCACCATGCTTGGTGGTGGCGGCGTGGTGTTTTTTTGGCAGAAGTCGGGTTATGGTGGCGGCGCAGGCTTCTAAGCCCAAGTCGGGTTGTGGTCATAACCAGGATATAGTGGTTGGGTGGCGGCGTGAGATGGTTGCAGCGTTTTCGGGCAAAAGAAAGGGTGGCGGCGACGGAGGGTTATGGTTTGGGTTCGTTTGTATCGGGTGGTCTGGGTTCGGGTTGAATTAATCAGATCTGTTGGTGGACGGTGGTGGTGCTCGGCTGGGTTGGCTCCGGCTCGGGTCCGATGGGGCTCGGGTCTGGGTCAGGTTATGGGTGTGGTGTTGGTTTGTTGGTTCTAGGCGGGGTTCCGGTGGTTGGAGGTGGTGGATGACGGGTTTTAGCGGTGGTTGGTGGTTCGCGGCGAGGAGAGACAAAGGGAGTGGTGGTCGACGGTTGTGGTGGCTGTGATGTGCAGGTTCGTGGTGGTCTGATGGCGGCGCTGGTATATGGTCCCGAATAAGATCCACAGCAGAAACAACTATGGTGTTCGTCTTATGGTTGGTGCGGGTTGAAGTGGTGGTGCTCGGGTCAGATCTGGTTCGGTTATGGTTATGGTTTTGCTTCGGGTCCGATGGGTGCTAATGGTGGTCCGGTTCGTTGGATTTTGGTCACGAGTCGAGGTTGGTTCGGGTCCCTGATTGATGGTCGAGTCAAGTGTTCGGGATTGGTTTTCAACTCGGTCAGATCTGGTTCGGTTAACGCGTAGATCGAGACGCGCGCGTGTGATTCGGTATATTTTAAATTTGTATTTATTACTATTTGTAGATATTATATATATTTATAAATATTGTGTATTTGTAAATATTATATATTTATGAATATTAGATATTTGTAAATATATTGTTATGGATGGAATACGTTTGACTCGTGAACGAACCGGATAATAAACGGTAACTATATTATATTACGAACGATTTGGTAAACGGTTAACTTAACATGACTTATGATATCGAACATCGGACTAAATAACATTGGACTATATTGTCGGACTATATTTTATATATATTTATATATTGCTATATATATAAATAAGTATACATAGGTGACGAAACGTATAGTCTCGTGAATCGGAAATGTGGATAAAAGGACTTGATGAATTGTGTTTGAAAGTTGATTTTGGGGAAAATTGTAGACAACGGGTGTTGTCTGGTTTGTACAAAAACAGAGGAAACTCTGCCCAAATTTTTATAAAAATTAAAGCGTAACGAACTACCATTTTATAAATAAATTTCCCTAAGTGTTTTGGACAAATGCATTATTATATACAAATCAAAATGCTTTTAAGGACTATTTATTCGTAGCAATAAAGATGATTTCTAAACAATATTTGAGAAAAAGTAACAAATGTTATTACTCGGTTTTAATAACTATATTTGTACCTCCTCAAGAAGTATTTCTAAAATAGAATTACACAAAACAAATACATTTACATGATTTACGAGACAAGCTACGATTCAGGATAATTATACGTTTCGGGGTACTAGTCCAACATGGTTTATACACAAATAGTAACAAGTGTGCGACTTGGGTGCTATGTTATATATGGGAATTAAGTTAAGTCATTGTCGGTTTGTCGAGTTGAAACGTATTTAAACTCGTGTTGGTACACACGAGTCTAGACAGTCGAGTAGACTATCTTTTAAGCGGTTAATAAGCTAGGCTTATGTGTGATAGACTGTTAAGGTGTCCTTTGTTGGAAATTAGGGCACGAGGAAGTCGGTTGAGGTTTCAGGCTTCGTTTGCTAGCTTAGCACGGAAATTAAGGTGAGTTCATAACCCCACTTTTTACTGTTTTATAAATGTTTCCGGGGTGGAAGACATGCTTCTTTTATGAAAAACTGAGGAACTTAAAACGAAACAAAGTTTTGGAAAATGAAACGGGTTGCGTGAGTTTACGGCCCCTCTTTTAACTGGTTTTACGTTTTCGGGGGAGAAAACATGTGTTAAAACAACTATTTGGTAACTACTGTCATACTATGGGTTCTAACGTATACTACACGATCTTTGGAAGTCCCGGGGGGAACCATGAATGTGCGGGTTTGCACAACGGGGAAATGTGAATAGCGCTATTGGGAGTGACCAACCCCGCTCGTCGGCTTGGAGGGCCGGGCGAGTGCATATTGTCTCAAACAGGAACAACAGGAACATTTGGAACTATTCGGGCACAAAACTGGTATTCGAGTTAGTAATGGTTTTCCAATCGTGGTAGTAACAAAACATACGCCTAGCTAGCGTACTTTGGGTTTCGATTTGTTATAGTATGGACAGGGTGAACATGGTAACACTTTTGGAACTTGGTAATGTTTGATAACATTTTGCAAAACTTATGAACTCACCAGCATTATATGTTGACTTTTAAGTATGTCTTTCAGGTTTAAACTTTGGTAACGGCACGGTTGGAGTAGGTGACAGTTGGGATCGGGAATCCTAGAGGTTTAGAATTGGCGTTCAGGGAACCAGAGTCTTAGATGCAACTTTTCGCTGCGCTGGCAAAGGCACCAAACGTCGCATCCGACAAGGGAAAAGTCGGGGTGTGACATACAAAAATCGTGTTCTTCCCCAATTCGTGTATACGAGCCCTAGTTTTTCCAATTGGGCAATTCACACAACATTAACCCAATTAACCTTAGGGTTAATGTTGTGTGTATGCCGAACAACAAAACCCATCAAAAAAATCATACTTACAAACGCGATTGATACTAGATTGATCAGTCAATGCCCGAAGTCAAAATGCGATCAAAAATTCAAGAACAGAAGATTAATAAGAGGAATTGGGGGTTGAGAAAGATTGATTGGCGAGTTGTGATTGTCCAGAGGTGTCCAATTTATAGTGTGGTGGTCTGGATCGATGAATTGGAAGGTTTGACTTCGTCTTCAATGAGTGACGCGTATAAATGTAAAATTGGTAAGATTTAAAGGGTAATTGATCGTGTGTTGACTCATAACAGGCCGGTGATCACGAAATCATTCCTATTCAGGATCAATTACGCGTTAATTGTTTTGATTATGGCAAGTCGTGGTCACAGTTGACTTTCCAAGTCAACTGGAACGATCTTGAACTCGTGATATATTAATAAAGTGCTGGGTTAAAAACAAGAAGCAGGTGTGGAGCAGTTTGTTACGTATGTTTGTGTATAGGAACCGGCTTGGGGCGCGGGTTCGAGTCCCGGCCCAAGCTTTTATTTTTTGACATATTTTCTATATATATAAGTATATTATGTATACTTATTATAAAAACGCCACAATAATAAATAAACACGAACAATAATAATAGAATTTGATGTTTTTATTCATGGAAAAATGTAACGTACAAGTTATAAATGCGTAATGTTACATAAAACACATGGACGCAAATAGTAATTCTCTCTAAAAATTTGTATACTATTTATTAGGGCCAGTAATTTTCAACATGGAAGCTAGTAGCTAGAAGTTTTTTAAATATATTTTGATGTTTGGCATAGTAACTGGAGCTTTTAATAAAATGTATAAAATAACCAAAATGGACATAATTAAAAGCTTGTAAAGAAGGTTTTTATTTTATTTTTAAAATAGAATGAGTATTTGTGTCATTTACTAATTAAAAGTTTGCAGCTAGTAGAGCTTTTTCTCTAACCTAAAAGTTTATAGCTCCTTCAACCAAACAAGGTTTTTTATTGAGTAGAAGCTTTTTCTTAAAAGTTTGAAGTTTAAAGCTTCTAAAAGCTCTTAAAAGCTCCTTGCCAAACATACCCTTAAAGGGTTAAGGGTATGTTCGGAAGCTTAGAGAAAATCACGTTAAAGAGTTACGTTGCGAAAATAAGCGTTAAGTAACACAAAAACTAGTTTAAAAACAAATTATAACAATCTATTTTATAGGCATAACAAAATATGTGTAAAATAATAATGTAAAAAAAGTCAAGTAAAAGAATAAGCAAATAAAATAAAACATAACCAACTTGGTGTCAAGCTCTTATGGGCCTTTTACTAGTAATACTATGGGTATGTTTGGTAAAACTAGCTGATAGGTGGTGGTTGTGGATTTTTAAATATATTTTGATGTTTAGCAAAGTAGCTGGAGTTTTTAATAAAATAACCAAAATGGGCATTAACTAAGTTTGTATGCATGTTTTTTTATGATAGAATAGGTATTTGTGTCATTTACTCATTAAAAGCTTGTAGCTAGTAGGAGATTTTTTTTTTTTTTTTGAAAGGTTACTTCATTAAAAAAACACGTCAAAAACGATTATCTCCAAGATAGAGATAATCGCGGAAACAAAATTACATCAACTCAAGATTAAAAGAATTCCAACCTATCCAATCCACTCACGTATCCTTACCCCTACTTCTATACCACAAATAACTCAAAGATTTTACATCAGAAATAACTTGGCGAACACTTCTATTAGTATCGGAAAACAAACAACTTATCGTTTCTCGCCTTCCAAAGCCTCCAACACGTCAAAATAAGAATCCCATAAACAACCTTTCTCTTCATCCTGTTTCCGGTCACATTGTTATGATTGTGCAGTATATCTTCAACCGAGAACAAGAGCAAATGGGGTAACTTACACCAAGTAGCAATACCTTGCCAAACCGCATCCGCGAACCAACATCCGGTGAACAAATGTAAAGACTTTTCCACCGGTTCATTACAAAAGACACAACCACTTTCTACGATCCAAATGTTCCTTTTCTGTAGAGCATACCTAGTCGGGATTCTATCCAAGAGGGTTCTCCACATGAAAATGTTGCACTTACTCGGGAGCTATTTGCACCACTCGAACCGTTTAATACCCTCCTCTGAATCGTCACTTTTCAGGCATTCTTTAACCTCTCCAACTGAGTAATCCTTCAAGTCTCTGACCCCCCAAACCTAACGCTAGTAATATTAGCTTTTCAATACAGAGCTTTTTCTCCTAACCTAAAAGCTTCAAGCTCTTTCAACCAAACAAGACTTTTTATTAAGTATGAGTTTTTTCTTAAAAACTTGAAGCTCATAAAAGCTCTTTGCCAAACATTCCTTATATAGTAATTTAATTATCATGTTTCTGTTTATAAATTGAATTTTGAGTTAAGTTTGGTTTTCGTGGATGAAGTTTAATAAGAAACACGCAATTGTTAGGAAGCGAAGAAGTGAATAATAAGACTCTGCTGACGGATACCCCGCCCGTATGTATTCGTTCGTTAAATAAATGAACGAACATGAACAGAGGCTGTGTTCGTTCGTTTATGTTCGTGAACGTTCGGTAACGTGTTCGTTTATGTTCGATAGTTTAATAGGATTTTTAATTTTTTTACTTTTTTAATTTTATCTTATTTTTATTTATTTTACTCATATAAATAAATAATATATATGAGGTAAATATATGACTATATGTGATCAACAAACCTACTTTAAGTATCCACTTTCATTATATGTTTCCACCATGCCCTCCACCATTCACCTATGATGCGAACTTAGTTTTTTGAGACACTACTTTATTATGTTTACCTATATTATGTTAATACTAAGTATGTTTGGATAATTAAGTTATATTTTGGGTGGATCTAACTAATGCCTTAATGTGTGTAAATTCGATCTTATTTGAAAGTTAATATTGTGTTTGTTTCCGTTCATGAACACTTGTTTGTGTTCATTAATGTCCGTTTGTGTTTGTGTGCGTTTATGAACAAAATTAACAAACGGACACAAACGAACACGAATACAAGTGTTTTCTTAACAAACGAACACGGACATAAAATCTCGTTCGTCAAGTGTTCATGAATAGTTCGCGAACACATAATTTCCTTAACAAACAAACACGAACAAAGCTTTGTTCGTATTCGTTCGGTTCATTTGCCGTTAAAAAAAGGATACATATTTTTTGGTAAGGAAAGAATACAAAAGTACCATTGTGCGAATATATCAATTATTGAAATAACTTTGGAATTTTTGCTTTTTTAACAAGGGTTTCACTTTCATGTGTTGTATGTCTTTCATTATTTCATAGACATAGACGACTCATTCGGAGAAGACGTTAGCATTTGACGTGTCCATATTTTATTGGCTGTTTAAAAGTACTACTTCATTATTTTACTTTATGTTAGTACTACAGATAAAATAACTGTTGTATTTTTTTTTTGCTAGCAATGGTGTTAGTAAGGAATTTAGGGCTGTTCAAAAGGCTCGGCGCTCGTCGATCGCTCGCCGCTCGTTCAGAATTTGCTTGGAAAATGCTCGCTCGATCTTTCGCTCGGTTGTATATGAGCCAATCGGCTCGGTTCGGTTTGTAAATGAGCCAAGCACGAGCAAAGGTACGCTCGGCTCAGTTTGGCTCGAATAATTTTTTATTTATTTCATAATAGATATACACACAATTTACAGATAAATTTATGGCTTTATATATAACATTCTATTGGATTTGGCTTAGTATATGCAAACATAATATAATAGCCAACTTAACTCAATAAAAAAAAATTAAAACTAGATTTAATTGTAAAACAATAAGTCATGAGGTGACAGTCTTGACTTCTTTATGTTGTTAGTCGTCTAATGCTAATTATCGATTGATATCACACCTACGTCATAATGCAACAAATGTTCTCTGATGTATGCTCATCACCTCACCAGCCTCAATCTAAACCTCATCCTTAGACA
The DNA here is from genome assembly GCA_028751855.1 of Ambrosia trifida. Lineage (NCBI taxonomy): Eukaryota > Viridiplantae > Streptophyta > Magnoliopsida > Asterales > Asteraceae > Ambrosia > Ambrosia trifida. The sequence goes on from CM054129.1 coordinate 6,984,068, forward strand.
CTAGGATCTCAATATTAGTGTTATCATCGGACATTTCGACCTTAGTTGTCACTCGACAATGAAAACATCGAAGGAAACATCGCAATTTTATGATCGTCCATATTACTCTCCGCTCGATTCTCGCTCGGCGCTCGCTCGAAAAATTTGCGCTCGAAGAATGCTCGTTCGGTTTTCGGCTCGATTGTAAACGAGCCGCTTCGCTCGGTTCGGTTTGTAAACGAGCCAAGCATGAGCAAAGCTCCGTTCGGATCGGCTCGGCTCGTGAACAGCCCTAGTAAGGATGAACCCTAAAAATGAGTAGTTAATATCATCTTTCATGTATTTGTAAAGCTTTTAAATATTTGAAGAAACAAGTAGCCTAACCTCCTTATAGGGATGATAGCCTAGATGCAACCACAAGATTGATCCTTCACTAGCACTTCCTGGATTGGAGTAACCTGCAAACAAGATTGAGTGGGTAGGGAGACGACTACACGAGGTAGTAGTTTATAACAAAAATGTGGGTGAATGGGGATACTATCAAGTGTGATAGCTCTTAGGGTTAGCCAAAAGTGTCCCCTCTCTTAAGGATATGATCCTTTATATAGAGATGGACGTATGCCACCATTACCCAAAACCCTAATCGTAATGGGCCAGGCCCGATTAGGGTTGTCTCCACTACCCAAGGATTATATTAGTAAAGTAGTTAAGAGATACCCATAAATAAGGAAATATGGAACGATTACCGCTTTTACCGCTTACGCGCGCGGGCATTACTCCGTAATTATAGGAGATTCGTTACTGCTTTACTTGCTGGCGAAGTTTACTTTGCGCGTAAGAAGCCTCTCCGCGATATTGCAATCCGGGTTTGGGTATGATTTGCGCAGTGATGAGCACCCAATCCCATCAAGTCCCCCCAGTCCAGTGTGTACCATTTTCTCGAGTGTATGAGGGAGGAGGGTGGATGGTGGACTCATAGTATTGACACTCTGATGATAGCTCATCCTGCTTTGGTAGCGAAAATAAGGTTGTTGGTGGAGAGTTTGTCCGGATTGATGAGGACCCGGAGTGTCGCTGACGCGGATTGCGGAGAACGGTACTTTATTTGACGTAAATTCTCCGCGACCGCGTGACGTGCCACGTTGGTGGAGGACAGTTGTCTATTTTTGAGCGAAGCGTGGTGGGTGGCGTCTGGTACAAGCTATGCCTGTGTCAGTGAGCATCCCATCAGTTATGGCAGACGACTGCGTCAGTTGCGTGAAAGCGCGTGCTTAGCGCGTGTGCCGCCTATTTTGTTATTCAATGCCACGTGTCGTGTGGAAAGTCGTTTCCACTTACCCAGGCTGACGTCATTGGCAGTTATTGCACACAGTATAAAGGCATTTCAAAGTTTTCTCAACTGACACATTTCCCATTCCTTTCTTGACCTGATTTCTTGTTCTCCATCCTCCATCTAAAAATGTCTCAAGAAATTTCTGGTGCTGCCGACCAATCCAAAGTGACCAAGAAGACCGAGAAAGGTATTACCACCACCGTTGTCAAGTGGGATGCGTCTTCGTTTTCCACATTTCTTGACCAGTATGGGATTGAAGCCGCCAGGGAGCCGGAATTACCGGCCGCCGGTAAAACGGCGTTGGAAGCTTCCCCTGGCAAGATTGCATTATATGAAGCGTTCTTCACCCGGTGTTGCTTCCGTCTTCCAATTACGAAGTTCCTGGTTAGTGCCTTTATGAAATATGGGGTTCATCCCACACAGATGACTCCTTTTGGGCTATCAAGACTTGTACATTTCGAGGCGACCTGCCGATCGTTAGACTTGGAGCCGACCTTTGACATGATGAACGTGTTCTACGTTCTGTAAGAGGCTCGTGGGGGACCCGGGTGGTATAGTGTATCACCCCGACGGAATCGGACTCAGGTTGTCTCGGAGAGTCCAAAGTCGATGTATGACTGGAAGGAGAAATTTTTCTACATTCATAGGGGGGTAATCCCTGTTGCGCTACAGTGGATGAGCGTTGGGGTGAAGGAGAGGATTGCGGAGTTCCCTCCGATGAAAGATTACAAAAACCAACCTTGGTATGAAACCCTGTGTGCCCATGCTACTCCTCTGTCTATGGAGAAATGCCCTGAAGGAGTGCTTGTAATGTTGGATCTCAGCCGTTTAGGGAACCCGGAGGGTCGTGAGCCTACCACGGCTGATGCCAGTAAGTAACATGTCTCTAGTGGTTTACTTCAATGTGGTATCTTCTCCTTATATTTCTGTCTTTACAGGGATGACGAAGTTTGATTTGTTCGACGCCCGTGGTGCTGCTAAACTAAGTTACATAGCTCTACCCCCTGGTGCGCCTTCAGTCATGGAGCGATTGGAGCGCAATTTCTTGATGCCTCAACTCAAAGATGCTCCGCGCCATTAAGCGCGTATAGGTATTCTCTTCCCTTTGTTGCTATGTGTCGGTTATGACAGTCACGGTAGCGGACTGTTCCTGCGCCAAAAGGGTGCGGTGTGATCCGCGCATTTCCTACTCTGATCCGGCGTGCCCTTTGTTTCAGGCGCAGGAATCCACTCCGTGAAGAAACCTGGGGTTGGCCAGGGGGAGACCTCCCCAAGTCGTAAAAAGATGGCATGTACAGGTAAGCCTGTTTGTAGTTGTTTGAATGGTGATGGCCTCTGAAACTTCGTTTGTATGTGATTTTAGGAACTGGGCCGAAACGCCAGCGAAAAGAGTCGCGAAAGGGGAAAAAGGTGGCCTCGAGCTCCGCAGCGTCTAAGGGAGATGATGAGGCAACGGAATCCGATGAGGAGGTTAAACGCCAACGTACCAGCGGGCCCACTCCTCCAGACGATTCCGTTGAAGTATCAACTGAATTGTATCAGAAACGCCTTGACGAACTTGCCCAAACGCAAGTGCAAGTCCCGAAGCCAACTTCGGAGAGCGTGAAGGTGGTACCGTCAAGTGTGGGTGCGGATCCGGTTACTGGTGGGGAAACGAATGCTATGCCGAGCGGAGTGAAGTTGGTTGTTAAGTCTCCGCCCAAACGTCAACCCCTGTTCATAAAATCTGTCAAGCAAGCCTCTGGTGAGCTCCCCGGTTAGATTTCGTTATCACCTTCATTGATGGAGAGCATAAGTGAATTGATTTCCCTTGTTTGATTTTTCAGGTAAGGGTCCTGTTCAACAAGGGACTCTGAAGAAACCGGCTGTGAACGTGAAGGAGGTGAGTGAGCCCGTCCCCGAAAACGCGAAAGGGACGAATTTGTATATTTTGGGGACTCAGTCGGCTGTTCAAGCTGAAGGAGTGATGTTGACTCCGGAAGCAAGCAAGAAAGCTGGGAAACGTCCGCTGATGGAGCCATCGCATGTGGATGTTGATGTTGCAAATGTGGCCACTGACGTTATTCATGAGGAGGGAGGTATTCAGCTCGATCAGCCTCCTGCACCGAGTGTACTTGTTACCAAAGAGGTGCATGCGGAGAAAATGTCTGCGGATGTGATGTCGTCTGTCTCAACCCCTAAAAGGAGTGCAACCGAGACACTGCAGGGATAAGGGAGAACAAGTGGAGGTAGGGGAAGAATAGCTCCCCCAGACTATGATCCAAACAAACCCTATCAACCCCGGTGGGACATTAGGCAGACGTCTCGGTTCACTAATCCGCTTGTCGCGGAAGAGTTCATCGCCTACGCTGTGCCGCCTAGCGAACGAGATTACCAGGATGGCATTGACCGTCGTTCGCTGATGTCTGATATGAGCTTGAACCTAGCGCTCTGCTTTAGTAACTATGGGTCGATCATGCGGCAAGAGGAAGAGTTCCAGCGATCTTGGCAAGCTTTGAGGAGTGCAGAGGATGCACAAAGAAAAAGGGAGGAGGAGTTCCAGCGCGCCCGCGTGGATTCTCGTTCGGAAGTTGAGCAATTGAGGGGTCAACTTCGAACAGCCGAGGGTGAGATTCAAAAGTTGAAGGCGGAGAAAGCTGAAGCTGCCAAGCAGTGGAAAGAATCTTGTGAGCGTACCAACCTAGACCTTGAGCGTAGGGGGAAGGCCGTTGAGAAGGTGAAGAATGATCTTGCCCGAGTGGTGCTCGAGGCGGAAGAGAAGCAGAAGGCTCTTGATGCCAAACAGGCTGAGTTGTCCGACACTGTGATAAAGTTGAAGGATCAGCATGAAGCCCTTGTAACTGCCACAACGCGGATGTCCGAGTTGGAAGGACAGGTTAAGGGGCTTGCTAGTGAGAAGGCGCAGCTTGAGGAGACGAATGCTTTGTTGGATTCTTCGCGCGTGCAATTGGAAGTAAGCCTTCAACAGACTCAAAATGAGCTTCAAACTGCCGTGCAAACTTCTCGAGCTGCCCAAGACCGATTATCCTGGATGATGCAGCATGGTCTTCAAGGGGTAAGATTATTCGTAATTTATGTCATATTCTTTTGTTATGTGGCTTTAACTTGACTGGTTCATGTGTAATCCATAGGTCTTCAAGCGCATATGGAATGAGCCCAAATTTGGCGATGCGGTGGCGAAGATTGGAGCCACATCCATGCGTAGTGGTTTGCAACAGGGATTTGCTGAAGGCTATCATCATCATGCTGCTGGCTTAGCGCTCGAAGATGGAGAACATTTTGGTAAGCCATATGAAGATGAAGCCGTCGCTGCGCAGCAAGAATTCGAGACCCTTACATTTGATGTCTTTGATGTGGTGGACCAATGCTTGAGAACGGAAGATCCCTTTGGGCAGCTTCGCAGCTACTTCGAAGAGTCTGACCGCCTTGGCGCGGAGATGGAAGAAAAAGAGCGCAGGGAGGAGGAGGCGCGGAGAGCTGCGGCGCAGGGAGGAGGAGAGTCGTCCGCTGCTGGTGCAGGCTCTGGCGCGTTGCATGAAGAAGCTGAAGATGACACCTACATAGATCTTATAGACTATGAGTGATTTTCGTTATCTTCCTTTGTTGTTTAAACTCTTGTTACTTTGCTGAACAATTATCTGCCCCTTTGTATTCTGCATTTTTTTGGATCTTTGTGCTTAACTTGAATCTGTGTGATAATTAAATTTGTCATAATGATTGTATGACGTCACCATTGAAACGGATGCCACTTGTCCCTGTGTGCTGACGTCGTCTGACAGTTTTGACGGCGCTTCAGGTGATTGATGTGACGGTTAGCCTCCCTACTCGAGTATTAACCATTAATGGTAATTAATGGGCTGCCCTTTCCTTCCTATAAAAGGTTAACTATTGTTTATCATTTTTGATACAATACTTTTCTTTTCCTCACTTCTTACTCCAATGGCTTCTCCTTTAAGAATCACCAACATTGAAGTTGAAGCACTCCACGGGATGTTGATGTTATCCGATCATCCTCCTGTGATCAAAGTACCTCCTACTCCGATGCACCAGCTGGCCACCTATTGCGGTTATCTCCTGCTGACTGGAGATCAAGTGAATCAGCAAGGTCCGTCTGCTGCTCCAGTGAAGATGAAGAAGTTGGATGAGCTCAGTGATATGCCAAAGATTCCCAAACTTAGTCTTCGTCGAACATCCACCGGCTGGCAGCATGCCGCGTAGCAGGGATGATGGTGTTTTGTTGCCTTGTTGCTAAGTAGTTAATGATGCATATATTGTACTGATTAGGCCACCCCTTTTTGCTTTTTGTATGTGTCTTTTTGGTTAGTGGCATATATGTAGTATCGGCCTGTCGTGTTGTTTTTTTGCAGCTGGTTGATGCTTCGTAACTGATTGTAATGCTTTTTGATCATGATTGTCATTGCATGTAATCGATATTGAAATAGTATAAAGTAAAATGAAAGTTCTCTTTTATTGAAATTGAAATGAACGTAGCCATAGGCTGTTTATTACAATCATGAAATAATGCCCTACAGGTAACAAATGCGTAACTAGGCTGCGTTCCATGTGCGCGGGATTGGGGTACCATCCAAGCGCTCTAGAGCATAAGCGCCCTTCCCCAATACTTCTTGCACCTTGTATGGCCCCTCCCAGTTTGGTGCGAGCTTGCCTGGCTTCTCCGCGTTGGATGCTTCATTGTTGTGAAAAACATAATCCCCTACGCGGAAAGCCTCTGCCTTAACCTTTGCATTATAGTATCTTTCGAGCTGCCGCTTGTAATTGGCTTCTTTAATAGCGGCCATATCTCTGCGCTCTTCTAGCAGATCCAGATTGAGCTTTAACTCTGTGTCATTGACCCGATGATTTGCCAGTAAGATCCTTGGTGATGCGCAATGCATTTCTGCGGGTATGACAGCCTCTGTCCCATACGTGAGGCTGAACGGTGTTTCTCCGTTGCTTGTCTTGGACAGTGTGCGGTGAGCCCATAGGACATGGGGGAGCTCGTCAACCCAACCAGTGCGCTTTGTACCAAGCCTGGTTTTTATGCCTTCCACTATGCTTCTGTTTGCGCGCTCGACTTGCCCGTTACCTTGTGGGTGCGCTACTGAGGTGAATATCTGACTGATACCCATGGAAGAGAGCCATTCTTGTAAGTGCTGGTCTGCGAATTGCGTGCCATTATCACTTACGACCTCCATCGGTAAGCCAAAACGGCAGATGATGAATTCCCAAATAAACTTCTTGATGCTTTTTCCATCGATTGACGCTAAGGTTTTTGCTTCCACCCATTTGGTGAAGTAATCAATTGCCACCACCAAATATTTGACGTTTCCGGGAGCTGTGGGGAAAGGGCCTACAAGGTCAATGGCCCACTTTTGAAATGGCCAAGCCGTGGTAACGGGTACCAAGTTGTTCTTGGGCCGCAAAGTTCCTGGCGCATAGCGCTGGCAAGACTTGCATTTGCGCAGCTCTGTCATGGCATCCATGTGCATTCCGGGCCAGTAGTATCCCGCGTTCATTATTTTAGCCACAACCATCCTTGGGCTAGCGTGTAATCCGCATGACCCATCATGTATATCTCTGATAAGGTACGTTGCTTCTGCGGAGTCAACACACCGCAGCAATGGCCCTAAATACGAGCGCCGATATAATGTTCCGTCTATGACATGATAATGCAGTGCCTTGTTTTGGAGCTTTTGGGCTTCTGCCTTGTTATCTGGGAGTGTCCCATGCATGAGATAAGCTTTGATGGGAGTTGTCCACGATGTCTTGCCGGTTTGGACAACATTAACTTGCTTTTGGGGCACGGATGGATGATCCAACACCTCCACCCGCACATCTTTTGCTAGATGGTCAAAAACTGTCGATGCCATCTTAGTTAACGCGTCTGCGGGCTTATTTTGACTTCGCTTGATGTGGTTAACCCTGCAGTATTCTAAATCACGCATGAGAACTTTAACTTGTTCCAGGTACAAAATCATCGATGCTTCGCGCGCTTCGTATGAGCCGTCGATGTGGTTTGCTACCAGTTGGGAATCGACGTGAGCTTCCAAGTGTTGTACACCCATCTTTTTTGCGATGCGCAATCCCGCGAGCAACGCTTCATACTCCGCTTCATTATTTGTTGTTGGGAAATCGAGCCGGATTGCGTATGTGAAATCCTTCCCCTCCGGTGTGATTAGGCGCAAGCCTGCTCCTGCGCCATCCTCATTGCATGCCCCATCTGTGTATAGTTCCCATTTCTCCGCTGGTTCGGGAGTCGGAGAAGTAACGTGTGCTTGTTGACATTCAGTGATGCTTTCGGAGGGGACCTCTGCGGCAAAGTCTGCGAGTATCTGCCCTTTAAAGGATGTTCTGGACTTGTACTCAATTGTGTGCTCTCCCAGCTCAATGGCCCACTTAGCCAGGCGACCTGATAATTCTGGCTTGCGCAAGATATCATTAATACGGAAGTCTGTGAGGACAATGATAGGATGTCCTTGGAAGTATCTCCGCAGCCTTCGTGATGCGTGAACTAATGCCAGCACCAGCTTCTCCATCATGGAGTATCGGGTTTCTGCGTCGAGCAAAGTTCTGCTGACATAATACACTGGGGTTTGAACACCCTTTCGATCAACCAGGAGAACAGCACCTATTGCCTTTTCCGTTACCGATAAGTATAACGTTAATGGCTCCTTTGGAAGTGGCGCTGTGAGCGTAGGCAAGTGACTCAAACATTCTTTCATTTCCTTAAAGGCAGCCTCGGCCTCATCTGTCCAAGTGAAATTCGACTTCTTGAGGCAACTTTTCAATGTAGTCACGAAAGGGAATGACTTGGAGGCATAATTTGAGAGAAAACGATTGAGAGCTACTAGGCGCCCCATGAGTGTCTGAACTTCCCGGACCGAAGATGGGGATAGCATGCGTTCAATTGCCTGTACTTTATCGGGGTTTGCTCGGAAACCATCTTTAGTAACAACCACTCCTAAAAATTTGCCTTCCTCCATTCCAAAGGAACACTTGCTCGGATTAAGTTTCATTCGGACTGTGCGGAGTTGATCAAAGGTTTTTTGGATATCCACAAGCATTTGGTCTTCTTCCGTGCTTTTGATAACCAAATCATCCACGTATACTTCGAGATTGACTCCGATTTGTTTACTGAACACGGTGTCCATTAAACGCTGATATGTAGCACCTGCATTTTTCAATCTGAATGGCATCTTGGTATAGCAATAAGTTCACGTATCCGTGCGGAAGGATGTCTTGTCTTCATCTTCCTTTGCCATTTGGATTTGATGATACCCTTTATAGGCGTCAAGAAAACACTTGAATCTGAATGGTGCCAGTGAGTCCACCTTTAAGTCTATCTCAGGTAGTGGATAACAGTCCTTCGGACATGCCTTATTTATGTCTTTATAATCCACGCACATCCGCCAGCCCCCATTGGATTTCCCTACCATGACCGGGTTAGCAACCCAAGTTTGGTATCTTGTCCTTCGCAGAATGCCTGCGTCTAATAATTCAGCAACTTGTTTGTTCATGACCCTTGTTTTCTCTGGTCCCATACTGCGTTTTTTCTGGACAGTTGGTTCTACAGACTTGTAAACGTTGAGCCGATGTTCCGCAATGTGGCGTGGAACGCCCACCATATCCGCCGGTTGAAAAGCAAAGACATCCATGTTCTTGGTTAATAACTGCTTCAAGTGCGCACGTATGGTGTCTGAGATTACTGGGCCTATGACAACCGTCTGATCTAGAAATTTAGGGTTTATAACCCATTTTTCGGGATCAGTGCGGTTTGCTGGTTTCATTATCTTGGGGGGCTTGCATGTGTCTGTTGCATGGCAGTGCTTGTTTCCCCGTATGAAAGCCACTCCTCCGCGCGTTGGAAAACTGACCATCTGGTGCGGTGTGGACGCGTTGCAATTAAACTTTGCCAATCCTTCTCTCCCTATGAGGACATCATGCGATGAACTCACTGGTAAGACCATGAAGTCGCAAACCTCCGTGCGGGAGAGTTGTCGTTCCGTCCATGTGACGGGAAGTGTGAGTATACCCAATGGGAGGATCACCTCATGGATGAATCCAGATATTGGCTCTGTGGTTGGAACGAGCTTTGCTTTGTCGTCCGCATCTAACTGATCGAAACATTGCTGGTACATGATGTCGATACTGCTCCCGTTATCGAGGAACATATACCTTGTGCGGTAGTGCCCGATGACCCCCGTTATGATCAGTGGTGTTGTGGAAGACGCACCTCCTTTAACCCGTGGCATGACGACAGGTGTTTCCTTCCAGGAATCGTCGTGAGCAATAGAGTAAGATCTCTTCTTTTGACTCCTGTTATGAGTCATGTAACAGTTGTGGCGTCCTGAGCGCTGCACATGGTGCGCGTTAAGGTTTTTGATCCTCTTGCTATTGGGATCGGCCTCCCCCTGCGAGTCCCTGGACTTCTTCCGCATGTTCTTTACTAAATGGGAGAGTTGGCCTGACTTGATTGCATTCTCAATCTCCATCTTTAGACTGTAGCAGTTGTCCGTCAGATGGCCATAATCTTCATGGTATTCACAATACCTTGATGTGTCCACATTTCTTCTATCTTTGCTTAGTTCCCTAGGCTTGGGGAACTGGATTTGTTCGGTCTTCAAAACTTCCGAAGGTGTTTTTGACAGTGGGGTCCAGTCATAATTCTTCTTACTTGGCGGCTTCGAATCGCGTGAGTGCCTGCTGTTGAGAAATTTCCGCGCATCTTGTCCTGAGGAGTATTTCCCTTCCTCTGCGGTACCCGAAATTCTAGACCACACAGACTGTTTCCCCTTTCCTTTGTCGTGCGTGTTTGCACCTTGATTACCGTTGTGATAAAAGTTTTTCGAGCGTGTAAACGAGCGTTCCGACGACGCATATACCTTCGATGCCTCTATCAGTTCATCCCATGCTTCAGGCACACCTTCTTTCCCAGTCAGGCATCTCATGAGATCATCATTTCGCACTCCGTGAATGAATGTGGCCCTGGTAAGCTCTTCGCCACACCCCAATTGTAGGGCTTCTTTGTTATATCGGACAATATAATCTTCCAGGCTCTCATTATCTTTCCGGGAACATAACAAAATCTGAGCCTTGTCTTTCTTGTGCTTCCGCAGATGGGAGAAATGATTCTTGAATTTCTTTATCAAATCATCAAAGTCTACAAGACTTCCTACCGGTAAACTTTCGTACCATACTCTTGCCGCTCCTGTTAGGGTTTGAACAAACAGATGGCACCAAGCTTGAACCGGCCATGGCTTAGAACTTCCTGCGCAGTCAAATGCGTGCAGGTGATCATCCGGATCGCGCAAGCCATCATATTTTCCAATCGTATTTGGCAGCTTACATTCGACTGGCATGGGTGCCAGCGCGATTCTTGCACAAAATTTGGATCTTTCCGCAAACGATTTTGGACGATACGGCTTGTGAAGATCATCGTCTGGGTTAGTCTGATTGCTGGCTACAGATTTATTACGCGGCTTCCAAGTTGGATCGGAATTGATCTCATTTTCAGATTCATAACCGTCAGGTTCCCTAGTCAGGTTGACGTGGTCCTGAACGTGAGTAGTCTTACCACGTTCTCCACCACGTACCGCCTGGCGGGGTTTAGCTGTATGACAAAAAGCAGGTTGTTCTTCGTTTTGAGAGTTATCTTCAGTGTCAAAATTCAAAGTTTTTCTTGCTTCCAACCTGGCCTTTGCTATCAGTTTCCTCTGGTACTCTGCTATTGTCTTAGCATTTTCTTGAGCCAGCCATTCTTCCAGGTCTTCCACAGGCTCTTCAGCTGTTTTCTTTTGCGCCGCTAACGCCGGCTTTCTTGATGCAAACATTTGAAAGTTTGTGGTATCCTGTTTCTGATTCACATTCTTAGTCACCGTCGTTGGTGCTCCTGTGTCTTGATTCGCTTGAACTCCATCATCAACATTGATGGGGTCGGCACGTTGTTCGGTTCCAGAATCCATTTGCACTAGTTTGAAAGATTGGTAGACCGTAAGGGATGGCGCCAATGAAGAAACAAGTAGCCTAACCTCCTTATAGGGATGATAGCCTAGATGCAACCACAAGATTGATCCTTCACTAGCACTTCCTGGATTGGAGTAACTTGCAAACAAGATTGAGTGGGTAGGGAGACGACTACACGAGGTAGTAGTTTATAACAAAAACGTGGGTGAATGGGGATACTATCAAGTGTGATAGCTCTTAGGGTTAGCCAAAAGTGTCCCCTCTCTTAAGGATATGATCCTTTATATAGAGATGGACGTATGCCACCATTACCCAAAACCCTAATCGTAATGGGCCAGGCCCGATTAGGGTTGTCTCCACTACCCAAGGATTATATTAGTAAAGTAGTTAAGAGATACCCATAAATAAGAAAATATGGAACGATTACCGCTTTTACCGCTTACGCACGCGGGCATTACTCCGTAATTATAGGAGAGTCGTTACTGCTTTACTTGCTGGCGAAGTTTACTTTGCGCGTAAGAAGCCTCTCCGCGATATTGCAATCCGGGTTTGGGTATGATTTGCGCAGTGATGAGCACCCAATCCCATCAATATTAATGTTGTATTTTTTTTTTTTTTTTGGAAAGTGATTTTCTATGTTGTGGCAGAGATCATCAAAACCCCCCAGAAGGGAATCCTCTAGCCACTCTACAATGGTCAGACTAATGTTGTAATTTTTAGCAAGATGTTTGATGATGTAATTTTGGCTTTATAAATACTATATAAATAATGTAAGATAACATAAAAATAAAAGGCAAACTAAAAAAATAACTAGTTAAACCACATCTAAGAAATTTTGGTCACATTTTAGAGCGGATAACAATGGTGTTATGGTTCAGTATGAAACTATGACACCGTGTCATATGTATCAGTGGTTTTCCCCGTTAACGCGTACAGATGCAATCCCCCTTTCTTAGCCTCCATATGCGGCCGTTCATGGCAACAAACATCTTTCTTTCTTACATGTTCATCTTTCCTTCACATTGGTGCCACGCCTTCATGAACAGCTAAAACCTTCCTTGTTATGGATGCTTTAAGTTACTTAGTAATTATCATAACTCATTTGAAAATCGAAATGGTTTTATTTTACATGAAACTTATAGTTTAACCAAACAACAATGTACTAGCTTTGGTACAACGTTAACTAATTACAAATTAAAATTTGAAATAAAAGGAGTGTTTGTCGAAGTCGAACTCATTCTATGTAGTTGATTGACATAGACCACTACCCATTTTTCTAAAACTTTGGTTGAATGTTTGGAATAATAAATGGTGTGACAAAGACAAGGCTACATCAACAAATAAAGTGCTAGTTGTTAGTTGTTACTTTCCTTCTTGGGAAGAGGCTTTCGAGGAAAAACACCTTGAAAAGAACTCATCTTTCACTTTCTTCTTCTTCAAGGGTGACTTTTGAAACTTTCAAAGTTTGAAGAATAGAACTTTGGGTCCTACATGATGCTGTATTTAGTTTTTTTTTTTTTTTTTTTTTTTTGAAAGGCTTAGTTCAGTGGAAATTCTTGTACAACCCTAACCTAGCGGTCTCAAGTTCGAATCCCTACCCACACACCGGTGTCCTCCTTGCCTAAGCTCAAACCGTCACGGGGAATTTTTTTTTTGTGTGCATGAATTGAACTTGTGACCTACCCCCAGGATGGGAACCCCTAAGGGAAAACCCACCCTACCTTGATGCTGTATTTAGTTATTTAGTACTTTCATGCAATTTAAATTTATATATTTAAAGGGTATTGGATTTTAATAAACAATCTTTCACCTATTGGACAACAATAATCTGTACTTAAAAAATTTCTAACAACGATCCCAACTTTCAATGTATTGACCGACAATGAACCTTTGTTAACTAAAGACCTAACTCAGTTAGTGGATGATAACGTGACATGCCATGTCAACATCCACGTCATCATCCATGCCAGTGTTGGCATGCCACGTCATCATTCACTAAGTGGGTTAGTTCTCTGTTAACAAAGGTTCATTGTCGGCCAATACGTTAAAAGTTGGGATCGTTGTTGGGAATTTTTGAAGTACAGATTATTATTAGTCAATGGGTGAAAGTTTGGATTATTCAAATCCAATACTCCTAAATTTAATATGAACATTTTACTATTTTTTTTATCAGTATTAATTTTTTTTAACAAACAAACGAACAATTTTTTTAACACCACCATCATACAAAAATATCACCCCAAACGACCTATTAAGCCAGTGGCTACCTGGGCAATACAAAAACAAACCTCACAAAATAGAAACAACATCACCTACCACATCCCAATCAATTAAACGATATGATATCTAAACATTATTAAAAGCAGAGAACTCATACCATCTAGCCATATCCAGATCCGTTCTTCTCACTCTCTTGATCATCCACCAATACAATTACATGTTTGTTTTGTTTTATAAAACTTTTTATCATGTGTTTTTGTATAATGTTGTTATATGATTTACCTTTATTATTTTACTTTCCAGCTAAGTGGTGTGGTGGGAATCATATTTTACGTAGTATAGATATTGTGATGTCTTTACATTTTGGTTCTTCTACTTAATCATTGCGGACGTAAACCCCGCAACTAATTATTATGTCAGACTATAAAGATTGATCTATATTCTATTTCTTTACATTTTTAACGTGATTTAACGCTGCACAATGCAGATGCTAGGTTTTGTTTTTTTTTTTCTTCCATAATGTTTGGGTTAACATGCGCTTATTTCTATGTACGTTTTTTTTAATTGTAAAAATTGGTCATCTACGACACGGTGCACAGGTCCACCTAAGTTATTATTTCCTTGGTATTGTTTAACGTCTCAGTCATAATTTTGAGACTTAACACTTCACAGCGCGCATGTGTGGTTTAACGTTTTTATATCTAAGTTTTTGTTTGGTTTGAAGGTCCCGCCGCAACACGCAGGTTGTAATAACTCGTTATATTAAAGTAAAATGCGTGGATAGTAAATACGAAATAATGTCACTTCCATTATGGGAGTGACACGTGTAGTGTCTTGTTAACTTTTGGCTTTGCAGTTGCGACGGGAATATTTTCCCACGAGTGAATCTTAATACACAAATCTTTGAAACCAAGGCATAAAAATTTTAAACTCTGCTCCTCAGCCTTGTAATACACGGATTTCATACACTAGTTGTCAATATGTCCGCAATTTTCTTTTTCTTTTGTCATAAATTTGTTTGAGTAAATTACACGGATGGTCCCTGTGGTTTGCCCAAATTTAAACTCTGCTCCTCAGCCTTTCGAAATTACACGTATAGGATCTGTGGTTTGGATTTTATTGCATCGATGGTCCCTGACTTGGATGGAGGTTAAGTGTTTCAGTTAAGTCCATGTAAAATTACTAAATTGCCCTTTTAAAAAAAATATAATAATCTCCTCTATATCTCTGTCTCTCTCAACCACTAACCACAATCATCTTCCCCAAACCACCATGACCAAACTGCTCACCACCACATCCCCTTTCTCTCTCACAGCTCTCTCTCTCTCTCACAAACACACACTAATTTGGTGGTTAAGCTATTCAAATAGAAGTTAGAAAGTCGGAAATTAAAAATGTGTCATACCAAACGTGATTCACTCAAATGCTTCAGATGTGCTGATAAGCATGAAGAATTTAATTGATAAGAATGAATAATAATATTCTGTTGAAATTTTTTAAGCATTAAACTCCATCACCATCGAACCACAACAAATCCCCCACCTGGATCGTCAACACCACCCTAAAAACAAACCACCACGGAAACGGACCACCACTGGTAACACCCCATCAAAACAGCCCGCTCGAGATATCTTACCTCCGCCGTCATCCACGTCACCAAACACCCCATCAAAACAGCCCGCTCGGGCGTAAAACAACCGCGCTGCCACCACCCAAGATGTGGTGGCCGGCCGTTTCTAATAGCAGCAAGGGAGAGCAGGGGGGAGTGACGTGTGCGAATATACACATAATTTTACAATGAAATAACACACGTTTTGCTTTAATATTTATAAAAATGGTTTAGACCTTAATATTAAAACACACACAATAGGGCAAGTGTACCCTGTCATATATGTAGTAATGTGTAGATAAGAACCAGATATCGATCCATGGACGCGCGCGGAGCAATGGTACTAAAACTCTATCCCCGATTTACCAGTAGAAAAAGATAGTTTGAGTTTGTTTATAACTAGATTAATTCTAAAACATATATTTAACATATGTAAGACTCCAAATACAAAATATAACTATATAAACTATAATATATCAAACGTAGCATGTCATCTATAAATCATATGAAATAAAGGCGTGTGATCAACATTCCCATTTTCCGACAGTTAGTGTCCCTTTCGGGCATCCTAACATGACAACTATACATAAAGCTAACACGAATACACGCATTAACCACTTCAAGTCGTTTATTAGCGAGCAGCTGATATGATCTCACGCAGATCTTCTAAAGATAAGTTAGTCATCTGTTAAGAGTTTTCTAACCTCACTAATTCAGGAAAGCAATACCGAATACACAACACAGCCACCTAAACTAGCATAAAGTAGAGCATTTCACAACCTATTCCATTTTACCAACTTTGAACCCAGATCTACTAAGATCGTTATTTTTACCAAAATAACTACCAACGATCATTAACCGTGTCAAAGACTAGTAACGACACCATTAGGCTTTTTAAACCCTTTTACGTGCCGGTAAGCATTTTTAACCGTTATTCGACTGACTTTAACCAAACCAATACCCGGTTACAGTTTCATGGCATAAACTATTTAACAAGTTAACTAGTCTACTACCGGACGATTAAACGGACGGTTTTTCAACATTTATCCGCCTAACACATTCGACATTCGCCAAAATCATTCAAATACAACTACAAATCCAACAACAATGAAACAAGGTTGCGCTATGATCATCAAGATCTAAACGTGAAAAACGCCAAATTTATACAAAACATGATTAACTACACGAATGATTGTTTAACATACTAAATACTATTGTTCTTGCCCGTAGGCGTACGAATAACTATAACAACATCAAAATAGCAATCCAAAATCAGATTTGAAACACAAATGTTTAAAGGATCAAACCATATAAAATGCTAAGAGATGGATTGGATGATTGAAGGATGGATTGGATGGATTCCCGAGCTCGTTCCACGCCTGTGCAGCACTTCAAAAGCCCCAAAAATCGCCAGAAAAGCTTCCCCCAAGATCCAACCACGATCAGTGAGCTGAAATGGGGGTTTTATAGAAGAACAGGGGGTTCGAGCGGCCGCTCGGCCTCTTGGAGCGGCTGCTCGCTTTATCAACAAGTGGACCAGTTGCAGCTGAGATGACGTAGGCCTTCTGGAAGGTCCCCAGAAATATTTGGGAGGGGCGCGCGGCTGCTCGAATCCTTGGAGTGGCCGCTCACAGGTCCTGATGGCCTGGTTGCGCGCCGAAATCTTCGTTTTTCCTTCCTTTGTGCTTCCGGGACATCGTTTAAGACCTGAAATCGTAAAGATACCCAAATAAGTACCAATTCCTATGTATAAGGTCAAAAACGTATGAAAATGGGAGTTAAACGGGGACTTTTATATGTGTAACTTAACGTATATCAAACCTCCCCACACTTGAACTTTGCTTGTCCTCAAGCAAACACTTAATCATAAAATAAACGAAAAACTCGCCATGTGGCAACAAAGACAAAATATAACCTGTACAGACGATAATAGTCAAGCCAATCAATGATATATAAACAGGTGATAAGATAACTAAAAAGCAACGACGCACTTCCGATCTACAAGCACGCAAACCCGTACACGACTCACAATGTTCACACACACTCGGTTTTATTTATGATACATACGTGTAATGTGTATGTGTAAATCGCTCCATTGCCAAGACAATGAATCGTGCAATATCATAAGCTTGTCAAAAGATCTAGTCTTCACCAACTAACGTGTGAAAAAGCACAAATCAAGAGGTCTTTTACGGGTTGTAATGTTAGGCAAAGGTAAGGGTGCGGATTGGATATTTAAAGTGACGAATCGGCTAAAACCCGGCGGTTATGTCTAACTAATAGCAACTACTACAACTGTACAACAGAAATGCTAATATAGGCGATTTTTATTTTAAATCGAGCTAACTTATAATTTCTAACTTTAAAGTTCTAAAAACTGCTCGAATACTGCTAATTCACCCTATTTTAGGGAGTTCTATTTTTCTGGATTTTTTTTAACATATATATCTATGATATATATATTGGACTGAAACTGAGTATATAATCAACATACGGGTTCTAAATATATAAACCCGAAAACGAACTATTTACAACACATAAACTAGTTAAACAATAACCTAAACCGAGTTTCAACACAAAAGGTTTAAAAGAAAAAGGCTATTTGGTTTAGTGGTGAAATGCTGTGGAAAATAAGAAAAACACGGGATTAGGTTCAACATGGTTAACTAGTGGATAACATTTGGGTGATGGGAAACAGATAGAACGAAAAGAAAAGGCTAAATCAAAAGGGTATCCTAAATGCCTCAATCATATTCGTACAATCCCACACGTATTTGATCTAAATAAGTATGCTAATGACAAGTTCTAAATAAACATTCGGCTCACTCAAAAGCATGTCAAAGAAATGAAAATCTATTTTAAGGCTCAAATGCTCACGTAACCGGAAGGAAATGGGTGCGAGTGTACGAATCTAACACGCTCGCATCTCATCTGTTTGTCGCGCCTCGAGTTATCTTTATCAAAAATTAGTTAGGCTTGATGTTTATAAGTAAATATATACATATATGTACTTTTAAAGTTTTTTTTAGAGTAAATATATACATATATATATATATACAAACAAGAGGACAAACAAGACCTAATCCCCTCCCCACACTTGAAACTCACATTGTCCCCAATGTGACAATAGAAAGCGTTTATGAAATAGTTAACTATTTGTGCGAAAAAGGAGAATAGAACTCCCCAGTTGTTGATAACCCGAAAAGCATGTGGATAGCCTGGAGCATCCATATCGGTGCTCGCCTGTTCCTGCACTATCACCATTCTTGACAAAAGCAAAAATACATCAAATACATCCATTCATCATCACACTTATTCAAACCAAGAAAATATTACTGAAATAGAAAATACTGAAAAGTAAATAGTACGGATACAGAAAATAAAAAGATGTCTTGGGTGCTCGCACCCGAATACAGTACCAACAAAAATAAGATAAACAAAATAGCACCAACCTACCAGCTACTCCTCAGTCCTCATCATCATGGTCAGTCCTAGATGATCCCGCTGCATCACCACCTCGTCTTCGCTTGTCCCCCGGATGGCCCCTTTGTGGGGGATTCCCAAAATGGTTTGGGAAACAAGCGTGAAATTCTGTCACGAGGTAGTCAAGGGTCGCGCCATGCTGATATAAGGTGTCACGTGTTTCTGTTCTGAATGCACCAAATTCGTCATAGAAGGTTTGAGGGTGCTGGTAGTGGTACCGCTGCTGATGAGGCAGTAGAGGCTCCTGCTGGTGTGGCTGCTGTTGATGTGGCTGTTGTGGCTGCTGCTGATGTGGCTGCTGTGGCTGCTGCTGGTCGGGTGGTGGCATGTGGACTGTTGGCAACGGGTTCCAGATCGAATGGTCTTTACCCTTTAGCCTGATTGTCCCGCTGGCGTACTCGTGGACTATCCTCATGTGTCGGAGGACATCCATGTTCACCCTCGATTCGCCGGGAATCTTGGTCAGTCCCCTTCGTACATTCTTTAAAATCCCCATTCCCTTTGCTATTGCAGTCACGTATTCCCCACCGTATATCATGCTCCCAGGCCTTGTACCTGATGTTGTACTGAGAAAAGATGAAACAAGTGCAGCAAGGTTAACTGGTACATTACTTACTAGAGCATAGAGAAATAATAGATCAGGTGTGGGGCAGCCGGTTGAATCGTCTTTTTTAGCAGCCGCGGTCCTGCATAGGACCTTTTGAAAAACCCGCAGTAGTGGGTCAATGAGTTGGCTTGCCTTGGCACTTTGGGGGTATACTTTTGCTCCCCCGTCAATTCTGCCCAAAAAGCGTCTCTAAGAACGTGGTCGTCCGGGAATTTGAACATAGCTTCATTGAAGCTATCATCCTCAACTTCCTCGTCAGTATAGATTCCCAGGTGGACACCTAGCTCTGTGACCGAAATGTCGCGCCATTCTCCGCATAGACGGAACTGTAATCCAAAGCGCTTACCATTCCTTTGGAAATCCGGCTGGTCATGTTTGCGCGGCCTTTGGTAGTGCAAGGTGGAAAAGAACTCGAGGGTGAGTTCCTCATAAACGGGTTCCTCGATCATGAGCAGGTTTTCCATGTGCTCGTTCATCATCTCCCGGAATCTCGCTTCCTGGTTTAGTTCAGCCAAGGTATCAAAGCAAATCCTTCGCGCGGCCGCTCGCTTAGAATTTTTTTTTTCAGAGTTTGGGCATTTGGAGCGGCCGTTCGGTGCCTGTGAGCGGCCGCTCAAACCTACTGATGTGGTTTTTGAGCTGCAGTCTTAACCAAAAACTGCCTGCACTTGTCCGTTTTGACCCGAACAACCAACATACCTGTTTTGTGACGCTTCTTAGTATAATACCTCAGTTGTGAAGCGACTTTCCACATCTTCATAAGGTGCGAATGAATCCTGCAAAGACATTAAAAACAAACTACAAAAACAAGTTAAAATTGAACAACATAACTACAAAATAAACTAAGCTATGAACATATATACAATTTGGCGCGCCCATACACGCCGCGCTATATTTATTATCGAGTCGCTAGCTAGACTCACTTCCCCACACTTATTAGGCGCGCGAGTCGTAGAGGTCGATCATCTCCACGGATTTGTCAACCGGTCCGTCAATGTAGACTTTCAGGCGATGACTGTTGACTTTGAATGTCAAACCCTCTGAATTTTCAATCGAGACAGTTCCGTAAGGATATACTTCCTTAACAGTGTACGATCCTGTCCATCTGGATTTCAACTTTCCTGGAAAGAGACGCAGGCGCGAGTTGTAAAGCAAGACCAAGTCGCCTACCTGAAAATCTTCTCGGTGTTTCAGACGACTGTCGTGGAATCTCTTCGTGCGCTCTTTGTACAACATCGAGCTCTCATAGGCTTGTTGCCTAAGCTCCTCTAGCTCGTGAATCTGCAAGAAAAGGGTCTCACCGCCGGTCTTCAGATCCAAATTCGCCGTTTTAAGAGCCCAGAATGCCCTATGCTCTAACTCGACTGGGAGATGACACGCTTTGCCATAGACAAGCCTAAAGGGAGTCGTCCCAATAGGCGTCTTGTAGGCAGTCCTAAAGGCCCACAACGCATCATCCAGCTTGTCCGCCCAATCCTTGCGGTTTTGATTAACTGACCGCTCAAGGATTCGCTTCAATCCACGGTTAGTGGCCTCCACCTGTCCACTTGTCTGTGGATGATACGGGGTGGATAACCTGTGGTGGACACCATAACGTGCTAACGCGCGATCAAGCTGCGCATTGCAGAAATGTGTACCACGATCACTAATCAGTGCCTTTGGGGCACCAAACCGCGAGAACAAGCTTCTAACAAACCTCACTACAACTCGGGCATCATTTGTGGGTAAGGCTTGCGCCTCGGCCCACTTTGACACGTAATCAACTGCCACGAGTATATATCGATTGCCCCGTGAGGAGGGGAATGGTCCCATGAAGTCAATGCCCCAAATGTCAAAGACTTCACAGACTTGAATGGGGTTCTGCGGCATTTGGTCGCGTGCCGATATGTTCGTCGCCCTCTGGCACGAATCACATGCACCAACCAATATCTGAGAGTCACGAAAGAGTGTGGGCCAGTAAAACCCGGAGTCTAACACTTTCTTAGCAGTGTAATTCGCTCCATGGTGACCTCCGGTAGGCCCCTCATGACAATTGCGCAAGATCTGCGCCGCCTCTACCCCGAACACGCAACGGCGAATCAGCTGATCCGCCCCGACCCGGAACAAAAATGGGTCGTCCCAGAAGTAATGCTTGAGGTCTGCGAAGAACTTCCTCTTTTGCTGGTGCGACAATCCTTTGATAAGGATTCCGCACGCGAGGTAGTTCGCAAAATCCGCAAACCATGGCGATACATCTTCCACCGACTCGACACTAATCAAGAACTCGTGGGGAAAATTGTCATTAATGGTGTCCCACGCGGAGTTCTCGGCATCTTCATGCTCGAGTCTGGACAGATGGTCAGCAGCAACATTCAGGGCACCCTTCTTGTCCTGAATCTCTATATCGAACTCCTGCAGCAACAGGATCCACCTAATCAGGCGCGGTTTCGCGTCCTGTTTGCTAAAAAGGTATCGGATCGCTGCATGGTCCGTATAGACAATGGTCTTCGACAGCACTAAATAAGATCTAAACTTGTCGAATGCAAATACTACAGCTAGAAGCTCTTTCTCCGTGGTGGTGTTATGCTCCTGCGCATCATGAAGAGTCTTGCTAGCGTAGTAGATCGGGTGGAAGTGCTTGTCCTTCCTTTGTCCCAAGACCGCCCCTATCGCGAAGTCACTCGCATCGCACATAATCTAGAATGGCAGCTCCCAGTCGGGTGCTACCAATATAGGGGCTTCCACAAGCAAACACTTTAAAAGCCCGAAGGCTTTCACACACTCTGCACCAAACACAAATGGTGCATCCTTTTCCAACAGACGGGTCATCGGACGGGCGATTTTTGAGAAATCTTGGATGAATCGCCTGTAAAAACCCGCATGACCCAAAAAGCTGCGGATTGCTCTGACAGAGGAGGGTGGAGGGAGCCTAGAAATGATATCTATTTTGGCCTAGTCAACCTCCAATCCATTTTGGGAGACCTTATGCCCCAGGACTATTCCTTCCTTCACCATGAAGTGGCATTTTTCCCAGTTGAGCACAAGACTGGTCTCCTCGCACCTCTGAAGCATCCGCTCCAGATTCCCTAGACACTAATCAAATGAACTCCCGAAGACTGAAAAATCATCCATGAATACCTCCATGGAGTCCTCGATCATGTCATGAAAAATGGCAACCATGAAACGCTGGAAGGTCGCCGGCGCATTGCACAGCCCGAATGGCATACGCCTGTAGGCGAATGTGCCAAAAGGGCATGTGAAAGTCGTCTTATCCTGGTCCACAGGATCGATAAGGATTTGGAAATACCCCGAGAAACCATCAAGGAAACAATAATATAACTTCCCCGACAGTCGTTCCAACATCTGATCGATGAATGGAAGCGGGAAGTGATCCTTGCGGGTGGCGTCATTGAGCTTGCGATAGTCAATGCAAACTCTCCACCCCGTGACAGTCCTCGTAGGAATCAACTCATTCCTATCATTCGTGACCACCATCATGCAATCCAGCATCAAGCAATTTAATGACCTCGGACTTAACAACTTCTTGCATGTTCGGGTTCAGACGCCTCTGGTGCTGCGCACAAGGCTTATAGACATCTTCCATCAAGATTTTATGAGTACAGAATGAGGGATTAATCCCCTTGATGTCCATGATCTTCCAAGCGATTGCCTTCTTATGAAGTTTAAGCACATGAAGCAACTCGCTCTTTTCAACTGCAGATAGAGAAGATGAAATGATAACAGGCAGACGACCCTCCTCGTCAAGAAATGCATACTCCAGATGCGGTGGGAGCTCCTTCATCTCCAAAGACGACGGATCTTCAATAGACGGCTTCGACTTATCGCTCTCCTCTAGCTCAATCTCCACGAAACGCTCTGGGCTCTGGTAACTATCATCACCGATCTGATAGACCGGCTGCTCATCTCTATGGCCCTCCTTCATAATGCCATCTAAGTCCCCACACAACAGATGTGTGCCCGAAACATTCCCCTCTATCGTGCCTCAAAAGTGAGAACTAACACACTGGTCTACTATGTCAAGATAGTATAGTGTGTCATCCTGGCTCTCGGGATGACGCATCGACCTCTGAACATCAAAAGTCACATGCTCATCATTCACCCGGAGTGTGATTTGGCCCGCAGCCACGTCAACAATCGTCCTAGCCGTGTTAAGGAAAGGACGTCCGAGGATCAGAGGCACTTTAGAGTCCTCATCCATATCAAGGATGACAAAATCCACCGGGAATACAAATTTGTCAATTTTGATAAGCATATTCTCAACAAATCCCCGAGGATATTTGATCGAACGATCAGCAAGACGAATACTCATCCTGGTGGGTGAAGGCTCACCCAGATCCAGCTTCTCAAAAACCTTATAAGGCATAAGGTTAATGCTCGCACCCAAGTCTGCCAGTGCATTACTGACAGACATGTTCCCTATCAGACAAGGGATGGTGAAACTACCTGGATCTCCCATCTTCATGGGCAGTCTATTCTGCAGAATTGCAGAGCAGTTCTCGTTTAAGAGCACACAGGACATGTCCTCAAGTTTTTGCTTATTGGTGAGGATGTCCTTTAGGAATTTGGCATACTTAGGCATCTAAGCTAAGGCCTCCACAAACGGGATGTTTATATGTAGTTGTTTGAACAACTCGAGAAATTTCCCGTATTGCGCCTCGTCTTTATGTTTCCTAAGTCTGCCAGGGTATGGAACAGGAGGAGTGTAGTCAGTGACTGGCTTCGGCAACTATGCTGTACTTGCTGGGACTCGCCTAGCGTGCACCTCGTCCGAAGACTCAGTCTGGACCGTCTCAGTGATCGGTGGTGAGCCCGATGTGTCAGGTCCCGTGGTTTTACCACTCCTCGTCATGATGGCATTTACATGCCCCCTCGGATTAGGCTCAGTGTTGCCCGGGAGATTGCCCTGCTGTCTCTCGGACATCATCTTCGCCATCTGCCCTACCTGGTTTTCAATGGCCTGCATGGACGCCTTTTGTCCCCTCATCTCTCCTTCATAATTAGAGAAGCGCTCCTCGTGTTGTTGGTAGCGCTGCTCAGCAATTTGATTGGAATTTGTTGTCCCCTAGACGTACCGCCCTGGGCGTGCTGCTGTTAGCTGCCCCCAGCGCCCTGGTTTTGGTACTGGTTCGGTCTGGGTTGGTAGGATTGGCCATGAGATTGGTAAGGCTGTTGTTGTTGGGACTGTTGGGATTGGTGTGGTGCGGAGGCTCTTTGCTGAAATCCGAGAGGGTTCTGGTTCGAAGTACCAAATCTCCACCCGAAGTTTGGCTGGTTCCTCCATCCCGGATTGTAAGTATTACTGTAGGGGTTATTTTGGGGTCTCGACTGATTACCCATGTAAGCCACATCCTCGTGGCCAGTATACATAACCCCCTGAGCACACGAGCCAGGCTCGTGAGACACCCCGCACTGATCACACAGACTTTAGACTTGGGCTACACTTTGTTGAGATCTGTCAAATCTCGTACCCAGCGCCTCTATCTGTGCAGAAATGGCCGTGTAGTTATCCACGGCATGTACACCCGATCGGGCAGATGAAGACCTTGATCGGTCACTCTTCCGAGACTTAGACTTTTGGGACGCCTTTTCAATAATGGCCCATGCTTCATTGGGGGACTTTGTTCCGATGTCTCCCCCAGCATATACATCTAGGCGTTCCTGTGAGTCATACTCGAGCCCCTGATAGAACATTTGCACCAGATGTCTTTTTGAGATATCATGGTGCGGGACGCTCAAGAGTAGGTCTTTAAATCTCTCCCATGCGGTGTATAATGATTCCTCGTCATCTTGACGAAACGTCATGATGCGATTCCTCAATTTCTGTGTCTTTTCAGGAGGAAAGTATTGCTGCATGAATTGTTGGGACAACTCTGCCCAGGTCGTGATCGACCCTGCGGGTTGTGACAGAAGCCAAGTCCGAGCTTTGTCCCGCAGTGAGAATGGGAAGAGTGTGAGACGGATAGCATCATCGGAGATGCCCGTCATCTTAAAGGTGGCTAAAACCTCTAAGAATGCAGCAATATGTCGGGCATAAGAAAAAAAAACCCGTATAAATGGGCATAAGAAACAAAAGGAAAGATGAAAGAGTAACATAGTAAAAACCCGAACAAGTATAACACTATGCACAACATCATGCACAGTCACAATCACGTATAAAGTCCACCTAAAGTGTAATAATATCTACGACTCTAATCCAAAGGGAAAGCACAACTATACATTTCCCTAAAAGTTCTAAACCTTAATCATACGCCTCCATGCCCTCCTATCCTAGACCACCATATTCTCGTAGAGGTACACTTCTCTAGCTAACAACGTCTCATTCGCTCATCCCAAATCAAATTACGCATACCTCTACTCCTCCAGTCCTCCCCTCTACAATGAGGCTTTCCACTCCTATAACTGTCGTCGTTGTCTGCCTCCTAAAATAATCGTGTACTCGTAAAAATAAAACAACATAACCCTACTTTAACTTGGGCCAGACCCATTTCACAGCCCAAAACATTAAACGTACAAGTCAAACTTCAAAAAGTCAACATCCCCTGTTTTAAGTGTTTATTACAACAAAAAACCCTTTCAACCAAAAAATTCTCATCAATATTCTCTTTCCTCAATCCATTGGTCAACAATAATAATAATCCCAATCCCATAGATCCAGCTGAGTTAACCCATCAACTGTTCTTAACCCAATTCATCAATCTTGTAAGTACAACCCCTTTACTCTGTTCACTTACTCTGTTCTGTTTATAGATCTAATAATAATAATATTCAAAGACTCAAAAAGATTTAAACTTGTTCATACCCATTTAAATCTTTTCAAATGGGAAGTAATTACACCCCAATCCCTAAAGATTCATCACTAGAATTACAGTTTCAAGATCAGAACCATTACAGATCTCAAACCCCTAAGTTATTACACAATAATGATGTTGTAGATGATGATATTGAATTAGATTTTGATCATTTGCCTCTTGTGATTGTTCGAAAAGAACCCGAATCGTATTCGGGTTCTGGGGTTTATGGGGCAGTGTTTAATTTAGCTACATCTGTGATTGGTGCTGGGATCATGGCTCTTCCAGCTACCATGAAGGTTCTTGGGTTAGTTGTTGGAATTGTGTTAATATTATTAATGGGTGTGTTGTCTGAGATTAGTGTCGAGTTACTTGTGCGATTCGCGGTCCAGTGTAAGGCGAATTCGTATGGGGAATGTGTTCAAGAGGCTTTAGGGAAGCCTGCAAGGATTTTGTCTGAGATTTGTATTATTATTAACAATGCAGGTGTTTTGGTAGTTTATTTGATTATTATTGGGGATGTTATGTCGGGTTCGCTTAGGCATATAGGGGTTTTCGATCAGTGGTTGGGTAACGGGTTTTGGGATCATCGAAAGTTGGTTATTTTGATTGTGGTCGTGTTGTTTTTAGCGCCGTTGTGTGTGTTGGATAAGATTGATTCGTTGAGTACCACGTCGGCTGCTTCAGTTGGGTTAGCGGTTGTGTTTGTGATTGTTGCGTTTGTTGTAGCGTTTGTTAAGCTCGTGGAAGGGAAAATCGAGCCTCCTAGGTTAGTCCCGGATTTTGGGTCGAAAGAGGCGATTCTTGATTTGTTGGTTGTGATTCCGATAATGTCGAATGCGTATGTTTGTCATTTTAATGTTCAGCCTATTTATAACGAGTTGGAAGACCGTTCGCCGCAGAAGATGAATAAAGTGGGTCGTTTGACGACAGTTTTATGTGTGATGATATACGCTTCGACTGCAATCGCAGGCTACCTTTTGTTTGGAAACGACACTGAGTCGGATATTCTCACGAACTTCGATAAACCCCTCGGGATTCGGTTCAGTACCGCTTTAACTTACATAGTTCGCGTTGGATACGTGCTACATTTGGTTCTTGTGTTCCCGGTTATTCATTTCTCTTTACGACAAACGGTTGATGAGTTAGCCTTTAACGGGTCGGGCCCGTTATCAGAAAATAGGAAAAGATGTTTAGGGTTGACATTTGTGCTTTTGGCACTCGTGTACTTGGGATCCACGATGATCCCAAGTATCTGGACAGCTTTTAAGTTCACGGGTGCCACCACGGCTGTGTCATTAGGGTTCACGTTCCCAGCTCTTATCGCGCTTCGGTTAAGTAGCCAGGGTCCCGGGTTAACGAGCCGCGAGCGGTTTTTGGCTTGGTTAATGTTGAGTTTGGCAGTCATTGTTTCAGTTGTTGGGGTTGTTGGCAACATTTATAGTATGCAAAGTAAAGACTAAAGTGACTTATTTTGGTGATTAGTATAGATACAAATATTGTAACATTATTATTGTACGATTGGTTACCTTTTCATTCGATAAAATTTTGTTATTGTACTGATTAAGCCGTATTTGTTTTTTCGTTTTTTTTATAAAGTTTAATTAAAAATAAATCAGACACATGGCAAACTTCAGAAACCTTACCAAGTTCTAAGACATATCCATTGAGTCCAATAACAACATCATAAACATAAAAAGACGGTAGACAGCTAGTGCATTGATGTGTGATGGAGTATGAGGAGTCATACAATCCATCCATCGTCTGATTATACTTAATTTCACAAGATTGATCCGCATGCTTGTGTATAATTGTACACTAGTGGGTTTACCCGCTCGTTGCAGCGGGATCCACAAATGGGTTACAATGATACTTAGGTGTTTTGCCACAAGTTACGCAAAAAAAAAAAAAAAAAAAAAAAAAAAAAATAGAAATATGCACACTATGTTTTAACAAGTATTCATAGAAAGAAAAGAAAAGAAATATGCACCGCCACTTACAACTGACTGCAGTTCACCACAAAAACCATGTACTCATTATTGAACAAATCTTAATAAACCAAAGGTATGTTGCTATAACAGACCAATATGAACATAAACATTACTCTTGTGTAAGCTGTCCGGTCATCGCATATCTACATAACCGTGCCATTGAAGACATCTTGCTAAATGATAAAGTTCATTTACATGACAAAAGCATATAGTAATAATATGATATACTTGTGCCTTTTAAAATGTCATCTTAACTTTGACATTTTGAACATATTTGCTCATGTCTAAACCATACCACAAAAATAAATGATACAAGAATTGTTCTCGTAAACACCGAATGAAACATACATAAAGCAATACAAAAGTTAAGGAAGAGGATATTACAAAATGTTATCCATCCATTGTATATCCTTATACATACCAAATTAGGTGGACCACATACATAGTTATCATTGTGTACCCTTATGTGTATTTATAAAAAATACATGTGAGTGTAGAATATAGATATAGATAATGGCTTGGTTAATCTTTCTAAGGTGCAATAATGACTTATACAATAATGACTTATACTTGTGCCTTTTCATATGCCATCTTAACTTTGACATTTTGAACATATTTGCCCATGTCTCCTCCTTTATAATGTAGTACTAGTAGGAATGCCCGCGCGTTGCGGCGGGTATCCCAACTGACAGTGGTGCAGCTTATTGAGAGCCCGAGGGGGCCCCGACTCCCATCGTTTTTTGGCGTAGTGGTGGAAATTTGCGATTTTCGTAGGTAAATTGAGTCCGGCCCTTCACCGATTTGAACTTCCATCCACTATCGATGGAAAAAAATTGAGTCCGGCCCCCAATTCGAGAACCAAGTTTCGCCATTGCCAACTGATATCAAATATAGTTATGATGTCTATTACGAACCATCACCTATCCAACAAAACAAAATGAGTCAACAACAATCAAAGACATGATTGTCAAAGAAAAAGATGCGGATTTCATACATTGTTAGTTTGTTACATAACGAAATGTAACTTTTAGCCCATTCAATCCGTTAGTTATACATAACCGCTAATTGCCAAACATTTAAGAAATTAGAAATTAGAGTTAACCATCTTGACGTGGTCATAATAATTTTGTGTGCATGAATACACACACTTAACCGAAAGATCATAATGTTTTTTTCTTTTAGTCTAATCGTTATGTATATATATTAAAAATGTAATAGTGTTGCTTTGATAATCATTTAAACTCAAATCATTATTTATAAAGAAAACTCAAATCATTATTTATAAAAAAAATAGAAGCATAAGGGGTAAACCTAATTCGACTGAAATATTTGAGCCGAACCAATATGACATGTTTCACACTTGAACCTATAATTTTACTAAACTTGCCCACCTGCACATGTTGCCACTTTTAAACATAGTCAATACATTTAATTACATGGTTCGAATAACTGAGGGAAGAGACACCAAAATAAACTATGCATTTGAATTTTTTTATATTGTTATTTAAATTAATATAATGATAATTAAATTAATTGTAAAAGATGGTGATGACTGGGTTTAAAAAGCGCGTCTGAGGCGTGCCTAGGCGTGAGGCGCGAGGCGCAACCTAGGGCGCCTTAGGGCTTTGCGCCAACCCATTTTCCCAAAGGCACAGAAAAAGCGCATTGGTTGACATTTTTTCGGTCACTTTTGGCCCTCAGGCGCGCGCTTCACGTACACCAAGTATTTTTATGTATAAAAATGTTGTACATTGGTGTTTTTGGCTTGTGCATATAGGTAAAATCATATAAAAATCTTATTTATAGCTATATTTTGCTTGAAAACCTATGGGATATATAAAAAATTATATAATTAGTGCGTGCTTCGGGTACGAAAATCCCACGATTTTTGCGCTTAGACCTCATCGCTTTTGTGCGCCTAGCGCTTTTTTAAATCAAGGGTGATGATGTAAGATTTTTTTTCCTTATTGTTGGGTTTTGAGTGCTTTTGATAAATAAATGTTTTTATGATATGAAAGTTTAGTGAACACTTTTATAAATTTCCTTATTCTAGATTATCCAATTAAAAGTTAGTTTTTTATCAAAATTTTAAATTATGCGCTTTTTCTGCATAAATATTCATAATTAATTTCACATTTAAAAAAAAATAAAAACACAAAGACCCTCAATCACAGCCAATGACAATACAACTCATTATCTTGATTCGGGAGTCGCAGTATTACATTGTTTCCTTGATCTTTCTATTATGCAATGTATTTGTATGTATTTCTTTTCTTTTTTTCTTTGAATGGCCAAAATTTTTTTTATTTAATCCAAATCGGTGAGCTGGAAGCTCGCCGAACACCACAATACATCAAGATATACAAAAGAACAACATGAGCTCTACTAATCAATCTTATGTTACATGGAAGCCCCTTCAAACCACTCAATCAAGTTCTTGACACTTGCACGCGCCTTGACCCGAAGCAAACTAAGGGATCTTTCTGATCGAACATTGGACTTGGTTAAAAACGACTTCATTTCAAT
Organism: Ambrosia trifida; assembly: GCA_028751855.1. Lineage (NCBI taxonomy): Eukaryota > Viridiplantae > Streptophyta > Magnoliopsida > Asterales > Asteraceae > Ambrosia > Ambrosia trifida. The sequence goes on from CM054129.1 coordinate 7,014,567, forward strand.
TTTTCCATAGGAACCACAATACGATAAGGCAAATGGCATGAACCGCTTTCCTTTTCTTGGGATAACCATCCACATATAGATGAAGGTCAAGGATATCTCTAAGGCTGAAGGCGAATATTGGCTTCGAGTTACACCATTGCGCCACTAAACTCCAAACCGTTTGAGCGAAGCCACACTCCACAAACAAATGTTTCGCCGTTTCCGAAGCAACTCCACAAACCTTGCAGTCCGTTGAGCCCCACATTAACGCTTCTCCTTGATAAAGCTGATAACGTCGGTAACTTGCCCAAAGCCACCCTCCACGCCTCCAACCTTCCTTGGCACCCATGTGTTTTTCTTGCAGATATAAGCTGGCCTAATGTTTTGCAGCCCTACAAGACCCTCTTTTAAACTTGAGACTGTATATGGACCCACCCCATCCAATGCCCAATACCATTCATCCGCCCTGGATGATAACCACGCCGACCCAAGCAAAGAAACCAATTGTTGCAGCTCTGAACTCTCAATCCCAACCGCTACATTCCTTTTCCAGCCCCAACCCCCCATGAAATCCTTTCCGCCACTGTACAAAGTTTGTTATTCTCCAAAGCAAATAAGTTAGGAAAAAGAGAGTACAAAGGCCCTCAACATGCCCAATACCAAAGATAATGACAAAAATAAAAGAGCACTCTTCCAAGATTGTTTTGGAACTTAAAAGTTAAAAGCTGATCTCTTAGTTTGTTTTGGCAATCCTAGTTAAAGTGAAAGCATTGCAAGAATAAAAACAGAAGGTTATTAGCTCATAAGGGGACATGTTGCACATATTTAAACATACCCATGAAACTTTAGAAAGTTGTTACAAGTAACCAGAGCTGAAATAACTATTCAAATTTCTAAGTTTGAGCTCGTATTCAAGTTTGTTGTCACATGACCCATTGGACATAGAAATTACCCACTTGACACGTTAAAAAAATCAACCATTTGACCCGTTTAATAAAAAGTACCCAATTTTTATTGTGACTTATTATTACCCATTTGACCCGTTTAATCAACCATGTACTACGTGTTATTTTCCCACCGTCACATTCATAATTTCACTAATAATCAGGGGCTAATAACAACTTAACAAATAAGAATAATAACATCATTATAAATAAAAAAAATCTAAATTCAAACCATAAGTTAAACAAATCTAAGTTCAAACCATAAGTTAAACAAATGAAGAGTTCATAATCACAGTACCTCGGCACCTCCTGTTAAAGCAAACCAATCGCCGCCGTCTTGTCTGATTTGTCATAACACCTTGAATGGAAATAGAACCAAAACCTAAACCTAACGGAAAGCAAAGCAACAATTGTATATGAGAATACGTATTACATATGCATAATAACAAAAACATTGATATGGAAATCGAGAAATCAGCAGATGCGAAGATGAAGTGATCACGATGAACATCAAAAAGTAGAAAGAAGCAAAGCAAACCTTTAATGGCCTGATCGTTTTTCTTCCGGTCTTCAAATTCATATGATAGGGTACACACTTTTCTAAGCTTCTTCTTTGCCTAACTGGTAGAGGCTAACCATCTTCTACTATTTCACTATTTGAGCGATCATAGCTTGTATCAATGATTTAAGGAGGGCCTTCAATTTGTAGCAGTTGAAGAATAATAAAGCACTTGAATCGATTAGTATGTAAGAGGAATAAATTTTCAGTTTTTACTTTTCTGGGAAATGAGGGAAACATAAGGGTAATGATGGAATAGGAAGGATAGAATTGTAAAATTGTTTTGATATTGTAAAGGAGGAGGAGGGTGAAATGTCTACATTACCCTTTTAAGTGTCTTAATTGTCCCTAATATCTCTATAGTACCCTTAAATATGTTGCTTAAATACATTGTACATGTTGCTTCTTAAGTTGTACGGAGATGAAAATTACAATCTTGGCCATCACTCCTCCTTAATAAGATAACTAGTGGGGATGCCCGCGCGTTGCAGCGGGTGTCCCAGCGGGTATTATAACATAATTTTTTACACTTTGTATTATTTATATCGCGACTTTTTACAAGCACCAAACCGTCAAGTAGTTGTTGTTACTCATGTGCCAAAGTGAAGTATCTTGAGAGAAAAAGAGGGAAAGATTCAACACCTCAAGAAAGAAATGTATTATATGTTCAAGGTTTAATCCCCCAATATTGAATTTTCAAAACGTTAGTATAATTAACATCATTCACATAAGTTTCAAAAAGACTGCTATATGATGTATAAAAAAAGGTCCACATATGTTCAGCATTTTCTTGTCTACCATAAAAAATAAAAAGATAATCATTTTTCACTTGTTAATATGAATTACGACACAAAATCACTCCTTGTAAGCAAAAGAAACAGATCATATATCAAAGAGAAGACTTGTATACCAAATAAATAATAAATCTGTTAGAATCCTCACCAATAAATCAATAGAATGTTGTCGTTAGTTGTATCATAAGTTTGAAGATCTCAAGAGCCACCAAAAAAATGCGCCACAAAGGCTTTCAAAGTCCAACAAACCAAGGTCAATCAACTGCATTAAAAAACAAACGGGTCAAACGGGTAATAGATTAGAACTCAGTCATTATGTAACCAAATGCTTTTGTATAAATGTAAAAAAAATTTTAAAACTATTAAATATAGAACCAACAGCTTTATATATAGAAACAACAGATTTATATAAAGGTTTTCACGGGTTCAATGACTGCTTGTTCATGCCAAGTTCCATTAAGGTATGACTGTTCCAATCTCACCCACCCATCAGCCCCAAAAGTTGCTAGTGTCATTCTACACTATCCCACCCAATCTGACTCACCAACTCAACAAATAGAAAAACAAGTGAGGCACAAAAATTTAAAACAGAAAATATATATAATTACTATGAACAAATAATCAAATACTAAAAGGAATATACCTCCTTCTCATGAAATGGTAACATGGCAACTATTTAAACGAAGAGCCTTTAGATATTGATGCCATATTTGCCATATTGAAATTCCATTGGAAGTTGCAACAACTATCAACTCATGTTGCCTGAAGTTGTTAAAAAATCAAAAACCATCACATAATAAGCAGTAACAAAGATATCTTTGTTTACATGACACATAACAGCAAAAGCATCCCCATTAGTAAACTTGATTCTAAATGTAGTCTATATGTGTTGTCCACATACCAACACACAAACAAAAATGTTGTCATTCTACCATCCAATGTTTGGACCGCTTGCCATAGCATGTTCAAGATTGCCCATATCACCAAGCTCTTTTGCGAAGAAAAGAATGTTTAGTAATTAAACATAAACTATATTGCAAGTCTAGTAAACTATAGACAAAATAAAACCATATATTAGAAATAGACATCTGCATCTATGTTAGTAAAGTTGGCATTTAGATTACTGATTCAAGAACCTTTAAATGCTGGTAAATTTTGACCCGTTTTTTATCCACCTATTTAATATGTTGTCCAATGAGTACCTCAATCACATACATGACAAATATACTGAAATGAAACAAGGCATAACTAAAATAGGGAGTTGACCTTGAATGGCTCAATTTTTTTGCTTCACCAACATAATAGCCAACAATAGAGTCAAACAATACCATATCTAATTCAAACAATGATCAAGCATACACAATCTACATCCATATCCTCAAACATAATCATTTTAACCCACAATAAGCCCAAAAGCCAAATCTTATTGAGAAAAGTGTCGAACCTGGCTACCATTGTGAAAGAACAGGAGGAAATCGTCGCCATTCAACCTCTTTGCATCATAGAGATTTCAACATGTGATCTGACATCTGTTAAAAGTAGATACAAAGTGTCATGACAAATACAAATCGTGTAAAGCATCACTGTAACAACATGAACTCAACTCAATAAAACAGAGTTATTCCATAATCTAAAGTCTAAAACAATAAGGTCTAACATAGAAATTAGTCGATTCTGCACTAACCATGTCTCGAACTCCTGTTTTGCCGGAGAAGTCAGACGTAATAGCATCTGCTTCGCTTCTCCCTTTTGAACATGCACATGCTGGAGCGAACATAGATCAACCATTATCTGGACATGCTAGCTAAATTTAAATAGAGTAAAAGTGGAGCTCCCTTGAAAAGGACAACTATGACTCTTAAAATTTGTTAAAATGAAATAGGAACTTGTTAAAACTTAATCTGTCTTCCATTGTGCCGTCTATGATACACTACAGCAAGTTACCTATTTTGTGTTCCTTGGCCCTCCTACAATCCATATAATTTAGCCCAAAAAGATGAATACTATATAATATTATCATCATAATTTATAAATATATACACTTTGAAGCTTACATTGGTGTAGAGTGCGTTAAGACTTCCACCATTTAGCTCTTCAACCCTGTTGTGCTTGACAATAATACAACTACATCTTCCAAGATCCACCAGCAAAGGTCTACAGTTCTGCACAATATAGACTAAAAAATAAATAATTTGTTTACTGTTTTCTTGAAATAAAATGATCATTTTTGAATAATTATGGTTCTGAACACACACTCGTTAGTAATTGTGGACCATGAGGAAGCGGGCGCAGATTCCGAATATTTCCAGAATTGTTTTTTCCTGAATCAAGGGGTCTATAGAAAGTTGAACCAAAGTTCGGATTATCATTCCACTACATACATAGCTGCAACGATGACAGCTTCCACGCCATGTCTTTCAACCGAGACTTGGCCATTGGGTACCGAGTCTTTGGGTCCTTTAATTTACCTGGTCTTCAGTCACAATTGATCCTACTCCGTTGAACCAGTTGGACTCTTCTTAGAATTGTAACCTGTGTGCACAATACCACATCATTAACTCCTTAACTATACAGTGCATGTCTAAATGTTAATGCATCTAATTACAATCGTATATTGCGTCAGTCCTCCTGTAGGTGCAAATAATATTTACACTATCCAGATTCACATAGGTAGGGGTAAGATCGGAACCGAAAATGAGTAAAAAGACAAACCAAATACCGTAGCAATTATCCTTATGTAATTTGGCCCGAACAAACATATGCATCTATAAACTGAATAGATTGTATCCTAGAAAACCTTATAAATCATCTAGTGATTTTATACAGTAGAAGCCATGGAATCGCTAGGCGCATATAAATCTACTTCAATAATAATCTTAATAAAGACAAACTATTAGTTAACAGCCAGACTTAATAACCCTTGACAATGATGTTAAAGATAACATTTGAAATCCAACTTGTTTGTTGATAGCTTGTTTATCTAATTACTTTTACAACTACTTTTATAAAAGAAAATCACAATGAAGGAGCTGGAAACAACTACTTCAAAAATAGAGATGAGGTAAGGCTATGTGCAGTATGCTAGCAAATCAAATATAAAATAGTACGTAGGGTCAGAAACCTCAAATCGAATCACAAAATGAGGAAGGAAACATTGGATCAAGTAATGAAACAAAAATTACCTCGCAAATGCTTCTACATATCAAATCACAACCGATGTAACTGCAGTAGGAGGAGTAATTGAAACCAACAATCATTAAAGGCGACGGTGGTAGGGAGGTTTCCGGTGGTGGCTGCGGTATGGGATAAGTTTCTGGCGTTGATGTTTTGTCGCTTCTTAGTTGTTTTCGGATCTGGGTTTTAAAAAGTGCGCCTAGGCACAAGGTGCATCAAGGCGTGGCCTAGGGTGCCTCAGGATTTTTCGCCTACCCAATTTCTGCGAGGCGCGCGCCTCAGGCGCTTTTTTGTCAAATTTCAGTCTCTTTTCACACTGAGGCACGCGCCTCACGTACACATGGAAAGAATATTGATATATACAGTTTCCGCTAAACTCATATATTCATTTGGCCTTTGCTCCATAGTATCTATCTCCATATATAGAAAATCAAATATATAAATCTCTCAAGACGATATTCAATTATAAATTAAAAATGACCTCGGTTTCCAATACAAATGTACAAACAATGGACCTTTACAAAATATAAAAGGATCTGCAATTATTAAGATAAAGAAATATATAACAATCCGAAAACACAAATTGACTTTCCATTTCAGTCATTAGAAAAGAGGAGGAATTGGTACCTCATAAAGCCAGATTCCGATCGACACTGACATTTTAATATGAAAAGTTATATGTCGCAGTCAAACAATATCAATTTTTCCATTAAAGGCAGTTCGGGTTAGATTGAGCTCTCCAAAAGAGCGTCAATAATAAAAAACGAGGATTCTTTATGTGGATAAGTGGTTGTGATATGAAACAAAAAACGCCTTAAAATTGAAGGAAAACTAACACATAGCAACAACAACTTCATGTTGTGTAGCCAAAATATTAAAATTTATAGCATTTTGTAGTAACAAACATAATAAATTAAGTGACTTTTAAGTAACAAACCTTGGTATCCTCACCCAAAGGAATATAGGCCATTTCCTTGCAAGGATCAAACAGACTATATTTGGCACTTTTGCTGAATATGTTTTGCATTGCACATAATCTTTTAAGTCAAAACAGAATTGCCGAACACCTGTTTGTATCCCTTTGATACATCTAATCATGTAATTCTGGATTCTTGCACCTCAATAATAATCGCTTTAAAAACCCAAAGCCCTAAATAACAACCAGATTGCAGAAAAAACAAAACCTATACGTAATCCCAAAATCTCACTCAACAAAAAATAACCCAACAAATTTCATCCATACATATTCATAAAAGCAAAAATGATTAATTTTTTTTAACAATCAATACCTGGTATTCCAAGAATGGCGTCTTAAAAGAAGCCCTACAGACGCGTCTTAAGACGCTTGGAAAGTTCTCTCTCTTGCTGCTATCTCTATCCAGAACTCTTTACAACTAAAAAGGTGGGAAAAGAAGGGCAAAGGATTGCTTTTTGTAACCGGTGACGGTTGATTGCCTTTTCTTTTTTCTGCTCATTGATGGATCGGTTACAAGACTACAAGAGGATGGAATGAAAGTAGTGAGAATCGCAAGAGGGTATGTGAGGGTAAGGATGGAATCAATATTTATGTTTTAACTAAAGAGTGTGGATAAAATTACAATAATAACCTTATAGGTGTCTTAATATACCTCTAAGTGACTAATTTACCCTTATCAAATAAGCTTTATTAGATTGTATATATAGCTACAAAACTTGTACCCATAACAAAATGGCAAAATTGTACATCACTCTTCCTTTATAATGTATTATAGATATAGATAGATAAGTATTTACAACAAATAAATGTAGCGTATTTATACTTATCAAGTAAACAACATTTTAAACATATATAATCAATTGCAAAACAGGTATAAATTCAGATGGGCATGTGATAATGGATACAATTAGATCGAATACTATCACGTGTAATGTAGTTTTTAATATTATACAAGAGTTATGACAAAAGTAGATCGATATGAATTGTGAGAGATGAATGACAAATCTTTTTCAAGTGACTAAAGAGATATGTGTTTGGCAAAAAACCATGTCACCACCACTACTCCACAACAGTTGGCAAATAAGAGCTCCGTGAGGGTTACCCGTCATGTAGGATTTGCCAGATAATGGAAGACAAAATGAATATTTGAAAATGACACCTAGCAAATCAGGTGAGGGGACGTCGTCTTCTTCTATGATCTCCTCCTAAAAAGGTGATGTCCAGCCAATGATGTTGCAGCAGTACACACCATCCTCTAATTAAGGCATCATCAACATATAAAAAATGAGAAATAATTGGTCCCTCATTTTGAATTTTAATCCTGTTTACTATCCCCATCTAACAAGTGTTAGTAATCATACCTGATAAGGCCTCCATAATGATCAGAAACAGAGAAGGAGAAAAGGAATCACCCTGCCAAATGCCTTTGAAACATTGAAATTCAAAAGTAGGTGCCCTATTCAACAACACCTTAGATTTCGCTGACTCGATTATTCCCTAGAACCACTTGCACCAAACATCAGAAAAACTCAATTGAGTCATAACTCATAACCGAGATAAAATAATTCAAAAAAAAAAGTTTTTTGTTTTTCTCTTTTTAACCATGCCTTTAATTCATTTAATATCAAAAACCCGTTCAAAATATACATGTCCTTTAAAAAAGCGAAGTAAATTTTAGAAAAATCACAAAACCAAACGTCTTTTGGGGTTTGTTAGCCAGTTCTTTAGAAATTGTCTACCCTAATTAAGCTGATAGGCCAATAATCCTTTAAGACCCAACGGGTGCTTCGAGTTAGGAAAGAACTCCTACATCCCTGATCCCCTACTGATCTTCCCGCAAGCATTGAACCAAGAAAATATATTGTTGAAATCTTGCTCAAATTACTCCCACCACCGCTTAATTATCTTAAAAATATACATTTAAAAATATGGGGGAAAGATTCTGTACAAAGTGTTTTTGGTAAGAACTGTGAGAATCAAAGGAGGGTATTTTTTTTTATTTTTTTTTTCGGAATTTTTTTTCCCATATTATTAAACATGTATTATAGTATTGAAAACTAAAAAAAAAATTGGTGTAGAGTAATTACGTGTAGAGTAATTACATAATTACTCTAGTGTAAACTAGTGTATTTTCTTTAATGACGTAATTACACTAAAAAAAATTTAATTTTTTTTGTATTATTCATCTAGAAAGTATGTTTAAGCACATGGGAAAAAAAATTCTAAAAAAAATAATTTTTTTTACCCCCTTTGATTCTCACAGTTCTTACCGAAAAACACTTTGTATTTGATCTTTACTCTAAAAATATGAACATTTTTTTAAATAAATTTCTAATAATTAATACATAATCGTGAAATATTACATAAAGATAGCGGGCAGGCGGACAACAAGCTGCGCCGCCACCCCTTTATAAACGGCAAACCCTAACCTACTAAAAACGAACATTTAAAAATAAAACAAAAATCTTTTCAGTTAGCTATTTTCATATAAATAATTTAATCGTAGTATATGCAAGGAGAAATTTGAAAAAGAATCAACATTTACAATTCTTGAATATTATCAAGATTAAGTATGTTATGAACTATAGAATGTTTTTTATTTTAACATTTCTAATAATTCTATTGTTTTCAAAATTTACTTGGCATGATGGTGGAGCTTATTGTCGCAAAGGTAAAAAGGTTATCCGTGGCATTTTTATGATCACTTGTTGGGCGATTTGGAAAGAGCGAAACAAGGCGGTTTTTCATAATTCGGTTCCTAAGGTTATTGAGGTGGTGGCGTTAGTTAAATCTATGGCATACCTTTGGTTCAAGTTTAGATCGAATTGTGATAGGATTGTGTGGTTTGATTGGGTAAATTACCCATTGTACATGTTGTAAGTTGTAGTGTTTGAGCGGTCCTATTTTTGAGATTTCTTTTCTTTCAAAAAGAAAAGCTGTACCCAACCTGGTTTGGAACAAATTTGTTTCGGGTTGTTAACTGGACAGGTTAATTTACCTTGGGCTCAAACTGGCTTGGCCCAAACCGGTTCGAGTTAATAACCGATTAAGGTTGAAAGACCCAACCCATCCAAACAGATTTGAATCGGGTTCAAAACCAGTTTGGCAAAAAAAAAAAAAAAAAAAAAAAAAAAAAAAAAAAAAAAACTGTTTTTTTTTTTCACGCTATGTTTTTGAGCTCCGAAAAGGCGAGAATCGGTTTGTGCTCAAACTGATCTATACGTATGAAATTTTAAACAGGGCTCAAACCATCAGGCTAGGTCAGGCCCGAACCGATTTTTTTGACGGACCAGATCAGTTCACAAATCAGTTTGGAGGCCCAAACCGGTTCTTTTGTATACACCTCAATAAGCCTAACTTTTGAATTATTATTTTTTTCAAAATTTAACACTCTACAAGGATTTGATAAAAAACAAGTACCAGAACTATTTTCACTTTTAACACTTTAGTTGTACTAGTGGAAAAGCCTGCGCGTTGCTGCGGGTATTTTTTGGTGCACCTTGCGTTGTGGGTGTCACATATGTTATTTGTAAAGTTTATTTGCTAATATCCCTAATAAAGGAATTTTCATATCAACTATGCTATCATAATCACCCTATTAAATGAGTTACCACAAACTGAGTAACCGTGGAACCGAAAGCCATAATTGAGGCTTCGATTTCAAGAACAAACGGGTGTCCCATTATTTTTAGGCAAAAATTAACACTAATTATATAACCAACAGGCGCCCCATGGTTCGACTCTTTTATGTGGAACAGATCTTTGTTTAAACTATATTTAACGTCAAACTTGGCTAATTCAAGGGAAGATAGGAATAGCAACATCGCCTAAATCGGTCCAAAACCATCTAAACACTAAATTGCTATGGAAATCTATATTAATATCGTAATAGTGCAGTTTTTATAATTGTATTTAACAACTAAATATTTATAAACATTTGGACGATAAAGCAATTTGGGTCTGCCAACACGTCGCGCATAAAGACAACTTCCCAATAACGGGAGCGTTGCGGCGGAATCAACTAAAACCCCATGTAACGATATATACAAATTGGTAACATAATCTTGTAAGCCTGGCAAAATGGGGAATAACATGTCAAACTAAGTTTTAACCAAAATGGACTTGTTGAAATGAGTCAATATTATAGTTGTAACAAAAAAACATAAATGTGTTAACGATAGGTTGGCGTAAGAGCTGGTGTATATAAAACACCTTCTAGGCGTAACCAACACCAGGGTGGCGTACCGTAAACTGAGTGGGTGTATAGTACATCAACAATAGCTCCAATTCATCATTCGTTTAATAATTATTTTAACCTGCTTCTTCTTCCACAACTCCTACATACTTAAGATACAATAAAAATGAATATAAACAGGTTTACTATCATAATATGTATCTTTCCACTTATCATATCATATGCACTTTTGGCTATCAAAATGAATGGGTCAATAGTAAGTTCATAAGTCTAATCTATTCAGTGCAACCATGCATCTAAAACAACATATGGTTAATATCATAGTTGCGACAACCCATTAACATGTACTCGCGTAGTATTATATTTTTTTTCTTCTGCACATTATAATTATTAAATAATAACACCTGATAAACACCACTTGATAGTAAAAGTCATTATTCTACAACATGTCATCATTTAAGCATATGTAAGAATATTATCACTATGAGCTGTTAACATTATAATTATATCCACAAGTTGTCGTGTTCCTTTATCACATAGCTTTACTATCCTTTCCTTTATTACATCATCAATACATTTTAATTCTCCACTAAACCTTGACATGTTTAACATTTTATACACTCCATCATTCTAATTGGCATTCTCAAAGGTCTATGATGAAAGGACTTTAAAATGTTAAAAGAACATTATAACCGTATGTAATTATAGTGTAATTAATTACTATTATCCAGTTTTGAATTTCAACATTTCATCGTATTCCAACTTCACCATCTTTTTTCAATGTATCAAATATATATGCATCATATACACAATGTAATAGTTGATTAGTTGATAGTTTATCCGTTTATGTGAATGTGTTGTTTGGTTAAAAAGTGAAAAGCGGAAGTTAAGATCTGGAGTTCTGTTACATAAATTTGATAAGACAATGCCTTCAAGTTTGGATCTGAATAGTCAAACCATGAATGTCACCAACTCTTCGTTGATATGGTTATGGTAAGCTCAAAGTTATGCTATTGTCAACCATGTAAGCAAAGGCACATGTTCTGAACTCCAACCTTTTTGAACCCCAACGCTTGCATGATCATAATTTTTTGTCCTCATGATTGTAAACACGCCTCTTCGCCAAGCTGAAGCAGAGGCTTTCCCGGTTGAACATTAATCTATAGATGTTAAAATGGGTGGGTTGGGCATGAGTTTTGATATCGATAGGGTGGATTGACTCGGACCACTTTTTCTCCCATGTCTTTTATATTTCATAAATATTTGTGTGTCCAATATTATTATAAAAATCATCTCATAGCATCACAATAATAACCTTATATTTTGAATAAATGGTTTTTGGTGGTTTTTTCATAATAGTAACACTTTGGGCAACTTTTGACCCATTTGAGCATTATTTATAAGTTAATATTTTTTATGTTAGCCCGTTTGACCCGTTAGCGATAGGAACATACAACTCTACACAGTAGTTCAGAAAGTTGGTTATGTTTCACCTATTCTAATATTCTTATTCTGAATTTTCGAGTAGCCAAATCATACAACGGACAAAGCTATGCCACTTGAAAGATCGATGATAAGTTTTCATTATATTGGCATCAACTTCAGTACGTTTGCTGGAGTTTTTAAAATTGATATTCCATTTTGTTCATGATTCATCATTGATCTTTTCATATTCAGTTCAGCATAAAACAGACTTGTACTTGAAGAGGATTTTACAACTGGACCATTTAGTCTACCGGCCTATGACTTTTATCATTAACCAATTATGCTTCATGTTTCTTATTGACAGATTTCTATCCTATTATGCTATTGTCAATTTCATTCTATGGTTTCCTACTTAATTTTCATAAACATGTTTTGGTTCTTTGATAAGTACAGATCCAATTCCAAATTGAAATGTCAAATCAGGTTTTAGAAAATCACTAATAATTATCAAAGAATGCATCAAACAAAATAAAATATACAATGTGTACCAAATAAATTCACACACAAGTCAAAGAATGTAATTAAACCAAATCATAACATTTACACAATACTCAAAGAATGTAATTAAGCTTACCTCACCTATACTTGGAACAGTAAACCGACGCAGAAAGATTTGAGAGAAGGTTGCTGGAGATATGCTTCCCATGTTTGTCAAGTCAGCTTGTTTTATAATTTATATCAAATAAATTAACACAAATCTGAATAAATTAACACAAAGTGTATAAATTAATTAACATAAAACTAAAGGAATGTAACTAAAGTTACCTCAAATACTGCAGAAGTTTCCTGGAACCGTAATCCAACCCATAAAGGGAGGTCATTAGAAGATAAGATGACATTATGTTGGGCAAGTAAATGGCAGTTTCTATTGTTTTTAATACGATATGAATGATGGGTCGCTAGAAGAAAACGCCAATTCAACATTTAAATGTGAATTGATGAAATCAGCCGATTGATTTTTTCATAAGGGTTAGGAGGGTAGAGAGGGAATAATATTGTATGATGTGAGTATGTGATTGAGATAAAATTACATTGTTACCCTTCTAAGTGTCTTAATTTTACAAAAAGTTCCAATTATACCCTCATTATTTAAGCTTGATCAATTTGTACATATTGCTTTAATAGTTGGATGTTGTACAAAATTACTATGTTGGCCATCACTCCTCCTTAATAAAATAAAGTAGGAATGCCCGCGCGTTGCCGCGGGTTTTATGTTTTTTTTTTTTTTTTGCTCTTTGAGTGGCAGCTTCCAAATATTTTGTTTAAAAAAAATGATGAAGGTGTGGTACTGGTTATTAGGAGCTTGTATACCTTTCTGTAAATGGGTTGAGCATATGCATAATTATTTGATTCATGAAGACCTTAAAAAAATAAACAAACAAATTGTAAGTTTATAGGCTATAGCTTGCTTCTGGGCACAACCAGGAATTAAGTTTTATATATTTGAATACATAATAGTAGACGTTCAAACTGTTTGATCTGCACAACCTATTCGAATTAAGCTTTCGTTAAACCCAACGAACCAATTAGATACAAAACAACCCAGATCAATGCACATTTGACTTTGGAATAAGTTTGACTGCAACTTCTTGACTTTTATGTATATGCAAGTTGACAACTTCCACATAAGCACCATAAACAAAATCCACAAATATTGTTAATGATTTACACAAACAATTCATTCTGTACTCTTACTACTAAGCACACAAAGTAATAAGGTGAATAATTTACAAATTTCTTGAAACATAACTAAAATGCAACGATAAAAAAACTACCTCGAAGGCAAATAATTAAAGAAGCCAAAAAAGGCATATAAAGGTCATAGCCTTGACAATGATTTGAAGCCGAACAGATGACAGGAAAATATAAAATAAGCAACATTATAAAATAATAAAAGTAGCAAAATTTGGATATTGATAAATGAATGACATTGATATTAAAATCCTCTAGTAAGTCCTTATCAATTAGACATTTTTGAAGTGTATGACAATGATATCAAAATTCACATATAAATCAATATCAATCTGACATAAATGTAATTTGTCCATACCTTTGAATTTGAAGGCCTAATACAAACTTTTATGAAGTGTTTGTTGATTAATAACTCCAATTCTTGTAGATCCTTGTTGTGTCCCTATTTAGCCGATAGCATTACCACCAACAGCCACCTCGTTATCGATTAAAGCACAATCTGTCAATCATAGTACAAAACTTGTAAGCAAATATGCAATTACGTGTACCCAACAACCTGATTTTGCATATCATATCAATTAAAGCAAATAGAATCCAGCTTAATTGTCATTAGTTCTACAAAAATTAAGTAAAAAGGAAAGATCTTCGAGACATACATAGTTAAAGACAAACTTTGATGTCTGTAGAACATAAGCCAAAGTGAATTTAAAGAAAAAAAAACAAGAGTAAGTTAGTGCATGTTTGTTGGCATGAGAAGTGAAAACATCAAGCAAGTTTGTCAAATTCTGGTGGCAAGAATTGGTTGTTGTCATCAATCACGTCAATAAGTTTAAAAGAAAGTTTAAATGTTTGCAAGCCGGCCTAACACGCAAACCTGACCCGGACCTTTTCTACCCTACTTAAAAGTTATAACCATTTTTATAACTCATACCTGTTTTGACTCGTTTCCCACACTACCCATTTCTCCACCCATACATTATGATAGAAAAGACCCATCACTCAAAATATGGGGAACCCAAGTGAAAATTTCTAAATTTGTTGACCACTGAAAACTAATACTCATATAGTCAAATCTATTCAAAAGGACACTTTTGAAGCAAAATTATTTATTGCAAAAATCAACTGAAGTTAAATACAAAACCTGGAAGTAAGAAGTTTCACATATCAAAGCAATAAGCAAACACAGATAAACAAACAAGTAACAATCCATATATCAAAAAAAAAAAAAAAAAAAAAATCCATAATACCTCAGCATAACTGTAGCTGGATCAGATGTATAAACTTTGTTGCAGTGTAGAAAGATCTTTCATGTAATCATCATCCAGCCTATAGAAGTTAGAATCCCAAGTAAAAATGGTTCTGACAATTGGATAGGTTACCTAATAGTAATATACAAAAGAATGCAGAATGTTGATTATTTGAAATAGGTTGGCTAAAGATATAAATATAGTATAATATACACAAGAATGCCGAATGCTTATATGCTAGATACATGACACACTAATTTATTTAAATAATAATGGATCTTATTTTATTAGTTGAGAGACCTGACTTTGATCTATAAATAAAAAGCAAATATCAAAGAATTGAGATTATGTGACAACTCTTACATATGAACTCAAGAAGTAAAAAGTTCCTTTTCCAGGTCCCACTCTGATACTCTTTCATGGATTATAGAGTAGTTCCAACATAAGTTGTCTCTTGCTAAAACAATAAACCATCTTTCTCCTTTCAGTTCACCTGATAAAAAAAATTCCAGAATGTGTAGCAACTGGACAATATATTAGGTTATTCTTATAAAAAGGATTAGTGATTCAATTCAACATATCACTAATTACTGTTACCATGAATTCAACTTTAGGGTTAAGCAACAAATGTTTAAAATAGAACATTATTGTTCAATTCACACTTTTTAAACTTATTTAACAGTAAAGTAAAACGTAGTTTAGTTCGAATATTGTTTTATCACCATAGCACCTAATTAATTTTTTTATTTTTTTATTTTTTTTTATTAAAGGTAGTAATTTCATTTCAACAAAAGAGGCAAATTACATAAGAATAGCAGGTAGGCGGGCAACAAGCTGCGCCGCCACCCCCTTCTGGATAGAGAACCCTAATCTAGAGAAAACAAATCCTCGCCCCTGGGGAGTCGAGAAGTTGCTGTGGACCACCCGCTGGACTCTTGTCAGAAATCTGATCGCTTCCGGCGCCAATGAGCCAAAAGTGTCAAAGGCCAAAGGGACAAAAGCATGTTGGTTATCCTCGCACGCTTTAGCGTGCTTTGTCACCTTGTTCGACTCTGCTCTAAGTACGGCTTGGCCCGCCACGAACCCACTCTCCCTGAATCCCGCTAAAGGTGACACACCCGTAACGTCCACGCATGCGTGTTTCCCACCTTCCCAACCAAACACTAGCAGGTCAGCCGGACGTAAAGTGGACCTCCCTTCTGCCGGGTCTGTAAGAAAGTTAACCGGGGCCTCTTTCTTTGCTGAGATCCCTGCTCGTCTAAGAATATCCATTAAAACATCCCGAACGAAATCGTGCCTGTACTTAAACCCCGGTAACTCTCTACAATGGAGAGCATGCTCCCCATATTTATCCAAACACGCTTTACGGCAAACCGGGCATGTTTCGTCATCCGGAAAAATGGGAATCATTAAACGATATTTAAGGATTGCTCTATATTCCACCGCTGGCATTCGTTGCCCCAGTCCTTCAATAGGGATAACTGTTAGGAAAATCTTGGGCGTGGGGACTCTGTAAGCATTCCATGACGGCTTTCTGGCGTGGGGTCAAGCGAAAATCTTCCCCAAGACTTCGTGCGATTCGACAATAAAGTGCATTCGCCAAGGTTTTCTGTGGCTTTTTGGGGGCGGTGTCTTTATTGGAGAAACCGCCAAGATCAAAGTCAGGGAGATATTCATGCAGGCGTTCCAAAGCGCAGACATAATCCGGATCCGTGTTATGAACCCCGCTGTTACGTAAAATATGGTCTTGCAACCCCCAGGATTGAGATCTGGACGCCGCAAAGGCATAAGTGGCTACATCCCGGGCCGAGAGAAGGCCCAACCCACCATGCCGCATCGGTAAGGTTGCGACCCGCCACTGGAGGTCCCCAAAATATGGCCCCCCACAAACTGCAATATCTTCAATTGCCTCCCTGAGGCCTTTATCAAAACATGAGACAGCGCTGCCTACAAAGGGGGGCTGGCATGTTCGTAAGCCGAAAAGCAACTTTGCGACCCCCATACAGGATCTGAGCAGGAGGAGCTCGCTTTGAGGATCCCGCAGACGAGGGAGGAGCCGCATAAGATCCACAGCCTTTGACGCCCTTTTAGTAGACAAATCACATATGAAGCTAGCATCGTGGCTGACTGCCCCTCCTAGCAGTTTGACACCTCTCTCAGGCCGTCCAATATCACTGGGGAATAACCCTGGCCTAGTCTTCACCCCATCGCAGGTTGGCCAAAAAATCTCTGTTTTCCTGATATTAAGGTTGAGCCCCAATGATGGTCCTTCTGAATTGATGATTTCCAGGGCCTTAGCAACCTGCACAGCGTCCCCGATGATCGTCCCATCATCTAAGTACCAAGCATGGAAGGGGAGGTTGCAGTTTTCCTGCACCTGGCGCACTAGGGGGTGTAAGGCAAGGGAAAAGAGCAAAGGTCCCAAGGGGTCCCCTTGTTGAACCCCTGTGAAGGCTCCAATGCGTTCATCCCCAACATATAACCTAGCTGGCTGTGCATACAAAAATTTGACCCACGGAAAAATGGAGGGGCAATGGCGATGGACTTCCCGTAACAAAACAGATCGGTCAACTACGTTGAAGGCGTTAGAAAAATCAACCGTGAGCATGGCCAAAGATCCGTCTGCATGAAAGGAACTGAGGAACCTGTTAGCGCTGTGCAACACGGCCTCTGCCCCATTGGGGATTCCCACCCCAAATTGGTGGTCTCCTAGGTACTTAATAACTTCTTTACCAACTTTCTTCATGGCTACTTTAGAGACCAACCTTCTCCATATGGCCCCCACAGCAATGGGGCGAATCCCATTATCAGGCTTTAACAACGGAGTCAGGGGGGCTGAAGCAATAAATTCAGCGAGCACCCCGGGACATAACCCCCCCAACCACAGATTGACTACATCGGTGATAGCGGAAAGCAGTCCTAAAGCAGTCGCTGACCCCTCCCCGCTAAGGGCATCCAGCAGGTGTTGAGCCCGTAAGCCGTCCCGACCACAGGATGTCCCTTTTGGGAACGACTTCACACACCTGTAAACGCAGTCTTCACCCACAGATAATGCAGGGTGTGGTAGAGGGCTGGACGGTAGGGTTGGCGGCGAAACAATGGGATGCTTGTCGATAAGGGCTTGCATGGTAGATTCCCCAGGTGGAGCTACCCCACTGGAGCACAACACCTTAACAGCGGCGGTGAAGTGCCCATCCCTGACTTTCCTGAGACATTGCTTGATGTTTGGGTCAATTTCTTCATCCTTTTCCCCCGTCCGTTGCACTCCCCCACCCTGCGAGACCCCTTCCCCCGTTGGGAGGAGCGACTTAACCAAGTCCTCAAAACCAGAGCCGTCCTTCCATGTTGCTAAGGCCCGCATAATACTATCACATTGCAAGGACTTCCTGTTACCTGACCTCCGTTCCTGCCTAGAAGACGAAACGATCACCTTAAGAGTACATCGTGGTAAGAGTAAAAGTTTGACCCAGCTTTGAACAGACCCAGGGGAAGCCACTACTTTACGAATGGCGCCCGTCAAAGCCTGGGCAAATGCTAAACGACAACTTGGGGGAATACTTTTAACGGTCCGCACCGGGATGGAGAAAACCTGATCGAGGAGAGTGACATCCGCCACCACTCCTTGTTGGGACCTAAGATCACCACTCACCCTAGGATCCCGAGGCCTTAGGATCCCCACAATAAAATCTCCATCCGAGTCAGACTTTCGAGAGAAGATGGAGACACCATCCGGGTGATGGCACCCCCTGCTAAGGGCATGTGTCTTCATGCACCTCCCACACAACCAATATCCAAAAACCCGTAGGGTTTCCCCCACATTCGTAAACACCTCTAAATCGCTGGAAAGCGCGCTTCTAAAGAAATCCTTCCGATCATCTTTAAAATGAAACTGCTGTAAATGTGAGATTAACCTGTTATACCCAGAAGACCCAGGTTTGCCATCTTTACACTCATGGAAATTCCTAAGGGGGCATAGCCACACTCCATTAGACGAGGTAGGAGCATGGCCCTCCCCAGAGGTGTCCCCACAAGCAGCCTTAGAAAAGACCATACAAGAAAAATGTCTCCCACGTCTCAAGATGAGAAGGAGACAAGATACCACACCCCACCCAAAAGGACGAAAGAGGAGCAAAAGCAACCTATGCTCACGCCCCCTAGAAACCACTTTTAAAAGGGGGAGTTAAGCCATTATTATTATTATTATTATTATTATTATTATTATTATTATTATATAGTAATAGGAATATTATTATTATATTATAATTATGGATATTGGGACACCTATGTTTTCTCATACATTATAACAATAGTAATATTTTAATTAGTAAACTATTACATGAAGAATCCCAAATTAATATTATAATATGGTATTATTAGTATAAGGTATTGAAACTTGGGACTTGGAACCTTTAATGAAAATAAATGTCTGGATGAATGAGCACTCAAACCAATGCAGCACCTCAAAAGAAGTTAAATGTAAAACTACATTGAAGGATCAAATAAAACGAAAACTAAGGGTTGGGTCGAATGAGAATAAAATGGGAGTCAAAAAGGTCGAATGAAGACTAGGAAGATATGGGAAAGGCGAATGAAAATTTCTAACAGGTCGAACGAGGTTGAAGGCCAAACAGGTCGAAAGAGTCAGAAATATAGCCGTTAGAACCGAAGAGTTGGGTAGGTGGGGAAGGTTGGAATTTTGAAAGTCTAGCGGTTGGTTATTGGATAAGGAAAGAGCCAAAAGAACCGAAGCTTGATGGATATGGGAGGAGAAAGGAAGGGTTAAGGGAGGAGGAAGGTGAAGGTTAGGGAAGAAGGTGAAGACCCGGTGGTGGTAGTTGATGGTGGCGGCGAGAGAGAGAGGGAGGAGGGGTGGAGGACGACAGAGA
The DNA here is from genome assembly GCA_028751855.1 of Ambrosia trifida. Classification (NCBI taxonomy): domain Eukaryota; kingdom Viridiplantae; phylum Streptophyta; class Magnoliopsida; order Asterales; family Asteraceae; genus Ambrosia; species Ambrosia trifida. The sequence goes on from CM054129.1 coordinate 7,034,498, forward strand.
GAGAGGGAGGAGGGGCGGAGGAGGTGGTCGAGGATGGGGGATCCGGTGGTGGGGATGATGGTCGAGGGTGGTTGGTCGTGGTTGGGGAGGAGCAAAATTGCATTTCTGTTCAATTCACCAATAAAGATGATAATTGATAAAGGAGCAAAATTGCAAACAAAATCCATATCAAACATATGTTCATCATCTGGTTCATACAAAAAGATTAATTACTTTTTAATAAAATCTCAAAAAATTAGAATACTTGACAAGCAAAAAAGATGAAGAGAACAAGGGTGTACGTGTCAGATCTGCAACAAGACATCACACAACACAATTGGACATTGTAAAAGATTGAGATTTCAGGGAAAAATGCAAGAGTTGTTTTTAAGCGAAAGATTGAATAGTGAGGGAGCTAAAAACAAGGGAGGTTAAGACGGGATTACCTTGTATGTAATATGTGTGCTTAGAGAATCAAATTGATAGCCCTAAGTATCAGTAATACAACAAGAAAGAAAAAGAAGATAATCGAAAAGGTAAAATCAAATCGAAAACTAACCCAGATGTACAAATAATAGATGTATGAACGGATTAGTAGATGAACCATAGGTATTTGAAGAGTCACATTGATTGCGAGGATGGGTGCCCTCATTGCTGCTCACATTCATTCGTCCCATCCAATAGTCGTTTCACATTCAATTGCAACAGCAAGTAGATGAATCCAATGAAGAGTACTGCCAACAAACCCTCGCTCTGAATTGTTACGGAAGCTGAAAGGATGGAGGGGTAGTAAGGGAATGATATTTTAGGTTTTAACTAAAAGTAGGTTAGAGAAATGTCAAGATTACCCAAGTGTCTTAATTGACACCAATATTCCTATAATGCCCTTATAAAATAAGCTTTATTCTCTTATACTTGTTGCTTCAAAAATTGTACCCATGTCAAAATTTCAATATAGTACATCACTCCTCCTTAATAAGATAACTAGTGGGGAGCCCGCGCGATGCTGCGGGGTGAACAATCTACAAGTTCTACCCTATCACCATGATCATTGTCTTCTATTTTCATGTCTATACCATCACCATCGTCGTCGTCATCAACTTCTTGCTTATCACCCTTTCTTTTATCATCCTCATCCCCTCCGGTTATATCGTTTACAAGATCATCTTCCCCGTCTCTAACTATGTCATCTAACTATTATATATATAGTCACAAGAAGAAAGGTGCGATCATGCAATAAGATCCTTTTACATTCATAGTATCCATTTCCGAGTCATACTCTTCTTCACTGTCACTATTGTTGTCTCCAATGGTGCGGTTATCCCTAATGCCATATATCTCGTTGTCCGACTGCAACAAAAACAAATAGTCAATCACTCTTGATATAAATACGATGTAGAACCGGAATAAAAACAATTGTACATTAATGACAATGTACCAAACAATAAAAATCATATACAAGAATCTAATACCGAAAGCTTTCCAATTCTTTAACCAACCCATCTACATTTGAAATCATCTTTGTAGTTCTTTTTAAATGTTTCATACTTGCACTTCATACCGAATAAATGAGCTCCTGACATGATTCAATATTGTCTTGCAATAACAAACTGTATAATACAAAACTTTTAATAAACAAAACATCTAGCACAATTTGAAAGCCTTAACCTAAACTAAAGACATAGGGTTGATAAAAGAACAAGTTTAGAGCAAAGAAATATAAGAATAATCCATGGATATAATTCATACAAATGTGATAAGCAAGTATCATTAAAAATTAGAAAAAGCACAATGCAGAATAGATTTGTGAGAATAAGAAAATCTGTTCGTAGCCACCATTCCTTATAACTGATCTCTACAACCTGACATATACATTATACTAAAATCAAATAATAAGACAATCATCAAAAGAAATAAAAGCTAATGAAAGGTAATTATGAATTCATTTGAGGCTATTCAACGGTTCTCTATAAAACCTTTGAGAACCTCTCTTTATGAAAACTGTGTCCTTTATAAACTCCCTCATGCTTTATATATAGTATATATATATATATATATATATATATATATTAGGGGATGAGGAAGAGACAACAATGCCATTAAAAGCTAGAATGAATGGTCGGTTTCAAAATGAGTGATTAGGAGAGAGTTAGCTTTAGTCATTTGTATAAGTAGCATCTAAAGTTGTACAGGAAGGGTATAAATGGAAGAAAATGGTGAAAAATTAAAGAATTATACTAAGACCTTTTGTCTACCATCTTAAAGTTTGTGTAAAATGACATCTCTACCCATCTCTCCTCCTTAATAAAGAAACATAGATAAATTTGCTAATTTAATAAAAGGTAATTTACTAAATTCTGTAATAAGCAGAATAACAATTTTTTTTAAAGATTAAAAAAAAAAATCTAACCAAATAAATTAGATTTGTTGAACAAGTATATATAAAGAACAAGTATGTGGGCTCAGGTAACATTTTGAGCTAAGGAAAAATGGTGACAATGTGACATAATACATAGTCGGTCGGTATGGGCCTAACACAAGGGCAAGGAAAAGTGCTACTAATCAACGTCGACATGTGTCGACATTAGGTCTAAGGCCCTTCTCTTTCGAAAATGGCACTTTTTTTTTTTTTTTTTGAACGGCCAACGAATTAATTTCCGAGCACTCTCGGGCACCCTTTTGGCGAATCAGGTACTCGAGAGTACCCGGGCCACCAATTGCCACCAATTCCCGGGAAAACCCGACCACTCACCCGCCCGAAGGCACGACAGTGAAATAATCGGTAAAACCGGTCGGGATCAGGACTCGAACCCAAGCCAATGGCCGGGTCATCCCTCATTTCCTATCTACCAATGTCCTCCAAATATAGCTAGTGGGAATTGAACCCAAGCCTCCCATAAGAAACTTTAGGCCCTCAACCAACTAGGCTACAAGTGTTGGACCGAAAATGGCACTTTTGAGTTTTACTTTTTTTTTTTTTTTTTTTTTTTTTTTTGCATTTAGTTCTTTTATATATTTTATTTCTAACGTTGAGAATTTTGTACTTTGTTCTTTGAACTATGTAGATATATTTTTTTAATTTATTTTATTCATCTTATTAATATTTTAAACGTATATTTACCATTTATATGCTTTGTGGCATTGCATCATTGACTTTAGAAATTTGTTTTTTAAGAACAACTGTAGTTGGGCGTTAATTGGGGATGGTAATCCAATTTTAGCGCTCAAAAACACCCCCAACACCAAAATACCTGGGTGATAACATCAAAAAATAGCACAGGCTTTAAAAATTTAGCGCTGGAAGCTTATAACCCACAACAATCAACCCTTGACAACTCATCACCCTCAACGTCTCTCTCTCTCCTTCAACTTCAATATATATATATATATATATATATATATATATATATATATATACACAAACACACACAACACCACAAACACAGAGAGAGAGGAAGGTGATCGGTGGTGATGATGATGGTGTACGTGGTTGTGATGTACGAAGGTGGTGATGGACTGATGGTGATCGGTGTGTGTGTGTGAGAAAGGGTAGAAGAAGAAGAAGATAAAGAAAAGAAGAAGAAGAAGAAGAAGAAGAAGTTGTCTGTGTGTGAGAGAGATGAAGAAGAAAGAAGGTTGGTGGGGGAGGGTTTGTGGCTGTGATGTTTCATTAGTTTTTTTAATAAAATAATAATTGAGGCCTTAAAATTAAGGCCCCACACTACATCCCAGTTTTAATTAAGGCTCCATGCTGATTCATGTGATACGTGTCTCAATTATTGAATGGGGCCTTAAATTTAGAAGAAGGAAAGTAGAGGGAAATGAGGGGTAGGGTAATTTAGGAAATATTATGCATGAAAGTTGAAGTTCGGTTATAGTCTAGGTCATTTCATCTAATAACCTAGTTCCCTATAACCATGGCTCTGATACCAATCTGTAACACCCCAACCGATGGCGGAATCATCGAGGTGCCACGTAATGACGATTGTTCAAAAGCTCATGGTACTAAAATGTAACTATTTGATTATGAATATTGTTTTACAACATGTGAAAATAAATACACAACAAAATTGAGATAGTTGATTTATTTAGTCTAAGTCCAAGTCCTATGTGAAGCGTCAAGCAGCTTATCCTGAAACATGCACGAAAATAAATTTTGTCAACATATGATGTTGGTAAGTACTACCTAGCCTTGTACATATAGTATAAGTTTTGAAAAGTGGTACAATTCATGTGTCTAGCATCACCAAGGCATTATGTAAACACACAAGTAACCAAACAAGACAAAGATCAAATGTAAAGTTGATAAGATGAAATTGATAATGAGCACCCTAACACGTGTCAAGTCTAAAAGAGCACCATAACATAAGTTATGTCTAAATGAGCACCGTAACATAAGTTACGTCTATATGTAAAGAGCACCATAACATAAGTTATGTCTAGATGTACGATTTTGTATGTAAGCTACGTTCATGTTCAAACATAAGCACAAAGATAAACAAGACACGTATATGAATTGTAACTGAAGAAAATTGTATGTGTAAATGAATGTGCAAGTTTTGTATACTTGTGCATGAATCACCCCAAAAAGTGTAAAACGAAAAAGGGGATAAGTAATACTCACTTTAGCAAGGTGGTAAGTCTTGTGGAATTGAATAAGTGTAATCCAACGTTGCCAAGTATCACCCTATGTATAAGGTAACAAATAAGTCTAAGTCTATCTAGTCTATAAGTATTTTCTAGGGTTTCGAATTGGGGATATATATTCGTTTGATTAATAAATAAAATGTTTAATAAATAAGGAAATTTGATAAATAAATAAACAAAATTCTTTGTGTAAACTTTAGATTAAAAATGGTCACATTATAAGGTTTCATGTATGAAAATAATTTTTATAAAATTATTTTCCTAAAAATAGAATATTTAAATCTATTTATTTCAAATTGTCAAAATATAACTTTAATATTTAAAAATATTAAAATTAAAGAATTTTTAAATTAAAAATTGTATTTCTATTCTAAATGGATAGAAATAATTTGTATAAAATTTTGGTGCAAAAATATTGTAAAATGAATTTATTATGATTTATTTATGATTAAAAATAACAAAAATTGATTAAAAATATTAAATAAATGATATTTCAGAAATAAAAATTATTTCAGAAAAGTTTAATGTTATATAAACTTAGAATAATTTTTGTGGAAATTTATATAATCGTTTTGATATTTTTATAGAATTTTATAAATAAAATAGAATAAACTTGAAATATTTATTATTTATATTAAATAAATGATTTTTGAAAATCTAAAAATTGGATAATAAACATTACCATTTGAATGACATACAATAAATTTTATAGAATTTATAAATCATATTTGGTATTTTAAATCTATTTTAAAAGATTAGAAGGTTAAATGTATAGATAAAGGGGTGAAAAAAAATATGCTGCTTATGGGATTCGAACCCGCATCAGGGCCGGTCCGAGTCTTATCACAAGTGTGGCTCACCAACTGAGCCACACCCTGAGAACGTTTATGTTTCAGATTTCCAAACCTTTATATTATGTTCAAACCTGATTTGTGTTCCTCCCCAAAATAAACCCTAGATAATAATCCGATCAATTGACTCGTTACAGGCTTTAATAGTCCAATTAATCAGAGGGCTTTTAACCCTTAAACAATTTCGCATCAATTGGCATAAAAAAAACTTACAAATTATAATAGAAATAGAAAAGGAAGATGGTGGCCGGAGCTTGAATTCCGGCGATCTTGAAAGGCACGAGTAGGATGGTTTTTAACGAAAAAGAAGAGTGGGGATTTGTTTGGTGCGAGGTTTCCGAGTGGGAGAGTGTCCTATTTATACCCAACGCGAACGTGTTTAAGCTTTGGTATTTTTTTTGGTATCGCCGGAAAATACGGGAATCATCATTAACTCGGGTTTGACGAATTAAAAACGAGTTTAAAGGTGTTGGTCAAGGCTGGGATCACGCGGGAATCATTAAAGGGGATTGAAAATGATTTTGGAAACTCGCCGGCTTCCTTTTTCCGGTCGCCGAAGTTGCAGGCAAGGAAGTGGGGATGACAAGGTTTTTGGGCCGGGTATTTTACTTCGTTTTGGGCTGGGTCACAGAGGTGTTTGGGCCTGTAGATGGACTGATAGTATTTTTTTTGGGTATATTTTGATGGAAAGTCCATAAGGTTTCATAATAAGAAAATCTATTATTATTATTATTATTATTATTATTATTATTGATAAGGATAAAATGCGACGTAGGAGGTACGAAATAAAAAAAAATATATACATATATATATAATAATAATGATAAAAGTGACGGATGTCACACCTACATAGCTCTTGACGTGGCATCTGCTTCATTATATCACCACCTACAACTTCTCTTCCCACCTCCCTTCCCAACCGCCACCAGCCACCATTTTCCCACCTTTCTTTCCAGATCTGAAACACCCCTAAATCTGTAAATCCCAAATCGAAACCCTAAAATTATTCATAGCAAAACAACCAACAACCCAAAAAACCCAAATCGATTGAATCGATGGTAAATCTGATTCAACACCCAAAAACCTAGTTCTAATGGGAAATCGATGGTTATCTATTTCTGATTCTGAAAGCTTGTTGATGGAGGGGATGGTGGTTGTGAAGGTGGAGGATCGTCGAGAACGTTGGGTTAGGGTTCTGGCGGAGGATGTGGTTGTGAAGGTGGAGGATAGGCGAGAATGGTAGAGTAATGCAATGCAATGCAATGCAATGGGGTTAGATTGCATGTGGGTAAAGCTTGTCGTCAGAGGGGATGGTGGATGGTTGTGGGTTGCAACGGTGGGGGCTGGTTGTTAGAGGTGGATAAGAGTTAGGGTTTGTGTAGGTGAGGTGTACGATGCGTATATGTTGCCAATGGTGGATAGTGATGGAAAAATTGGAAGCAGCGATGGTGGGGAAAGTGGGTTGCAGCGATTTAGGTTGCTTGTGCGATGGTGGTGGGTGATGGTTGGGAGGAGAGGTGGGAAAACGGTGGGTGAGAGAGAAACAAAAACCATAAATATATAAAGATGTTTTTAACACCTAAGCCGCCACCTCAGCATGTTTTTGACACATAAGCTAGTACATCATCAAAAATCTAACAGAGTTAGGACTCAGTTAGTTTAGGTCTGTTAGTTTTAAATATTATGCTTCCTGGTTTTGCACATCATGCTTAACAAGTGTTTTGTGCATGAAATGGTTGTACATCATACTATGTATATTGTACCCCACTTTGTTTTTTTTTCTTGTTTTTACCTTTAACTCTAGTAGTTTTCATCTTTATATTAAACCCCTACACTTTTTTTACTTTCAACTTTATCCCATGTATCTTAAATAGATTTTTAGTTGTACGTTTTTCGAGTTGACACGCCACAACTTGTATATGTAGTTCAAAGTTTTTACCTTTATATTTCCCGTCTAACGGTCACATTGCGTTTTAAGTTTCGGTCTAATTTTTGTGCATTATAACGCCACAACGAGCATGCATGGTTCACTGTTTTTACGTCTACATTGATGTTACTTAGTACGGTTTTATGCCCTCTTCAGCAACGTGCAGACTTAATACTAGTTTTAAATATTTTGACATAGATGATAAAGAGAACCTGATGACGCTTAAGTCTGATAAATTTAAGAGTTGACAATCTTTTAAGTAACAAAAAATCAAAAAGCAAACTCTAAGCATTTTATTAACAAAACATGTCATATCAATTGGTGAAATAACAGAAAATGACAATAAAAATAAAACATATAACATCAAATGGTGTCTGGTGAATAATGGTGATCACACAATCTGGCAGAAAGATGGAAACATAGCCACAAAATACGCCCCCAAACAAGCAGGTGTGTTTAAATATTATTGGGCCAGTAGAAAAGTGTGAGCGATTATGAGGACTTTGGTGGTTTATTATCCCCCAGCCACATGTCCTCTGGGTGCAATCACAATAACCCGTTAATAATTCAATAGAATCTTCTAGTCTAATTTATTTTTTTATATATTTATTATTTATATATTTTATGACTAAAAAAGTTTATTTCACATCGTTTCTTAATTGAAAATTATGGCGCAAATACTAAGTCATTATTTTTCTTAAACTAAAAGTTCTAAATTATATTAAAAATTAACATTTTAATTATGTAAAATTATCATTTTGATATGTTTACCTAATAACCAAACAATGAAGACCGTATACATATTTGTATAAAAAAGTTAAGTTCGGGTTTTGTTCCTGAAGTTTGCTCAATCTAACTAGGTATTAGATAAGTATAAAACCCCTCAATTTTTAACATATCACATGTCACGGTTCACATTTTCTAATTCTTTCCATCTAAATGGCCAATCCAGTCAAATTAAATAGTTAACTTTGAGTCACGTACAACCCATAACCAAAACAATGAAGACCGTATACATATTTGTATAAAAAGTTAAGTTCGGGTTTTGTTCTTGAAGTTTGCTCAATCTAACTAGGTATTAGGTAAGTATAAAACCCCTCAATTTTTAACATATCACATGTCACGGTTCGCATTTTCTAATTCTTTCCATCCAAATGGCTAATTCAGTCAAATTAAATAGTTAACTTTGAGTCACGTACAACCCATATGAGGATGTAAATGACGTACCTCGAAGTTGCAGAATAATATGAGTGAGTTAGCCATTTGAAAGGAATTTTTTTTTTTGTTAAAAAAAATGCAACTCAAGCAGCAAAATCTTTTAAAAATGAGATTTTATTCTAACCTACATAAACTAAACAAACTTAAAGTACTAAAACCAAACTTAACTCTAAAAAATAAGATACTAGACCTATGATATAAACCTATGATTCCCTAATCCCTGCCACGAGACATGGACTCCCCTGCCACATGTCTTGTAATATGTGGTCAACGCTCCCTGTCCTAGGTGCAATCAAAATAAGACATTTAGACACACCCTTTAATAATTTTATAGAATCTTTTGACCTAACATCACAAAATTGTGATTACAATTCATGTTGTGGAAAGTGAGAACCAAACCGGTGGACCGGGTCGACCAAAAATCAAAAGGTTTAGTTCATGTTGATGGAATTCGGTTTTGTAGGTTAAAATTTGAAATGAAGCGTGTGGTATCTACTCTAGTTTTGTTTCTGGTTGATTGCGAAAATTAAACTTTAAATGGGGTGAAAAAATTGTTGGATCTTTTTAATATGTGTCATTTGATGAAATTTGTGATGTATTAGCAATGGAAGAGTAATCAAAATTAGAAGCATACAAAAACAATTGAATCGATCACAAACATTGAGATAATTTGAAAGGGAAATCAATTTGATTAATCAATAGTAAGAACACCCGTAGCGGTGAGTTAATGGGCGTGAAAGGGCCATTTTAGCGCCCCATTTCTTGGGCGTACACCGCCTCCCTGGGCTTGAAATGGGCAAAATTGACTTGGGCGTTATTTTTTTCACAGGGAGAAATTGGGATGCTTTTCCCTATTTCTTTGGAGCCAATGGTTGTGCCACATTTGGAGTGGAGGGACGCTAATGATTATGCCACTACGGGTGGTCTAACTAATAACATTGTTTTAATTGCAACGTGTAAGATATATACTATAGCTAACTAGGGATGTAAACGTGTCGTGCTGAGTTGGGCTGAACTCGACTCGTTTGACTTATGAGAGCTCGGTGTCACGACCCGCCAAAATTCAGCCAAAAATTTTCAGCTTCTAGACTTTTTCGGGGCCATATAGTCGCGTCTAGAGCTGCCCGGAAGTCTCCGGAACAGCCCACAACGTTCCAGCAACCTTAGGGCATCTACAACCATCAAGATCCATCCAAGAAGGTTCTAGAAAACACTAGAAAATGATGGTCAAAACAACCATATAAGAGCAACCAAGAAGCTTCTAGAACCCTTAAGATAACACTCAAAATATCATGATCTTACTAGAATGTATATTGTAGATTTTTGTAAGAATGAACCTAGAACACTCTAGATTAGGACTAGTGTAGTATAAATAAGGCATTAGGGGTCTCATTTGAGACATACATCAACACTTGTAATCCATAACACTTTGTAACACTTTCTAGTGAAATACAAAGCCCCCTTACTTGTAAACTTGTGATCAAGTCTTACAAGCTTCTTTCTTGCAACCCGATACAATCACCAACAACTTTCATTACCAAGAACTAACGACTTCAAGTTGGCAAGGCTTACTTAGACGGTGATCTAAGGTCACACGTGAGAAAAGAGAGTTTCTCCGTGACAAGTGGTATCAGAGAAATAACGATTCTCCTAGGAAATGGTTGAACCAGGCAAGATTCCAAACACTCCAGGTGGAGACGATGTCCGTGGACGAGAAGATACTTGGAAAGGAAGCAAAAAGAGTCGAGCTGTTTCCAAGGATTGGGTTGCAAGCACTGACAAACGAGTCGAGGATGTTGAAACGGGAATTGTTGAATTCAAAACACAAGTTGAAGAATTCAAAGCTGAATTCGACATATTCAAAACAAATACTGATGAGTCGTTACATCAAGTGGAATCACTAGGCAGCGAAATCGGTGAGCTAAGGGATGATGTCAAACTCACTATAGCAGTCATGCAGAGCGAGCTAAAGGAAATGATTATGAAGGAAATAGAGCAAGTCCAAAACAAGATTGAACGTAAGTTTTCTGAAAAGTTTAAAGAATTACAAACAGAACTTAGTGTTTGTAGACAAGCCTTAGCGAATAAAGGTGACACTACCTTCTCTTCGAAGACCGAAGTGCCAAAACCTTCACCTTTCGTCGGGAAACGAGAGGCGCAAGTGTTGATGATTTTATGTGGGAAATAGAACAATACTTTGAAGCCGTCGACATCATGGAGGACAACAAGAAACTCAAGACGGTGACAATGTACCTCAAGGAGAACGCAGCCTTGTGGTGGCGAAGAAAACACATGGAAATCGAAAAAGGTATGCATGATATCAAAACTTGGGCTGATTTTGTAACAGAAATCAAGAAACAATTTTATCCGGAGAATGCCGAATATGATGCCAAGATTCGGCTTCGCAATCTAAGGCAAAAGGTAGCATCAAAGATTACATCAATGATTTCACTATCCTTATGTTTGAGATTCCGGACTTATAACCCGAGGACTACCTTATATACTTCATCAACGGATTACAACAATGGGCGAAAACCGAACTTGAACGAAGAAATGTTCAAGACTTGTCATCGGCTATCGCCGCTGCTGAAAACTTAAACAATTGAAACGAGAACCGATGGAAAAAACCACCAGCTACCACCGAGACTAGTGACGGAAAAGGTGGGGGAGCAAAATCCATCAATCAAAATCAATACCAGAAGAATGATAACCGGGAAATAACCTTATATGACAAAAACAAAGCTGTCAACAAAGGATGTTTCCTTTGCGATGGGCCACATAAAACCCGAGATTGCCCAAAGAAAGCCAAGTTAACGGCCCTAATAAGGACCGGCGATGATGACGAACCCGAGGAAACTGAAGAGGTTCGGTTAGGAGCGATGCAACTCCAAGTTCTTAATGCTTTAACAGCACAAGAAGGAAGACCTTTGGCAATGGCGAACCAAACCAAGCCAACTTCGATTGTGGACAACAATAAATCATAAGGGCTTCGCTTCGTCAACGTGGAAATAAAAGGATGTGTTGTAAAGGCGCTAACCGATACCGGGGCTAGCCACAACTTTATGTCACCAGACACGGCTAGAAGACTCGGCTTGAGAATCACCACATAGGAAGGGTGGATCAAAGTTGCTAATGGAGAACCCAAATCAATAGAAGGGATAGCATGGGGCGTAAAGGCTAAGATCGGAAACTGGACTGGCAAGCTACACTTCTCGATTATACCAATTAACAATTATGATATCGTACTCAGGATGGATTTCTTCTGTAAAAAGAAAGCCATTCCAGTAACTTTCATTAAACACACTATACATCATCAAGGAAGACAAAGTGCACACAAGAACCTTAGAGCTAGACACAAGGAAACGAGGCAAGACATTATCAGCAATACAAGACATGAAGACTCTTGGGAAACTCAAGAATCACGATGAGGACTTCGTAAATTTAGGTGGGGGAGGATGTCACGACTCGCCAATATTCAGCCAAAAATTTTCAGCTTCTAGACTTTTCCGGGGCCATATAGTCGCGTCTAGAGCTACCCGGAAGTCTCCGGATGAGCCCACAACGTTCCAACAACCTTAGGGCCTCTACAACCATCAATATCCAACCAAAAAGGGTCTAGAAAACACTAGAAAATGATGGTCAAAATAGCCATATAAGAGCAGCCAAGAAGCTTATAGAACCCTCAAGATAACACTCAAAATGTCATGATCTTACTAGAATGTATAATGTAGATTTTTTATAAGAATGAACCTAGAACACTCTAGATTAGTACTAGTGTAGTATAAATAAGGCATTAGGGGTCTCATTTGAGACATCCATCAACACTTGTAATCCATAACACTTTGTAACACTTTCTAGTGAAATAAAAAGCCCCTTACTTGTAAACTTGTGATAAAGTCTTACAAGCTTCTTTCTTGCAACCCGATACAATCACCAAAAACTTTCATTACCAAGAACTAACGAATTCAAGTCGGCAAGGCTTACCTAGACGGTAATCTAAGGCCGCACGTGAGAAAAGAGAGTTTCTCCGTGACATCGGGCTCACTTCATGTCGAACTCTCGTTAATCATTATGTTAATTGTTTTATTAATAAATTTGGATACACTTACATTTATTTTTTATATAAAAATAATTTATATTATATATATATTTATATATAAATTATGAGTTCGTTTAGGCTCGTGAGCCTATAAAATCTTGATAAGTGAAGCTCATGCTTATTAAACGGGTCAAGTTATCCTACATAGTGTAACAAAAATGAGAAGGATGAGAATGATACAAAAAACACAATGAATCACGAAACATAACACAATAGGTCACAAAATATGACACAGTGAATCACAAAAGTGACACAATGACGAAAATAAAAAATGCCACAATGCAACACAAAAAACACAATGATATAAAACAAATTCTAAAAACTACAAGATAAAATCCAAAAAAATTGAAAACCTAAAAACTAAGATGTTAAGGTTCGAGAATACGGTTTCAATGCCGCTTGAACGAATTCAATCAGACTCTGTTTGATATCCTTCATATGACTTGTTATTTTTTTTTTCACTGTGTATTTGGTCATAGCCCTTATTAAACTGACTTATTTGCATGTTCATATTTCCTTTTTTATATATAAAACTAACTTTTTTTAGACTCAAAATGATACTAATTTTGGACCGAAGCCGTTTCGTTGTTTTGATTCATGGTTTGACAGACCTGGATGTGATGAGGTTGTAAAGTCGGTTTTAATGGGAAATAATATGCAGGGCCCTTCGGATCTGAATCTTAGTAACTAATTGAAGATGTTGCGCAACAGATTGAGATTATGGTATAAATCGTGTAAATGCAACGAAGAGGAAGAGGAACAAAGACTTTGAAAAGAAAGAGATGAGATCGTGATTTTAATGGAACATAAAGATTTAGAGGAGTCAGAATTATGGGTGTGGTCTGAATGCAAAAAGAGTCTTGAAGAGATTGAGTTGTTTAGATCTCGTGATATTCGTCAAAAATCACGGGCAAAATGGGCGGCACATAGGAATGAGAATACATGTTTTTTTCACAGTACGGTGAACGGTAGAAAGGCCAGGAACGCTATTCCGGTCCTCGAGGTGAACGGGGGAGTGGGTTTTGAAACCGACTTTGGTCAAGAAGGAGGTGTTACGATTTTATAGAGCTCACTTTAAAGAGTATTGTAGCGTTCGGCCGGCTTTATCATGTTCGGGTATTAACAGTAATACTGATCGGGATTGTGATTTTTTAACCGTGACTTTTTCTAAACAAGAGATCAAAAGATGCGTTTTTTTATTGCGGTTCGAATAAGGCCCCGGGCCCGATGGTTTCAACTTTTGTTTTGTTAAACGGTTTTGGAATCTGTTGGAGGATGATTTCTTTCGGATTATGGTGGAGTTCTATGAGACAGGTATTATTAACACAGGTTGTGGCTCATCCTTTATCACTTTGATCCCGAAGGTTAAAACGCCTTTGGGTCTCAAAGATTATCGACATATTACTCTTATTGGGATGATTAGTATGGTTATTTCAACAATCCTTGCTAACCGTCTTACGAAGGTGTTAAGGAATGTGATATCCGAGTCTCAATCGGCTTTCTTGTCAGTTCGGTTTATTCTTGATGGCCCTCTCGTGGTTAGTGAATTAATGGAGTGGTTGAAAAAACGGAATAGAAAGGCCTTCCTCTTAAAAATAGATTTCGAGAAAGCATATGACAATGTCAATTGGAATTTCTTATTATCTATTATGGAGCAAATGGGCTTTCCGCCGAGTTGGTGCAATTGGATTAAAGGTATTCTTATATCCTCGAGGGCCGCGGTTTTAGTTAATGGTTCTCCGACGTTTGAATTTAAAGTTGAAAAGGATCCCGTCAAGGAGATCCACTTTCGCCTTTTTTATTCTTGATTGTCATGGAAGTTTTATCTTGGATGTTGAAAAAAGTAAAGGCGATTGGAGAATTGAGGGGTATAAATTTTACGGATGATGAAGTTGATATTACCCATTTTTTTATACAGAAGACACTCTTATTTTAGGAGAGTGGTCTCGCGAGAATCTTCAGAGCACTGCCCGGATTCTTCGTGTTTTTTACTTATGCCCGGGTCTTAGGATTAACCTTCACAAGTCTAACTTGTATGGGGTTGGTACCAAAGACAATGAAGTCGATAATATGATGGAGGTGTTGGGGTGTAGACGAGGTACCTTTCCGTTTGTTTATCTAGGGATTAAAGTGGGAGCTAAAATGTCTCGAATAAATAATTAGAACACGGTGATTGATGTTGTAAAGGCTCAGCTTGTGTCTTAGAAGGCGAAAACTTTATCTATAGGGGGACGATTGATTCTTATAAAATCGGTTCTTGAAAACTTGTCGATTTATTATCTTTCTCTCTATAAAGCCCTGATTACGATTATTGATAGTATCGAAGCTATTATGAGACGTTTTCTATGGGCAGGTTCTAATGAAGAAAAAAAGATATCTTGGGATGTTATAACAAGACCGAAAGATGAGGGTGGATTAGGTGTGAATAAACTACAAGATATTAACGACGCTCTTCTTCTTAAAAGGGTGTGGCGTTTCAAAAAAGAGAGTAATATTTTTGTGGAAAAGGTAGTGATAGGGTGTCATGGTTCAAGCCGGCCGTGGTCCATGCTTCCATGTACTTTTTCCGCTAGTGGATGTTGGAAACAAATCCTCAAAATAGGGGAAAGAAAGTTGTGCAATGGTAAAACTCTTAATAGTTTTTTTGTAGGTATCGTTGGCGAAGGGTCTTCGATTCATTTATGGGAAGATACTTGGCTTCGTGACGAACCTTTGCGCTTAACATACCCAATGTTGTTTAATTTGGAAAAGAAGAAATGGGTTATGGTCGATGCTCAGCTTTAGTTAGTCACTGGCTTGAAGATTATGAACTGGGAATGGAGAAGGACCCCTTCAACATACGAGGAGGTTAATGAGCTGTTCCAGTTACTATCGGACATCCATGATTATCAGCCGAGTTCGGGACCTGATCGTTGGTGCTGGAAGGGTGAAAAAAATGGAGTGTATACCGTGCACAAGGCAAAGAAACTAATCTGAAAATAGGACATCGACGATTAACTCGAACATGAAATGGAAATGTTGGACGCCATTGAAATGCAAATTATGATTTGGAGGGCAGACATTAACCGGTTACCAACGTGGGTGGAACTAATCAAACGTGGGATTGTTTTGGATAATGGATCATGTGCAATATGTAATGAGGATTTGGAAACTACTACGCATTTGTTTACATGTCGTGTGTTCTCGGCTGAGATTTGGGCTAGAGTGGGATCTTGGTGTCGTTTAAGTCCCATCTATGCTTTTGAAGTGAAAGACCTTTTGAAGATGACGAGCACTCAAACGAAGACGAAGAATGAGAAATACATTCTTAGAGGCATTATCTAGACAACAATGTAGTCGATATGGAATGAACGTAATACTAGAATTTTCAACGGAAACTCTTGGAAACCTATCGAAGTGGTGGAAACAATTAAATATACAACGTTCTTTTGGGATCGTCATAGGTCTGGATTGAAATATATTGATTGGAATGTTTAGTGTAAACATCTTATTGACGTGATGTAATGTCTTTTTTATCCGGGGGGGTCCTTGTTTTGAGGACCAAACAATGCCTTTGTTTTGTGTGTGAATGAAATTTAACTTTAAAAAATGCTCATGAGCGATTAACTCAATGGGTTACTAGTAGTGCTTTTTTTAAACAATTAATTTCTTACTTTCTTTTTTTTTTTATATTTTTTACATCTTTTTTTGTTTCACATCTTTCAAGTTGAACCCTCAATTTCATCTAACAAAGAATTTCTCTCTACAAATGAGCTTTATCCTTTCACTTGGGACAACGATAGTGAGGGAGATGGATAATATCCACCCTATGAGTTATTTTATAATACTTTACCTAATTCTTTTAATTAAGTTTGAGAAAAGTAAAAGCCCAAACCTATGATATTAGGCCACCACATGCACTTCCAAAATATATGATTAATTAAACATTTAATTAGTTTTATAAGTTTTACTTTTCAGAAAAATCTCCCGTCTAGTCCACCAAACGAACGTACCAAAGACACATGGCACACACTTTATTATACAATCCAAAAATAAAATAAAACAATAACATAAAATAAAACTTTCAGATTCCTTTAATGATATGAAGTTATGATGTGATGAAACTAGGCTATTAACTATTTATCAAATCCTTCCAATGTAGCTCATTTGGTAACGGGCTCAAGTTCTTTTTTAGGAGACCTGGATTCGAATCCTAGTGGTTACATTCGGGGATATGGGAAATGAGGGAAGATTTAGGGTCACTATGGTCACTTATGGTCAGGGGTTCGATTTCTGATCCCGCCAGGTTTTACCGGTTCACTACTATCGTGCTTTTGGGCGGGTATGTGGATCGGGTTTCCCTGAAAGCGGACTATCGGGAGGGCTAGGGGATCGTGCGTCCGGGGTGGGCCGAGCTGTGCCCCTGTCTTTGCCACTGGGGGTCACGTACGAAGTACCCGGCGTTGTTTAGTTGGTCGTTAAAAAAAAAAAAAAAAACTCTTTACCAAAAAAATATATTAATAATAAAAAAAATCTAAATTTATACACAACAAAAAACAAAACAATCTACAAAATTGGTTCTAAAAGAGTAACATCTAACGGGTTGGTAACCCATTCAAAAATACAAAACTTAAGAAATACCAGGTTAGGTTTTAGGTTCAAATCAACTCTCATCCATTGGCTTTTGACATAACGGACAACCGACTAGGCCGCGGTTGAAAATCCGTCCGTCGTCTCTGCTGATGAGACGACGGACGAATCAACGCAGCCAAAGCTCGTTTCACCAAATCACCTTCAACCGTCCCAATCCTCACAAGCGAATTCGTCATCGCAGACCTCCTAGCATGCAATCTATGAGACCTATACGACACCGTATTCTCCTGACCACCATTAACATTCCGTGCATTCGAGTTCTTATGCAAACTACACCTAAACGACCCAGGATGCGTCGTCGGCGAACACAGACACGTCTTCTTCGCTCCATGACTCCACGCCACCTTATTATTATTATTATTATTATTCCTACTTGACGTCACGTTTCCAGAAGATGACGTCATGTTTCGAGATGATGACGTCAGCGAATGGATCGGGCGGTTAGGAGAGGTGTGACGGTGATCGAACGAGAAACGGAGAGACGGAGACGACGTCACGTGACTGCCACGTGTGACGGTGATTCGTGACGGAGATGTCGGTCTAGCCGGAGAAGAGAAACTAGACGACGATGAAGATGATAATATTGTGGAGGAACAAAACCTTCCAGACGGAGATACTGACCGTTGAAAAGTTGATCCAATGGATTTGTGTTTTTCCGGCGACATCGGAATTTAGCGCTGTCTACGATCGCGGGCGTATGTTATCTTTTCGGGTGTGGGTTTTACTCGGGTGGCCGGGTTTTGTTGGTCTTGTTAAAAGACAATAGCTAATGAATTTAGTGTTGTATGTGATTGCGGGCGTGTCTGACTTTTTTTATCTTGTTAAAAGAAAAGATGAAATGAATTTAGCGCTGTATGCGATTGCGGGCGTATATTGTTTTTGGAAATAAGTGTAACCAGGTGGTCAGGCTTTTAAAGTGGTGAAGTGAAAATATATGGAAATTAGGGTTTTGGATTAAAAATTTGGCAAACCTATTGTAACATAAAGCATCGTTTATATAGAGGTACGAAGGTTTAAAACGTAATGGCAGAAATGTAATTAGTTGATATTATTAGGGGTTAATGTAAATAACCGGCCGTTGGTTAAAGTAAACTAACGGCTTCTGGTTCTGAACTGCTTTCGAATCTGGGTCCCGTTAAGCTATGGGCGGTGCGTGACAGAGAAAGGTTTGAAGTTCACGCGCTTAAGTGGGTTAGTGTAGGGTACGTGAGTTTGTGAGTGGCGCGTGGAGAGGACTTGCGTAGGTTGAAAGTGGGGATATGGTTGGTTTGGAATGAATTGGCGGGAAAGTTGGCACCTGTTGCTCACATAAAGTAAGGAGTTGTTTTGGTTGAGACATGTGTCCTCTATTGGTGCTACATTTATACTATTTTTATGTTATTTCTTTTTTTATTAGAAGGGTTAGCATTGTTTTAGAGGATTTTTTCCTTCATTTATTTATGTAGTTTGGTTGTGTTTGTTAACGCTAGTTCAATCTTTTTTTTAGCCTAAAAGGGACACGAGCATTCACATCGGTTCCTCTGTAATGGTGTGAGTGTGATCTCTATATTATATAGAGTGAGTATAAACGGTTGTGAGTAGATGAGAGAAAAAATATTTGAAGGAGACACTGTTCACCAGTAGGAGATACTGTTCATCCTTCATAATTTTTTAATATTTTTAAAAATGGTTGTGAGTAGAGAAGAGAGAAAAAGACAATGATAAAAGTATAGAATAAATATTATTTAATAAAAAATAAAAGAGAAAGATTATAATTTTTAGTGTAATTATAGAGATAGAGATAAAATAACTATTGTGAATGCTCTTTGTGAGGTCTTTTAAACTTCAAAAATTATTTAAATAAATTATTTGAGGTATGGCTCTATTTTAGCATCATGTTTGGCTTGTGAAAATGAGATTACAACGTTCTTTCTTCATATTTATATATAAAAACATCTTTGGGAGATTTGGTGAGCTCGTAACAAGAAGATATTCAACAATAAAGAGTTGAAGGTTCAAGAGGTGGTTCGAAACATTAAGTCTTCGTCGTTTTTTTGGGTTAAACATAGAAGTAGATTAAAAAATATAGATTGGAAGGATTGGGTGTTGTCCCCGTTGTATATGTTGTAATTGGTTTGTTTGGTGTGGCGGTCCTCACTTTGAGGACTTTGCCGTTTTTTGAATGTAAGTCTCTTTTCAAAAAAACAAATATATTCATATATAAAAACAAAATTGTAATTTCATTACATTGACAAGACAATTTAATACAACAGTTTAATTCTATTAATTAAATTTTTGTTAACAAAACCAAAAATTAATGGTTATTAATACAAAAATTAAATTCTATTAATTAATAGTTGAAGTTTAAAGAAAAAGAAAAAAACAAGAAACCAAAAAAAAAAGTAGTTTGTATAACATTACAATATTCACAATTTTATGTAAGACTCATTTTTTTTTAAAACATGTAGATAATATATAAACACCCATGGTATATACATACCCATAACGTCTTGTCCAACGACATTCCAACAACCTTGGCGACACTAGTTACATTTACAAAAGACAATGTCCAAGTTAGCTACCATGTGAATCTTTGACCCATAACCAAAACCATGTACACAAAACATTGACAACTTGTTTAAAAGACTCAAAGATCCTAATACTATCATGGTACCCAACCCAAAAGAACTTTAGCGTGCATAATTCGACCTCCCTTGAAACTTGATCTTCACTCGTGAGCTTTACCTATTACCAATTCAAACAAAGCAAACATTTAGTATGCTAAAACAATATCACCATCTTGTTCAAGGAAACCAAACAATCCATGGAACCATGATAAATCCTTACTTCTACCCTTTGACCCGTTAAGGGTATTCCTACCATTTTGATCCGTTAAGGGTACTTCCACCATATTGACCCGTTAAGGGTACTTCTACCGTATTGACCCGTTAAGCGTGTTCCTACCATTTTGACCCGTTAAGGGTGCTTCCACCATTTAAACCATTCTACCAATTTGCACCCTTGTGTAGCCACAAGGGTACTTCATACTACTTTCACTCCATCAAATTCAACCACAACAATGCATACATAACAATTATGACTAATATACTCATTAAACTACATAGTTGGTAGTAACCAACTTACCTTTGTCGTGTGCACCGTGCTCCTTTTGACCGCTTGAGCCTTCTACCTTCACACCTACATAGTGAAGGAAATCCATACTTTAGTTTCTCATGCTTTACCCATTACCATTCTTGGTTCATGATGGGTAAACTAACATAACTTCATAGTTACAACACTACCATTACATTTATCATTCATTTCTCATAAACCCACCTATTCTAGGGTGCTAGGCATATTATCATACATTTGGTGTGCATTACCTAACATTCAAGTTATCATACCATTCTAGGATGCAAAACCTCCCTTTCTGCACTAACATTTACAATCTACCTTTATAATTAACAACAATACATAATCAATTGAGTTTTCTTGGTGTTGAGGTCTTGTTTGACTTTTAAAAGTCAACAGGAACCTTAATTCCAACACCCACATAGAAATTCTCAATTCAGCCCTAACATACCCAAATTAATATGTAATTTCATCAATTCTACACTACCACACATAAAAATCACATTCTTCCTAAACCACAAGAGATAGTTATTAAAACATAACCATGAAATCCCACCATACTACTTCCAAATCCTTTAAAAAAATGATTCTACAACTTACCAATAGTATTAGTGCCACTAGATGGTTATGATTTCATGGACATGCAGGGATTTAGGGATGATTTCTTGCTTTAATTTCAGCTTTGGAGAGCTCCTATGTCACCTCTCTTCTCTCTCTCTCTCCCTGCGATCTATTCTTTTCTTTTTTCTATCCATTTTTTTTCTTTCTAACCCCTTAATTACTATCCCTCAATCTTTCTAAATTAACAACCCTCCAACATGAGTGTTTGCTCATGTTTAGTCCCTCCCTTTTATCAAGTAATCTTCAACCATTTTTACCCAAGTAATTAACTTGGTAAATTTTATGTTTGCTAAATGTACAACTACCAATGCACTACTTACAACTAGGGGTACAAACATATACATACATACTTATACTTACACACACACATATATCTATCTATATAATAAATGAAAACACTAGGGTTGAATCCTAGCTTTTGAGAGGGTCTTCTAGGATCCAACTCAAATATGGAGCTCCATCTAACATCCAACAAGTACCATATAAAAACCATTTTTTCTATTTTTTTCTCAAAATCGCCGCCCCTAGAGCCTTCTTCCACTTCCACCTTCTGATTCAGATCAACGAGCGACTATTAACCATTATACATGGTGATCTGTCTCATACCCATTTCAATGTTACAACCCGATATTTCTAACCTTAATATTCCTTGTATCGTCAAAAGTTTATCACAATCATTCATCGTTATCTCCCTCTTTGGTCTGTCGATCTCTGAATCTGTGTACCATAAATCTTTAGCATCAGTTTCACATCTCCAAGGTACACTTTTATCTCCTACTTTTTTTTTTTTTGTATCGATTTGATTTTTCTTCAAATCAGGGAGAACAATTAGGGTTTTGATAATCCCAATAGATATCTGTTTCACGGTTCGAATCGAATGAACGAACATACGGATTTTAGTCTTTAGATTTGATAATATAAATAGAGATTGAAAATATTAATGGAGAATTGAAGCATTACCAAGTGGTAGTCAAGACAATATGTAACTGTTTTGTTGGCGATATATGTGCAAGAACCTTTCTTCAATATATGTTTGCAATCTATGTATTCTGCATCAATTTTAAAAGCTAATATGCTTTTTTGTTCTCTTCTTGTACATTAGAAGGTTCATTCACAATTTGATTACTGAATTAGTATTTGATTGTGAATGGTCCATAAATAGGCATTTAAGAGGGAGACTATAATGATTGTTTGTTTTTCATCATTATTTGCTCTGTTATTTTTGGGTTCTTTTGTGTTGTTAGGTTTTCCAGGGAATAATGGATAATATCCAAGACCTCGAATCAATTGTGTCACCGACGAATGACGATAACTTGATTATTAGTGTCTACAAATACTTGAATGAATCTTTTCTTGGTAAGTTCTTGAATCATCATTGTTTAGGTAATGCATATCTTGGTTCTGAAATTGCATATTTAGGCTTTAGATATATATTGTCCGGCTATTGAATGTATAATGATGTCACTAAAAAGGAAGATGACCCACAAATTTAATTACAAAAAGCGAACAAAAAAATAATCTTTGAAGAAAGTCGGAAAGTAATACGTTGAAATTGTATGAAAAAGAATTTGTTATGAGGTTTCAAGTTTTATAGATTTGAATTCATTAATATACCAGCAACCATTTCTATCACATGGAGGTAAAATACAATTTATGCCACTCGAGCATGTACACGCCACTGAATATTATAATACTGCTTTTCCTTTCGGAGAAGATCCTAATGTTGACATGTTAATTATTCCTGATAAGGTGTATTTGTCGTTGACGCATCATTATGGTTTACTAGAGATGGCAAAATGGTATGGTGGGTTGGGTAACAAGTCAAAACAGGTAAGTTTGAACAAACTGTTAATTTGGTCTAAATTATTATTATTATTATTATTATTATTATGATTTAGGATGTGTCGTTACTTACTTACTTAAAAAGTCACTTTGTGTCACTCGAAACCTTTTTAACACACTTCTTTTTGAGTTATTTCGACTTCCCGCTTTACCACTAAAAGATGAAACACAACCTGAATTTACCAATTCATAAGGAAACGGGTTGAATAAGCCTCTCCCAAGATTTACTCATGCTTACATTGATTATGTAAAATTAAAACTTGCTGTAATATATGAAGTTACTGTAGTAACGATATTTGATTTTCTTGATGCCCCAGTTTTCTTTGTTGTAAATTTCTGATATTCAGCCTCATGTTCCTTTTTAGACATGTTAGATTCGTTGGTTTTTCTTTTGGTTGTTGGATTCTTAATTAGTGCAGTAATGATATGTTAATGTAATGGAATCTGGTAAGTCATGGGATTTGTATGGCTAGCTTTATGCACGCTTTTAGGAGACATGAAAATTGGGTATGTGATTTATTGATTTTTTTTTTTGAACAGCCAACTAAACAACGCCGGGTACTTCATACGCGGCCCCCCAGTGGCAAAGACAGGGGCACAGCCCGGCCCACCCCGAACGCACGAAGCCCCTAGCCCGCCTGACAGTCCGCTTCCAGGGAAAACCCGACCCACATACCCGCCCGAAGGCACGACAGTAGTGAACCGGTAAAACCTGGCGAGATCAGGACTCGAACTCATGACCATAGGCCATGAGTCATCCATCATTTCTCATTATTTCCTTCGTGGGAATCGAACCTGAGACCTCCAAGAGAGATTCCTGGTCCATTCACCAACTGAGCTACTCGTGAAGGACAGGTGATTTATTGATTGATATGTTTAATTGCATCTATTTAATAATGTTTGTTGTGCAAGTTGGGATACTGCATAAACCAGTCTCTAATGGAAATGTGTCATAAGCATAGATGGTATTAAACTCTCCGACTGTGTTTCCTCGCTTTATTTGCAATGTCATATGCTACTTTCCTACGCTTTGCATGTGGTGTTTGTTACGTTTTATTCACTTCAACTAGCATCTTACAATAGGTTGTTGTTAATGGTTTGTATTCTTCTCATAGCAGTTGTTACTTGTGGTGTTTATAGGCACTGAAAGAGTACACTCAAGAGACGCAAATGGAGAGCTCGGAGTCGCCAAGATTTCGGCGATTGAACACACATGAACAACAGACTCACCAGTTGGAGGTTTGGTTTTTTTTTTTCATTTAATTTGTGAGCTTTGTTGTGTTTCTTGCTACTTGAATCTATATGGGTTTAGTCTAAACTTTTGAAAATTTTAGGAATAACGTCATCAAATGTAGCGTGATTCTTTTTTAATAAACATGAGCAATCTTCAATTGGTTTTATTATTTGCCTATGATAACACCTTTTCCTTTCATGTACTTTTATTATTTGTGTGTTTTGAATAATGATACCTCCATTTTTCAGACTAAAAGTTCAACTACAAGATTTAGAAAGAGAGTTGCAGGTTAAAATAAGTTGTACATTTTGATTTCCGAAGATGAATCAATATATAACATGCAATCTTTGATGAAACATGTATAAATGATAGAAATTATTATATACAGAACTTATAAGGGCCTTTTTTTATGTATTGGGGGGGGGGGGGGGGGTTTAACACACCATGGATGGCTCTATAGCATGAGCAGAAGCCGTAGATGGCTCTGCAGAGTAAACGGCCGTATATGGCTCTGCAGCAAAGACAATAGCCGTTGGCTCTGCTGCAATTCGTAGAGCGGGCTAAGCTGCAGTTGACTCAGCGGGCTCAACCCATTATAGGTTCAGATACAGATATTGTAAGCACAATCCAAGGAAAATGGTGAAAACATGGGCTGAAAAGGAAATGAGGAATCTTATGCGGTAACATAATTTTCCTTTCCTTAGTCAATCTGATAACATACTTGATGTGGCCATAAAAAAAAAGAAAAAACTACATTTCACACAATGGGTTGCTTAGGTGACTGATCCATATGGGATTGAACCGAAACATGTTTTTAATGGAAAGCGAAAGGGCCGATTGGGGTAGGTTGCAAACTTTCCTTTGTCAGTTTATTTACTTTTCGCAGGGTGTTGTAAATTGGTCCAATTTCTTTGGGTTCAATATCTATAATACTATATTTCTACTGAACATTTAACTGCAGGCTGAAAGCCGCTGGAATTCGTTGCCCCGCTCCACTTCTTCTAAAGCTCCATGTCTTGGTTATGGAGTTTATAGGTAAATGCTTATATTCAGATTTATTTATTTTTTACTAATAAGCTTATGATATTCTATGAATTATCACCAAGAGATTTATTTGGTTTTTAATATTTATATTTTTTTTATTTCAGGGACTACTGGATGGTCTGCCCCTCAACTTAAAGATGCTGCACTGTCCCTAAACAAGTTACGGGAAGGTTGTGTTGAGGTAGGTTTTGATTGTTTCCTCATATAGGAGATGGCAATTTTGACCCATTTATTTGTCAATGGTTAAAAAAATAAATATTAATGGATATTTGAGCATCATGCTGTTGTTTTGTTTGATCTTATTATAATTTACTTATCACTACACGATATGAATTTGAACCTGCTGAATTCAATATATTAAATTGGTTTAAGTACTATATTTCAACATGAGATTTAATTTTGGGTTTATGTAATTTAAACTCAATGGACATAGGAGCATTATGCCATTATATATTAGTGTATTAATTTTGCATCATTTATTACATATGTTGTTGATTAGTGGTCGATTTGCTTATTACTTTTAGCTTACTTTAGTATCTTAACTTACGAGTTCCTATTAGTACCTATATGCTTTGTGTAGATTTCGTGGTTTCAAGTACGGGTGGTGATGTTAGTGGCTGGAACTTGGAAGCGAACTCGCGCACAATCCGGCTGTGGTGTATCACATCCACCACTCATTAGGCATAACACTCACCTTTAATTATCTATATATTTTTAGTATACTTCAACACTGCCGCTTTTGTTATCTGTGTCCCCAACATCCAAAATCTATTAGTTAGTATATAACTTGATTTTTCCTGTTTACTAGCAAATGGGTCAACACTCAAAATAAGTGATTTGATAAGTTATGTTCTATGTTTTCTATTGATAAATAATATATCCTATCGTGACAACTATAAATTTAAATATATGCAATTATAAAAATAATGTTTTTTTTTTCTTTTTCGCTGACTACATTGCTATACATGCCAACATTATTGAATACCTGGGAAAGCAATATGGAAGAATGCTACTCGAATTACAACTCGCAGACACAAAGTGCGTACCTACTGAACTTTACTTATTATACACTGGACCATATTCACACAGCATTATATAACATTACCTATTGGTGCAGTGAAAAATATGAGTAAGTTATCAGCCATAATTGTTGCAGCCAGATTATTTATTTATCTATTTTGATGCAATATTTGCAGCTGGATCAGTTGAAGGACACGTAGCTTTGACTTATCTTAGTATAGCAAACTAAGACAATGACGGGTATGTTTATAGTGTTGGTATCATGATAATATATTATAGCTATGTGTTGCATGTATGCTATCCGAAGCATTCCAAAGGCAAAAGAAATAAGGCATATATAATATGTCTGTTGTGAATGATATTGTTTTTAGTCCATCGTACACGTTTTTGAACTATTTAATAAAAGTCTAAATGTCTGAGGTTTCTTATTCACGTATCTCAGTGGCTTTGGAGAGCCACTGAAAGAATTTGCAGACTCTTTAGTTTAGGACATACTAAAAGGGTCTAAAATCTTCATATTATTATTTAATTAATGTGACGATGGTTATGGAAGACATGTATATTGACTTAGTTTTAAGATGAATTAGAGCAGTGAATTAATATTAATCACGGTCTTTTAAGAGTTAAGGGTAATACCAGATGTTACAGATTTAGTTTTGTGTTTGAATTAGAGTAGTGAATTATACGGATGTACAGAATCAGATGAACATGAACGAGTAATTATTGTTATGATAGTAATAAGTAATCTTGCTTCCTAAGCCGTGATTCATTGATTCAGTCTTATGCGTTAAAAATACAGAAACTTCTAACCCATTTGAGCCATTTCTTTTTAACTAATTTTCTTTATCTCTTATACTATATTGCAGGCAAAGCTCTGGAATTGCTGAAAAAAGGATAAGTACATATCACCAAATAATTTGAAAGATTACACTACTGATAGGGTATACAACTTCACAAATGTGATTATATTATAATAATTTATAGTGTTGTTAAACAATATATATACAGATACTTTACACATTAAAACTAATAAATCTTATACGTTTGTTTGTCATGTTAGAGATTTAACTACTATAATACAACACATGCGTGTATGTATTTTATAAATTGTCACTTAATATCATGTTATATTCATTTTCATTTTACTCGGGTACTTGCCGCGTGTTAACGCGGGTCTCAAACCTAGTATATAAATATATATATTATTTTTCACCACACTTATTATTACTTTAACGTTTTTGGGGTGTTACAAGTCTACCCCTCTTATAGAGGTTTCGACCCCGAAACCTAGATACGTACCGAATAGAGCAGGATAGTGTTTCCGTATTTCTTCCTCGGATTCCCACGTCAGATCCGAATCCTTCCGATGTTGCCATTGAACCAAAATTTGGTTTATGGTCTTATTTTGCAACCGCTTCACCTTGAAATCTCTTATAGCCACCGGTTTTTGTACATAATTCAATTTGTCGTCTACCTCTATGTCTTCAAGAGGCACGTATGCGGTTTCATCCGCGAGACACTTCCGTAACTGGGACACATGAAAGGTGTCATGGATCCCACTCAAGGATGACGGTAGCTCCAACCGGTAAGCCACTTGCCCGACCCGCGCCAAAATTTTGAATGGCCCAATATAACGCGGGCCTAACTTTCCGTGTTTACGAAATCTGATGATACCCTTCCAAGGGGAGACCTTTAATAACACAAAATCTCCCACTTGAAATTAGATCGGGCGTCTTCTACGATCCGCATAAGCCTTCTGTCGGTCTTGGCCGGCTTGAATTCTAACCTGTATTAGGCTAATTTTCTCGTTAGTGAGGGCCACTAAATCACTTGGAGCTAACTCCCGCTGACCCACTTCCGCCCAACACACCGGGGTTCTACATTTTCTCCCATATAACATCTCAAATGGTGCCATTTGGATGCTACTGTGATAACTGTTATTATAAGAGAATTCCATTAATGGTAAGTGTTCATCCCAACTTCCCCCAAAATCTAAAACACATGCCCTCAACATATCTATGAGGGTCTGAATGGTCCTTTCGGTTTGCCCGTCAGTTTGAGGGTGGTAGGCGGTACTAACTAACAACTTTGTACCCATTTCTTCTTGAAACCTCCTCCAATACCGGGATGTGAATTGAGTATCCCGATCCGACACAATAGACACGGGTACACCATGCCGGGATACAATCTCATTCACATAAATTTCCGCCATCCGTTCGGAGGTGTAGGCCTCCCGAATAGCCAAAAAGTGTGCGCTTTTTGTAAGCCGGTCCACCACTACCCAGATTGCATCATAACCTTTCCTTGTCTTTGGTAATTTTGTCATAAGATCCATGGTTATCTCCTCCCACTTCCACACCGGCACCTCAAGTGATTGTAGCTTCCCATAAGGCTTTTGGTGTTCGGCTTTGCCTTGTGAACAGGTCAAACATTTCTCCACATACTTAGCGATGTCGCGCTTCATTCCCGGCCACCAATAGTATTTCTTTAGATCCCGATACATCTTGGTCGCCCCTGGGTGGATTGAGAACTGGGACTTGTGGGCTTTGTCAAGTAGTGCAGCCTTGACTTCACATGTCCAAGGAACCCATACTCGCCCATATCGGGTCTTCATCCCATCCACATTTTCTTCCAACTTGTCTTTCATCCCTTTCATTCTTATCTTCTTCGGGTCATTGGCTTGCAAAGCCTCGACTTGGGCCTTTCGTATCTCACCCAAAAGGGTAGGTGTAATTACCACACCCAAGGCCTTAACTTGAATCGGAGGTGGGTATTCTTTCCGACTCAGAGCATCGGCCACCACATTGGCCTTGCCCGGGTGGTACACGATATCACAATCATAATCTTTGATCAACTCTAGCCACCTCCGTTGTCTCATGTTGAGATCTTTTTGTTCGAAGAAATACTTGAGGCTTTTGTGATCGGAATATATGGTACATTTTGTCTCATACAGGTAATGCCTCCAGATTTTCAACGCAAACACTACGGCCCCCAATTCCAAATCATGGGTTGGGTAATTACATTCATGGGGTTTGAGTTGTCTTGATGCGTAGGCGATGACTTTCCCCCGTTGCATCAAAACACACCCCAACCCTTGATGCGAGGCATCCGTATAAACCACAAAATCATCCGACCCTTCAGGCAAGGTTAGAACAGGTGAACTAGACAACTTTTCTTTCAGCACTCGGAAGGCTCTTTCTTAGTCTTCGCCCCAAACGAACTTTTCACTCTTCTTTGTCATCCGCGTCAAAGGTAGTGCCACCTTTGAAAAATCTTGGATGAATCTTCTATAATAACCGGCTAGGCCCAGAAAACTTCGAATTTCACTCGGGTTCTTGGGAGAAACCCATTCCACCACCGCCTTCACTTTCGAAGGGTCTACAGAAATGCCCTTTTCATTCACCACGTGTCCCAAAAACTGGACTTCCCTCAACCAAAAGGCACACTTAGAAAATTTAGCATAAAACTTTTCCTTTCTAAGCGTCTCAAGGACTTCTCGTAAGTGATCCGCGTAATCCGATTCACTTCGGGAGTAGATCAAAATGTCGTCTATAAATACTATCACAAAACGATCCAACATTGAACGACACACCCAATTCATCAAATCCATGAATGCGGCCGAAGCATTTGTCAACCCGAAGGACATTACTAGGAACTCGTAAGGCCCATACTGAGTCCTAAACGCCGTTTTGGCCACATCTTCTTCCCTTACCTTCAACTGATGGTACCCGGAGCGAAGGTCAATCTTTGAGAACCAACTCGCCCCTTGAAGTTGATCAAATAGGTCATCAATACGGGGTAAGGGGTAGCGGTTCTTTATTGTTAGTTTCTTCAACTCCCGGTAATCTATGCACATCCGTATAAACCCATCCTTTTTTTTCACAAACAATATAGGGGATCCCCACGGGGACACACTCGGGCGAATGAAACCCTTATCGAGTAACTCTTGAAGTTGTGTCATCAACTCCCGGAGTTCGGTGGGGGCCAACCTATATGGTGTTTTTGCAACGAGTTGAGCCCCGGGCACCAATTTAATTTTGAACTCTACTTCGCGTTCGGGAGGAAGCCCCGAAAGATCGTCCGGAAATACATCCCGAAATTCCCTAACAATCGGTACTTCTTCAATCTTGGGGGTGGTGATAGTGGTATCAACTACGTAGGCCATGAATGCCTTTCCCCCATTACGCACATGCTTCATGGTCTCCACCAAGGTACACAACTTGGCTTCGACCTTTCTATCCCCTATAAAACTTACCCGCCGCCCACTAGGTGAGGTAACGTATATGGTTGTATTCTTGCATTGGAATTACGCGTGGTGTTTGGCCAACCAATCCATGCCTATCACTACTTGGAATTCCACCATAGGCATAGGTACCAAGTCTACCCTAAAATCCTCCCAGTCTATCGTGAGAGTACAATCTCTACATACGTTGTGTAATAAATAGTTTTTACTATCCGCAATTTCTACTTCTAATGGGCTTGACAACGTTTCTATGATAAAGGATGGGTGGTAAATCACTTTGGTAGACACAAAAGACCTACTTGCCCCCGTATCAAACAACACATACATAAGAGTATTGTTGACTAGTAACATACCCGACACCACCTCGGGGTGGTTCTTTGCTTCTTCGGTAGTGATTTGAAACATTCTTCCACAAGCCTTCGAAGCTTCATTCTTCTTTCCCTCTTTCGGTGCCTCCTTCTTGAGCTTGGGACAATCCGCTTTGAAGTGCCCGGGTTCATAACAATGATAACACAACTGAACCGGACTAGGGCATTTATAAAACGGATGTCCCGCCTTCCCACAATTGTAGCACGTCTTTTGTCCCAAGTGGCATTCCCCCATATGCGGTTTCCCACACGTGTTACAACTCGGTACCTCACCCTTCTTAGAATCCTTCTTGCCCTGTCCGTGCCCCTTAGCCTTCGTTGGTGACTCCCAAGTCCTTTCAACCTTTCCCTTCTCACCCCGTTGTTCTTGGTGTTTTAATTCTGTTTCCCGTTCACGAGCCCAATCGATGAGTTCACCCAATGTGTTGCATTTCGATGCAGTGATAAAGTCCCGGTATTCTGCCCTTAACATGGCATGATACCTGTTAATCTTCACCCGTTCCGTTCCCACCAATTCTGGACAAAACTTCATCTTGTCGAGGAATATGTTTGTGATCTCATCAATGGTTTCATTCTTCTGGCGGAGGTGTAGAAACTCTTCCTGAATACGATCAATTGCAGTTTGAGGACAATGATGCTTCAGAAAGGGCTCTTTAAACTCGGCCCATGTCATGGTTCTTACTCGTCCCTGCCTCACTTCCTTACTATTCCTTACTATAACTATCCCACCAATCCTTTGCGCGGAGTCGCAATTGACCCGTGGCAAACATTACTTCATCTTCGCCTTCACAATGACTTCGTGCAAACACCCCTTCCATATCCGAGATCCACCTTAGACATTCGAGTGGATCTATCTGTAACACCCCAACCGATGGCGGAAACATCGGGATGTCACGTATTGATGATTGTTCAGTAGCACATGGTAAATAATAAGTTTCAATAAATGATTTAAATGAACTACATACAATTGTTCTAAAAATTTGTACATCAAAATGAAAAATACTAGCTACGCATCTTCAAGCATTAACTCTAATCTTCGAATAAGCCATAACCTGAAACATGTTAAGTTTGAAAATATTTTGGGTCAACAAAAGTTGGTGAGAATTACATAGGTTTTGATAATTGAATAAAAACTTGTACAATTCGAGTGTCATGGCAAGTCTAGTCCATATGTGAAAACAAAACAATCGGGTAAATCGAGTGCATAATCAAACCTTGTGACTAGAATATTGTGGTCCATCCCATACGCTCATGGTTCACTCGATTATGTTATAAATTCGATAACAATCACCCACGCTACCTATGTAGGAGGTACACGTATCCGGGTGGGATTGTCAGTCCAATAGATCTATCATTGTATACCGTCGGCTGATCAATGTTAATGATTATGCTAGAATATTGTGCTTACCCTAGTAATGTTTAAGACATAATGTAACATAGAATAACACATAGACACTTGTGATTGAATTGTAAATTGAATGTTGTAACATGTTTCACCCCAAAAAAAATAGTGAATGAAAAAGAGGCTATGTAAACTCACCTTAGGTGCATAATGAGTTCGTGCGTTTTATTAAGCGTGCAAACACTTAGTAATAATGCCTTGGAAAACTCGGAACTAGCTAGAGGAGATAATGATGGATTAAAACTTTAGTATATGGGAGATGGGATAATAATGTTTTTTTTTTTTTTGAATGGTATAAAGAGTTGAATGGCAGGCTATAGTATTTATAGTGTATAATTTGGAGTTGTAATTAAGGACTATTTTGACTAGGCTAGAATTTAGGAACAACTTTGACATGACTAGAAGACCATATTTACTAACACTTTGACTTGACTAGGAGACTACGTTTGACTTTTCAGGTTTGACTAAGGGACTTTGAAAGGGTTTAAGTTTAATTGGTTTTAATTAACATCACAAAACACCAAATGGTGTAGTGGTTTGTGTGGTGTGGTTAAGGTTTAGCCCGCCAGGGACTCGGGTTCGAATCCTGGATCAGGCAAACATTTTTCTAACGTTTTTAAATCAAAATTTTTAATACAATCCAATTTAATATTGATTATAAGTCATTATTTAAACAAAAAAAAAATTAACAAAATGGATGGTAAAGATACTGTAAACATGAATCGGATGAATAAAGAATCAGATATTTATAAAGAAAATTTGTGTGATGTTACACTATCTCTCCCTTAAACACTGTGGGGTTGCATGACATAAAGTTTCGGTACGTACATCTCTTAACATTCTTGGAGCCGGACGACCCCTCTTCAATCAATTTCTTTAGTTCATCGAACCTACTCATCATCATTCCTTCCATTACCCCCATTACATTCGTTTCCACCTCTTGGGTTATCTTGGCGAGGTTAACAGTCCATGCCTTACCCATCTCCGTGGCAATCAACTCTTTTATCTTTTCTTGGTACTCATGCTCCCTAGCGGAGTTATCCCCTTCTTCCACCATGTTTCTGAAACATTAAGAACCATTCAACATGTATACTACACCATAGTATTTCAATCATTGTCCATTCTTACTAAAAATAATTTTTTTCTACTCCCAATACTTGGGCTACCACATTCTCTACCATACGTATACGAGGAGTGTAATTCCATGTTTTCGCTATGTTGTTACACCCCTAACACGTTCCCGAGTAAGATACGATAACAACCCATGTGTAAAGGAGAGAAAACAACAAAAACACTCAGGGTCCACCATAACTTACGGTAGCCCAGTGACAAAAATTCCCACCGTAAGGCAGTGGGTTTCCACCGTCAACTTTCTGATGGCTACCGTAGCTTACAACCCTTTTAGGCCATTCTTAATCAAAATTTCCAACACCTTAGGAGTCAGTTACTAACTCTCCCACTCATCAATCCCACACATACCTTGATCAAGTCTCGGATCGAATGCACGCCCCCACGAGCTTCCGGTTTGAGTTCAAGTACCTAATGTGCTTGATTCGCTCAAACCTTGGCTCTGATACCAACTTGTAATACTCGTTTTTTTTAAAACATGTAGATAATATATAAACACCCATAGTATATACATACCCATAACGTCTTGTCCAACGACATTCCAACAACCTTGGCGACACTAGTTACATTTACAAAAGACAATATCCAAGTTAGCTACCATGTGAATCTTTGACCCATAACCAAAACCATGTACACAAAACATTGACAACTTGTTTAAAAGACTCAAAGATCCTAATACTACCATGGTACCCAACCCAAAAGAACTTGAGCGTGCATAATTCGACCTCCCTTGAGACTTGATCTTCACTTGTGAGCTTTACCTATTACCAATTCAAACAAAGCAAACATTTAGTATGCTAAAACAATATCACCATCTTGTCCAAGGAAACCAAACAATCCATGGAACCATGATAAATCCTTACTTCTACCCTTTGACCCGTTAAGGGTATTCCTACCATTTTGACCCGTTAAGGGTACTTCCACCATATTGACCCGTTAAGGGTACTTCTACCGTATTGACCCGTTAAGGGTGTTCCTACCATTTTGACCTGTTAAGGGTGCTTCCACCATTTAAACCATTCTACCAATTTGCACCCTTGTGTAGCCACAAAGGGTACTTCATACTACTTTCATTCCATCAAATTCAACCACAACAATGCATACATAACAATTATGACTAATATACTCATTAAACTACATAGTTGGTAGTAACCAACTTACCTTTGTCGTGTGCACCGTGCTCCTTTTGACCGCTTGAGCCTTCTACCTTCACACCTACATAGTGAAGGAAATCCATACTTTAGTTTCTCATGCTTTACCCATTACCATTCTTGGTTCATGATGGGTAAACTAACATAACTTCATAGTTACAACACTACCATTACATTTATCATTCATTTCTCATAAACCCATCTATTCTAAGGTGCTAGGCATATTATCATACATTTGGTGTGCATTACCTAACATTCAAGTTATCATACCATTCTAGGATGCAAAACCTCCATTTCTGCACTAACATTTACAATCTACCTTTATAATTAACAACAATACATAATCAATTGAGTTTTCTTGGTGTTGAGGTCTTGTTTGACTTTTAAAAGTCAACAGGAACCTTCATTCCAACACCCACATAGAAATTCTCAATTCAGTCCTAACATACCCAAATTAATATGTAATTTCATCAATTCTACACTACCACACATTGAAATCACATTCTTCCTAAACCACAAGAGATAGTTATTAAAACATAACCATGAAATCCCACCATACTACTTCCAAATCCTTTAAAATAATGATTCTACAACTTACCAATAGTATTAGTGCCACTAGATGGTTATGATTTCATGGACATGCAGGGATTTAGGGATGATTTCTTGCTTTAATTTCAGCTTTGGAGAGGCAATTTAGAGAGCTCCTATGTCACCTCTCTTCTCTCTCTTTCTCCCTGTGATCTATTCTTTTCTTTCTTTCTTTCCATTTTTTTCTTTCTAATCCCTTAATTACTATCCCTCAATCTTTCTAAAACAACCCTCCAACATGAGTGTTTGCTCATGTTTAGTCCCTCCTTTTTTATCAAGTAAACTTCAACCATTTTTACCCACGTAATTAACTTGGTAAATTTTATGTTTGCTAAATGTACAACTACCAATGCACTACTTACAACTAGGGGTACAAACATATACATACATATATATATATACACGTATACATACATACTCATACTTACTTATATATATATATATATATATATATATATATATTATTTTTCACCACACTTATTATTACTTTAACGTTTTTGGGGTGTTACAATTTAACCTCCCCTTCTTTAAAAATATGTCAATTTTGAAACTAGATCGACAACTTAAGAATAATATGTATATTCATACTACTATATAATGAGTGTTGGACGGGTAAAGTTGCCATTTCATATTCATATATAAGGGTTAAAATTGTAATTTCATTATAATGACAAGACAAATTTAATACAACAGTTTAATCCTATTTATTAATACTTAGTTCAAATAAAAAGGCAAAAACAAGAAAAAAAGTTAGTTTGTATAACATTATGCTATTCATAATTTTAACCCCCCTCCTTAAAAAAATGTTAATTTTAACTTCCCAACGACCAAGGACCCAAGTTTTATCTTTAATAAAGTAGGTTTTTCTATTCAAAAGGGGGTAGCGGCGCAACTTGCAGCCCGTTTACCTGCCGCCCACTTGTAAAACTTGTTGGTTTTAATGAAATTGATCTCATTTATATTTTGAAAAAAAAATTGACACCTTCAGAATAATATGTATATATTTTGAATATCTTGTCTACAATAAATTAACCGCAAACAAACTCACATGTTTATTTGTAATTAGCCTGTCGAGATTGACAAATAACTAGCAAAAAGGCACTTTATCCATCATGTTTTGGGTAACGATATAATGCTATTTTTTTACCAATAATAGAGGGAAATTTTGATCAAGTTATAAGTTAGTTTGAATCTCTATAATATAATAGGTACGTAAAAGCAATAGGTGGAATATGGATGTTTAGCGCGACTGTTTTCAGGTTATTTAAATTACAATTTGATTTATGATTGAATTCAGATCGAGCTAAATAAACACAATTATATATATTTACTTTTTATAAAAGAAATTCAAGTTATATAATTCAATTTGAATTTTCAGGTCTCGAAATTCACGAATTTGACCAAACGCAACATCCAAACACTGTCCAGCACCGTCGCAATGCGCGGGTTTCTGCTAGTAAACGTAAAAATACAAAAGACTTGGTTAATTTAGTAAAAAATGGAATGATCTATATATCATTAATTACAGACGTTAAAGATACTTTAAGTTACATTTGTTACCACTGCAAGTTTTACATGTGAGAGAACGTATAATACGAGGTCAGTTTTAACTTGCAAGGAGCGTATTATAAAAACCTCTTAAGTACTTATGCACAATAACATATAATGGCAGAGGCGGTGAAAAAACTGGCGTTTCATTTTGAAGAAGCTACTGTAAGCTTGCGTTTTTGTTTCTATTGTTAATTATATGTTTATATGTTATGGTGGATGATTTGTTGCTTGTTGATGGTAAATGTACCGGCCAAATAAGCTGCAATTGGTTGCGTGGTTTTATAGGGCAAGGCACGTTCAGGGAGTATTACAATGCATAATTTCTTTGTTTGGTAAGACAACATGCTTTGCAAACATTTTGGACTATTACAAATTTACAATGCATAAATTCTTTGTTTAACATGTAAGAATCAAAATTCTTATGCTTGTGTAATGTAAGTTTAAAGCATATTAAATATATCCAAACGAGTAGAAGTATAATTAATATAGTATTTCACGAGGATCAATAAACTAACAGTATCGCGTTATAGATTATAGTCACCTGTTGCATCACGCATGTTGTTTCCTGCTAGTGTGTGTGTGTGTGTATGATTAAGATGGTGTGAGAACCATATGGACTAGACATTTTCTTAAGGCAATTCTTACATAAATCGCATATTTTCTAGTTTTGTTCTCTTTGTAAGTTTAGGATTGTGTGAGAACCACTTAGATAATTAAGAATCTGAGAGAACCATTATGAACTAGACATTTTTAAGGCTTTTTTTTTTTTTTGTTAAATCGCACATTTTCATATATATGTTGCAATTGTCCACATGTACTGCACAAAGAAGTTTTGATAATACATATGTAAAAATATTTGCACATATATGAATATAAAGAAAAATTATAGTTCTAAACATGGTTTTTAATTTACACATGTGTACATACGTGTTTAAATTTGAAAATAGTTAGCATAGTTATATGTTCGATAACGTACGCATATGTATAAAAAAATGATAATGTACACGTGTATGGTTAAAAAAACCCTTGAAAAGGAGTGATTAGTAAAAAATAAATAAAACAGAGTGGTCTCATTAAATGGTTTTTACTGTTCTTAATTAGCACATGGTTTTCTTATGATCGCTACCATATATATGTGTGCGTATGTATGTGTGTCCATATATATAGGTAAATGTTGGTGCACAAATATCATATTTCATGAGAAGTGACACTACTAGAGAATATAGTTTTTGCTACAGTAGTGTGTTTTTTTTAAAGTTTTTGTAACTTTGGTTGTTGTCAGAAACTTGTTTGTGAAATGGGTACTTCCGCAATCTTAGATTGCAGAAGTCAAATCTTTATTTTAGAATTGAGTTTGTATTATATATATATATAGGTTATTTAAGAAAAAAACATTCGTTTTAGAACAACGTCCAAATATTGAACGTAAAAACGTTCAACAAATATATTTTTTTTCCATTTCCATGCAACACGTTACATAAAACTAAAACATGCAATTCAAACATAAAAAATTGTAGCGAATTTTATATTTACATAATATACAAAACAATCTATATCCAATGAACACCAACGTGTGCTTTTTCCAAGAACACCAATTCCATCTTTATAAGGGAAACACGGTCTAAGGAGAGGTTGATGAGATGTTGGAGCCGCAAGGCTCAAAATAAAAAAAATATATTTTTGGACTCCAACATCCACCAGCAACTGTAAACGATCAACGAAGAATCCGCGCCCTCCACGATATGACAGAAGATCAACGACGCCCTTGTGATTTATCCTATCAACAACAACTAATGGCGTCCTCAACCATGATCTCCGTCTAAAAAATGGTTGGGGCATGCGAAGAAGAAACTGGATGGATTCTTCTACAACCTTTGAACCCTCCAACATTAATATATATGAAATCACATGACCAGACTGCCATTTAACACGTGTTATATCACGTGCAAATGTAACATCGGTCCAAATGATTTCATGCAAATGTATCACCGATCCAACAACACTAAAAAATCATAGCCTCCAACGCGAGTTTCATTTCAAACTTATGGAACACCACCATTTTTTCTTCATATACACTAGTATAATAACACCGCATATTTGTAACCCTTCATATACACCAGTATAATAACACGAAATTTATGGAATTCGGATATAGGTATGAAAAAACTTTGTGTAATGTGTTGCATGAAAATGGAAAAAAAACATGTTGGTTGAATGTTTTATGTTCGATTGATTCGGACGTTCTAAACGAAAAATAAATAACCTATATATAATACAAATTCAATTGTAACTCTCTCAAAAAAAAAAAAAAAGATTTGACTTTCACATTCTTAGATTGCGGAAGTGCCATGTCATCAAACCAAAAAAATAAAGCATCAACCTTTCCACGTATGTCGTTGCTTTTGTCCAACTCATGATCCATGTCACCACTTCCGCAATCTAAGATTGCGGAAGTACCAGTTTCGAAAACATATTTCTGACAACACCGAAGACACAAAAATAATAAAAAAAAACTACCACTTTATAAAAAAAAACTCATGAATTCTCATTCTAATGATTTTAGACGAGTTTTTTTTTTTTTTGAAAAAATAGTGTATTTTTTTAAGTTTTTGTGACTTTGGTTATTGTCAGAAACTTGTTTGTGAAATGGGTACTTCCGCAATCTTAGATTGCGGAAGTCAAATATTTATTTTAGAATTGGGTTTGTATTATATATATATATATATATATATATATATATATATATACTAGTAGCAATGCCCGCGCGTTGCCGCGGATATTTATGTTTTTTTTGCTGCACATTGCGTGTTCACGTATTTTATTTATAAAACTTGTTTGATAATACAAGTAATATATCAAGCAGACCAATTGAGTATAAAAAAAACATAAAAACGCAACAATATAATATATGGTAGAGGACATTATGAATATGTAAACGATTACAAAACTTCACATCATGTTTTTGTTCTTATCGTCATATATGCTTGGTTTTAATAAGCGTGCCTCAAACGCGCCGAGCGCCTAGGCGTACTGAGGCGCACGTTATACATGAAACACACCCGGGGCGCAATTTTTAGGCAAAAAAATGGTCTAAGGCGCACGTTTAACATAGTGGACTTTGACTTTTTCAGTCAACGTTGGTTGGCATTTTGCACCTACTTCAAAATAGTCAATAATCTAAACTTTGATTAAATAACAATTCACCATTTAGCTTACTAATACTTGCTTACAAAAGGACTAACTGCATTTTGTTGGCCTTTAAAAAAAGAATCAGTACAAATTAAGAAATTAATATCTACAGGAATTAACTAAATTCTTAGAACTCTATTCATATAATTCGACAAACTCATGAAATTTACACTTTTATATAGATAATATGTTACTAATTGGTTCGGTAATGGTGAGCTCAGGGTATTGATAATTTGTTACCAACTGACCCGGTCCATTACCCAACCGCACATAAAAATTTGACCTGAAACAAAAGGTTAGTTACGATTTGGTCTTATTGTTGGCACTTATTCATTTCCATTGTTGATTAATATTCTTGAACTTTTGAACCAGAAATTTAGATATAAAAATCATGAAGTAAACCTATTTCAGGTTAATAAAAGCCATCTTCAGCAATCAGTAATTAACGTTGACCTCTGTGGTCAAATGTATAGAATACATAATTCATAATTTATATGAAGGGTACCACATATTGTAGATCGATTTATATGTATTATAAAATAATAAGATTGTATGATCAAAAAAGTATAAATGTACCTATTCAGTAAAGACAGTACCCCGCTAGATCATTTTAAGATATGAAATGAGTGACCTGGATGTATACTTATTCCTCATGATTTAGAATTCTCCAAAGTTTATTTTGCAGCTTTGTTTCTAATGGAATATTAACCCTAACCCTGTACATTAACTTAAGTAGCATATGGAATCGAAGAGCTAAACCTGAATTACGTGGCGAGAACAAAGGGAAGAACCTAAAACAGACTACAAAACGGAAAGAGCTCTAGCAGCAGCAACGCACTGCAAACCAGAAGCAATGCAAATTCAATAAAAGCCCAAAACAAAATCCATAGAGAGATGTATATACCCAAACCTGGATCAATATGCCGGTAGAGTGAAAACCGAAATGACGTGGTAACAAAACTGACCATAAGCATGCATAAGAATAGGTTTTTAAGAGACATAAACATACGGACACTATGTGAGAATAGAAACTCATACCTGTTACTCAACGATGAACCTGTGAAAGTATGAGAATTAATGTTCAATGATGAGCCTTCTTCTCATACGAACATTATATGCATCAAAGCATAAACCTACAAATGTAAAACAAATCAAATAAATATTTAAAGAAAATTAGATTCTTGATACACCTTCAAAAAAAACTCTCTTTGTAAGGTCTCCAGTAAAAATCGAATTAAAGACTAAAAATCGCTAAAATGAATTGTGTTTCTTACCCAGACTAAAACCAGTAATACTCGAACCACATGATTTGAGATTGATGGTTGTAATTCTTGTTGCGAAGCAACCACGAAAACCCTTGGATCACCAACCCTCCCCTTAGCTCGTGAACAGAGATGCTTATAAATTAACAAGTATAACATATAAGTGTGTAACTAACAAATAGTCCTATCACCGTTCCTCCTAACCTGGCCCAAATCAATGCCTATCTAAGATTGAAAACTTACAGTTACGCGTCATGTACGGTTGTCGCCTCAATCAGCTGTTTTTTCTTAGAGGGTTTTGCATTAAAAATTAATGATGTTTGACCCGTTATCTTTTTAGCAAGGTGGCATAACCCAATACAACCCAAGTGAAAGTGTCGAAACTATCACCTCTAATGTTAATGTATGGCATAAAGCAAACACATACCTCAAGATTGATGTCATTCAAGGGTCAAAGCAGCGGATTGGGACATTTCTCTTTCTCTGGTATACAAACAGTCAACAAGTGCATCAGAAATTATAACCTTGACTGGGAACATTATCTACATTTTCAGCCATAAGTTACAAATAAAAATGTTGGTGCTAACAACCAAAAAAAAAAGTAAAGTTAAAAGCTTATTCCATATCAGCACCAGAAATCATTTAACTTTGAACCCTGTTAATGAAGTCATGTCGCTTTTGATGATCTGGGAGACGCCAATATGTGTATATATTCAGCTACTAACTTTGGTATGGGTAATGCAAGAACCGTATGCCCGAGTGACTCGGAAACTTACACAGTATGTGTAAATATAAGGGTTTGGTTTGAAGACCAGATTTGCCCAAACTTGAATATCAGTCAAGACAGTACGCCATCCAAAAACCGTGTGCCCGAGTGACTCGGCAACTTGCACAAAGAACACAAAAAATCATACACTTTTAAATGAATAAGCATAATATATTAGGAAAAGTCTAAATGTGCATTGACATAGCAAAACAGCAATAGTAAACTAATTACATACCGTTTCAAGAAGTAGATTTTCCTCAACCTCTAAATAACTCCTGCAAATGATAACAAAAATAGTAAACTGATTCCATTACCTTTTCAAGTTATTGCGCTTTTTGTTGTTTTTAGATGAATTATCTAAAGGAAATTGGAGAAAAATTAAATAGATAGACAATACCTCTTTTTTTTGCCGTGACAGCATGAAGAACGCATTCTCTCATCTCTCGTTAGCATTCTCTACACCAGAGCACCAAAAGCAAACAAACAAGTGCTATAATCATAACTCCAATCAAACCTCAACCCATTAGCACCAGAAGCAACTATAGTAACACCAATCTCCTGAAGTTTAACGACCCAATAAGAAACATTAACTTCATAAATAACAATAATAGAACCATACAAACGAAACCCACAACTGGGATGTGAACCTTCTGTTCGATTCGGGCATTTGAAGCGGAATCAAAGATGAAACCACAATGTTTATCATCCAATCCTTTGCAAATTCAAGACCCGGTTCTGAAAACTAAAAGAACTCATTTACACCGGAATCATTTGATTGGACACTAAGAACAAAAAGAATGAAAAAAACTGTTTGACCCATGATATTGCATGGTTTAGTCGTTTAATATGAAGAAATAAAGGTGGATTGAGTGGTAAGTGAAGGGGCGGTGGTTGAGTGAAGAAGCAAATGAAGCAGATTGAGTTATGGTGAATTAAAGAAATTTGTAGGTTATTAATCGATTGATCTTCCAAAGAGGTGATGTACGAGAGTATAGATAAGGGCAGCAATGGAACACTTTTTTATATTGCAAAGGATTAGGTGGGTGAAATCTCTAGATTACCCTTTATTGTGTCTTAATTGTCACCATTCTTCCTATTATACCCTTAATTGTTAAGCTTAAATATGTTGTACATGTTGCTTATTAAGTTGGACGGATATGCAAATTACTAAATGGTACATCACTCTTCCTTAATAAGATAATATAGATATATATATATATAGGGGGAGGATAAATTGAAAACCCTCTCCAGTTAAGAAAACTTTGAAAACTTAATCCAAACCATCCAATCACCCAAATCAACGATCCTGATTTATTGCACCTTTTTTTTATTTCAAAGAAAATTAAAAGATACCATAAAGGTACTAAAAGGGTAATCTCGTCCATGCAGTTTTAACAAAAGTTCTTCTCCCTGACATGAACAGACCAATCAAGTCAAAAACTTTCTATGACATTACATTGGTACAAGAAGGGAGAGGAGAGAGATTACCAAACACTTATAATAGTATAGAATCTATCTTCCTCTATTCATGTTTAAACACTTTCAAAAACTCATAGAACCCTCCCTTCCCCATTTTAAGTTTTCAAACCTTCTTCTAGGTTTTTAAGATTGCACATCTAAAACGAGTATAAGAACAATAAACTGAAATTTGCACAACCCAGCAGGTACGTTCATTTTAAACGATTTGTCTTCTTTCTTGTTAGGGTTTTAAGATCTGTAACATATTACAGATCCATTCTTCTTTTTTCTTGTTAGGGTTCTTAAGATTTGTAACATATTACAGATCTTCAATTTTTTATTGTTATAGATCTACTCGCATAAAGAACAATTCAAGCTGCACTCAAGAAGACCTAGATATAGTCATTGAAAGAATACAGCCAGGGAGGATGACATTAGCACTGATAGTGAATGATCCGAAAAGTGTTGTTTTCATATGTTACAATTGCTTATATGTAATAGTAGATGATGTGACTTACGTATGTTTTTCAAACCTTTAATGTTATTCAAATATTTTTTTTTCTTTTCCAGTTTTAAATTATTCTTTGTATAGATTGGGTTGGGTTGGGGGTGGTGTTTACTGTTTACGGGGATGAGAAAAGTCTAACTTTGTAACTCATTTAAATTGTATTTTATATTTTATATTAGGTACGTAGTTGTTACATAGCGAAATACATACCAGTTACAAATAAATGCATATATTGTGTGACTTTAAGCGAAATACATAATGGAACACTTATTCCTTTTTAGTATATTTATTTTGTGTACACAAAATATGCGGTACTAATAAAAAAAATCCTTTTATAATTGGTAATTTTAATGTATTTTATATTAAATAGGAGTACATATAGAAAATTGTAATTGCTTGATGTGACTACTCAAAACATATTTGAAATATACTGACAAAACAGTGTAATGTATAGTGCATTGATGTAACTTAAAAAATATTTAATTGGACCCTATATTTGATTAAATGTGTAACACAATTTTTTTTTTTGAGTTGTATGTCCTGAGTATATCTTATTTTTCACGTAACACAAAGTGCCCTTTAAAGTAATACACGTCTCATTTTTTCACATATAAAAAATTTAAAATATTCGTCTCCATACGTTTTATGCTTTTAGTGAACATAATACCTATCTAGATATTTTCATTAAAAAAGAAACTATTTTTAATAGTATTATAGTAACACTTATTAACCTTTTGCATAGTTTAGCATTTTATAATACAACGTTACACATTCTGAGATGACTAAACATGTACCGTAGCAAAACATGACTAATACTTTTTATGTTTTCCATAAGAGTTTTTAGTCTCATACCTTTTTATTAAATAAAAAAAGTCTTAGGCATTAGATTGAAAGTTGGTTCACCGTACTTGAAAGTAGCAAGATTTAATATATAAATAAATTGATAAGACTTAAAGGGTGTAGGTTTAAAGAGAGCCTACATATTGAAGATTTGACAAGACAAAAAAGTTTGTG
This sequence comes from Ambrosia trifida, assembly GCA_028751855.1. NCBI lineage: Eukaryota > Viridiplantae > Streptophyta > Magnoliopsida > Asterales > Asteraceae > Ambrosia > Ambrosia trifida. The sequence continues at coordinate 7,079,351 of CM054129.1, forward strand.
TGGTAGATAACCACCATTATCTCCCTGATGTACTAATCAAAATGTATTATAATAAGTAACTAAACATTGTTACTTTTGAACTATCCTTTCCAATATTGTAACGAGCTTTAAAACATTGTTACAAACACAAATAATTAAATTTAGAACTTTAACAATTTATAATATAGAGATTTCATACTAAAAAGTAAATAGTCATATACTGAAAAAACCTAAGAATACATAGTTAAATGCGGTCATCCCAATATCTAGTTACAAGCATAAGAATAACATGTTGCCAAAATTTTAAAATGTATGTAACAGAGTTACAAAACCAAACATAATAATAGTTTAAAAGAGATGCGCTCATCACACGAGTAAGACCAAATTAATATATAAGTGATCAGCGTCCGCAATACCTACAATATACCCAAGAAAAGTACTAATCACAATAAAAAGTAATAGCGTATTAAAAATAACAACTAATAAACATCAGTATTGAATCTCCAAAAGATATGTAACATGTTATTTTACATAAAAACTAAAAGAAGTAAACAAAAAATAGTTATAAAATTAAAATACTTTTACATGGGTACGTTTAAAAATATGTTACATTACATGACACCTGGTTTACTGATATAAAAAACGTTAAGTTGTACTACATGAAAAAATAATTTGACTGGACTATGTTACGCTAATACATGAAAAAATCTAACCATGTGATAGAAGTTGAGTAAACCCACTGGAATAATGATGGGGTTTGGATCACCTGAAACAATAAAGAAAAAAAAAATCACTCATCATTCTTCCTTGGTATGTTGATATAAAAAATAAGTTATAATACATGGTGGGTTCTAAAGTTATCAACAGCTCATGAATATTACTATGTTTGTTAAAGGGGTGCTTGTGTTAAAAAAATAAAAACTAAAAGAAGTATACAAAATTTGTTACAAACACAAGTAATAAAATTTGTAATAAACACAAGTGTACAAAAATATATGTTGTAGATAACAACCATTATTTCCCTGTATGTACGAATCAAAATTATGTTGTAGGTAACAACCATTATTTCCCATATCTAGCATGATGTCCAACTGAATCATCTTGTTCATTAAATGAGAAACTGAACGAGAGGGTATGAGGAGTGATAGATATTGGAGATTCCGTTAGTGAAAATCCAAACAACTGATCTGCGATGTTGGGAGGTCTTGGAGAATACATTAGTGTGAAGAAAAGGAGAGAGATTGTATGAAGATTTGAAAGAAGGAGGATAAAAAATATAAAGTAATGGAGATGAATATCTCCTAGAAAGGAAATAGATTTTGGAAGTGAGAGAGCTTTAGTTTTTATTATTGAAAGTGATGGCTGCTTTACTTAAATCTTCTTTATGGTACACTCTGCAAACAACTCTGTCACCAAAACCTGCAATCTGAGTTACAGATCAGGAGGGAGTATGTATACTTTTACAATATGCCAAAACTGCCCTTCAAGTAGATAAAAGTGTTAGGTACGTGGCACATTGTGAACCATTCAATGGGTTTTCAAAGTTTCTTTAACTGGAGTGGGTTTCCTGTTTATAATTTCCCTATATATATATATATATATATATATATATATTGGTTATTTAAGAAAAACATTCGTTTTAGAACAACGTCCAAATGATGAACGTAAAAACGTTCAACAAATATATTTTTTTCCCTTTCCATGCAACACATTACATAAAACTAAAACATGCAATTCAAACATAAAAATTGTAGCGAATTTTATATTTACATAATATACAAAACAATCTATATCCAATGAACACCAACGTGTGCTTTTTCCGAGAACACCAATTCCATCTTTATAAGGGAAACACGGTCTAAGGAGAGGTTGATGAGATGTTGGAGCCGCAAGGCTCAAAATAAAAAAAAAATATTTTTGGACTCCAACATCCACCAGCAACTGTAAACGATCAACGAAGAATCCGCGCCCTCCACTATATGACAGAAGATCAACGACGCCCTTGTGATTTATCCTATCAACAACAATTAATGGTGTCCTCAACCATGATCTCCGTCTAAAAAGTGGTTGGGGCATGAGAAGAAGAAACTGGATGGATTCTTCTACAACCTTTGAACCCTCCAACATTAATATATATGAAATCACATGACCAGACTGCCATTTAACACGTGTTATATCACGTGCAAATGTAACATCGGTCCAAATGTTTTAATGCAAATGTAACACCGATCCAACAACACTAAAAAATCATAGCCTCCAACGCGAGTTTCATTTCAAACTTATGGAACGCCACCATTTTTTCTTCATATACACCAGTATAATAACACCGCATATTTGTAACCCTTCATATACACCAGTATAATAACACGAAATTTATGGAATTCGGATATCTTTGTGTAATGTGTTGCATGAAAATGGAAAAAAAATATGTTGGTTGAATGTTTTTATGTTCGATTGATTCGGACGTTCTAAACAAAAAAAAAAAAAAACTATATATATATTACAAAGTCAATTGTAACTCTCAAAAAAAAAAAAAAGATTTGACTTCAGCAATCTTAGATTGCGGAAGTGCCATGTCATCAAACCAAAAAAATAAAGCACCAACCTTTCCACGTATGTCGTTGCTTTTGTCCAACTCATGATCTATGTCACCACTTCCGCAATCTAAGATTGCGGAAGTACCAGTTTCAAAAACATGTTTCTGACAACACCCAAAGACACAAAAATAATAAAAAAACTACCACTTTATAAAAAAAAAACTTGTATTATTAGTCAGAAAACGGTAACAATTGCCATTTTGCTACCGTTCGTTTGCCACCGTTTTGCTACCGCTTTTTGTCCCCATTTTGCTATTTTTTTTTGTCATCATTTTACAACCGTTTTCTTTTTCACCATTTTGCTACCATTTTGTTACCATTTTTTGTTACCATTTTGCTATCGTTTTTGTCACCATTTTCTATCCTTTTTTTTTTTTACCATTTTGCTAACATTTTATTTTTGTCACCATTTTGCTATGACTTTGCTATCTTTTTTATACCTTTAAGCTACCGTTTTGCTATATCAATTTATAAAATTTTCAAATCATCAAAAAAAAAAAAAAAAAAAAAAAAAAAAAAAAAAAAAAACCGAAGCAAAACATTCAAATCCAAACATTCAAATAGTAAATTATAACCATAGACCTTGGTAGTACGCTTCTACTAGGGGGGATTTCAGCATCCACTTGAACATTTGTTTTGGTTTTTTCAATTTGATTTTCTACGACTTCCACAACTGGTGTCACATGAAGAATTTTAGCATCTGCTAGCAATAGATCACTAGTTAAAAGGAATATATACTTGCATAAAAATTAATTAATAAAAATTGTTTCATTTTTTTATAAATATAAAATAAATAGATTGAAGTAATAACAACAATTCAAAAACCACAAGTATAAGTAGTCTAAGAGCGTTCACATTTGGTCCACTAAATGCATGTGAGTGTGTCCCTCAAATTATATGAGGTGGGTGTAAATGATTGTGAGTGAAGGAGAGAGAAAATATCTGGTGAAAGCATTGTTCACCCCTATCGTCATGTATGTCTACTTTCTCCTCTTTAGTGGTAATGCTACCATTATCGTCAGAAACGGGCACTGCCTTTTCTAGTTTATAAGAAGTAATTTTAGTCATGAGCACACTAAAAACATGATTAAATCATGATAGTATCATAAATAGCCAAAATGCTAGAATTCAAACCTTCAATTACACTTTCGGGTATAGGTACTTGTTCACTTGAGCTAGTTGAATCAACTTTCTCCATGACTACTATATCAACTATGACAATTGATAGTTGATGGCGAGTCAGTTGCCCGTGGAACATGCAACTCATAACATGAAGGAATGTTAGGTATTTATTGATAACATGTTTTCACTCATTTAGTATTTATTTCCTTATTAATATGTCACAGAAACTTCAAGTGTAACTAAAGTAGCTAATCATTGGAGATGTTCACAAAATTAGGGAGATATCTCTAGGTTTAGTACCCAATTAGATGTCAGATGTCTGTGGTTTGGGGCACCTCGTGCGTGGACGTAAGAAAATTCCGAATTACGACCTTTCTCTTTTAGAGGCATTATGTACATTCTTTAACCTTGAAGACTTTTCTTTTCACTTCAATAAGGATGTCAAGATCCATTTTGGGTTGCCAGACATTTTGTTCATTACTGGATTGAACATTGATGGACATGCGGTAACTGGTGTAGAAACTGACGAAAACATAATCGAAGTGTTAAAGAGTTGCGTACCTGAATCTGTTGTTAATCATCTCAAGGCCGCAAGCAAGGGAACATTGTCACTGAGCTCACTTAATACACTAAAAAGATGAACTAACATCTGAAGAAAGTTTGAAGTTTTTTTTTTGCTTCCATGCTATTAGAGCTTTGATTTCTCCAAACAACCCCAGCTCTATTTCACATACGCACATCTCTCTGTTAAAGGACACAAGAAATATCAAACTTTGATGGAGGGCAACCATGTTGGCTGTATTCCATGATTCCATCAGTCTCAACTGCCCATGCCCTTTCTTCCTTTCAATGTAATGCATGGTGTGTTAATTCCTTAGTTACACGAGCCATTTTTTAGTATGAGGGTTTTTATCTGCGAAATCGTTCCTGACTTTGCGACTATGATGGGTGCGGATAATTTTTGTGCAACCGAATTCCTTTTATAAAAAAATGGATGTAACAATTGTATAAGCACTCACAAAATACAAGCAAGGGACACAATAAAGAAGAGTATGTCGAGTTTTTCAAAATTTGAGAAGTGAAAATGCAAGTTTTGTTAGTGTTTTGATATTGTCATGGGGTTTATGCCTCTTGCCTGATACATTTTTTTGTGTTTGATAATAGGTTAAGCTCCATACCTATGAAACTCGAGGCCTAATAAAATGTCTAAGAACACATGAGGCAGCAAATTCTGATAGTTGTAGCGATCGTTCCAATGTTGATTTTTGCTATAGAGGGATGAAACTTCCCCTATACAAATCTAGAGCGATTCGATGTTCCCATTGAAGGGGCGATCAAGTTCTGGACGTTGATAAAAAGGGATTGCCATGTTTGCAACATAAGAAAGATAGGCGTGGGAGCAAGCCTAGAGGAGGTGGAATGGTGTGCTTTATAAAGCAAAAGCCCTATGGGATGATATGAAATAGTTCATAATGGGTAAATAGTTCTTTTGATCATTTTCTTTGTGTCTTCTTTTCGTACTGTACAAGAAGAATACCATGGTGCTAACTGACGAAGGTGGTGAAGTTGCTAACGTGCTAGTTTTTGGTGGTATTTTGTATTTATACTAACGTGTTGTCCTTTTTACTATTGGAAGAGGCTAATAAATAAGAATCTGATGAAGAGTCTTTGATTCAACAATTGGAAAGATTGAAAGCAAAGAAAAGGATGTTATAGTTCTTCCACTATATGATTGCCTACTATATACTATTATACTATTATTTGGTTGTTTCTAACAACATCTTATTCTTTTGAAAATTTCTTAGCAAAGCAGCTAATAAACGTCCTAAAGTTAATGTTTCTGAATAATCACTTCCTTTTGAAGATGAGGGCGTGTTTCCGAACAATTTATACCCCCACCTCCCCTAGTCTAGGAGAAATGGAGACAAATGCAAATGAAACAGAGACAAATGAAGATGGTAATATTCATTTGAAAGTTGAATTGAAAAGTTAACCTTTCAATTCAAATAACATGTAGTAGGTTATTGAAAACAAATGTTAACTTTTCAATACAGCTTTCAAAAGAATATTACCATCTTCGTTGTTTGTCTCTGTTTCATTTGCATTTGTCTCCATTTCTCCCAGGTTAGGGGAGTGGGGGTATAGGTTGTTTGGAAACACGTCCTCATCTTCGAGAAGAAGTGATTGTTCAAAATATTAGCTTCAGGGCGCTTATGAGCTACTTTGCTAAGAAATTGTCAAAAGAATAAGATATTGTTAGAAACAACCAAATAATAGTATAATAGTAACCAATTATATAGTGGAAGAACTAGAACCTCATTTTCTTTTCTTTCAATCTTTTCAATTGTTGAATCAAAGGCTCTTCATCAGATTCTTGTTTATCAGCCTCTTCAAATAGCAACAAATAACAACATGATATAAATACAAAATGTTAACAAAAAACAACACGTTAGTAGCTGCACCACATTTGTCAGTTGGCAGCATGGTATTCTTCTTGTACAATATGAAAACAACACACATAAATAAAATAGTCATAACTACTTGTTCGTTATGAACTTTGTCCTATCATCCCATAGGGATTTCGCTTCAGAAAATACACCGTTCAACCTCCTACCTCCTTCAGGATTGTTCCCATGCCTATCTTTCTTGGGCTGCAAACATGGCAATCCTCTTTTTATCAATAACCAGAATTTGATCGTCTCTTCCATGGGAACATCGAATTGCTCTGGATTTATGTAAGGGAACGTTCGTCCCTCGATACCAAAACTCAACACTGGAACGATCGCTGCAGCTATTAGAATTTGCTGCACGCGTTCGGGGACATTTATTAAGCCTCGAGTTTCATAAGCATGGAGTTCAACCTGTTATAAAAAATAAAGTATCATACGAGAGACAGAAACCCCATGACAGTATCAAAACACTAAAAAAATTACATCTTCACCTCTCAAATTTTTGAAAAACTTAACATATTGTTCTTTTGTGTGTCCCTTGTTTGTATCTTGTGAGCGTTTATACAATTGTTTCATCCGTTGTTTTATAAGAAGGAATTCGGTTCACGAAAATGCTCTACACCCATCATAGTCGTAAAGCAAGGAACCATTTCGAAGAGAAAAACATGCATATTAAAGAACTAAATAAAATGACTCATGTAACAAAGGAAATAATACACCATACATTACAATGAAAGGAAGAAAGGCCCCAGACAGTTGAGAATGATGTAAGAGTAGATGCGTGCTAATGGAATCATGGAATGCAGCTAACATGGCTGCCCCAATGCAATGTTTTTGATGTTTTTTAGTGTCCTTTAACAGAGGAATGTACATATTTTAAATAGAACTAGAGTTGTTGGGATAAATCACAAGTCCAATAGCCTAGAAGCAAAAAAACTTCAAACTGTCTTCAGAGGTTAGTTCATCATTTTTTAGTGTATTAAGTGAACCCAATGCCAATGTTCCCATGCTTGCGGCTTTAAGATGACTAACAATGGATTCGGTTACGAATCATTAACACTTCGATTATGTTTTCGTAGGTTTCTACACCGGTTACCGCATGTCCATCAATTTTCAATACAAAATTGAACAATAGGTCCAACAACCCAAAATGCATATTGACATCCTTGTTGAAGTGAAAAAGAAAAGTCTTCAATGTTAAAGAATGTACATAATGCCTCAAGAAGAGAAATGTTATAATTTGGAATATTCTTATGTCCAAGCATGAGGTACCCAAAACCACAGACATCTACATGGGTACTAAACCTAGAGACATCTCCCTAATTTTGTAAACATCTCCAATGATTAGCTGCTTTGGTTACACTTGAAGTTTCCGTGACATTTAAACAAGGAAATAAATACTAAATGAGTGAAAACTTGATAGAAAGTAGAAATATGTTATTAATAAATACACAACTTTCATTCACATCAGGAGTGCGTTGTTCCTGCTTACAAGTTGAGCTCAAGCATAGACGACCGCAAGCTCGGTTCATTTACTCCGCTACCTAAAATGCGCTCCAATATAAGTTCACCTAACAAACAACAAGATGCCGTATGACACTTTCAACTTCATCGTCACCAAACCCATTGGAATGGGAATGCTTATACATAATTAGTTGTTTACCTTTTTGAAACTTGATCGTTACTTTTATATAAGTTTATCAAACATCACCTCATTAGCGATGTTAGCACCCATAATAACACAATAATTAACAACTAGCTTCAAATCCATTTCATATGTGAAGGGATAAAGAGCCGCCCGCGCGCGGAATTTACCACTACTTACCAGCTTTTAGTACGAGGTACGGAAGATCAAGGATCAGGAAGATCCACCTGCAGAAGACCAGAGATATCGCCAGTCAGAAGGCGACATGTGTCCGTAGTGGTCCAACAACCACTGACGACCAACATTGACTTGACTGCTTCCATGCTTTCACCATGCTGCCTCTACAGTGCTGAGCAGGCATGCTTACCTACTGTCAGGGGTCATGTCAGACACTAGCAGGTAAATCAACCATGTTGTGTCAGAACGACATACCGCCGGCGGCCAGTCACAAGCCGCCACGTGTCCTCCAGGCAAGGCAGCTACAACTGCCGATGACGTCAATAGCAGGGCCATCATTTTCCCGCCCTTTCCATGGGCCCAAAGCAGGTGGGCCGAAGCAAGGCCCAAACAATACAAGACTCCTCGTGGGCTTTCTACAAGGCCCATAGTTCACGCTATATATAGAAGACATCAACTCCTTTGCAAAAGATCCAAAAATCACTACTTGTACTATAGAGCTAGGTTCTTCTTGTAATACTTTATAAACTCCAAAGTAATATACAACCGGCTCTTGACAGTGGACGTAGGCGAAACGTGACCGAACCACTTACATCTTCGTGTCTTTACTTTCAACACACACACACATACACACTCTTTCTTATTTCACATCTTGGGTCGAAGTCTAGGGATGGCAATGGGTCGGGTTTTGGACGGGTTTAGGTAATCCCAACCCCATACCCGGTAAGGTATGCTTCTCCCAAACCCGGCCCAAAACCCGTCGGGTAATTACCCATCGGGTATCGGGTATACTCGTGGGTTTCGGGTAAACCCATTAATTTTTAAAACTTACCCATTAAGTATATTCGACCAAAAACCCGATGGATATCTATTAGGTAACTATTAACCAATTACATTTAACATTATTAAATATATATGTAAATGATTACAATGTATAAATATAAAATAATTAAATCATATAAAACACTTAAAGACATAGATAAAAAATAGTATACACTATTTTTTTTTTTTATAATTTTTAGCACAAGATGACAATCTAGATGGACAATTAGATATATTATGCATACATATTTAAAAAGATATATTAGAAATTATATTGGGTATCTAATCGGGTAAATGGGTATACGTTATCGGGTAATCGGGTCGGGTAAACGGGTATATCATCAAATCCCAAAACCATCCCAAACCCGCGAAAAAAATAAAAACTAATCCCATACCCGATTACCCGATCCCAAACCCGTCCCAAATGTGTCGGGTTTCGGGTTTACCCATCGGGTTCGGGTTTGATTGCCATCCCTAGGTCGAACCTACGGTTTGGGAAAAGGATTGTACTTGAACAACGTAAGTCTAAACCCCTCGGTGGTTAGTGATAATCTCCGAGATACTTATTGTTTCTTCAAAATGATTATCAAATCTATCTATATAATAATTGAATACATCTCGGGTCGAATGGAACCTTTCTAGAGTGTCCACCTAGGCTCCAACTCCATTATACAAACCCGTGGGGCTCCGATACCCGTATCCTAATCTGTCGTATAAAAACCCTAATATCTTTTATTTTCATCTTTCCTTCTCAAACATCCCACGAACTAGGGTTTCTTTTTCATCTCTCTGCTTTATTCTTCAGCTTCTTATGCCTTGTACTTCCATTTTGCATCAGTTTGATTTGTTATGTTATGATGTTGGATTACTTTAAATTTTATCGCTAATCTATTGTTTTCTTTTGTATCTATAATCGATCATCAGCGGTTCTCTCCCAGTACCATCTTTCTTCACGCCATTTCTGACTTACCCTCATACCTATTCTTGGGAATCATCCTACAACAGAACCATCTTTACACTGTCTACACCGTTTCCGTCAACACACAGGTACAATTTCATCTTTAATTAAATTGTCAGTCCTTATTTTTTAATCTCTTTTGATGCATTTCTTTTTATTTTGGATCCGTTAAACGATGAAATCTATAGAACCCTAATAATGCTTCTGTTATAATTTTTTTTTTTTTTGTGAATTAGTTGTGTTTATTCTACTAATTTCATGGTATTTAGATTGGCTTACTGTTAAAAGTATTATTATCAGCAATTATGTATGTTTGTTTAGATATGTTGACATGGCCTGAGGTAGCTAACGTATTCCGTAAAGGTAGGTTTGCCACATTTTCTTTTCTAACTATCTTCTTATGTATTTCTCATATAATGCTAAAAGATCAAAGAATATAATTACTTAAAATGATGGTATGTTGATTTGTGCTTCATTTCAGTAAATTGTACCAGTCATATGCCACACTGTTGAATCTATGGGCTTTATAGAAGGAAATTGTACAATATGAATTTAATCTTATTTGTTTGATTAATTTGTATTACTTTTGCTAATTTTTATTAACAAACTAAAAAATGATTTAGGGACTAAGAAAGATGAGAATATGTGTTTAGGAAGGAAACGGTCCAAATAGATGAAACGAAATCTGATTGGGACTGAGAGTTCAGGAATCTTGAGTGAGTACACACTAAAAATATGCTACTATGGTACTGAAAAATATCACTTGAACTTCTAGGGAAACTGTAATGTTTTCATGGCGGACATAATATTAATTTGGACTTCCTGGAAAGTATGCAAGTCTATTGATTTCCATGCCCCTTCATCTTCTTCAATATTCTTAATTTAAAGAACAGGACACTTCTAGACCTTTCCTTTAAATAATACAAATAACTAATTCTGCTAAATATGCTTACAAAACTATCTCATGTTTCAGGAACGAATAGGCGCGTGAGACTCGAGGGTTGCACCTCATGGCAATCTAAGTGACAATGAAAAGTTAGACGAGAAGGAAGCAACTTATAAGCTTTGTTTGCTTATGCATAACTGTGGTTGCTTGTGGATGTGGCAAGAAGGTCATAGTCTACAACCTTTTTTTGGTATTCACATCACCTCATTATTGTTTATGTTTTGCTGATAAAGCGTAGGTGGTAATACAAACAGAATGCTGAAGTTTATATTAGATGAAATTTAAAACATTGTGTGTATTTAAAATTTAAAATTGTAGTTAGATAACACTACTTGAATGAAAAGTACTTTGGATCTGAATATAAGTTAGAACAATTGGTTGGGTTGAATTACTTAAAATTTGTTTGGGATATGATTATGTGATATAATGTTGTGCCCGAAATTGAGACCCAACCCATCAAACCACACAGACCAGATTGCTAAACGTTCAGGTTCTTTGCTACATGATGCTTCACAGTTTTATATCAAGCAATTTCTATTGTTACTGTTTTGATTTCCATTTAACTGTGAATTGTTTTAAGTCACCCATTATTGTGGATTTTTCTCCAGTGACAGATTTTCGTGAAGCTACATGTAGATACTATGATGAAAACGTATGCAATCAAGGTGGTAATGCAACTTCATGCATAAAAAAAAGAATAGCAAGTGAGTTTACTTTTATACCCTTCCGCGTGACTATATACCTGGCCAAGTGTGCGGGTTGGGTTGGGTGGGGTAACGGGTCAGGAAGGGTTCGAGTAAGGATGGGTCGATTAAAAAATGAATAGGTTGGTCAGGGTCGGGATGGGTTCAGGTAAGCATTGGTGTGAGCTTGACGCCTAGTGACGTGTGCGGATATACACATAGTTGTACAATGAATAAACACACGTTTTGCTTTAATATTTATAAAAATGGTTTAGACCTTAATATTAAAACACACACAATAGGGCAAGTGTACCCTGTCATATATGTAGTAATGTACAGATAAGAACCAGATATCGATCCATGGACGCGCGCGGAGCAATGGTACTAAAACTCTATCCCCGATTTACCAGTAGGAAAAGATAGTTTGAAGTTTGTTTATAACTAAATTAATTCTAAAACATATAAATAACATAAGTAAGACTCCAAATACAAAATATAACTATATAAACTATAATATACCAATCCTAGCATGTCATCTAAATATAATAAGTAATACAGGCGTGTGATCAACATTCCCATTTTCCGACAGTTAGTGTCCCTTTCGGGCATCCTAACATGACAACTATACAGAAAGCTAACACGAATACACACGTTAACCACTTCAAGTCGTTTATTAGCGAGCAGCTGATATGATCTCATGCAGATCTTCTAAAGATAAGTTAGTCATCTGTTAAGAGTTTTCTAACCTCACTAATTCAGGAAAGCGATACCGAATACACAATACAGCCACCTAAACTAGCATAAAGTAGAGCATTTCACAACCTATTCTATTTTACCAACTTTGAACACAAATCTACTAAGATCGCTATTTTCACCAAAATAACTACCAAAGATCATTAACCGTGTCAAAGATCAGTAACGGCACCATTAAGCTTTTAAAACCCTTTTACGTGCCGGTAAGCATTTTTAACCGTTATTCGACTGACTTTAACCAAACCAATACCCGGTTACAGTTTCATGGTGTAAACTTATTAACAAGTTAACTAGTCTACTACCGGACGATTAAACGGACGGTTTCTCAACATTTATCCGCCTAACACATTCGACAATCGCCAAAGTCATTCAAATACAACTACAAATCCAACAACAATGAAACAAGGTTGCGCTATGATCATCAAGATCTAAACATGAAAAACGCCAAATTTGTACAAAACATGATTACATACAAACGATTGTTTTTACTACTAACGATTACTAATGTTCTTGCCCGTAGGCGTACGATTAACTAAAACAACATCAAAATAGCATACAAAATCAGATTTGGATCATAAAAAGCTTAAAGGATCAAACCGTAAGAATGCTAAAGAGATGGATTGGATGATGAAGGATGGATCGGATGGATTCCCGAGCTCGTTACACGCCTATGCAGCATTTCGTTAGCCCAGAAAATCGCCCCAAATCTCCTGGAAACACCCAATACTTCGAACAGAGGCTGAATGGGAGTTTTATAGCTGAACAGGCCCTGTGAGCGGCCGCTCGGAGGCTGTGAGCGGCCGCTCACTTTACAAAAAGGTGAGCAAGTGGTCCGTGCATGACGTAGAGGTTCCAGAAGGTTGCCAAAAAGATCTGGAGGAGCGAGCGGCCGCTCACAGGGAACAACCCGACAGCACGATCTTTAAAATTACATATAAAATCGTAGAAAAATCGTTAGGGGGTGTTCTTTATATGCCTGGAAAGCTCTCGGAGCGTAGAACAATTCTTATTTGAAAGTCGAAGTCGGATTGTGGGTTTTAGAAGGGGTAATAGCGATCCAAACAGCTGCTGCGCAAAAGTTGCAGCAGTATGTTCTCCTGATAAAGGGCCGAAATCCTCGTTTTCTTCGGGTTTGCTTCCGGGACATCGTTTAAGACCTGAAATCGTAAAGATACCCAAATAAGTACCAATTCCTCGTGTATAAGGTCAAAAACATATGAAAATGGGAGTTAACCAGGGACTTTTATATGTGTAATTTAACGTATATCACCTAGGCGATTGAAAAGCGCATAAATGAGACAAGCAAGGCGCACATGTATCCTAGGCCATTTGAAGTTATTTTAGACTTGTTTTAAGCTGGTATAGGCTGTTTTAGACTGGTTCCAATTTATATTTAGTTGTTTAAAACACTACTGTATTCTATTCTCATCCAAAATGTATCAATCTCACCAACCTTCTGTTTTGTATTCTATTACCACAGAAAGAGTTGCAGGTTGGTGGATTGGAATCGCTAGCACTCAACAGTTTATATGATGAAGGAATATTTAGAGCTGTCCAACAGCCCATGTGTGGATCACCAGCACCTAACCCATTTGAAGTATACAAATTGATAAGAATAGCCATATGTGCAGGTATGCTAAATTGGAAATAGAATTAATTTCTTAGATAATTATGCTCGATAAATATAAATATGATCGAATGTAGATTACTTTAAGTTTAATATTTTGTGTAGCTTATATTAGGATAGCTTTGGCTCACATGATAGTAATCCATATTAATTGTTATTTGTGTTGCTTGATTAAAGTGGCCTAATGTCAATATAGTTCATGGGGTTGATAAAAACGACATCTTATGAGAAAAAATAGAACTTATGAGGGATAGGAATAAAAGTCTATTTATATTGAAAGAATCAGTAATTTTCTATTTTTTATTGATATGAGACGATGTTTACTGGTGCCTTTTCTTTTAGTTCGTTGGCGCCTTAATTTCGAGTTTCCAGTTTTACAAGTCTTTTTATATTTCCCATTACTTTTAGAAGTGGTTCCTTAAAACTACTAATATTTTTATGCAGACTACTTTATTGTACTCCCAACCAAAATCTGTTATTGGCACATCGGGCTTGGCACCTAATGTTCTATCTTGAAAGTAGTAAGATGTGAAGGTAATTTTTATTTGAGTATTTCGATATGATTATAGTTTAAAAAATTGTATTTTTTTCTAATAAACTTTTAAATATTGCCTGTGTTACTTGGCACCCAACCGTATTCACATGCCATTCACCAATTTTGACCCGTTCTTCTTTTGTCAATATCATGTCTGGCTCTAAATATGATGTGACATCCGTCACCCTCGTCTTTCGTTAAATTTACAATATTAGCCCTTCAAATATTTCCATTATAATCCCTAAAAGTTTCGTCGTTTTCAAATTTAATTTTAAAGCGAATAAAAAATTTATCATTTATATTTCTTATGGATCGGGTATAAGTTTTAATCAAATGCGTACGTTGAAACGTATTCGTAAAAGATTCTATAAAAAAAATTAGTTTATAAAGTTTTAAAAACATTTTGGGTTAATCTAGTTAACTTGGTTAAGTTTTATAAAGGAGAAACTAACTAATTCATAATATAATTAACCTAGTTAGAACATAAGGGACCTATATTGCCAAAGCCTCAAAGATTCAAATCTGATTTGGTCTCCTTCCCTCCTCTTTCACGAGTTGTTCCATTTCCGGCCAAAGAACATGGCCGCTGGCGAGATTCCGGCCACCCATATAATTGCTTTTAATGCACTGGTATTCGGTTTAAATGTGTAATTAGCGTTTCTCCATCACACGCGGCCCTTACCAATCGTTATGCTAGTTATTAATCAAGAATAATGAGGATTATGAGGCGTTTTTTTTTTTGTAACCGACGACCCTTAAAAACCCATCAAAATCATACGTTTTGCTTTACAACTGTATAAATTAACGATAGCGAACGTTTCCTGCACCATTTTTCGACATAACCACACTCAAAAACACCACCTAACTCGTTCCAAGAAGCTTCATATTCGACCTCCTTATTTGCGACCTGCATCCCTCTTTTTCAAACCCGAAAACATCATGTGAGTCCTTCTTTTCTATGCCATTTTGATCCTTATAGTGTCCTCTTTAAAAGCCCTATAGGGCTTTTAAAGAGGACACTATAAGGATCAAAATGGCATAGAAAAGAAGGACTCACATGATGTTTTCGGGTTTGAAAAAGAGGGATGCAGGTCGCAAATAAGGAGGTCGAATATGAAGCTTCTTGGAACGAGTTAGGTGGTGTTTTTGAGTGTGGTTATGTCGAAAAATGGTGCAGGAAACGTTCGCTATCGTTAATTTATACAGTTGTAAAGCAAAACGTATGATTTTGATGGGTTTTTAAGGGTCGCCGGTTACAAAAAAAAAAAAAAAAAACGCCTCATAATCCTGATTATTCTTGATTAATAACTAGCATAACGATTGGTAAGGGCCGCGTGTGATGGAGAAACGCTAATTACACATTTAAACCGAATACCAGTGCACTAAAAGCAATTATATGGGTGGCCGGAATCTCGCCGGCGGCCATGTTCTTTGGCCGGAAATGGAACAGCTCGTGAAAGAGGGAAGGAGACCAAATCATATTTGAATCTTTGAGGCTTTGGCAATATAGGTCCCTTATGTTCTAACTAGGTTAATTATATTATGAATTAGTTAGTTTCTCCTTTATAAAACTTAACCAAGTTAACTAGATTAACCCAAAATGTTTTTAAAACTTTATAAACTAAATTTTTTTTTATATAGAATCTTTTACGAATACGTTTCAACGTACGCATTTGATTAAAACTTATACCCGATCCATAAGAAATATAAATGATAAATTTTTTATTCGCTTTAAAATTAAATTTGAAAACGACGAAACTTTTAGGGATTATAATGGAAATATTTGAAGGGCTAATATTGTAAATTTGACGAAAGACGAGGGTGACGGATGTCACAGTCTCCCCTACTTTAGAAAATTTCGTCTCGAAATTCTTTTCAAGTGGAGGCTACTATGAAACAAAAGGCGTTGTAAAAGTCAACTATACTTTTAAAAGAAAATTCCATCATTTATGATTCGACAAAGTTTAAAATAGTTGTCTAATATCCAAAGTAAAAGCGTCTAACTATTTGACAGTTAACTCAAAGTTAGAAAGTTGAGAGTTTAAATGAGAAAAGTTTTGAGAAAGTGTAACGGGTGAGAGGCAGGAGTACTAATGAAGCAGTCTCCCCTACTTTAGAAAAGTTTTCGTGTATATGTTATTAGATCTAGTATGCAACAAGTATCCAAATAATCGAGTGTGTAAAAGTATACAAGGTTCATGTTTTTCGTGCGGGTGGTCAAGTGAAAAACTCTAGGAAGTCGAATTAAAGCTCGTGTAAGAACGTTCTTATCGAAAATGCTAGCTATTAGTCAACGATCTAATGAAGAGGTAGTAATGGGTAAGTTCTTGGTTAGACTCCTAGTCCGCTCCCGCAGTATCGTTTATGCTTATATATAGGGTGTACCGCAGCTGATCCACCACACTCCCGATACTTTGGACTCGTACTGATTGTTTACCAATAGCCTAAATAGAATTACACACCACCCTCATGTACCTGTAAACCCATGATTGCGTTCCGGACCGTAATCATCGATTTACCTTACACTAGGGTGTTATGCTTTTCCATAACCCTAACAAGAAATAAATGCGTGCAACCAATATGTAATAGCCACTGTAATGAAATAATGTTCAATCATGACATGGTTAGAGGTTCTTCCCTTAACCGGTAACTTCTGTTCACATCATTAACTTTAAACACTCATATTGATAAACTCTGAGGTTTACACCGTTCCCCTCGGATTAAAGAAACACTCTAATCCGAGTCATACGTGGGAACTGGCTTAGATCTCATACGAGTTATCAACTAGTATGTTCATTGGCCACGATGATGAACAAAAATAATGTATGTATAACAGGGTTTTGTTCAAAACAGGAAAGAAAATGTGCATACCAAATATGCGTTCAAGTATATAAATATAGCATAAAATTTCGATTGAAAGAATAGTATAACGTAAATAGAGTAAATCGCACAATTTGCACAAAATGAAAGTAAACGAGTTAAATTAATGCTCAAAACCAGTGTTGTAAGAATAACGACTAATAATTAGTGCGAGAATAGTTGCGAATAACGCGTGAAAATAACCACCAATAGAAGAACCAAACGAGAGTAAGATAAATAAGATAATGTGCGAACGTAACTATAGAATGGTGTAAGAATAATAATGATATTTACTATAAATGAAAGTGCACGGAAAAAGTGTATAGCCTACTAGCATGCGAGTTAAAATTTAGTAATTTTACTTATATGCGCTATACTATAAAAGACATTTAGCAACATTCTGGTAAGAGGATATGTCCATTGTTTAAACCAAAAGTCTTGCGACTGAAAGTGTATAAGTGTAAAAGGTAAATTTTCGTTTATCAAAAACGTAGTTTGCTCAAACTTTGTGTTATAGTTGAAAGGATAGTAGTAATGCACGAGGATAACTTTTTAGAAGTCGAAGTGTGTTTTAGATTCAAAACAAGTTCATTTGAAAAATCTTTGTATTTTCATGTGTTTACGAGAAGTCGAGTTGAAAATTGTTATAAAACATATTATTAGTCGCAAGTTTCTCCCGAAAATATATATTGGATACGTCATATGAAAACAAAAGGTTTACACTTGACCTAAAAAATATGTACTACAAGTTTGTAAAATGCAAAATAAAACCATTTTATGAAGTATTTGTAAATCTAATGTGTTTTGAAAGACCAATATTTAAAATGACATGAATGATAAAAATCAACGTATGAATAGATTACCAATATGTAAGAAAATTCATAATTTATCATTTGAGTCTTCCAATGATAAACAAAACATAAATATCAATATCATAAAACATTGAGATTGTTCCCATAGGAAACTTTGACTAACTAAAATAATTGAAATGTTATTAGTGACTTGTGGGGGCGTACTTTAGCCTATAAGTGAATGCTCATCCCGAGAGTTCCCAGGTCGGCATACGGGTCCCGCGTCTGATTGGGATTTATGCGAAATGCTAGGCCTAGACAGAAAACTCAGGATATAGGCGCTCACCCTTCCAGATTGCACGTGCCCCATCACTAGTAATTTCCAAAACTTTAGTGAGATTAAAAACGAGATGCAGAAATAGATCCTTGAGATGTGGATTTCACTCCTAACTCAAAGATGTATTTAAAAATTGAAAACGATTGTGGAATGAAACCAATCACTAAGTTAAGGATATCACTCCCAGCTTAGTGGTTAAGTTTCTTTTGAAGGAAATACTCTTTGAGGTGTAGATGTCACTCCTATCTCAAAGATATATTCCTAAGATAAATAACATATAGAAGAGTGAAACTAATCACCAAGGTATGGATACCACCCCTAACTTGATGATATCATTTCGTTTGTGAAATACGAGTGTCTTCTTCGCCAAGCAAAATATCGAAAGAATAACGAGAAATAATCATAATGAAAATATCTTGAAAGAAAATATAAGAAATAAGAGAAATATAAACGAGAGGACTCGTGAAAGTAAGCTTAGTTATAGACTAGGCTAAAAGGCATTCTAATAACCTAATTCCCTATAACCATGGCTCTGATACCAATCTAGGTGATTGTATAATTTAGGGTTAGGGTTCTTGGCTAGGTGAATTGGGGAAGAAGATGAACATGGAGATAATATATAAATAGAATTAATTTCAGATTTAAAACAACATGTGACTATGTGGTCTAGTGGTTGTGTATGTTTGATTGCAAACAAAGGGTTAAGGTTCGACTCCTGTTGTCAGCAACCTGTTCCCATCTTTTTTTTTATTTTTTTTCCTTCTTTTGTTCTATTTACATATACACACACACACACACACACACATATATATATATATATATATGCCTTAAATTTAAAATATTCGTAATAAATTCATTTTTGCTTCAAATATTATAAAAATTTAGGTGTAGCATCTTGTCACCCTAAAGAAAATTATCACATTTTTATTTTCGGAAAAATGTCTTATTTTCATATTTTTATTGAATTTATTTGTTTTAACCATATTTAATTGATTAAAATTTCATTTTTAATTATTTCAATCTCAAACTTTTTGAGAAATTATTTCTAATCATTATGAACTGAAATAAAAATAATTGGGTCAGAAAACATTTATTTTTATTAATTTTCCTATTTTTAATCATTTAAACAGGATTTAATCTCATTAAATCAGTTTTAAATATAAATAGGTTTATAAAAATTATGGGAAAATTATCTTTATTACTTTACATTAGAAAGTATCCATTTTCAATAAAAATAGCATTTTTGGATCATGTCTTTAATCATTAGTCTTATTTATGTTTAATTAGACATTATTGATTATTTATTTATTTATACTAATAAATATCTATTTTATAAATACTTTTCTTATAAAATAGAAATATTCTTACGTTTGAAAATCTTTATTATCATTTGTTGGATCATTATGTAACTCCAAATTATTATTTATACATCTATAATTATTGTATTTATTTACAATAATTAGTTACAGTAATTAACTAGGTCGTTTTATCTTAATTAGTCAAACATATTTTTATCTAAATATTTAATTGGTAATAATTATATTACCTAAACCGTAGTTTTAAACTTTGGTATATTATTTTTAATATACAACTTTCATATTAAATCGACTTATCATAAAAACTCTAATTCCCCAAATCGACTTAGCAAACCCTAATGCCTTAGACCCTAGTTACCTTAGACTTTTTCGACACTTCCTTATTAGTATTCTTACACATTATAGGTTGAATTCCTCGGAATTCCCATTACTTAGCTCACGACCGCTTAAGTGGATTTTGATCGCTTTCGCAAACGGTGAGTATATCTTTCCCTTTTTTACTATTTTACTATTCTGGGGTGACTCATGTACTTACTATCAAGTTTCTATTTCTTTTACTAAATGCAATTCTCATGTGTGTTTGCTTTATGTTAATTGGTATGTCTATGACTTGTCAAAATCATTAACCGCTGGGCGGCCTAGCATTTCAATGAATAGTACTATGGTATACCCCCTTGAGACTCTGTTGAGAGAATCTTGGTCATTGTCTTGTTAATTCATTATTCATTTGGTTAGTCATGTGTTAGTCATTATTCATAGGCTTGGTTTTAAACGGATATTACTTATTACATAATTGCAAATGGTACCGCACATGAATTGCGAAACATTTATATACTATATGTATTCAAAACAGGGAATGCTCACAAATACATTTTTGTATTGACATATACTATTTTCGTACATGTTTCAGGTTATTTTGAGACGCTTCTTTTAAGCTTTTGGGATTTATAATTAAGCTTTGATTTCATTGTAATTTAGTTAGACTTGATGCTTTAGAATCATTGTATCGTTGTATTTCATTTCAATGTAATAAATTATTTAATCAATGTATTCAAATTTACACTTTAGTACCATGAGCTATTGAGCAATCGTCACTACGTGACACCTCGATGTTTCCGCCATCGGTTGGGGTGTTACATATGAGTTATAACAGTACACTACATACGTCAACATAGTGGGTTTGATAACATGTCAAAATGGATTGGGTTGGGTTTATAGCATGAACTTTATGCATTACACCCTTTTGTCCAAAAAAATTACAATTTTTATTAAATAACTTTGTTATATATGATAGCAGAAAATAAGCAGTTACAATAATAGTAAAATTAACTATATTTTCATTTTATCTATAGAATAAGTTATTGTCTTGGGCGGAATATTTGTACACTAGCCCTTGCTGAGAGCTGAAATCAAGGAAAAACATATGCTTTCTTGATGAAAAGGAGCTTAAATTAAATGTGCCGCCAATGCTTTTGTTTGCTATGTGAAGCCGTTTTAGCTTGGAAAAGCTTGGACCAAATTCCAGGCCGCAGTGGCGCTCTCAATTCTTACTTCAAACTTGATTTTTGAAGTTGAATTAGAAGCCCTCCGTATACTCAGGTACATATTATTGTTCGTTTAGTCTAGAGCTGTCAGTTTTAACTGTGTTATTTATGAATGGGTCAGTTTTAACCCTAAAACAGAAATGGCTCAAAAGTTGGCCGTTTGTAGTTTTATGCATTATAAGGTTTTATAAATCATACCAGGCTCCAGTGGTGCTCTCAGTTCTCATCCTTTTACTGATCTTTTTGTTTTGTTGAAAATTTTGAATCATTTTTTCACTATTTCCGTTTTGGTGAAAACATACCTAAAGGTAGTCAAGCCTCCTACTTTCTTTTACTGTTTTTGACTCATTACTCTTTTGGTGAAATATGACCAACCAGCAACCTGAGCAACCTGGTGGATGCCTATTGTTGCAGTTCAAGGAGAACTTCCTTTCTCTCAGGCTATACGATGTGGAGATGGCAAAAGCCCCCGTCCTTCACTTTTGGCCCATGTCCGAGACATGTACACCCCCTTGCCCCGTCCCAACTACCCCCGTCCTCTGTGAGACGTATGAGATGCACCAATCATATCATTTCTTTTATTTTTTTTTTATGTCTCCACCAATCATATCAGTTGGTGCTAGAAAGTTTGTAGAAATTTTTCAAAGTCTTAAGCACTTTTTTGTGCGTATTGAGTTTACATTGTGAAAGATTTGTAATAATGAATTTGGTATGTATATATTTCAATTGGGCCACAAATTATAAAAAATAAAGATTTATTAAGCCTTAGAACAACATTTTACTTTGGTGCCATGTTACAAATCAATCTTAAAAGTCAAAAGGTTACATTTTTATACTGTTTGACTTCCGTACATAGTAAACAAGAGTAACTTATAGCAAGAATTACTCTGTCCCCGTCTGATAAGAAGATTTCTTTCAAATTTAACAGAAGACAATTCCATCGTGCTTTGGGTTTCATAATGACAATAAACAAGAGCCAAGGACAATCCTATCAAGAGTAGGTCTGTATTTTAAAGATCTCGTTTTTACATATGGTCAGTTGTATGTCGCGCTGTCAAGAGTATATATGGACTGAAGATACTAATATTGGATAAAGAAGGTAGAGTTAAGAATCAAACTGCAAATGTTGTCTACAAAAAATATTTGGAAGGTTACGAATAAGTATTCAATCATATTTTCTTAAACAGTTTAATTTCATTTTTTTTTGTATTTCTAGATGTAACTTGATTTTTATTGTGGAATAAAAAACTTTAGCAAAAAAATAAAAATAAAAAAATTATTTACTTAGATTTTCGTCTTCATTTGCATGCCGCTTAAATAAATATGACTGCATCTTCGTTTCATTATTTGTTTTTTAGTGACGTTAAATCAAACATTGCATGATTTATATATCATTTATTTATACTTTCCAAGTAAACTAAATCCATAGAAATTTGTAATACGTAATTAAAACTTAGATTTACAATCTTTATAAAATAATTTTGTCATTTGACTCGGGGATGTACCGGGTGTATACCCGGGTCTCTAACCTGATAGATAATATTTAACTGTTTGCCCGGAAAACGATATGATAATCAATTTATAAATTTTTTTACATGAAGAAACATTACCATATCCCGATGTTGGCGAATCACTGAATCTGCCTTTCGCTATCCATAATCCATTCTCCTTAGACCATGTGTAGTGAGGGGCTTTATTTATAAAGCCCATGTTTCTGATTGGTCCACGTGGCAGCTAAGTCAGCATGGAGAAATAAAGTGCAAAAGGGGTGTAGTGGTAGGGGCTTTATTTATAAAGCCCCTATTAATATTTTATTTTATCTTTTAAATTAAAAAAATAATAAGATAATAATAAAGAGAGGGAGAAAGAGAGAGTATGAGGTGGCAACATATGATTGGAGGGGGGTATTTTCTAACCGGCGCTATATTTATAGAGCCTAAACCACTTTTTCAAATATATAGCCCCCGTAACAATGTGGGGGGCTTTATTTTACAAAATAGCGCCCAAATGAAACTCCACTATGATGGGTCTTAAACAAACTTCAAGAACAAGAACTAAAAACCAAAAAAATGAACACCAACATGATAAAATATTCGATCACACAATTCCATTGGTGCCTGAAAGAGACAACTTTGAACGAAAAAAAAATAACAGAAAAATTCGTAATATTCTTTAGGGGGCGCTCATAGAATTATTTTTTCACTATTTTAACCAATTATACACTGTCACATCACTTGACTGATTTACTTCACTTAAACACTTTTTTAGAGGCAGCACTCCACTGATTCTTTTTTTTTTCATTTAAATAGAAATATAACTTTTTTAGAGTCACACGGTTTTATAAATTTTATTATCAAATCGTCAGCACGATTTAATTTCTCATAACCGTCTCCACCTAACACGGTCAAAAATATTTATTTCCATTAAAATCGGTCTTATCAAACCGTCAGAAAAACTTCAATTTTACATGCAATACGGTTGGATCTTTTAGTATATAAACCACCATACGACGGTGGTGAAAACACAATTCAACATCAACACAACATCAAAAACACCCACACCCTTCAAAATGACCCGTTGGACAAAAAATGAAGAAATCGCCCTGGTTGTGTGCGTCAAAGACACACAAAACGACCCAACGCCAACAAGTCTCAGGTGGCATGGACACATGGTTCTGGGACCGTGTTTTGGCTGACTTCAATCAACAAGTCGGCTAAAGCGCCTGCACAATCTAGAGTCTGCAAATAAAATAGGCCGATCTAAACGTCAAATATGATCGGTGGACGACATTGTACTAGCGCACCATGTGTGACATCCGACATGTTCGGCATAAACATTTTGCTAAACATAAGTCTACCTTAGCGAAAAACATTTATAAACGGACTTAACTGGGTTAGTTGAGTCGGGTTATGTTAGGATTGTCCAGGGTTCAATGATCTGGAGGATCATTGGGACTCGTTTTGGGAATACACTAGTACTGGGTCCTGTTGTTGGTGAAATTACATGAATTGAATCAAGTATGATATGTAGATTATTACCATATGTGTAACATAACATGATAATACGTGCTACAAAGGCGTGAACATGATTATATGTGCTTATATATGCTTAACATGTGTTAGAATTGCATGTTCATATGTTAGGATGCGTTTAAATGCGTTAAAACGACAAAACTGGGAAAACCTAGAAAACATGGGTCCTGGTTCGACCCATAGCGTGGGGGCGAACCTGGAATAGGATCTTGGTTCGACCCATAGTGTGGGGGCGAACCTGGGATGGAAAACAACATCAGGTTCATTCGATCTGTATGAGGTCGAATGTGGGTACCTTCGACCTTATACATGGGGCGAATGTGGACTAGTATAAATACCACACTTTGTCATTTTTACCATTTCACAAACCCTAGACGCCTCTAAACACTCTTTAACGATTTTAATCACTGAGGAAGGAGTTTTTGCTCTCGTTTTTCATAATCTAATCTACAAACAACATCTAATCAAGAATCTAAGGTGTGTTCTTAATCCTAAACCTTTTTAAAAGTATTTTGATTCGTTTTCATCTAATCCCAAATGTCCAGATGTGTTCTAAGGATGTTTTTATGATTAAAAACCTTTCAAATATCTTTCTAAACAAAACCTAATCATTAAACATGGGTTTTCATATCCATAAACATATGTTAGTGATGTGTTATGTGATATTATGTGTTGTTTAATGATTTGTTGCTGAACTAATGATAGAAACATGATCTAAGGCTGCTATTATTGTGGGTTTATGATTGTTTAAGGTTACAATTAGATGGATGATGATATCATGTCGAATTTGGGGATTTTGATAAATCCAGGGCTTGTTACATGCTAGTATTATTAATAAAACTATTGGGGGTTTTCATATGCACATTGAACTGAGCATTTTAAGATGATTATGAAAGGATTTCGAAAAGTTTCCAAATTGGGTAAAGATTTCATGCATGATGTGACATTTCCATAATTTTGCCATTTTGGGAAAAGGGTTAAAACGAACTGGTTTTGGGGCAAAATTGGTAGGGTTTTTTAGGGATATGTTATTCAAAATTAACTGCTGTGTTTGGTGATGTTTCGTGATGTTTTCGGATGGTTTTGATGCATTTTAGAACACTTGGAACAACACAGGTCAAACCTGGACCACGTTCGACCAGCGGGGGACGAACGTGGAAACCTTGGGTTGAACCTGGATTAAAAAGGGGCGAACGTGGAAAAAGGGGCGAATGTGGAAACCAGGGGTCGAACTTGGAACAAAAGGTTCGAATGTGGAACAAAAGGGTCGAACCTGGACTTGTCAAACACGGGTTCGACTCTATGCAACTTAAAATGAGATTATTGATGCAAACTAAGTTTTTTATGCTTGAACCTTGTGTGTAATCTATGTATACTTGATTAGTTTGATTAATGGGTCACCAACGAGATGTCGGGCCAGTCTAGTGTGTCGGTTTAACAGTCAAACGTATTATAAACATACTTAGTCATGATTTGGACAATCGGGGACTAGATAACCTTATGGTTATTAGTCAGAACACTTATAAGAACATTTTGATAGATCTCTGGTAGTTGGGATTATCAAGAGCTTGGCTTTTCTTATTTATTCGAAGAACACAACTTAAGGTGAGTTCACGGCCCCACTTTTACTGCTTTTACTTTTGGGGGAGGAAACATGCGCTAAACTTATTTTGGTAACATATGTCATACTATGATTTAACTTTGCGTTGCTATACGATCTTTGAAAGTCCCGGGGGAAACCATGAATGTGCGGGGATGCACAACGGGGGAAATGTGGATAGATCTATTGGGTTTGACAGGCCCCACTCGACGGCTTGGAGGGCCGGGCGGGTGCATATTGTCTCGAACTTGCTAAACATTGCTGAACACTCGGGCTGAACATTGGTCACAGTCTAGTAATGGTTTTCCAATCGTAGTAGTAACAAAACATACGCCTAGCTAGCGTACTTTGGTAACATTGATATAGTATGGACAGGTTGGAACTTGGTAACATTTTGAAACACTTTGGTAACATTTTGAACAAACCTGTGAACTCACCAGCAATATATATGTTGACGTCGTTTTAGCATGTTTTTCTCAGGTCGCTAAGGTAGCAACTGTTGGACTAGGCGCACAGGTCTGCATTGGCGTCTAGGCTTAGTTACATGTTTTGAAATAAATGTTTTGAACACATCGAAACATGGTTTTGTAACTGAATGCTTCCGCTACGGTTTTACATTATGAGAACTTCGTTTTTGAGTTTACGTATTTCATATAGTGTTGTTTATTGTGACCATTGACTTGGATCCTGGTTTGTCATGCGCCTCGCGGTAAAACTCCGCAAGTAGAAATTTGAGGGTGTGACAGATTGGTAAACAAATATTCAAAATCAATCAATATCGCTAAACCATGTACTTATTGCATATTATATGTCTAGTTCATAAACCTAAGTTAACCAAATAAATATTTAGTTCATAATTATATTCAGAAACATCTTCACAAAGTCTTGAAAAACAAAGTTCATAATGTATCTAAATAATAAAAAGTATAAAACAAATCACCGGGTTTTCAAATCTTAATCATTGACGGTCCTAGGACCTTCTCCTCTTCTAAAATTGCTTCAAAACTCCTAAGGATCGAAACCAGCAGCCTCCCTTTCAAAAATATGGTTTGATTTCGTAATATTGCAGGCGTCCTTGGGTTTATAAAAAAATCAACAAAATCCATCCAAGATACAAGATTTGGGCCTGCAGGAAGAGCCCGCGTAAGGCGGGGCTTGGGGCAAGGAGACCGTTTGATGCTTGTTGACTTTTGTGCTCTCTTTATTTCTTTGCTTTCCTTTTTTTCTTTTTAAATCACGAGACGATGTCTTTTCTTAATTTCTTATACAAGTTCTTTATTTACTACTAGGAGCGTGTTCGCGTGATAAAACGGGGAACATAAGACGTTTTTAAGGCGTTCGGTTTAGTTTAGCTAGGTTATTAGCTTCAAACGAAGTCATCGATTAATCAACCAGTTAATTGGTTCTGTTTATATGGTTAGATTATTTGTTTTCAATTTGGTTCAGTTAATTTTGGTTAATAATAAAAACCAAATTTTGGCTAAATCTTTTTCCTAGATGTGTATGAAATGAATATATAAAAGCTAAAAATATATGAATGGTTCGGTTTCGATTTGGTTGATTTCGGTGAACTAAGGGTACAATAAAACGATAATCGATTTTAAGTTTTTTCGATTTTGGTTAATTCATATTTCAATTGATTTCGGTTCAGTTTCGTCTGTTTTTTTATGTGATTTCGGTTAAAAGGTTCGGTTATTGATCACCCATAAATATCTATACTATATATAATATATTTGATAGAGATATTTCAAGATACTCAAAAGTAAGGGGCTATTTGTTTTTTGTTCAGAAGCACTTCTGACCTCTTTTGTCTGCGTCGCCCAGATGCGCGCAGACGTTTGGGATATGCAGATTATTTGTTTTTTTTTTTTGAAGACCTTTCACTAAAAAATGTCTTCCTGACCTCTTCTTGGTGCAGACTTGTTTCAGAGTCTTCTAAGGTCTTCTCCTCTTCTCTTCTCCTCACCCACCACCACGGTCCACAACCACCACCACCACCACCACCACCCACCACCACAATTGTCCACCACCACCACCATCGTCTACCACCACCCACCACCACTGTCCACCACTACCACGGTCCACCACCACCACCACCCACCACCACCACCACCACCGTCCACCAGCGTCCACCACCACCCACCACGGTCTACCATCATCCACCACCACCACCGTCCACCACCACCACCGTCCACCACCACCACCGTCCACCACCAGCCACAACCACCACCACCGTCCACCACAACCACCACTACGGTCCACCACCACCACTACCGTCCACCACCACCACTACCGTCCACCACCACCATCCACCACCTCCACCACCACTGTCCACCACCACCGTCCACCACCATCCACCACCACTACCACCACCACGGTCCACCACCAGAATGTTGTAAAAAATCAGTTTATTTAAATTTTAGTTTATTTCAGCAGTTTGCAGATGTTAACAAACAAACAGTCTTCTTCTTGCAGACTGCAGATCTTTGGTCCACCTCTTATTCTGCAGATGTGGTCCGCAGACTGGAGACTTTTTCCTGCAGAAAAAACAAACAACACCTAAGTGTTTTTAAAATGTAATGGACAACACAAAACCATAATATACGGGTATATTAGTCTTTCAAATATTAATTACACTTTAATCCATTCAACTTTATTACACTTAAATTACCTTAAATTTACTTAACTTTTGTTTATTTAAATAATCATTACACATTTTCTCTTTATTTTAAGCTAACTATCCCGCGAATTGTAAAGGGCCATAATTTTTACATCTATCAATACTTAAAAAAATTACATCATAAAAACGGGCATTTATTCTTTATAATCTGAGTATGGTATTGCTAGTTTTTTAATTAAAAAAAAATGATGAGTTGAGTAATTAATAATATATAGGGGTAAACAATAAATGAACTTTAAACCGAAATCGAATAAAAAACCGACGAACCTGAACCGAAATCAATCGGAAATTGAATTAACCAAAAGCCTTATTAACTTTATGTGGATTTGTTTGTACCTTTAGTTAACCAAAATTAGCTGAACCTAAACTGAACGATTCATATATCTTTGGTGTTCATACCTCCGTTTCATTTATTTATATCTCCATTTCATGTATTTATACCTTCATTTAATTTACTTTTAACCAAAAATTTTAGTCAAAATTTGGTTTTGATTATTAACCAAAATTAACTAAACCAAACTGAAAACAAAAATATAACCAAATAAACCGAAACAATTAACCGATAACTTTGATTTCTATTTTGGTTACGGTTAATAATCGAGCCCAACCATGCACCGTTAGAATTGTCTGTTTTCCGTGCTGCATCGCACAAGCACAATGCCATGAATATATGAGTGGTTCGGTTTCAGTTTGGCTGATTTTGGTTGGCCATGGGTACAAAATAAAGGATAACTGATTTTAAATTAATTAGGGTATTGGTTAATTCAAATTTTGATCAGGTTTGGTTTTGTGTAATTTTTTGTGTTCAGCTTCGATTAACGGTTCAGTTATTACTCACCCTAGATATTGTTAATCACGTATCACAGAAAAATGACACGTGGCAATAAAAAAATTAATTTTCACGTCATCAGGCCTTTTGCAGCGCCTGCTGACATTTAGCGGCGACACATATGTCTTTTGCAATGAATCAATGGAAGCCGAAGCATTAGCAACAATCATCGCCGCTAGTGGCGGATCCAGGAACTTTTTCTTGTGGGCTCACTGGTTTCGGATCGGTTTGACGATTCAGGTCGGGTAAAGTTTATCACACAATAAAACCATGACAAGTTAAAACTTAAAAGTTGAAAGAATAACACAAATTTTAACTTGTCATGGTTTTATTGTGTGATGAACTTTACCCGACACAATAAAACCATGACAGGTTAAAACTTGAAAGTTGAAAGAATAATACAGATTCCAATACTTTCAAGGCTCCAAAAATATCCTAAAAATGCACAACCTCCAAACGAGATAGAACCCACGTTTGTACAATTTCCCAAACAAACTAATTAATCATGTAAGCAATGCATTCCACTTGCACAACATAATTTCCTCTTATATTCAATAGAAAAGTAACAATAGATCACGAATCAATCAGGAGAATGCGAGGTATATTGCTTATGTAACTTATAATTCTAAAATCATACCCCACAATTTAAGATTAGTTACCTTTGAAACAAGCTTTTAATATGTTAGTGCATGATGTCCCTAGGCTAGTATATATAGTGTTTGGACGCGTTTCGGGGCGTTTGGAGGTGTTTATAAACGTTTTGGTAGTGTTTGGGACACATCAAGCGATTAGGATGATGGTTTGGGCGATTAGGGTCTTACTCGCATGTTCTTACATGCGAGTAGTGGCTAATTGCATCCTATATCAGGCGATTAGGCCCAATCGCCCGATCTGCATGGTGGATAACAGTTCCTAATCGCTAGTACTGCTCTGTACGAGTACGGGAGGTATAAATAGGCCCAATCATTACCCTAATCATTAGTTCTTGCCACACACACTCTCCAAACACCCTCCCCTGGTCTGAAAAGTCTGATTTGATCATTGTAAACACTTGAGCTCTATTTTAATGATAAATCTTTAATCTTTTGACCCGTTTGTGTGTGTTAGTTACTCGCATATCATTGTTTCTTGGTTGTTTTTGTTATTAGAACATATTTAGAGGATTTCACACTCTGAATATAAACCTCGTGATTGTCGGTTGACCCGTTCGTCGTTCCTACAAGTGGTATCAGAGCCAAACTCGAAGTGGTGGCCCACGAAGTGGTGGCCTGGAGAGAGCCAGCCGTGACTAACGTGGCCGTGACCAACGAGGATGTTGGCCCTTAAGGAGGGTCGATTGTTATGGACTGAAATCATTGCAAGGTATAGGACTTGTCCCACATCGGTTGTATGGGCAACCAATGTGGGGTTTATAACCCAAGTGGGCTCTCTCTCCCATCAGACTAGTCTTTTGGGATGAGTTCTCTTGTTTAGGTTGTAACATAATATAAGATAAGGATTGTAAGTATGAGCACCATGCCACCAACCAAATTAGTAATCAAATGAATAAAATTCGAATTCTATAAACACATACTTTTTGAAATCACACACATTAGAGCTGTATAATAAGAATGAAATTAATATACCTAATTTGAAATCACACACATTAGAGCTGTATAATAAGAATGAAATTATTATTTTTTTTTTTTGAAAAGTGAACTTCATTAAAAACGCTCCAGGTCCTTAAAACAAGGACCGAAGCAAAAGAAACAAACTACAACATATACAAAGGGAACAAAGCCCAATCCTTCCACACCAACGTTTTAAACTTAGACCTAGCCTTTAACCAAAGAAAAGATAAGGACTTAACTTTGGCTACCAATTCATTAACTTTCGGATCTATACCTCTAAAAATCTTATCATTCCGGGCGCTCCAAATGACCCACATAGTGACCATCAAAATCCCTTGAACAATCTTATTCTTTTCCTTATTTCGAGTGAATGAGGCTATCTGAAACAAGTCTTTAACATCGAACACAAAAAGCGGAGGGAGCTTGCACCATGATCCAATCGCCGACCAAACATCAAAAGTGTAACCACAACTGGTAAAAAAACGTGCAAAGAGGTCTCCTCCTCATAATCGCATAAAATACAATTGTTGTCCGATAAATGAACCTGTCTTCTACTAAGGGCAGCCTTTGTCGGAATGCGGTCCATTTCAAGGCGCCAAATGAAGATCTTCACCTTTAACGGCACCCAAGCTATCCATCGCATAAAGAGCTGTCTACCTTGAACTCGATCATCTATCAACATTCTTTTAAAATCAGCCACGACGTAGGACCCTTCTGCATTCCCATCCCACCTCCATCGGTCAACCCCACCAGTAAGAATCGTTCCATCTAAAACAGCCTTTAGATGAAGTAAAGCATCTAATTCAGCAGCCGTAGAAGGTTCTCTAGACCAGCTGCATAAAAGAACAGAAGCCGTATTGTCCCAACAACTATTAACAATGGCATGTTTATCAATAGTCAACCGAAACAAAGACGGAAAAGCTTCTTTAAAGGAAACATCCCCACGCCATTTATCCAACCAAAATCTCACTGTTTTGCCATCACCTATAACTCCTCTAAAAAGATAATTAAGACTTTTGGACTGCACTTTAATTTTATTAAGCTGCGTGACCATAGCCTTCCAACCTCCCGAGATGGCTCTATTGCACGGAAGAATGTCCCAACACTTATTATAACCATGGCGTACATCAATAACCTTTCGCTATAGAGAAGAGTCTTCCACATTATACCTCCAAATCCATTTGGAAGGAGAGAGTTATTAACATCGGCGAGATTTGACACATCCAAACCCCCAAGCTTCCTAGGCCGGGCAACCATATCCCAAGCCCCCAATGAATTTTCTTGATGTTTTCATCACCCGCCCATAAGAAACGCTTCAAAATGCTTTCCAAAATAGCAATAACTTTCACCGGGGCTTTGTAAAGGGACATATAATAAATCGGCAAGCTAGAAAGAACCGACCGAATAAGGATTAAGCGACCCCCAATTGAAAGGGTTTTAGCCTTCCAAGATTTAAGTCTCGACTTAAATTTATCAATGACCGGGTCCCAATTCCGTATGCGATTCATGTTGGCCCCAACTTTGATACCAAGATAGTGAAAAGGTATTGACCCATTCATGCACCCACAAATCGTAGCCAAGATATTAACTTCTTGATCCGAACTATTAATCCCAAAGATGTTCGATTTTTTAAGCTTAATTCTAAGCCCGGAGCAAAGGTGAAAGATGCGAAGAATATAGATCATATTATTGAAATTGCCTACCGACCATTTCCCCAAAATAAGAGCATCGTCCGCATAGAGGAGATGAGATATAGGAGGCCCATTCATCCCAAGTTTTATGCCATCAAACATGCCAACATTCGAAGCTTTATCTAACAAACAAGTGAAGGCCTCCATAACAATAAGGAAAAGAAAAGGAGACAAAGGGTCACCTTGTCGCAAACCTTTCTCGCATAGAAAGATGAATGTAGGAGAACCATTAACAAGAACTGAAGAGCGCGCGGACTTCAGAATCCCTTCAATCAATAACTCCAACGATCCGGAAAACCCATTTGTTGCATGATGGAAATCACACTAATTAGTTGTGTGATATGTTGTGGTTATGGCAAGGTGCAACTTCCAGATTTCAAAGAGAGTAGTATAGAGTATCAGAATCTTTTCAAGAACACAGACTTCCGAAGCAAATATTTCTTAAAGCACATTCGTCGCTTCAATTCTATGTTCTGTTTTACTTCAATGGGAGGCAAGGTCGACTCAAATATTAATAAAGGCAAGGCTCCGTTCATATACAGAATAAGTGGTGAAAATTATCATGCCCTAGGTGGTCTTATTCCTAACGATGGAAACACACCAAAATTTTCTCAGTTGTATATCTATGACACTGAAAATGAAGTCTTCAACAGGAAAAAAATTTTCAGGTAATATTATACAGTTTATTAATATTAAGTTTTACTTAAACTTTATTTTTTAGGGTTTTTGTAATATGTTAATTTTTAAATTTTTTTATTTATTTCTCACAGTAAGGAAAAAGGAGGGTCTAAAGATTTTGATGAAAAACTTGATGTTGAAATCATTCAGTACCTCAAGTCGATGTTAGACTCTAAAAATCAACTTGTGCAAAGCTATAGGAGTGTACGTGATCGATTTCATGAAAATCCTGATGTTAGCCTTAAGTTACGTCTTATTGGGAATAGAACTAAGGATGGACGAGTATACAACTTACCAACTTCATTTGAAATCGCTGCCCTTATAGTTACAGACCATGATGACGAGATTGACAATCGTGATATTATTGTGGAATCAAGAAAAGACGGTCTTAAGCGGATAAGTGAGCTTCATCCAAAATATTTAACTTCCAGTATCCATTGCTTATTCCATTTGTAGAAGATTGTTATAGGGTTGATATACCGCATCGGGAAGAAAGGAAATCTAAAAAGAAAGTAGATTCAAAGTGTTCAATGAGAGAGTATTTTGCCTATCATATTCAAGACAGAGTTGGTAAGTTCTCATTGATTTTGAATGCAAGTCGCCTTCTACAACAGTTTTTGGTTGACGTTTATACTATGATAGAGAGTGAACGGTTGTTTTATGTACGTCATCAGCAACAAAAACTTAGGTGTGACTCTTATACCAGTCTTCAAAACTTGCATCAAAATGGACCTACAGATCTGGCAACGGTAGGTACACCTATAATATTATCCTCTTCTTTTACTGGTGGTGCACGTTACATGGGGGAAAATTATCTTGATGCAATGGCTATTTGTAAAAAATATGGATACCCTGATTTTTTTATCATAATCACGTGTAATCCGATATGGCCTGAAGTTAGAAGGTTTCTGAAGGATAAGAAGACAAATCCTGAAGATAGACCAGACATTTTAGCCAGATTATTCAAAGTTAAGCTAGAATCAATGATGAAAGATTTACGTGAAAAAGCACTATTGGGGAAGACTTCAGCAGGTAAAATACATTAATAACGAAAAATAATTCTTTATATATATCTATATACACATTATAACCCAAATAGAGTAATAAATGTATTCAATATATTTTTTTTGTTTTATTTTAAATCATGTTTTTATTTATTTCTTTTATATTTTAATTTTATTACCATTTATTTCTACAGCGGTTTATACTATAGAGTTCCAAAAGTGTGGTCTTCCGCACGCTCATATCTGTCTGTTTCTTAAAGATGATAGCAAGCTTCCCACAATTGAGCATGTTGACCGTTTCGTGTCTGCTGAAATCCCAGATAAGAATTTAGATCCTGAGTTGTTTAGTCTTGTGAGTGACTTTATGATTCATGGTCCCTGTGGAAGTGAATATCCCAACTGCCCGTGCATGATTGACGGTAAGTGCTCGAAGAAATTTCCAAAGAAGTTTTCTCCTGCGTCAATGATAGATTCAAATGGATATCCGGTTTATAAAAGAAGAGACTCTGGAGTATTTGTTGAAAAAGGAACTGCTCAGTTAGACAACAGACATGTGGTTCCTTATAACCCAACACTATTGAGGCGTTATCAAGCTCATATTAATGTTGAATGGTGTAACCAAGCCGCTTCAATCAAGTATTTATTCAAATACATTAACAAGGGACCGGACAGGGCTAAAATTGCTTTTGTAGAAGATGATGGAGAAGGTGAACAAGTTTTGCAAAGAGATGAAATCAAAAAACATTATGATTGCAGATTCCTTTCAGCGTGTGAAGCTTCATGGAGGATATTTAAACACGATGTGCATTTCAGATACCCTCTAGTGATTAGGCTTCCTTTTCATCTACCTGGTGAGCAAACTGTTGTATACGGTCCACAAGAGAAGCTTCAAAATGTACTCAACAAA
Source organism: Ambrosia trifida (assembly GCA_028751855.1). Lineage (NCBI taxonomy): Eukaryota > Viridiplantae > Streptophyta > Magnoliopsida > Asterales > Asteraceae > Ambrosia > Ambrosia trifida. The sequence continues at coordinate 7,114,523 of CM054129.1, forward strand.
CCATCAGTGTCTTGTACAATGTTTCTACAGTGGATGAAACTAAACGAAACTGAAGCTGTGGCACGCGAACTTAGTTATATCGAAATCCCAAGTAAATTTGTTTGGAAAGTTGATGAATAAAAGTGGGACTTTCGGAAAACAGGTAAGGCAATTGGTCGTGTTCACATGGCTACTCCTTCAATGGGTGAGGCTTATTTCTTGAGGATTCTTCTCAATAAGGTAAAAGGTCCTAAATCTTTTGCTGATATAAGAACGGTGAATGGAGAAGTTTTACCAATATATCGAGATGCATGTTACGCTCTTGGCCTGTTGGAAGATGACAAGGAATATATAGAAGCTATTGAGGAAGCTCATTATACAGGCTCAGGATACTCTCTTCGTAATTTGTTTGCGATGATGTTGTTGTCTAACAGCTTATCTAGGCCTGACCATGTTTGGGAGAAGACATGGAAGTACTTGTTAGACGGTATTATGCGTAGACACGAAGACGTATTCCAAATTGAAGGTAAAAAACTTATAATTAAAAATTTATTTTTTTATTTATTGTTATTATTTGTTCTTTGAATATTAATTAGAATGTGATGTGCTAAAAGTAGTTTAATAAAAATAACTAAATTAAACCTAAAACTAGACACCTAGTAATACTCTAGACTCTCTAAAACTAAACTACTGACAGGCAAGTGAACCTATCGACTCTAGTATAGCTAAAGTAAGTCCGGATATCGAACCCACGAGACTCTAATGGAAAACGAAAACTAGACTCGATTACTTATTCTAAATATCTATTAAATTAATTTATTATTTTAAAGGGGGGTTTTACTGAAAAATAAATTGCTATAAAATAAAGAATAACTAAAACTAGCTAAACTGAACTAAAAACGAGAACTGAGCTGAATTCAGATGATGACAAGACACTACCTAGACCAGACTCTTAACTATGCCTGATAAGCTTCTATGGTTATGGAACTGATTTGGAACCGGGATCTTAAAATACTAAACATCAAGAATAAACTAGACACCCTCGACCCTTCTCAAGGGGAAACCCTAGAATATTTTTGTGCTGTTAAACTACCGGTTGGAGTACAAACCCTCACAGGTTATCTAACTCTTATGATCGAGTACCCGCTAGACAATCTACCTCACAGCGCGAAAGCCTCACTACACTAGGTGCAAGGGGTAATTATTGAAGCCTAGATCTAACTTGATACGCAAGAGTTGAAAGGGAAACTAGGCAGATCTTCTCACAAAGCCTCTAACCTAGCAATCTAACAACCTAGACATACCAACAAGCCCTCACCTCACATCTATTGAACTTGGAAGAATACCTAAAATCTTCTAACCACCAAATACCACTCCTATGGTAAACTCGCGACTATTGACCATAAACTAGTTGCTACACAAAGTCTGCAACCTAACTAGCACTCATACATGAAAGACATTCACAAAAGTGCAAGTGGAGTGAATAAGTGACAATTAAAAAATAATAGATACGCACACACACTAGATCTAGAGAAATCAAAATTTTTACTGAATCATAAATCCAAAACACGTTCCAAAAACCATAGAAAATAAAAACAAATCAAAACATAGTTATTTGACTTGGGCTAGGTAGCTATAAAAGTTTTAGCCACAAATCATCTTGAAAAGAAAAACAAAGCCAAATAAAATTTCTACAATCATTATATAGAACAAAGATAATAAAGGAACGAAAACACCGAATGATTAACACCCGAATAATCGCTGGCTTAGAACCTTTGATCCCTGGCCTGCCTCTCTAATAATATTTGATGCTGTCTTGTTCGATCTCTCCAAAAAATAATGCTTGCTGCTCTCCTTTGATGTGCCTCCAACTCCACGAAAATTCGCTGACCTCCTTCTCAAATAATAATATCCTCCTCCAGAAAATTAATATCTGCCGCCCAAAACTCCTTGTCGCTGCTATTTATATTCCGAAGATAATAAACATCCCCCAAACCCTCTTGTGCTCTTTTTGAAAATAATATATCACCACATCAATTGTGTTGGGCCTTGGGAACGTGACTTAAAGTCACGGTTAGTTTAATATTATTATTAATACACTATTATTTAGATATTATTATAATCCGTTCTCTAGACTCGAGTGTTCGTGGCTTGACCATAGTTACTCGTTTACGCTCCAACGTCCATTCGAGCACCTACTAAAATATAAAATAAATACATAAGTAAAAAAAATGACACAAAACTAATAAAATATATAAAAACCTAAAATAAATAAAATAGACAATGACAACACTAAAACTAATAAAACACTATCTAAACGACTCGAAAATTATACAAACTTTACATTGAAAATCGATGTATTTTACAATACATCAGAATGTTTTTCATTATCAGGTTTGTCTCTTCCTGATGATCAAATCAAGAACCTTACATTGCTTGAAATTGAGAAACAGTTGCTTCGGAATAACTCCAGCCTACGTAGGTTTCCATCTATGCCTTATCCTAATAATGATTCGATTGCATCTGCAAATAATCGTTTGATACTTGATGAACTGAATTATCAAGTAAGTACGCTAGCTGAAGAATTTCATAGCTACGCACCTTCTTTAACAGATGAGCAACGTTTAATTTTTGATGAAATAATTGATGCGGTTGATTGTAACAAAGGTGGCCTATTTTTGTTTATGGTTTTGGAGGCACTGATAAAACCTTTTTATGGAAAACGTTGTCTGCTGCCATTAGATCTAAAGGGCAAATTGTTTTGAACGTTGCATCCAGTGGTATTGCTTCTCTACTGTTATCAGGTGGAAGGACGGCACATTCTAGGTTCCGTATACCTTTGAATGTTACTGAATCATCAATGTGTTCTATGAAGGCGAATAGCGATGAGGCAGATTTATTGAAGCAAACTAAGTTAATTATTTGGGATGAAGCTCCAATGATTCATAAACATGCTTTTGAAGCTCTTGATCGCACAATGAAAGACATCTTGAAATCAAAGGATTCTGTTAATTCTGAGCTGCCTTTTGGAGGTAAGGTTATGGTTTTGGGTGGTGATTTTAGACAAATCCTTCCTGTTATTCCCAATGGAAGTAAAAGAGATATTATGAATGCCTCAATAACTTCGTCCAAGATTTGGAATAGTTGCAAAGTCCGTACATTAACCAAAAACATGAGGTTAACAATTGGTAACAACGCATCTGAATCAGAAGAAATAAAGAAATTTGCAGACTGGCTTCTAGAGTTAGGTGAGGGTAAAGTTGGTGATTCATTTGATGAAGATGAGGCAGATGTAGACATTCCAAATGATCTTCTTATTAAGCATTCATCAGATCCTATTTGTAGCTTAATTGACTTCGTCTACCCTTCACTTCTTCAGCTTTACAAGAATAAAGATTATTTTGGAGAACGAGCAATACTTGCACCAAAAAACGAAGTGGTACATGAAATTAATGATAGGTTGCTTGCATTGTTTCCTGGAGATGAAGTCGAGTATTTGAGCTCTGATAGTATATTCCAGACTGAGAATGCTAATAACCGTTCACAGGAAGATTTATATTCTCCTGATGTCCTTAATGGTTTAAAAATTTCTGGATTGCCTAATCATCGCTTAGCACTAAAGATTGGTGTTCCTGTTATGTTGTTGAGAAACATAGATCAACAAAATGGTTTGTGTAACGGCACGAGGCTACGAATCACCAAACTTTCAAAGCGTGTTATTGAAGCCGGAATCATATCAGGTGGAAACATTGGTACCAAAACTCTTATTCCTAGAATAAATATGATACCATCTGATAACAAGATTCCAGTCAAGTTCCAAAGGCGTCAATTCTCAATAAGCGTATGTTTCGCAATGACCATCAATAAAAGCCAAGGACAGTCTCTATCGAATGTTGGATTGTATTTAAGAGACCCTGTATTCTCACATGGCCAGCTTTATGTCGCCCTTTCAAGAGTTAAAAGCAGGGCAGGTGTGAAGTTACTTATACTTGATTCTGATGGGAAGGTGCAGACTAAAACAAAAAATGTCCTGTATAAAGAAATATTTAGTGATATTTGAATAAAATGTATGTTGTCTTGTTTTAAATTTTAATAAAATATTTCTACTATATTTTTTTACATCTTACCACTCAAAATAATTGTACGTTGGTGAACCGCGTGTAAACGCGGGCAAAAATCTACTATATAATAGTTAAAACTAAAACATTTCATATATAAAAAACATAAATTTAAAATACATAAACTAAAACATTTAAATTAGATATAACTAAGGCGTAATAGAATTACAATGTTTGGTAAATACAATAAAAAGATCTTATATATAATGTTAAAATTAAATGGGTTTTGTGTAATTTAAATAACCGTTAGATGGGACCAACGGTAACATTTTTCTCATCGTAACCGTTACTTAATGAAAACCGTTCACGTCATTTTAAATTGTTGCCCCACGCCAATGGATATCTCAACCGAATGTGCTCCAAGCCATGTTCCACGCTGGGCTGGCATGGAAGGGCTTCACAGCCCCTTTCCGCGCCACCACATCGTATAGCCCAAATGAAACAATAATCTAAGTTTGCGTTTAAAATGATAAAATTTTATCAAAAAACAAGAGGGTACATAATTGAATTGGTGACCCTTGATTGTAATACAAAGCTTTAACCAGTGTAACACCTTTTTATTCTTGTATTTGGGTTCACCTAATCACCTCTTATTTTATGTATCGGTTTAAAGTTTTGAAACTCAATTGATTCCTAGAAACCCACTCATTTATATTTAAATCCGCCCCCGCCAATCACGACCAGTTAAAACTTGTCTATATTTCACTCTCCTCTAACCCTACCATTAACTTCGCTATTTGTAAAATATATATATATACCGGCCCGGTTGGTTGTTGTATAATTAAACTATAACACCAGTTTCGTACGCAGAATAGCCATAAAGATTAGATTCCACGTCATGTTTACACAACAACAACATTAATGGTTGCTAGTACACGATCCTTGCAATGCACCACAGATCGAAGTTGAACCTTGAAACTCAAATAATCATCATGTTGCAAACGGGTCCTTAATCTGCATCCCATGGTCATATCTCAACGTTCATTGGATAAACTGTGGTCAGCCACACTATTATGCAAAACTGCGTCCAAGCAGTCAAAACAATCTTTTCTCAACTAATTACGTCATCATCACGTACGCTAACCTAGCTAGATCCTAGATAAGTACTTGCACCGAATCTAGGCTAAATATTACTGTCATTTTAACTTAATTACGTACAAAAAATCGAAAATCCAACTTAATGAGCTGGGATATATAGTTTATGTACTTACAAATTATAATATGTACTCTATTGGTTTAGGTATGTTTTTTTTTCTATTTTAATGTTGATGCTAAGAACCAAATTGTTTGTTTTAGCAAATAGGTTTTGCGATTTAAAAAGGGTAACGTCACAGCTTGTTGTCTGTTTACCCGTTATCTAAATGTAACTTGTTTTGCCTATTATTAATTTATGGGGCTGGATGGTAATTAGATTAACAAGATTGGATGGTAATTAAAAACCCTAATCAATTAATCATACTTGGGTCAAAATAACCAAGGGTAAATTAGGAAAAAACATTTAAAATTTTTTCAAATCGTAACAACAGACTAATCGAAACATAATTTTTCAACGATTGAAATCGATTAACCAATCTGAATGATTACAAAATCAAAATAAAAAAAAACGATTACAGCGAACGAAAACATAAGATCACTATTTGAAATTAAAAATCAGAAAACAGAGTATTAAAAACCGCACGTATTATTTGTCAGAATTATGAATAAAACCGCACGTTTTATTTGTCAGAAGCACTCGATTTTGATTTTAGAAGAAGAATTAAAGATAAAAAATGGGTTATAAAAAGTTGCAGGCGAAGAACAAGATGACTATGATAATAGGGATCTTTAAACGCACTCATTATATAATAATTTATTTTTGGACGCACGTTTAAATATTTTGGACGCACATTTGTTTCACAATTGTTTGTTAATTTTTTGTCCAAAACATATTTTGGACGCACTCATTATATAATAATTTATTTTTGGACACACGTTTTAATATTTTGGACGTCCTTTTGAAAAAAATAGAAAATATTGAAACGCACCATTTAATAATTTTAAATGCACCTTCAATAAATAGGACGCACCATTTAATATTGTTTAAACGCACCATTTATCTCTTGGACATCATCTTCTAGCTAAATGAACCCTTCTCTTCAAACACATTCATCACACGCCATGATAACCAACACCATTACCCAAAAACCCTTTCTCACTACCTAACAAACCCTTCTCTTTAAACACATTCATCACACGCCGACACAGTTCCAAATCCCATGAACACTTTTCATCAATTTAAAACTACAAATAACAAACCGACGAATAAACAAATAAAACGGAACGTCTAGGGTTAAGAGCATGGATGAGAGTCTATTAATAATATTCGATTGTACGGGAGCTTTATCGGCATGCCATATACAATAAAACAGACCTTTCCAAAGATTTTTCATGTCGTCGTCTGCGATTTGGAGCCAATTGGTGAAGCGTTTGAGGGCTTTGGATCTGGTGGTGGTGTTGCAGGAGTATAAATTACTGATTTGCCCTTGGGTTTAACTGCAATTAAAGTTAATTAGAGTTTAATTAGGTTAATCGTGATTTGGTTAAGTTGACAGGTGACAACTTCTCATGACTTCCTACACTTTTTATATTAAGGTTCTTTGTATCATATACTTTTCTCGTAATTTATCAAAGAAGTTGATCTTCTAAAAAATTAATATATGGTAATTTAAGTTTGATAATGCACTCACTTTGTATTTTGATTTTTCGTGTAATTGTCATAAACTTTAAGCAAAACAATTTAATACAAGTAGTTTTTTTTTCTTTTCCTTTTATCAAAGATTATCTTTATGAGAACAATACAATTGTTAAAATTAAAGAAAAATAATTAAGGATGACAATTACACTAAATTAATTTGTACCAGCAAGATAATTATACTTGGTAAAAGTAAAAAGTGTAAAAAAGAATTACATATAAAGAAAATATCAACTGAAAGTCGCACATAGAAAATTACACATGAAGAAAATAACAAATGAAAATCATGCATGAAGAAAATAAAGAAAATAAAAATCTTTTTACAATTTGTACTTCAACAAACGTACCATAAATTTATTCATACTTATTAACGTATAAAATATGAAGAAAGTATAGAGTACAAAGTTTCTTAATGTAAGAAGTGTAGGAAGCCATCACATATTGACATGTGTAAACCATGGTTAACTATACCTAACTCAAAACATCATTCCTTCCTTCCTTTTTGTGGTAAATCTAAACTAACCACCCTTCTCACAAACTTTATCTTCATCTTCATCATCTGATCCACTAGAAGAGCTTGATCCCTCATCAATATAGATGGTTTATACTTCTCATCATCACCTTCCAACCCCACCTTTTTACCTTTTTTATTCTTTTTTTTTTTCGTAATCGGAACCGAACCCGATCTCAATCGTTGTTCGACTTCAACCGACCTCAATCGTGGCTCAGATCTAGTCACTTCCCTCTATCTTCGGAGAAGACAACCAAGCCAACATCTCTGTATCTCTGGCTAATCACAAAACAAAGGAAAAAGAAGAAAAAAAAGACAAAAAAACAACCAATCCATAAAAACCTTACCCCAACTGTGTGTGAATATAGTTGCTTGTTTGTTGGAGAAAAACAGAGGAAAATAGGGAAAAAAAGTGAGGAAAAGGTGAGTTGTAATTATATTAAATGCGTTTTACAAAACCAAGTGCGTTTTAGAAAAAACAAGTGCGTTTTACAAAAACCACGTTTTACAAAAACAAAGTGCGTTTTACAAAAACCAAGTGCGTTTTACAAAAACCAAGTGCGTTTTATAAAAAACCAAGTGTGTTTTGTAAAAATCAGTTTAAATAGTGCTTAAAAAACCAAATGCGTTTTATAAAAAAACCAAATGCGTTTTACAAAAACCAAATGCATTTTACAAAAACCAAGTGCGTTTTATAAAAAACCAAGCGTTTTTTTTGTAAAAACCAGTTTAAAAAGTGTTTAAAAAACCAAATGCGTTTTATAAAACAACCAAGTGCGTTTTATGATTTTATGTTTAACAGTTTATGATCTTCATTGTCTGAAACTTTTTTTGAAAGCCATTTTTTTCTTTAATTCTTCTTCTATTATCAACATCGTTCGTTTCTGTGAATAATACATGCGTTGATATTGATTTTTGAGTATGATTCGACTAATTTTATCAATTGAATTATCATACTTTGTTTTTCTTCTATTTCTGCAAATACGTTTTGATTTTGTTTGTAATCGAATGTTTTTGGTTGTTTAATCATTCTGAACGTTTAATCGAGTTGAAAATGATGAAAAATCGGGTTCAATCGTTGAAAATTTTTGCATCGATTATGTCTGTTGTTACGATTTCACAGAAATTTAATCCCATTTTTCCTAATTTACCCTTGGTTAGATTAACCCAAATATGATTAGGATTGTTAATTACCATCTTGCCACCGCCTAAATCTAATGGCTAAGAATCCTTCTTACACTTTGTATGTTAAGAAACTTTGTACGTTATCTCTTCCCTAAAATATGAGTAGCATATCTTTGTGGTCATCATTGATCGGTTTCAAGACAAACATGAGATAATCACCATTAATCACCTTATATTTAAATTTTTAACATGATGACACTACAAGAATTTTGTTTAGTTTTGATGGTGTATGCTTGAATCAAATATTAGGATGGTATGTTAGTTTAGTTTGTTTGATATGTTTTGTGGTCAGACAAAAGGTGGCAAGACCATTAGCGGCAACCGTCGCCGCTAAAAGTCTTGCCGCTGCTAAAGGCCCCGTTCCTTATAGTGTGATATAATTTGTAAAAAGAAAAGAAAAAGTTATTGTACACTTTACCAGTTTTTATAGTAATAAAGCTAACAGTATACCTTTAGCGGCGACGGGCGTCGCCACTAAAGGTCCCGTTCCTTATAGTGTGATATAATTTGTAAAAAGAAATTATAGTGTGATATAATTTGTAAAAAGAAAAGAAAAAGTTATTGTACACTTTACCAGTTTTTATAGTAATAAAACAAAAAGAAAACTCTTGTATAATTCAAAATTTGGTTAATCATGAAGATCCTTGTGCCAGTGATCTTGGTACTTCAGGTCGGGTCAAAGTGTCTAACCTTGTTTATAAATATGGTGTTGGGTACAAATGTATAATATTCACCATTACCCATGCAAAGGCATTCGTCACCATTGAGATCCAACTGCAACTAAATTTAGAAGATTAACACTGTTTCAAATATTTAATCCAAATATTTCCAACAATGAACACTCAAAATCTTGAATATTCGTCATTTTTCGATCAACATCATGAAATGCCGGATCAAAATCATGAAAACTCGTACAGAACAACTGATGGTTCACCGGAATATAACCGACCCGCTGTATTGGAAGGCATTGCTGCCGTGGTTGGAGAACACATCTTGTTTGGAAAGAACACGCCTACGTTCGGTAAGTACAACAGATTTGCTGATTGTAGGCACTTTTTGTAACTTATTTTTTTCGGGTTTATTTTTAAATCCACATATATTATTAAACCAAAGACAGCCAATTACAAGTGATACGTAGGAATCAGTAACAAAAACTTGAATTTTCGTTTGGTAACTTTATTAAAAAAGAACAATGGATGTCCTTCTTTTTTTTCAAATAAAGTATATAAAATGGATGAAAATGTAAGAAATCTGATCCAACCCTTTCTTTCTATTCCGAATTTTGACAATACCAAGACTTCTTTGTATCCTTATGAATCGGATAATACGATGTTATTCCCAATACTTATATTAATTCTATTTACTTTGTTCGTTGGATTCTTAGGAATTCCTTTCAATCAAGATGTGGATATATTATCCAAATGGTTAACTCCGTCTATAAATCGTTTACATCAAAATTCAAACAATTCAATAGATTGGTATGAATTTTGTGAAGATGCAGTTCTTTCGGTTAGTATAGCCTCTTTCGGAATATATATAGCATTTTTTTTTATATAAACCCGTTTATTCATCTTTTCAAAATTTGGACTTAATTAATTCATTTGTTAAAATGGGTCCTAAAAGAATTTTTTCTGTAACTAGTTGTTTCACTTTTTGAGCGCTTGTATGAAGTACACAATTGAAGTCGCTTCTGCGCTACTTGAAACCGGCTCCGTAAATCTCGAATTAAACTTAACTTAAAAGTGCTCGAGTTTCATTTATCGAGTTCAAGTAGACTTACATGTCTAGTCTAAATGTTACTATAATATAACGTTTATTTAATATGGTAAATATGTACTTACATTATTATTATTATTATTATATAGAAATTTTGATTAAAACTAATTAAATCATATGTTACAATGTAAAAAATATTAGATATAAATATATAATGAAAATAATATAAGTATATGTACATAATATAAACACAAATGAATAATTAATAAAACGGTCTAACTCGAGTTTGGGAACTTTAAAAATAGAGTTTGAAACGAGCCAAGTTTGAGTTGGAGATTGTAAAAGTTAAGCCACTTAGATTAGTCATTAATAACAATATGAATGTATACATATTTTTAAATAAAATCCTAGAATTTGAAAAACTTGAAAATGTATACAAAAATCATCAAACCTATTTATCAGTTGGAATGATCTATAGGTCGGGTTGGTATTCCTTGTACCCACTAGTAAATGTGGTACGAATGAGATTTTATTTGGTACGTTTGTTTGTTTTGTAGTGGGCGGTCCGAAGGAAGAATCAAGCTTCGAAATTGCGAAAAAAGAAACTCGTGTGGAGAAGAGTTACATAGGGGTGAGGAAGAGGCCGTGGGGGAGATGGTCGGCTGAAATACGCGATAGGATAGGGCGGTGCAGACACTGGCTAGGGACGTTTGATACTGCAGAAGAAGCGGCGCGTGCATATGATGCAGCCGCAAGAAGATTGAGAGGCGCTCAAGCAAGAACTAACTTTGAGATACCTTCGCTGTTTCCACTTTCCGCGACTTCATCTACATTGTCGTCTTCGGCTAAAGCTAAAGGTAGGGAGTCCGGTAGTGGATGTGGGACAAATAAGCGTAATGCTGTGACTACGGTTGATCAGTTGTTTGGTAACTCTGGCCAGAAAATGAAGAAGATGGCTGGATTAGGAAATTAATCTGGAATTTGATGTCACTTATAAAAACCAGTCAAATAGTTTTAAATGACTTTCATCTTTTGATATATTACACACGTCGATTGCTTAGTTAAGTTGGATTTGTTTTTCAAAATTACACTTTGAATGCTTCAGTATTAGAATTTTAGTATTCGTATAGATACTTAATCGTGTCAAGGTTGTGATGATTGCTGCACCAAAGATTTATTTTCTAGAGGGACGATCGGAGGTTTAACTGAACTTTTTAGGGGAGCGATTGAGATATTTTTTTTCTAAAAGTTGCACTAAATTTTTATTATTTAAGGGGGCGTCCGCTCCCATTAGTTGTATATAGGTCCGCCCTCGTTGATTGGTTAGATAGGTAAGCTAAAGACATTCAAATAATATCTGGCGGTCCAGTTAGACATATTCTGGCCGTTTCTCAAACAACCGGCTAGTTTTTGTGGTTGAAAGTTTAACAAGTGAAACGGGAACGTAAATCAGGCAGGGTATGGAAAAATCTTTCAATAAAAACCTAAATTGTAGGCCGGTAAAAAGATGAAAAGAGACATCTAGCGACTTATGTTGGTAACACTAGCGACTATTGTGAGGAAAAAGGATCGATGATTACCAGAGATAACGATGAACGAGAGAAAGCAAGAAGAAGACGCGTCACCGTCAAAAGACTCACGTTGTATTCTCGTCTCGAGTCGCTTAAAGAAAGAATTGAAAGGAAGGGAAAATCAACTGAAAAATATTTGTGTTTTTGAGTTTTTCTAATGGAAAGAAGTAGATGGTAAAAAAAAAATTCTTTTAATAATCTTTCCATTAAAAAATAGTAGTATTTGGAGAGATTGCAAATGGCAAGACTATGTCTAGTGCCAGCCAACACCGTCCTGGCCGTCTCTCATGCGTCGAAAACGGCTAATATTAGATGTTTTGGCTTTGGCTCTTGATTGACTATTTGAATTGTGTGGGACCATACCAACGGTCACATCACCGTTTATTTAAAAAAAAATCTATTTTTTATTTAATAAACCATTTCATTCAACACTTTAACAAAAAAAAAAAAATCACTTACAGCTACAAATGTCTCTCTAATTTTTACATTTTTATAACCTATTCTCTCAATCTCTACACAAAATTTTAAAGTTTTTATAAAAATTACCACAATGTCGAATGCTCCTTCGTTTGCTTCGTCATCTTCATCGCCCACTGAGGAAAACCAAATTTTTATAAATATTGTGGCAATGGCGGCACAAATCATTCAAGATGAGGAACAAGAGGTCTCAAGTGCACCACGAACTAGGCAAGCGGCAATAAACAGAGACCGGAAAGGTAACCTTTTTTATAATTATTGAAAGTTTCATATTTATGTTTAATTATTATATACATTTACATTATATATTTATGTTTTAGTTCTTTAATTTTTTTATACATACAAATATTTTTTTCAACATGCGTGTAGGTGCCCACAAAAAATTACTGCATGATTACTTTGGCGCAGTGTTGTAAAAGTCAGATTCCAAGGCCTTGTACTCGGCGAGTACTCAGTCCTCGGAACCCCTACGAGGCGACTTTCTTCTACTCGGCCAAACTAGTCGACGGCGGTCAAACTCGGGTTCCTCAGCCAACTCGGCCTTGTACTCGGCCTACTCGGCCCTGTACTCGGTCAACTCGGCCCTGTACTTAGTGGACAAAATCAGTCATCTTCGTCCTACCCAGCCCAACTCGGTCCTGTACTCGGCATACTCGGCCTTGTACTCGGAAAATTTTGAATTTTAAATATGTATCTTTAAAAAAATATGCGCATTTGACATGAATTATGCTTATTTTGACATATATATTATATCCAATAATTAATTTTCTTTATATTTACCAGGTCCGAGTACTCCGAGTACACCCAACTCCCCAGCCAGCCAACTAGGAACCGCCTAACGACTTTTGCAACATTGCTTTGGCGAGCAACCGTTGTACTCGGATGCGATTTTCAGTGTCGGTTTAGAATTAGTCGACGACTATTTTTACGTATAGCCGATGACTTATCGAGTTGTGACCCATTTTTTACATTGCGATGCGATTTTCAGTGTCGGTTTAGAATTAGTCGGATACGATGCTAGAGACAAGACGACAGACGAAAGAAAATTGTGGAGGAAAATGGAACAGAATCCACCCTTTTGTGGACAATCAAAGAGCGCTGAAAAAATACGGGCCAAGAGATATGACAAATGCAGAAAATGTGGCCATTGGTAAGGAGCATGCAGCAACAACTCGACCCACTCTCAAAACGAATACACGCTGCTAATTCATGAGGGTGCTATTCGATATCGGGCCGAGCGAAAGGTCAGAAAAGGAAGCAACGTCGACTACACTATCAGAAATGAGATAGCCATGATGAAGGATCTCGGAATTAACACTCGACTCCTTTCAGAGATCACCGCTGAAAATGTCACACAACGTCGTAGTCGCCCTTTTCCACGCTTTGCTACTTCGTCGTCTTAGCCTTGATGCCCCTTGTGATCCGGTGACTCATCCCCCTTTATTTTTAGTTAAAAAAAGTTGTTTTATCTTTTACACCCCTACATTACAACCCGAATAAAAGTCCTCTTGATTTTTCTTAGTTATTCGATTTGGAGACGAGGACTTGATATGCATACAAGCCTATGACCCTAGTCGACTTCGGTATCGACTTGAGTGTTCACCCCCAAAACTCACCAAAAAGATAAACCCGAGTGTTGAGTGAACATTGTGAGCAGATATAGGTTTAAGCATAATCGTACGGGTTAAGTAGGCGTGTCATGTGATTTTATTTTTCTCATAAATAAAATAATAAATGGATTGAGGGTTTGTTGATTACGGTCTGTTTTAGGTGCACTTGTATTTGATTGCTTGAGGACAAGCAATAGTCTAAGTGTGGGGTATTGTGATAACTCAAAAAGTTAACATATAAAACGGGCATAAACAGTTTCATAATAGGGTACAATTAAGGTAATATTGTAAGATTTGATACTTAATTTGTTCCTATTTGTATTTTACAGGAAAATGGAGCTCCAAAACAGAAATGAAGGATTTCCGGGAAAAAACAAGTAAAAACAGGAGATTTCTGAAGATACGAGACTATCAGCCGGTTCACTGTATGTTTTGAAGACAATCCCGTGACTTAAATAACACTAAAATCAGTCCCGGAGTGACCAAGCACGCCCACGCACACATGCACGAAGGTCTTGCACGCGAGAGAACAACGCATCAAACTTGGAGAGCAAGAAAACAAGACAAACGACAGGTGCACGCCCGTGCCACATGCACTGGCACGCCCGTGCTCAGACAAAAAGGACAGACAATGTCTGCCATGCAGCAACAGAACGTACGTGAGACATCGAGCACGCCCTTGACACACTTAGGCACGCCCGTGCTTACCCTGGAGGTCTATAAATAGCAAGCTAACCCCCACCATTTTTTCATCCTTTCTTGTGCTCTCTTGGGCCGACCACCAAGCTTCTTCTAGAGATCTTGGGATCCCTTGGGAGGCCTTCTGGTCCTCATAACATCCCTCAATGGTTAGGCTTCGACCTACCTTATTTAGCTTGGCCAAGAAGAGGATCGTAGAGTAGTTATTCAATAAACATCGAGGGTCGTGAGGATCATGAGAGAATACATATCACTTGGAAGATGGAGGGCTTGTCTATGAGCAGCCATGATCCTTGTGTTGATCATTCTTATGGTTGTATATTTCTTTTATTTGCGAACCCGCTTCGATTTGTAAACTTTTATTATTAGTAGTAGTAGTTTATTTTTAGTTATTTGTTGTGTTATCTTCTTCTAATCTTTGTTTGTTTATCTTTGTGACAGGTTTGAATGATGATTAACTTAATAACAACCTTAACTTAATTAATTAATGGTATAATCAGCTTCTGGTAGTCCCGAGCTAGATCCAAGGCCAGTAACGGATCTAGAAACATTTTTCAGTAGTAACGTTTTTCATTTTTTTTCATTTTAGTAGCAACGTTTTTTAAATTTCGTAAAAAAACAAAATTTTCACTAATTTTCCACTACGCGCACGAAGTTGAGCCGCAACGTCCGCACCCCCTCCCCATGAACTAGATCCGCCCCTGTCCAAGGCGAGGAAACCGGTAGTGAGACAGATCCTTTAGGCTTCTGATATCCAAACCGGGTTCCAAGCAATGGCTTCTGAAGTGGACCAGATCTGAGTGACACATTTCTGGTTCATACCAGATGATTGAATGATTTCTTTGGCAAAGGATGGTTCACATATGGGCGCACCAGTGATCTTTTGTATCATATGCCTGTAGAGTTAGGTGCCGCCTTTGTTAAGGACTTCATTCAGCTTGAAAAGTTATGGTTGGGTAATTAAGTCATCATTTATTTAAAACCAATTTTATAGTTTCTAGACCTATAAATATTAAAGTGTCATTAAGATAAATAAAATAAAGCTTTTTTATCTAGTTCTCGTTAGTACAAAGCCGTTAACCAATGGATCGGAGGGACCGCCTTCCTGTGACAACCGTAAGAGAGATCTTTCGGCTTTAACCGTAAACCAATGGGGATACGAGGTTGCCAGGATAAAGAGACCCTTCGATACGAAACGCGATAATTAAGGTGAGGTGTACGGTGTCCCTGGTTGGGAGTGAAGCCTCCAATTTAAGAAGATGCTAAGTTCGAAGACCCGAAGACTTGACTGCGGTTTGAGGAGCCCCCTATACGCGAGGCCTTCGCTTCTCTATCAAAGAGTCAACACTTCAAGATCACTTTCGTCTTCCACATAATTAACTATCTTAAATTATTAATTTTAATATTAAACTTAACTACTTATGCGGAGGGCCCCGAGATGTGCATATCTATCTACTATTATTATCCCACCTTAATTTTTATAAAAACCAAACCTTTTTCAAAAACTCTTTTTAAAGAACCCCTCCGTTTTATTTTTCTTTTTTAAAACCCGATCGGTCGATTGATGAATGGTTGAGTAGGGGAAAGTGTGAACCTTGGAATACGATACTCAATACTTACCACCGAGACTATACTATGCACGTCAGGTTCTCTGCCTATGTGTTGGTTTTAGTTTTCGAAGTATATATTGTTTACTTTATAATTAATTAGGGTTTAGTAAAATCAGTCTTTTCCCCAAAACCAAAGTTTCGAGATTGTTAAATCAAAGTTTTTGGCACCAGGAAAATTGACATATTTTTAATGCTAAAACCAAACGCATCAAAAACCAACGAGGAGCAATGTCTAGAAATTATATCAACACCCGAGGGTATTATCTTGTTGATGGAATCTACCCGAAATACTCTACAATAGGTAAAACCATTACACACCGGACGACGAAAAAGAAAGAAATTTGCCAAGTATCAAGAAGCGGCAAGAAAGGACATCGAACGTTGTTTTGGTTTTCTATAATCAAAGTGGCATATCATTGACAACCCAGGCAAGAATGTGGGCACCAAAAAATTTGTGGTATTGTATGTATGCTTGTATTATCTTGCATAACATGCATATCGAAGACGAAGGCACGACCATTTGTGATTTTCATGAAAATGAGCTCGGGGATAATAGTGTTCCCGTTAGTCCGGCTCAGCAAGAAATTAACGAATTCTCATTACGCAACGAGCACATGCACGTACATCTACAATCGGATTTGATCAATTATATTTGGGCAAACGGGGAAAACTAGACGTGGTTTTTTATTTTATTTTTGATAGGCTTTTTTAGACGTAATTTTATTATTATTTGTAACCTTTTTTTAATATTATGTTATTTATTTTAATTATTTAAAAATTGAAAAATAAAAAATAAATGGTGGCTAATAGGAGTAAAGGACTACCTAAGGAAAACTACCCACACACCCTTAAAGAGTACTCAAGTTGTCTAAATCTAAGGGTGACCCACTTTTAACTGATGTGACGATAAGGCTTCTCAAGCCTTACCTCACCCATACCACATAGTCTAATAACTTTTTTTCCTTGAATCTTGAATCTTAGTAACATGAAGTTGAATTATATTTTTCTTTTCCCTCTTTTAGTCTTTTCTTTTATTAAACTTGGAACTCGTCATAGAGAAATAATAGAAGGAAAGAAAAATTGTTGGCGGGTGTATAAATTCTATGGTTTCAACAATCTAAAATTTTTTTTAGAGAGAAATAATTTAAGAAAATAAATGTTGTTCAGTTCACTGTTGTGTATACAGTCTGAGGTTCCAATAATCTAAACATTTTTAAGTAGATTATGTAATTTGTTTAATGGGCTAACCATCGGCTATATTTTAAAATGGGCTATAAGTTTGTTTTTTGTTTTAAGATAATTGTGTTATTGGGGTATTTATTTAAGGGCTTATGAGACATATAACTAAAACAACTAGACACGTACAACGTACAACATGTGTTGTGTTTTTTTTTTTCTTATACTTCTTAAATCTATATTAATTGTGTACATTACCGGTTTTTTGAAAACTGTAAAACTATGTTATTTAAAAACTGTAAAACTATGTTTTTGAAAACTGTAAAACCACAATTATAATCCTAATTTAGTTATTTATAAAACTGTAAAACTATGTTATTTAAAAAAATTGGTGATAAACGTTCAATTAACGTGTCAACTCGTTACTCTAAAAGCCAATGCGTTTAACTACGTGTGATGTGTCGTATCATGTTGTTTTAGCGATGACAACTAGCCTAAGTTTTCATACTTCACTCCTAAAATAAAATTAGAAAGAAATACTAACCATCATACCCAAATAAAATTTAAAACAATGCCTAAATTAGAATCGTTTTCTTACGTAATAGCTTAGCGCCGTAGCCTCAGTACAAGTAATCTCAAACTGACGAACTAAAAAATCACTTGCACCAGCCGGGAATCTGTCACACCCTCAAAATCCACTTGCGGAGTTTTACTGCGAGGCGCATGACAAACCAGGATCCAAACCAACGATCACAATAAACAAGTCTAAATGTAATTAATGCAATACCAAAACATAGTTTTAAAATCCCGTTTACAGCGGAAGCTTATTCAAAATAAAGTTCAACATAAATAACCAAAGTTCAATGTTTAAGAAATCATGCAACTCTATCTAGACGCCGTGCAGACGCGTGCGCCCTAGTTCCATTGTGCTACCTTAGCGACCTGAGAAAACATGTAAAAGTTTACGTCAGCACAAAAATGCTGGTGAGTTTACAGGTTTGCAGTTCAAGTACCAAGTCCACCTGTCCATACTATAACAAATAGAAAACCAGTATACGCTAGCTAGGCGTACGTTTTGTTACTACCACGATTGGAAAACCATTACTAACACGAATACCAGTTGTTGTGCCCGAATAGTTCCAAATGTTCCTGTTGTTCCTGTTTGAGACAATATGCACTCGCCCGGCCCTCCAAGCCGACGAGCGGGGTTGGTCACTCCCAATAGCGCTATTCACATTTCCCCGTTGTGCAAACCCGCACATTCATGGTTCCCCCCGGGACTTCCAAAGATCGTGTAGTATACGTTAGAACCCATAGTATGACAGAATTTACCAAACAATCGTTTTAACACATGTTTTCTCCCCCGAAAGTATAAAACCAGTTTAAAAGAGGGGCCGTAAACTCACCTTAAGTTGCTTTACTCCTAATCCCGAGTAAACTCAGCTGCTATGTTAGTCCCGTACAGTGGCGACCTAACATACGACAGTTACAAGTACTTAGACTAATAACCCGCAGGTTAGTTAGTCCCTAGATGTCCAGACCATAACCAAGTTCGTTTGAAAATACCGTGACTGTTTAAATGACCCAATTGACAAGACTCGACATCCCATTGGTGACCCGAGACTCCCCGTGTTATGTTTACGCTCCAAAACGTACAATAACGCAAGTACACTTAACATACGTTAACACACAACAAGTTATAGCACATAGTTCACGTATCACCGAAATACATCCAAATATATGTTACCAAGTTATTAGACATGTTACGGGGTTCCTAGCATGTTACTACATGTGAAATCGGGTCTCGGAATGCTAATTTACACTTACAGCAGCAGTACACGCGATTAGGGAGGCTAATCGCATGAGATGTCACGTGATTAGGGCTAATCGCCCCTAATGTTGAGCGATTGGGGCTACTCGCCCTTATGGGCACGCGATTGGGCTACTCGCCCTTATGGGCACGCGATTGGGCTAATCGCCCTTTCTACCACGCGAGTGGGGGTCTACTCGCCCCTGTTACATGCGATTAGCAAGGCTAATCGCCTGTAACCTTGCTGTTCCGGTTTTTCGCGCGTTTAACGTTCCAAATCAGATCCAGAGCGTGTGTAACTACCCAATATCATTCCAAGCACTATCCTAGACATGTTTAACCCAAAACCCTTCGTTCATCCTCGTAAAATCAGTCCTGCATGCAACCATAGCAATCCAAACACATACACATAGCATGCAACATTCAATTAACGCATGTAATCATAACCCTATTATTCAATTACTGAGATCTCTATCATCATACTAACAATATTAATTCTGACCTAGCATGATTACACATCAAAACATCATCAAGATTCATAAAAATCCTATCTTTCTAATCATACATACCCATAACGCATGTTTATTAATTATAATCCGATTAATAACTCTTATTGATGATTTTCAGAAAGCTTTTTCATTTATGAACAGGTCTGGACCATTAGGGATTGATTAAAAACGTTTACAAAGTATTATGGATGAGAATTAAACCTTGGAATTGCAAAAGGATGATGATTAGACCTTGAAACCTTGTGTTTTTTATCAAAATCGCCTTCCAGAGGTTGTTTCAGTGTTTGGGGCGGTTATGGGACGACTAGGGTTAATATTAGTGAGTTTAGGAGGTTAAGTGTTGTATTTATAGGCGTTTCTAGTCGTTCCAGCACGTTACATGCGATTGTGCAGCAGTTCATGCGATTAGGGCTGCTAATCGCATGAACTAGCATGCGATTGGGCCTACTCGCCCATAACATCACACGAGTAGGGGCCTAATCGCCCCTATGTCCCTCTACTCGCCTCCCCTATGGGCGATTAGGCTTCCTAATCGCCTGTAGGGGTTCCTTTGGTGTGTTTTACGCGTTAAACCCCGTTTTAACATATGTTAATGTATATTCATGTACCGACAAGTCACATAATGATTGTAAACACATAACACAAGTAAATACACATATTTACACTCGTTCACCAATTCCCGGGACTCGAGACTCGTACGTTCCGTATGCCCTGACGATCCTACAAATCGTCACCGTTTGTACACTTGGTTAAGGACCGACATCTAATGAACCTCTAGACCAACATCCAATGATCTTCTAGACTAACTAATAGTTCCCGAACCATAACCCGACTTAACTAACCCAGTTAAGTACGATATACGCGTGACTCGCTAAGGTAGACTTTCATCTAGACAACGTTGTGAACCCGAATTTGCCAGGTGTCACATCATCCCCACGTTAAAAGAATTTTCGTCCCGAAAATTGCGTAAGTAACAAAAGAAACAACGAAGGGAATAAACAAACAGATAGGAATCAATAGGGAGTAGAAATCAAGAGAGAGATTTACCCGAGGTGTCACATCATCCCCACGTTAAAAGGAATCTCGACCCGAGATTCATTCAGCTGCCGAAGGGACATGTCTCGACTCGAATGCTTCCTTAGGAAAGAGGTGAGGATACTTAGACTTCATCTGATCCTCCCGTTCCCATGTATATTCCGGTCCCCGGTTCGAGTTCCACCGAACCTTAACGATACGAATCTTGCTGTGACGTAGGCTACGAATCTTGTAATCGAGGATCTCCACAGGTTCTTCCACAATCCGAAGACGATCATCAACCTTGATCTCTTCTAGTGGAACGATGAGAGACTCGTCAGCCAGACACTTCTTCAAGTTTGACACGTGAAAGACGTTATGTACGTTACCGAGCTCCGTCGGTAGATCAAGTCGATATGCCACCGGCCCAATCCGTTCCAGGATCGTAAATGGGCCGACATATCGTGGATTGAGTTTGCCACGCTTTCCAAAGCGTATGACGCCCTTCCACGGTGAGACTTTTAGAAGTACCTTGTCATTGACTTGGAACTCCAGTGGTTTGCGACGCTGATCAGCATAACTCTTTTGCCGGTCCCGTGCCGCCGCCAACCGATTTCGAATCTGTACGATCTTTTCCGAAGTTTCGTACACTAGTTCGGGCCCAGTGAGTTGACTCTCACCCACCTCAGCCCAACAAAGAGGAGAGCGGCATTTCCGTCCGTACAGTGCCTCGAACGGAGCAGCCTTGATGCTCGTGTGATAACTGTTATTGTACGAGAATTCTACCAACGGCAGATGAGCTTCCCAACCCTTGCCAAAATCGATCACACATGCCCGCAGCATGTCTTCTAATGTTTGAATCGTACGCTCACTCTGACCGTCAGTCTGTGGATGGTAAGCCGTACTCATGTCTAGTTGGGTACCCAAAGCCTTGTGCAAAGACTTCCAGAAGTGAGAAGTAAAATGGGAGTCACGATCCGAGATGATAGAAACAGGTACCCCGTGCTTAGAAACAACTTCTTTCAAGTAAAGGCGAGCCAAACGATCCATAGTGTCGGTCTCCTTAATAGCAAGAAAATGGGCTGATTTCGTTAACCGATCGACAATCACCCATATCTTGTCGTTCCCGCTTGGTGACCTAGGAAGTTGTGTGACAAAATCCATAGTAATCCGTTCCCATTTCCATTCCGGAATTTCAGGTTGTTGCAGGAGACCCGACGGTTTCTGGTATTCCACCTTGACCTTAGCACAGGTCAAGCATTTGCTCACGTATGAGGCTATGTCCGACCTCATGTTTGGCCACCAGTAAAGCACCTTCAGATCTTGGTACATCTTATCCGAACCAGGATGAATAGAATACCGGGACTTATGAGCCTCATCAAGAACAAGCTCTCGTAGTCCCCCGAATAAAGGAACCCATATGCGTTCTACGAAATAGTGCAGGCCATCAGGCCTTCGCTCTAGGTGCTTGTCGGCACCGTGCATAGTTTCAGCTTTAAGGTTTTCCTCCTTCAAAGCTTCCAATTGGGCAGAACGGAGTTGATCAGGTAACGATGAATGGATAGTGAGCTGCAATGCCCGAACGCGACGAGGTTTAGAAGATTCCTTCCTGCTCAAGGCGTCTGCTACAACATTCGCCTTGCCAGGATGGTACTTAATAGCACAATCATAGTCGTTCAAAAGTTCAATCCAGCGACGCTGCCGTATGTTCAAGTGCTGTTGGTCGAAAATGTGTTGGAGACTCTTGTGATCGGTGTAGATGGTGCATTTGGTACCGTACAAGTAATGTCTCCAAATTTTCAACGCGAATACCACGGCACCCAACTCCAAGTCATGAGTTGTGTAGTTCTTCTCGTGCACTTTGAGTTGACGAGAAGCATACGCAATCACTTTCTCGCGTTGCATCAACACGCAACCGAGTCCATGAATGGAAGCATCACAGTAAACGACAAAATCATCAGGACCCTCAGGTAAAGACAGAATAGGAGCAGAACACAGTTTAGACTTCAGTTCTTCAAACGCGGACTCTTGTGATTCACCCCAGTCGAACTTCTTATCCTTCTGAGTGAGAGTGGTGAGGGGTTGAGCAATCTTCGAGAACCCCTGAATGAAACGACGATAATAGCCCGCAAGGCCTAGGAATTGCCGCACCTCAGTTGGCGTCTTAGGTGCTCCCCAGTCCTTGATCGCTTCGATTTTAGCGGGATCGACATGAATTCCTAGTTCATTAACCACATGTCCTAGGAATTGAACTTCGCGTAACCAAAAATCACACTTTGAGAATTTGGCGTAAAGTTGTTCTCGTCGCAAGAGTTCCAAAACTAACCGCAGATGTTCCCCGTGTTCAGTCTCGTTCTTGGAGTAGATTAGAATGTCATCAATAAACACAATGACAAACTTGTCCAGATACGGTTTACAGACGTGGTTCATCAAGTCCATGAAAACCGCCGGTGCGTTCGTGAGACCGAAAGGCATGACCAAGAATTCGAAATGGCCATAACGTGTTCGAAAAGCAGTCTTTGCAACGTCAGCCTCCCTGACGCGCAGCTGGTGATAACCGGACCTCAAATCGATCTTGGAATAATAACTAGAACCCTGAAGCTGGTCGAATAGATCATCGATACGTGGAAGAGGATAACGGTTCTTGATAGTCAACTTGTTTAGTTCTCTGTAGTCTACACACAAACGGAAACTCCCATCCTTCTTCTTGACAAACAAAATCGGGGCTCCCCAAGGGGAAGAACTTGGTCGGATGAAACCCTTGTCCAAGAGTTCCTGTAACTGACTAGACAACTCCTGCATCTCGGGAGGTGCAAGACGATAGGGGGCCCGAGCAATAGGAGCAGCCCCTGGTACAAGATCAATACCGAACTCGACTTGACGATGAGGAGGAAGACCAGATAAATCATCGGGAAAAACATCAAGAAATTCGCGTACCACCGGAATGTCGTCAATCTTCTTCTCATCACTGGAGGAAACAGATAAAAGCGCCAATACAGCTGGATAACCCTTTCGAAGACACTTAAGGGCTTTCATGCTAGAGATGATGTTTAGCGAAACACCACCCTTGATACCGTATACAGAAAGAAATTCTCCATCAGGGAGAGGAATCCGAATAACCTTATCGTAACAGACGATCTCCGCGCGATACAAAGATAACCAATCCATTCCTACTACCACGTCAAAACTACCCAATGGTACCGGCATAAGATCGATGGGAAACGTTATACCCGACAATTCTAATTGACACTCTCGAAGAACACTAGTAGCTTCAATCGTTTTACCGTCAGCTAGCTCAATAATATACTTGGTCTCTAATGGTACAGATACTACATCTAGCAGTCGACTAATATCCATGGATACAAAACTCTTGTCGGCACCAGAATCAAATAACACGCTAACGGAATGATTATTGAGAAGAAACGTACCGGTGACTGTATCAGGGTCCTGCCTAGCCTCAGCAGCTCCAATGACGAAGGCACGTGCATTTCTGCCGCCGCCCCCGTTGTTCCCATTCCCGTTATTTCCACCCTGTTTCAGTTTTGGGCAATCCTTCTTGTAGTGCCCAGTGTCACCACAGTTGTAGCATCCCTGTTTCCCTGTAGTCCCCTGAGCAGTCGGAGCTGAACTGTTAGTCGGAGCCTGAGTCGATGGAAGTGTAACCCGACAATCTTTAGCATAGTGGCCTGTTCGCTGGCAGCGGTGACAACGGTTACTGTCGCAGTTCCCTTGGTGATGGCGTCCACACTTGTTGCATTTGGGCAGTTTTCCTGCATAACCACCCTGCTTATTACCCGAAGACGATGAACCCCCATTATCAAACTTTTTACCCTGCTGCACAGACCCAGACCCCTTCCCGTCGTTTTCCCACTTGCGCTTATTGTTCTCTGGAGTCTTAGCAGTTGAACCTTTCGCCGGCAAAATCCCCTCATTCACCTTTAAATTAGTCATCCTATGTGCAGATCGAACTACCTCCGCATAAGTAGGATGATTCCCAGCAGCCACTAACCCTGCAATTTCCGGCACTAACCCTGAGACATAATGTTCAATCTTACGATACTCTGGCACGTGCAGATCGGGACATAGCACTGCCAATTCATTCCTCCTAACCGTATACTTCTCGATTTCCGATCCAGTCATCTTGAGGTTCCACACCTCATGTTCCAGCTTCTGTACCTCTTCTCTCGGGCAATACTCCCGCTTCAGCAACTGCACAAAGTTCTCCCACGGCATAGCATATGCCTCCCCAATACCCATATTCTGGGTAATACCATTCCACCAAGTCAATGCCACGTCTTGAAATAACGCAGCCGAATACTTCACCCGATCTTCTGGGAGACAGTTACACATCAGGAATACCGACTCCACTTTCTCCAACCACCTAAGCAAACTGACCGCACCCTCGGTGCCAGAGAATTCCTGGGGCTTGCAGTCCCGGAACATCTTATAGGTGCACATGGGTGGGGGTGGGTCAACCGGACCACCTGAAATGAAACGTATGAGAAATCACGAATAATGTACACAAGACTCACCAATGAGGCAAAGAAAATGGATAAAACAACTTACCACCACCGTTGTGCCCTAACTGAAAGGCAGCCTGGAGCAAGTTGTTCAGATCAGCCTGTGACAGGTTAATACCTCCACCACGACCACCAGCACCACCACGACCACCACCGCGTCCACCACCGCGTCCACCTCCTCGTCCTCCACGCACTCCAGACATGATTCTGGCAGAAAGAACGAGAAAATTTAGTTGCGCAGTTAAAGATAACCACTAATGTTCACAAGATTAAAGCCAGATCCAATCCAGGACTATCCCCTCAAACCCAAAGCTCACTAGGGCTTCCATGCATTTCGTTTTATGATTTTGTGTGCACCCAAAATGATAAAACGCTCTACATGGTCCTCCAAGTGTTCTCCTAGTTCAAAGTTCAAATCACCGAACATAGACTCTTAGCTACACACCGTAATTCTACGGTAGTTTATGACGAGTGCTTCCATTGGAATACGAAAGGGAGATGTCCGAGCCTTGGACAAATCTCAAGAGCACACGAGTTACTCCAATAGACCACACTGCCTAGAAAACAAGTAACCCAACCTAAGATAGAACGGATGATGTAACGTAGAAAGACCAACGATTTAGAGACACCCCGACAAGACCATACGTAAACCACTATAACGTTTAGTACCATGTGATCGTCTAGTGTGTGCGACTCGGCTATAGACTAGACTCTACATGCAGTCCTAGTTCACTATAACCATTGGCTCTGATACCAATCTGTCACACCCTCAAAATCCACTTGCGGAGTTTTACTGCGAGGCGCATGACAAACCAGGATCCAAACCAACGATCACAATAAACAAGTCTAAATGTAATTAATGCAATACCAAAACATAGTTTTAAAATCCCGTTTACAGCGGAAGCTTATTCAAAATAAAGTTCAACATAAATAACCAAAGTTCAATGTTTAAGAAATCATGCAACTCTATCTAGACGCCGTGCAGACGCGTGCGCCCTAGTTCCATTGTGCTACCTTAGCGACCTGAGAAAACATGTAAAAGTTTACGTCAGCACAAAAATGCTGGTGAGTTTACAGGTTTGCAGTTCAAGTACCAAGTCCACCTGTCCATACTATAACAAATAGAAAACCAGTATACGCTAGCTAGGCGTACGTTTTGTTACTACCACGATTGGAAAACCATTACTAACACGAATACCAGTTGTTGTGCCCGAATAGTTCCAAATGTTCCTGTTGTTCCTGTTTGAGACAATATGCACTCGCCCGGCCCTCCAAGCCGACGAGCGGGGTTGGTCACTCCCAATAGCGCTATTCACATTTCCCCGTTGTGCAAACCCGCACATTCATGGTTCCCCCCGGGACTTCCAAAGATCGTGTAGTATACGTTAGAACCCATAGTATGACAGAATTTACCAAACAATCGTTTTAACACATGTTTTCTCCCCCGAAAGTATAAAACCAGTTTAAAAGAGGGGCCGTAAACTCACCTTAAGTTGCTTTACTCCTAATCCCGAGTAAACTCAGCTGCTATGTTAGTCCCGTACAGTGGCGACCTAACATACGACAGTTACAAGTACTTAGACTAATAACCCGCAGGTTAGTTAGTCCCTAGATGTCCAGACCATAACCAAGTTCGTTTGAAAATACCGTGACTGTTTAAATGACCCAATTGACAAGACTCGACATCCCATTGGTGACCCGAGACTCCCCGTGTTATGTTTACGCTCCAAAACGTACAATAACGCAAGTACACTTAACATACGTTAACACACAACAAGTTATAGCACATAGTTCACGTATCACCGAAATACATCCAAATATATGTTACCAAGTTATTAGACATGTTACGGGGTTCCTAGCATGTTACTACATGTGAAATCGGGTCTCGGAATGCTAATTTACACTTACAGCAGCAGTACACGCGATTAGGGAGGCTAATCGCATGAGATGTCACGTGATTAGGGCTAATCGCCCCTAATGTTGAGCGATTGGGGCTACTCGCCCTTATGGGCACGCGATTGGGCTACTCGCCCTTATGGGCACGCGATTGGGCTAATCGCCCTTTCTACCACGCGAGTGGGGGTCTACTCGCCCCTGTTACATGCGATTAGCAAGGCTAATCGCCTGTAACCTTGCTGTTCCGGTTTTTCGCGCGTTTAACGTTCCAAATCAGATCCAGAGCGTGTGTAACTACCCAATATCATTCCAAGCACTATCCTAGACATGTTTAACCCAAAACCCTTCGTTCATCCTCGTAAAATCAGTCCTGCATGCAACCATAGCAATCCAAACACATACACATAGCATGCAACATTCAATTAACGCATGTAATCATAACCCTATTATTCAATTACTGAGATCTCTATCATCATACTAACAATATTAATTCTGACCTAGCATGATTACACATCAAAACATCATCAAGATTCATAAAAATCCTATCTTTCTAATCATACATACCCATAACGCATGTTTATTAATTATAATCCGATTAATAACTCTTATTGATGATTTTCAGAAAGCTTTTTCATTTATGAACAGGTCTGGACCATTAGGGATTGATTAAAAACGTTTACAAAGTATTATGGATGAGAATTAAACCTTGGAATTGCAAAAGGATGATGATTAGACCTTGAAACCTTGTGTTTTTGATCAAAATCGCCTTCCAGAGGTTGTTTCAGTGTTTGGGGCGGTTATGGGACGACTAGGGTTAATATTAGTGAGTTTAGGAGGTTAAGTGTTGTATTTATAGGCGTTTCTAGTCGTTCCAGCACGTTACATGCGATTGTGCAGCAGTTCATGCGATTAGGGCTGCTAATCGCATGAACTAGCATGCGATTGGGCCTACTCGCCCATAACATCACACGAGTAGGGGCCTAATCGCCCCTATGTCCCTCTACTCGCCTCCCCTATGGGCGATTAGGCTTCCTAATCGCCTGTAGGGGTTCCTTTGGTGTGTTTTGCGCGTTAAACCCCGTTTTAACATATGTTAATGTATATTCATGTACCGACAAGTCACATAATGATTGTAAACACATAACACAAGTAAATACACATATTTACACTCGTTCACCAATTCCCGGGACTCGAGACTCGTACGTTCCGTATGCCCTGACGATCCTACAAATCGTCACCGTTTGTACACTTGGTTAAGGACCGACATCTAATGAACCTCTAGACCAACATCCAATGATCTTCTAGACTAACTAATAGTTCCCGAACCATAACCCGACTTAACTAACCCAGTTAAGTACGATATACGCGTGACTCGCTAAGGTAGACTTTCATCTAGACAACGTTGTGAACCCGAATTTGCCAGGTGTCACAGAATCGAACCCGGGTCTGTACCGTGGCAGGGTACTATTCTACCACTAGACCACTGGTGCGTCATGTTGCTGATTATGATCCTTTATTTAAATTACAGGACGCTGGTATCCTTAGATTCGTTGAACTATCAAACTTTGTAATCCAAACAAAATTCAAAACGTTTGAATGATAAAGAACAACATTCTTTGAGAAGAATTTCTTGAGGATTTATTATATCAGAAAATATCTAACTTACATAGCTTAATCATCAATCGTTTATGAGACACACGTCTTTTAGATATAAAACGATAGGTAGATGATTTAACATCCATGTAATATCTATACTATATTATAATGCGTTAAACAAGGTTGTTTACAATACTAAAAAAATAAGAACTTTATTTTTATTAACAATCCTAAAATATGGGTAAAATAGTTTTTCAATCACTTTTACATTTTGATATCTCCATCTTAGTTACACTTTAATCCTTTAAACTTACTTAACTTTTGCTTATTTAAATTATAGTTAAACTTCTTTTCTTTATTTTAAGCAAACTATCCACCATGATTTTTAAATAGTCATATTTTTTTTCATACGTTGATACTTTTATAAAAATAATTATATCATAATAATGAGTATTTAATTATCTTTAATTCGAGTATAGTAACTTTAAAGTCAAGTTAGACTACAAAAAAGCAATTTTCTTTCTAGTTTTTTATCAATGCAATTAAATTTTGTTTTGTCATATAACATAGAAATTGTGGGGTAGCTGAACTAATAAGGTACTTTAAACTAATCTTATGGGATGAGGCGTCTATGGCAAAACGACAAGTTATAGAGGCAATCGATAGAACATTACAAGATATTATAGGCGTTAGGCTCCCATTTGTGGCAAAATAATGGTAATGGGAGGTGATTTCAGACATGTGTTGACGGTTATCAAATGAGAAACAAGAGCACAGATTGTATACTCCAGCATACGAATGTCGCCTCTTTGGTCTGTTACAAAAAAGATGCGGTTGACAATAAACATGAGAGCATTGAATGATCCTTGGTATTATAATTTTCTCTTAAGAGTTGGTGATGGATTGAAGAACCGATAGAAGGAAACTATATCCACATACCCAATGACATGACAATTCCATGCACTGACAGGCAAAACTCTATAACAGAACTGATAAATGCCATTTTTCCATCACTTCAAAACAATGTACATTCTTCTGATTCTATAATATCAAGAGCAACATCGTCCACTAAAAATGTCAATGTTAATGAGATTAATGATCAAATGATTGACATGTTTCAAGGAAAGGAAAAAGATGTACTACAGTTTTGATGAAGCTGAAGACGATAACCACAACTTTTATCCGATCGAGTTCTTGAACTCACTAACTGTTAGTGGTTTGCTGCCTCATAAACTTCGTTTAAAATCGGATGCCCCATAATATTGCTAAGGAATATTAATCCATCACATGGTCTATGTAATGGCACAAGATTGATATGTAAAGGCTTCCAACGCAATGTTACTGATGCAGAGATAGCTGTCGGGCAAAATACGGGAATTTTTTTTTGCCAAGAATATCTCTATGTCTTTCTAAGGACGACATTAGGGCTGTAAACAAACCAAACGTTCGGTGAACAGTTCGTACATCGTTCGGCGGGAAATTCGTTTGTGTCCATTTGTTTAATGAATGAACGAACACGAACAAAAAATTCCATTTGATTAACTAAACAAACAAACACGAACAAATGTCTCGTTCGTTCGATTGCGTTCGTGAACGTTCGGCAATGTGTTTGTTTATTTATATCCGTTTGTGTATAAACTGTTTATGTTCTATCACTAGTTAAACTTAAGATAATTATGAACTTTTGAATTAGGAATATCATGTATTCATACCCTTGCCTAAGTCATTTTAGATATTTATGTCAAAGTTAGTATAATTTGACTTATCGACATCGTTTAGTAGATGTACTTTGTCTAACGGTTAATATTAACAACGTTTTTTTAGTTAGTTGCATATTAAATTTTTGTTTTTGTTCAACACCCGTGTTCACGAACAGTTCGCAAACAACTGAATTTCTTAACAAACAAACAAAAACATAGAATTATGTTCGTTAGTGTGTTCGTGAACGGTTCGTTTGTCCAAGAAACCTTAACAAACAAACACGAACAAAGCCTTGTTCGTATTCGTTTGGTTCGTTTATAGCCCTAGACGACATGTTCCCATTCAAGATGAAAAGAAAACAGTTTTCAATTCATCTAAGCTTTTCCATGAGAATAAACAAAGCCCAAGGTTAAACAATTCCCCATGTTGGTGTTTATCTTCCAAATTTGTAGTTTCACATGGTCAGCTTTATGTGGCATTATCAAAAGGAATATCACGTGAAAATACAAAAGTTTTAGTTCACCCTACCAAAGATTTCAGACGAGACGGAGTATACACCTCAAATGTTGTCTATCCGAAGGTGTTGCAAGATTGATTAACTGCTTTTGAATCGAAACGTAATGTTTTTTAATGCATTTTATAGGTTTAAGCAAATACATTATAATTATATATTTACAACACATTTTTTATGTTATCAGTGGTGAAAGAAGAACAAGAAACTTACAACTGGATTGATATTGCTATGACTGCTATTTTCGTATTTGTGTGTACATTTCTTGAGATGCAAAAATGGTTTTCATACACATTTGATAAGTTTTATGCCAAATTATTACATAATTGACATGTGTAAGGCTAATGACAGTGCTACGACTTAAAAGAACTTTTTATTTGTCTAGTTATATCTTCCCTCTGGTTATGACCTATGAAAACATTGTCTAAGTATTGCGTTTTCGTTGTACCGCACGGACACTTTACTAGTTTCTAAACAAGTAAACACGTCCACAATATATACAGAAAAAGTAATACCGCTTTTGAAGATATGATCCGAAAGTTTATAAACAAAATCCGTTATAAAAGAATATAACACCCAATCCTAAGAGGTAAAACGATTTCTACACTATCGTCCTCGAATATCTTTAATTGAATACCGAAGAAACCATACGAAACAACAAATGTGTTTTCTCTACTTACACTTTGATCTACCCATCAACGTTAGAATTTATTTTCTATTGCTGATAATATACTCCTCTCATGTTATTCTATGCCTACTCTTTTAGCACTCTTCACCTGCTGGAATATTAAGATCAGGCAGCACAAAACTGTCATTCTTCTGTTCTTCCGTGCAATTGGAAACCGCCAACACTTGTTGCGATTTCATATCATTCTAAAACCAAAACACAGATCGTTAGTGTCGCAATTTTGAACCATTTGCTAATAAATGAGCTGACTTGGGTCTGTTTTATCTCTAACGAGTCAAATAAAAAATTTAGCTAAAATGGTAACAGATCAAATATCAGACAAATTTGAAAAACATGAATTTGTAATCATAATTAACGTATTAACTTTTTGTAAAATAACAGACAGTCAACCAATCCAACCCATTTTAGCATGTACTAAAATACGACCATGTTTAAAACCATGATTGTTTTGACATGTTACATGACCTGCTCATCTTGCCACTACTAAAATCATTTTATTAACTTCTTTTACCAATAAAAATACTATGTATGATTAGGAGTGTTTGTGTTACCTTCATCTTCTTCAAGCTTTCATTCTCCTTTCTTTGTTTCTGACATGTGGCTTGTAGGATTTCTAGTTGCTGCATCACATTAGAAACTAAATTTAATCCAAAGAATATTTGATCGGTACCAAATAAGTCAAAGTCAAAGTCAAAAGTCAATAGCACCAGGTGTGACAGGAATTTTACATACTCGTTTCAATTGCTTTCTTTCCTTAAGTAATGCTATCTCGTCCTCTTTAAGTTCAGCCAATGTCTACAAAAGAACCGCAAAAACAACATAAGTAAGATCATGAACGATAATGCATGCGCACTTTGAAGTGCAAATCGAAAGAAAGTGTTACCTTCTTTCTTCGTGGCCTCTTCGTGGGCGTCGTTTCATTAGCCCGAATAACCTAACAATACAAAAACAAAAGGTAAGATGCATAATAACAGTTTGCAAATTTAGAACTAGATACAACAACAAAACTAACAAAAACATAAGATTTAGAAACTAGAATGTGATCCATGTTTTCCACACATTAAAATAAGTAGGACCCACAATCATAAATGTATTTAATCTATTTACTAAATAAATAAAATTCACATAATAAAAACTTGAAATCTTTGATTTCCCCGTACATAAATGATAAGGTACCAATATGGATATGTTTGTCTTATTTTAGGAGGCCATATGTTTGTCTTGTACACGAAGAAACCAATGCTAGTACTAAGTTAATCACCAACTCAAAGCCCTAAGTTCTAACAAAATAATCCATATTACATTTAAAAAATAAACTTTATTGTACAAATCACCTATAAAAATATCAAGGGTGTATACACCAAAATGTAACTTGCATTGATGTTTTTATGTTAGAAAAATACGTTTTTTTTTTGTTAACCAACGTCCGTATCTAGCATACGTCGAATGTTTCAAAACCTACGTAAATGTATAGTGTACAGTGCAATTTGTTTTTATGTTTTTGTATTACGTTACCCATAAAAATCATTGAACGTTACCCCTAAAATTTTAGTCTGGACCTGCCACTGCTTATAAAGCAAGTAAAAAATTGATGCGAAATAGCTATGTCATCAAGAAACTGATGTCACATGATCTATTTACCTACAAGGTTGTTTTGAATACAAGTGTAAAAATAAGTACGTTACAAAACAAAGTAACTAACAAATGTATTATGTGGTACTCGTAGTATTATTATGTTGTCACATTTTATAGAAAACATAGTAGATGGCCTTAAATTTGTCTTTAACCTAAAACTATAAACAAGAATCTTTTGAGAACAAATGGAAACTACAATGTAAAGTTGACCTTTTACATTATTCAAGTCTTGTGTGCAGTGTTTGTATGACTGTGTCAAAAAAAAAAAAATAATAATAACAAAAAAAATATTTTCTAGACCCAAAACCATTAACTACTCCATTCATCAAAAATCTTGACAAACAATCTTGAACACTTATTAGTTACAAAAATCTACTTACAACAAACACAATAATAAACAAATCCCAACCACCTAATTAGGTAGAGTATCAATTTCACCACGATTTAATCTAAATAACATTTATATAAAAACTATGAATATACTTGCATATTTTTTTTTAAAATACTAGTTTTCGGAAATAATTACATGGAGATAACGGGCAGGCGGGCAACAAGCTGCGCCGCCACCCCTTTCTGGACGGCAAACCCTAACCTACTAAACACGAACCCATGCCCCCCCGGGGTCGAGACACTGCTATGGATAACCCGTTGGACTCTGGTCAGGAAACGGATGGCTTCCGGTGCCAAGGAGCCAAAGGTATCAAATGCCAGGGGTACAAAAACGTGTTGGTTCTCCGCACAAGCTTTGGCATGCTTCTCAACTTTCTTCACCTCTGCTTTCCGCACTGCTTGCCCTGCTACAAAACCACTATCCCTCAAACCAACCAGGGGAGAAACACCTGTTAGGTCAACACAAGCGTGTTTCCCCCCGGCCCACCCAAAGACAAGCAGGTCTGCTGGACGTAGGGTGGATCTCCCTTCTGCGGGGTCCGAGAGGAAATTAACAGGAGCCTCCTTCTTGGCTGAGATCCCAGCCCTTCTTAAAATGTCCAAAAGAACGTCCCGGACCCAGTCGTGCCTATATTTGAAACCAGGCAACTCCTTACAGTGAACCGCGTGTTCCCCGTATTCGTCCAAACATGCCTTACGGCAGATCGGACAGACTTCATCTTCATGATACATGGGGATCACCAAACGATATTTAAGAATTGCCCTGTATTCAACCCCAGACATGGTTTGGCCCAAACCTTCGATTGGGATAACATTAAGGAAGTCTTGGGCATGGGGGGTTTGCAAGCATTCAATAACCGCCTTTTGGCGGGGGGACAGATCAAAAGCTTCACCCAGGCTCTGTGCGATTTTAAAATAGAATTGTATTTCGTTGTTTAAATTAGAAAAATAAATTAATAAACCTTGACATTGACGAACAATAAATTTGACCAATATAGGGCTAGTGTAACGCACTTGTCTAAATTCTAAATAATTAAATAATAATAAGTACACAATAAACAAAGATCCAAACCGTTAAAAATGGAAAAAGAACAACCATCTTATTGACTTTGTCAACAATAGTTTCTTTTTCCTTTTTTTTATATTTTGGAATTAAAAATTGACTCTAGTCACATGGAATATTAATATTTAAAGTGACCCATATGACCAATAAAAAAAAGACAAAAACATAGAGTTGCACACGAGTCCCAATATTCCGCGACACACCGGATTATTACCCATCTTGTTCCATACACACACCCAATAAAGTTCACAACTACTCACACCAAAAAAACGACCCTTAAACATGACACAAACCACGTCATCCATAATTCCATATATCCACTAGTTAAATGACGTAAATACCCCTAACAATATCCATATTTACAAGTTTAGGTACAAAGTGGCATGGCATGGCCATTCGTCTTTTTCAACCAAATCTAGATGGCTATTGACTTTGACGGGTGGATTGCACGAGTCATGAGTTTATAAACTACCAAATGAAACAGTAACACATCTGAAATTACTAAAATGCCCTTTAGTTATAAGGGTATAACCGTAAATTGGTAAGAAAAAACGTGGAAATTCGTTGAGGTTTCTGACTCTACGCGTAGAAGGGAAGTCATTTATTTCCAAAAATAATAAAAATATATAAAAAAAATAGAAAAAGGTAGTTAATAAAAAAGTATCTAGTAAGGGTAATTTGGTCAACGTCATCGGATTTAAACGTCGACGAGATCTGGTTTTTTGATCGTTTGAGAGTACACCAAATTCAGTTCGCGATATTGCATGTAGTAAGGGTATAATCGTGATTTCATAATAATAAAAAACCTGTAATGAACAAGCCATCCGTAAATAACGCAACCAACGAAGGGTATTACGGTCATAAAAAGTTAACCTTAAAAAACACAAGAAGCAAATGAGAAACACCGAGCAAAAGACAAGTTCATTAACATTTAAATCAACGGTAAAACGACGACGTTATAGATTAACCCAAGTTTATTAATATTATTAATATTAACATTAACATTAACAAACGAACAAACCTTAGATCTTAAAGCATCGGAGCCGTCAAGAATAAGCCGGCTGGTCTCCTCAACTCCGCCGCCACTGACGGAGGTGGTGGCGGCGCCGCCGCTCAATGACAGCGGGGTGGTGGGGCTGTCTCTAGTGGACGAAGGTTTCTTAACGGTGGCAGGTGGTGGTGGTCGTGAACGGCGTTGTCGGGTGGTCCATGTTTTAGGGAGAGATGACGGGGATGAGTGACGGAGGTTAAGGAGGAGTTGAGCGACAAGGGTGACGTCATCAAAGGCGGATAGGAGCCAGTTATCGTCAGTATTCATGGTGGTGATTGGTGGATATAGGGAATGAATGAATGAATGAGGAGGGTGGAATGGTGTGGTGGCAGAGAGAAAGTAGGGGAAGTAATAATAATATTAATGATAATAATGGGGTTAGAATAGAGGGTGGGTTTTATATGTATTTATTATTATGTGTGTGAAGGAAGGAATGGGATTTGTTGGTGAAGGAACGAATGGGTGGAGCTTGGTGTGTATGTGTGATGAGGGGTGGGGCCCAGTGGTGGGGAGACGTGGAACAGACCGTCCTGAGTTTTCTTCTCGAATGGAAAAAGTCAGGTGTCAAGTTTGTAACTTCTAAGTTTACCATAATTGTATTTAAGGTAATAATGTAACTTTCTCAAAATATTTTTTTTTTTGGAATGTGTCCTTTAGCGGTGAAACCAATCGACAAACAACCTCTCAACCCGAGTTCGAATCACTACCCACACACCTTGTATATATTTTTGAAAAAAAACTTTCTCAAAATCATAATTCTAGCGGCGTGTTGGGTGATTTGGAGAGCAAGAAACGATCTTATCTTCAATGGCAAAAGGGTGAACGCTTCATGTATTTTTGGCGAAGTTCAAGCTCTAGCTTTTACATGGGTGACATATAAGTGTCGACAATCGGGATGGACATGGGAGTCTTGGAGAGCATTCAATGTCCCAATAACGTAACTTAGATAAGTTTTGTGTCGATTGGGTCGGTGATGTATTGGGGTTGTATTGGGCGTTTTATGTAGATTGTATTTAGCGTTTCTCTTTGAACAATCTTGTATATATTTTTGGTGATGAATGAAAGTTGAGAAGTTTACCGATAAAAAAAAACTATTTTGAAAAATAAAATAAAAAAAAGAAAATATTATCATTATGTTTAGTTTTATTTACTATTCTTGGAATGCATAGTTTGTCTCTCTTACTTTGCCTTATAAAGGAGGACATTGACCATGATTGGTGTTGATATAACCACCCTCGAGCGTGAGGATAAGTTTTAGTTGTTAAGAAGAACGTAGGCAATTAATGTTGTGTATGATGACTTTTTCCAGTCCGGCTTTTTTTTTATGTGTGTCGATGTTAGGTTTTCTCTTTGTTTGACGGATAAGCCAATTTTACTTGGTAAATACGTGTGTTTGAAGAAAGGTTTTTAGCCTCTTTCATTAGAATGTATCTTATAGTTTAATGAACAGATTCATTTTAGTGTTTCCATACATCGTTGATGGGACATTGTCGTCCCTTATCTTGGTCACTCACTAGGTCTAATAAGGAACTCATGATAACTTTTCATTTTAGCCACGGTCTGGTAAGTGTGTATTTAATGTCTTGTTAAATGTAGTGAACTCAATTTGATACTACAAAGTGATAAGCCCATTTGTAATGGTCTCGTAAGCCCTCACTCACACCAAACACCGTCCCCCATCTTGGGGCCGGACCTCATGAGCCCCATCGCGCGACCCAACTCACACTTGTGAGTTTGAGTCTTTTTTAATTACAAATATATATATATGTGTGTGTGAGAGAGAGAGAGAGAGAGAGAGAGAGAGAGTGGGAATTGATGATGACGTAATGATGGCTGCCATGCGACATCACTACTCTATTTTTACCATGTGAGTAAAGAGCACGTGACCATGCCTCAGCCACTACAAATGCTCTAAAAGAAATAGGGCAATCAAATTAGTGTATTACTAATTCGCTGAATCAAACTACACATAAGAATCATAACAGAACGGGATGGGAACTCAGATAGAGAAAAAAATGGGAAGAAAACAAGCACCATTGATTAATAATATTCCTTTTTTTTTTCTCTTCACAACCTAGCAAACCTGGTCCCTTGTTAAGCTCCTTAAACGGGTTGTTAAGTTAGGTCCATAGTGAAATAATATGATTCATAACATTACTCCCCCTTTTAAATTCACCTTTGTCCATAAGGTGAAAGAGATTGCCTAACAAATTTGGTTGAATCAAACGTGGCAATCCAAGAAAACCTTGAATTGTTGTTTGTTTGGTGGACCCACTGATGCAACTCATTTCAATTAACCCAAGAGGACTCATCGTCTCCAGTCCGAAGGTAGCAAGGTTGAAGATAAGATAGTCATTAATAAGAGGAGTTTGCCATGTAATGTACCATAAGTTGGGGAAAGAAACTATGTTGGGTGGTCTATGCCAAAAGCGAGGTGCAAAGAATGGCATTGCGTGAAACAAGTGTGTGAAGTAAAGAACATTTGGTCGCGCTACATCAAATATGTTTTAGGGTTGTAGCAATAAGGCAGATTGCCAAATGCTGTTGATATGCAAGTTAGAAGTATGACTTTGTTCAAAAGCTAATGAATAATTCTTATGTGTTAACCTTCTAAAAGGAGTGATATGGTGATGATATGACTTGAAAGGAAACTTAATAGCAACATAAGCAAAACCAAAGAAGTTTTGTAGTGTTGCGTGTGATAACTTAATAGGCGATTCCCAAAAGAAAAGTTGCACATAATTTGCAGTTGCCTATTCATCACATATCCCATACAAAGCCCAACACGATTGGAGTGTGTCATCGACTTTTTCAACATCTTAGCATCTATTTTGTATAAAGTAATGAACAATGTTGTGTGTTTTTGTATTATGAAAGTTGGGGTGTAGGGCCTGTTGTGTGGGAGGTTGGGCTGTTTGGACCTATTGTGTGGGAGGGTTGGCTGTGTGTAGGAGGTATAAGGGGTGGGCCGTGGGTTTGTGTAGGGATAGGGGTTTGGGCTTCGGGTGATATGGGCTGTGGAGTAGGGGTTGGTTGATGCAAGATGTTTGGGTCTGGAGTGGGTTGGTTAGAAGGGGAGGTTGATTGGGCCGATTGGTATGTGGATAGGAAGGAGTCAAATGACATGTGTTTGGGTTGGGGGTTGGTGTTTTGAGATGGAAAAATATGTGGGATAAATTCAACGTGGCGAGAGTGGTATAGTTTGTGACTAGTAGGGTCATAACATTTGAATGCCGATTTGGAGGATTAGTACCCAAGAAATATGCACGCCGTTGAACGGGAGTGGAGTTTTGAAGTAGCATAGGGTCGTAACCATGGGTAGCAAAGACAACCAAATGGTTTGAGTTTGGAATAAGTAGGAGCGGTTTTGAACAACATATC
Source organism: Ambrosia trifida (assembly GCA_028751855.1). Classification (NCBI taxonomy): domain Eukaryota; kingdom Viridiplantae; phylum Streptophyta; class Magnoliopsida; order Asterales; family Asteraceae; genus Ambrosia; species Ambrosia trifida. The sequence goes on from CM054129.1 coordinate 7,153,671, forward strand.
GTAGGGAGATTTGTTGTTAAGGATGGGTGTAGGCAAACGATTGATTAGGTGGGTTGCGGTTTGAAAGGCATGGGACCAAAAATGTTGTGGTAAGTGGGAGTAGTGGAGTAAGGCTTGGCCGGTTTCCACAACGTGTCGGTGACGTCGTTCGGTAATACCGTTTTGTTCCGGTGTGTGAGGTGGAGTCGTGTAATGGGAGATACCTTGAGAGGCAAGATAAGGTGAAAGACCCACATATTCACCCCCATTATCAGTGAACAACGCAACAATGTTGGTTTTGAAAAAATTTTCAACAAGAGATTTGAATTGTGGAAAAAGAATTTTGACATCGGATTTTCGTTTGATTGGGTATAACCAAATGTATTTGGAAAAATAGTCAACAAAAATGACATAGTATTTAAAGCCATCGATTGACGTTTTTACGGGACCCCAAACGTTGGAGTAGAGAAGTTGTAGAGGTTGATTGGCAACAAAAGAGTTTTTGCCAAAAGGTAGTTTGTGGCTTTTATTTAGGGAACATGAAGTACAATGAAAAGACTCATGGGTCACCTTATTAAAACGAAGTCCCAATCTAGAAATTAAAGACTTGAACACTTGAAGCGATGGATGTCCAAGTATGTGGTGCCACATGAGAAGAGAGTTTGTTTGGGTGTTGTTGACTTGAGGAGACAATGAGATTGGTCCATAGTAGACATCATTTACGTTCACTCCCCGCATGAGGCGCGCCCCCGTGCGTAGATCCTTTACAAAAAAATGATAAGGAAAAAATTCAACGGAAACACGATTAGTACGACAAACTTTGGCAACGGAAATAAGATTATTTCGAAGATTAGGAGCAACTAAAATGTTATTTAAAAGAAGTGGGCGAGAATTTGTTGGAATAGTTGTTTGAGCAATATGAGTTATAGGGAGAGTTTTACCATCACCTAGCACGATCTTATCGGGTCCTCCGTATTCAGAAAGAACGGAAAATTGTTGGTTGTTATTCGCGGTGTTGTTGGACGCACCGGTGTCCCACATCCAAGATGAGGTTGTAGCCATTGGGTGAGGGGTGGTGTAGTTAACCACTGGGGTGTTGGTATTTTGAGGCGAGACATTGTGTTCTCTTAGGAAGCGACTAAGTTTGCGACAATCTTTAGTGTCATGTCCGGGAATGTTACAATAGTAGCAATAGGTGTTATTGTTGCGAGTCGGGCGAGTGTTGGTATTGGTAGTTTGTGGTGGCCCTTGGTTTCGGGTTGTGGCGGCGGTAATGTGGGTGATTTGTTTGGCCATGATAAATCGAAAGAAAAAAGGCAAAATGCGGATAGAAGGTGTCTGTCGAGTAGGTTGGGATCGAAGATGGCTCAAGGGAGCTTTTAGGCTCTTGATACCATATAAAGTAATGAACAATGTTGTGTGTTTTTGTATTATGAAAGTTGTGTTGATCAATGAAGAATTACAAGACTCTTATATAGAGGATTTACAATAAGGAAAAGGCTAATACTAAGGGATGCACTTAATTACATAATTACAATTATAATTGACTAAGCTAAGATTATGCAAAGTCTTGGTCAAGTATTGGACAAAGTCTTGGTCAAGTCTTGGTCAATATCTTTAATATGATGGTCAATGCTTTTATGTGATGATACATTCTTTATATTTTGAGTCTGTCATCAAATAGAGAACCTGTTTTCTATATGGACAAAAGTCACTTGTTATATCCTCAACAACAATTCGTAGATGTTTGACCAGATCAACAACAATTTTCACTGCACTTAGTGGAATTTTATAACAATTACCCCATGTAAGCAATTTATTTAACAATTTGTTTTACATAGTCCCACTTTTATCTTTAACATCTTTTTGGGGAGAAACATTGTTAGAGGTGGAAGTTTAACAAACGAATTCAAACACAAGAATCTATATACAAATAGATGATTTCATTAATATTCAAAGATTGTACAAAAATATTGTTCTTCAGTTTTCTTTTGGTTTGAATACAAACTTGATAACCGAAAACTGTTACATACAATAACTATATATACATACTAATCTTAACTACAATAACCGCCATATAACTATCAACCGTTGGGTCCTTAGAATGAATCAACGTGTCTTTGTTTGTGAACTAGTGTGATAGTATGTGAACCGGTTTGTATCTAACTATATAATAATCCTACGATAATATCAATATTACTACATAATTATGTATAACTTATGATAACATATATTAATCTAACTTATATATCTAATACCCTCCCTTAAGCTAGATTGGGAGAACTTGTAGATTGTCTCTTAAATCGTAAGAATTCTTCATTTTGATTACATTAGATAATCTTGAATATGATGATATTTGATTCGTACACACCGATGGCGGAATCATCGAGGTGTCACGTAGTGACGATTGTTCAAAAGCACATGGTACTAAAATGTAAATATATTATTGAATAATCCAAATTGTCTTACATGGAAACGAAAATACAAAGTCTGAATGAAACTTAAATATTGAAATAACTTATTAAAATCAAGCACTAAAAGTCCCATGCAATAGTACTAGATCAAACTGCACCTGAAACATGTACAAAATAGGTTTGGTCAACATAAGAAATGTTGGTGAGCATTCCTAGTTTTAATACATATAGTAAACTGAAAAAGGTATACAATTCAAGTGCATGCTACAGTGCAAATATGTAAACTATGTATCATACAAATGAGCGAAATCAACCATGTGACTGTATAATGTACTAAATGAACGACGGTGTACTTATCCAATAAATGGATAAAAGCTTAACAATAACCACGGATTCTCCGATGAAAAAGGGGGAGAATCAACCTAGGCGGGTTGTCAATCCAATAGCGCTATCCAATATTAAGGTCGGCTTGTACATGGTTAATGATTTCACTAAGTACAAATGTATTCTACATGTAATGTCTAAGCATAAAGCACGTTTGTAAGCAAATGCACATAGTACTAGAATTGTATTGTAAAAATGTGAACTTGTATTTGTAATTTGTATAAGTGTACATGTAACACCCCAAAAATGAATAAAAGCAAAAATGGGATAGGAAATACTCACAGGTCGCGTAATAATTTGAATTGAGATTATCCCAAAGGGTAACCTAAATAATTTGATAATATGTAAGGGAAATGATTCTAAGATGCAAGTAATTCTAGGGTTCCTCATTTTGGGGATATGTAATTGTTCAATTATTAATTAAGTAAATTGTTAATAAATGGGAGAAATTCGGTAAATAATTTAAATAAAATATTATTGTAGGTTTTTGATTTAGGATGATCATATTATAGGGTTTTAAATATAAAAATAATTTTTATAAAATTATTTCCTCAAAAATTGAATATTTAGTATATTTATTCCTATTTGTCAACGGTATAATTTTAATATCTAAAAATATTAAAATTAAAGAAATTTCAAATTAAAATTTATATTTCTGTTCTATATGAACAGAAATAATTTATGTAAAATGTTGGGATAAAAATATTGAAAAATGAATTTATTATGATTTATTTATGGTTTAAAATAACAAAAATTAATTAAAAATATAAAACGAACGATTTTTCTGGAATAAAAATTATTTCTGAAATGTTTATTGCTATACAAGTTTATAATAATTTTTGTGGAATTTAATAAAATCGTTTAGATATTTTTATAGAATTTTACAATTATAAATGAATAAACTTGTAATATTTATAATATATATTAAATAAATTATTTTTGAAAAACCAAAAGTTGGATAATAAACTTTATCCTCAGAATAACTCAAAATAATTTTTGTAGAATTTATAAACCATTTTTAGTATTTAAAATCTATTTTTAAAAATAATATTGTTTATATAGGTATAAAAGAGTTTTTTTAAAAAAAAAGAAAAAAATGTTTGCATGTGCCCAGACTTGAACCCGAGTCTCTGGGCGGTCCGATGCTTAATCACAAGCCTAGCCACCAACTGGGCTAGACCCTGAGAACGAGTTATAGTTGGTTTCAGTTAATTAAATAGGTTACTTGGTTCGTTCTTATAAATGAGAGAGAATTACACAGATTGTCCTTTAGTTATACATCAAATTGCATCCTATGTCCTTTATGGAAAATTTTCACTCCTTATGTCCTTTGTTTTATACACTTGTTACACCCTATGTCCTTTAGACCAAACCAAGTTAAAAAAGAGTGTTAAGTGTGTCACGTGCCCCTCACGTGAGGGGCAATCCTGGCTTTTCACCCTCAATGAAGGACAATCTGTGTAATAATAATAATAATAATAATAATAATAATAATAATAATAATAATAATAATAACAACACTTTATCTCTCACCTCTCTCTCTCTCTCTCTCTCTCTAAAACACACACACACACACACACACCAGACACAAACACACACACACACACTCTTCCTCTCTGCTCCTCCTCTTCCGGCGATAGCTTCGGCCGTCGGGTCTCCTTCACCCCCCACCCTCACCCAACCTTGCTCCTTCCATATTATTATTATTATTATTATTATTATTATTATTATTATTATTATTATTATTTTAGAAAGAGATAGGGAGATAATGAGCTAGAGAGAGAGAACAGAGGACAGAGAGAGAAAGTGTAGGAGAGAGAGGCAAACGGAAGAGGAGATGTGGTGGTCTCCGGCGGCGACCCCTCTGTTCCCGAATCAAACCAGGTAAAAACCCCCTTTTCTTGTGAAGGTATTGATGGCGGCCCTGGTGATGATTATTGGTGGGGATAAGGTTGTAGTGGTGACTTTGATTCAGCTAACAGTGGCTCACAGAGGGTGCGAAGATGGTTTGCAGGGATCGTCTTGAAGGTAGAACCATGGTGGTCAATAGGTTGGAGGACGATGGTGGTTTGGTAGGCTCAGGTAGGGGTTATGGTGGACGCAGGTGGCAATGGTGATGGTCCAGGTTATGATGGCGGTTGATTCTTGAGGTCTGAGTCGGGTCTGGGAGACAAGGGATTGAGGATTTGGAGTTGTGGATTATAACCGGGTCAGTCTAGGAAATAGGTATGGAGGAGGTGGTGGTGGTTACGACGGCGGTGGTGGAGATAAGTATGTTGGTGATGAATTAATGGTGGTTTAGGGTTTGTGTTGTTGAAGGGGTAAAAATGAAGATGATGATGTTTGTTTGAAGGGTTTTTTTTTTTTTTTTTTTTTTTTTTTTTTTTTTTTTTTTTTAAGTTTTATCATGTTTTAAGGTGAAAAGACAGGTTTGCCCCTCACATGAGGGGCACATGACCAACTTAACTGAGTTATTTAACTAGGTTTGGTCTAAAGGACATAGGGTGTAACAGGTGTATAAAACAAAGGACATAAGGAGTGAAAAATTTTCATAAAGGACATAGGATGCAATTTGATGTATAACTAAAGGACAATCTGTGTAATTCTCTCTATAAATGATTTAAATGAAAACAAAAAAAAACTCGCTTGTGGGGATCGAACCTTGGTCTTCGGGCGGTTCTGATCCCATGAAAACGTGGGTAAATCCAACTGATCTAGATCAGTTGGTTATTATTTTTCTGTTTTAAAATGATTTTATATACTTGTCTGCAGCGATGTTCTTCCCCAATTCAATACTTATGAACCCTAGTTTTTCAATAACGTTAATTAGCAAGCAATAGCCCCTGTAATGTTGGGGCTATTGCTTGTACAGGGCCGATTAATATAACCCAACAGAGAATTGATGCTTACAATGGATATACGAGCTCGATTGATCTGATAAGTGTACGAAACCAAAACGCGATCGCAGAGGTTTTAAATGTGTTTCAATACAGAAATTGATGGTGGGGAAAGGTTTATCGGTGCATAGGGCTTGTGAGGGTGGGTTGAATTTATACTAATCGTAGAGATCGCACGAATTGGAAAGTTTTGACCTAGTGTTAATGTTAAACGCGTAATTCTATATAATTGGAATGTTTTAATTGGTGATTATGCGTGTAGAACAAGCTGATCACTGATTGAAACATTCCCTAAATAATTTTGATTTCAAAAACGCGTTTTGATTATGATTTGGAAAGGGTTGTGCACGCAGTTGACTTTTGATAGTCAACTGTGTGATTTATAGTAACTGTTATATATATTAGGGTTCAAAATATTCTTCAAAAAGGGTTGTGGCTCAGCTGGTTTGGGCGTGTGTGATAAACCTTGAACCGGTTTGGGACGCGGGTTCGAATCCCGTCCCAAACATTTATTTTTTTAGTAATTATTCTTCTATATTTATATTGTTATAAGCATATAGTATGATTATATAAACCCGAATATGTCACAAAATATTTTTTTTGAACGTACGGAAATGATAAAATGCAACGTTATATTAATTGAAGTTTCAACGTACATAGAAATGTTAAAATAAATACGAAAAGTGACGGATGTCACACTTTCACAATTCTTAACTATAGCCGACCAACAACCACCCTTGCCTGAAACACGTGGGAGACCCGACCATCGATGTCTGCCATGATGGCAAGACATGATGATGAGTTTCCACAAAGCCCCTTCCTCCACTCTAAAATGCCACGCCCATTTCGAAAGTAAGGCATCATTGACATCTTTTAACTGCCTAATACCCAAACCCCCTTTACTTTTATCACAAGTAACCTTCTCCCAAGAAACCCAATAAATCTTGTTTTTTTTACTCGTTGCAGACCAAAGGAAGCGTTTCATAAGGCTTTCTAACTTATTGTTCACTCCAACCGGGGCCTTATATAAAGAAAAAAAATAAATAGGGAGGCTTTGGAGAACCGATTTAAGCAACGTAAGTTTCCCACCAATAGAAAGGAGTCTTGCCTTCCATGAAGAAAGTCTAGACTCGAAAATTTCAACTATTTTCCGCCAACTATTAATTCTATTCATGTTAGCCCCAACCAACACTCCCAAGTAATCAAAAGGGAAGGAACTCACTCGACAACCTTATTTTTATTTATTTTACCGAATAAATAATATATATGAGGTAAATATATGACTATATGAGATCAATAAACCTACTTTTGTATCCAATATATGGTCCACATTCCAGTGTTGATGCTCTCCACCCCTAACGCCATTCTCCAGTACTAAATATGTTTGGACAATTAAGTTATAATTTGGGTGCATGTAGCTAATGTCTTAATGTATGTGAATTCGATGCTATTCAAAATAATATATCATCCATTTGTGTTTGTTTTCATTCATGAACACTTGTTTGTGTTCATTATTACAGTGGCGGACCCATGAATTTTTTTCATGGGGTTCGGAATTATAGACTTTATATAGGTCGTTTATCCATCAAGTGGCCTGGGTCGGGTCAGGTTGACTCATATACCAAAAATAATAATACTAAAATTATATAATCAACTAAAGGAAAACAAAATCCCAAAAGTAATGTAAACATCATTACATAAGCAAAACATACGGTCCGATTTTATACAATACTTTAACCAGCCCTTATACGTATCATACCAAGTTTCTTTAAATCGTCTTAACTCAACACCAAACATTGATTGTGGAAATTCTATGCCTCGTGGTTGATATGGCCCTCTAAGTATGTACGCCCTTCTGATTTCGTCTCGTTGATTAACGTTATATGACGAAATCGATTTCTTATCGGCAGGATCCGTAGGAAGAGTATCCAAGTCAAGGAATTCAGAAGGTTTTGAAGATAATTCTCCACTTTTCCTTCTAAGAAACCGTTCCATAATTATATTGCTCATCTAAAACAGAACCAAAATTACAATATAAAAATCCAAAACAGAATCAAAATTACAATATAAAAACCTATAAGGGTGTGTGTAGTGGTGGGGGGTTATATGGGGGTTATGGTATTAAAATATTAAAAAGTAATAGAAGAGGGGTTATGTGGGGGTTATGGAAAAAGAGGGTGTAGTGGGAAAGGGGGTTATGAGGGGGTTATAAATGATTGGTAATGATTGGTTAATTATTGTTTTTTATTTAAATAAGAATATTAAATAGTTAATAATATTTCATTAAATATAAAAATAATAATAAAAAAAATTTAAACTGAAAGTTTATTAAATTAATAAAATAATAAAAAAATATTTAATATTAAAAAATAATATTTAATAAAAAAATTTGAATTTCAAACGGTTACTGTTCCAAACCGTTTGAATTTCAAACTTTTCCCCCAAACGTTTAAATTTCAAAGTTTGAATTTCAAACTTCCCCCCCCCCCCCACCACCAAATCTCAGTCACACCTATAAATACCCCCTCATCCCAAATCTCAGTCACACTTCTTCCCTCTTCCTCATCCTTTCCTCATCCTGAACACAATGAATAATATGGGCGGTTTTCAACCTGGAGCTGCCGGACCTTCTAATGTCCGGCAGTACCCTCGCCGGGTCCGGGGACGGGGCCGGCCCCAGAGACTACCATTCACCTCCTCTCCTCCTCCTCCACAACCTCCTCTTCCTCCTCCTCCTCCTCCACAACATTGGTTATATCCCCCTCCTCCTCCTGCTGCGGCACCACCAACCTTTCCTCATCCTAAAGTCGATGATGACTTCACGGATGAAGAATGGGCCTGGGCCATGGATTATACCATGGCTATTAATGAAATGGACCAACTGATGTTGTCGGCCCCCACCCCCCGAATTGTTGCTGCTATCCCCACCCCTACCACCAACCTATCCCCACCCCCTAGAATACCCCCACCCCCTACCACCAACCTATCCCCACCCCCCAGAATACCCCCACCCACCACCACCAGACCACCCCACCCCGTGAATATGGGGACCCAACTCCTGAGGACTTGGAAGCCCTCAGGGAAGTTGAGGAGCAGGAGCGCCTTTGGAGCATGCCTACCCCTCCTCGTGAGTACTACTATTTCCCCTCGGATGCAAGATCCGATGGACGGGACAGCTCACGTTCCGTATCCCCCGAGTACTACACACTCGAGTGGGAGGTTTAGGATTATATTATGTGTTTATGTAACGTTTTAATAAGTAGTTTAGGATTAGGAACTCTGTTTGTAATAAGTAATTTAGGATTGTAATTTTATGTGTTTATGTATTATGTGTTAATGTAATGGTTTAAATTTAAAATAAAACTTTAAAAACTAAAACCTTAAACATTACAAATACAACACTAAACATAAAACATAACATTAAACATAAAGCCTAAACATTAAAAATTAAACATAGTGAAAACGCATCAGAGACCACGACAAAAGATGGGTGATGGAGAAGTCGCTGTCGTATTGTTGACGATAGGCGTCGTGTGTCAACTGAATTGCCATCTGTTCGCTAACCCCAGGGTGCGCCTGCATCGTCGCTTCATAGACTTCATGCCATCTGTTAATGTTATTTCGTATAGCAGACCACCTACTGGTGATCTGATCAACGGTACGGTGGTTCGTTCCGGTGATTTGGTTGAACTCGACCAACACATTGCGCCAAAAAGACTCCCTATTGGCTGGCGGGATCTCCTTAGCGTTCATCCACGCCCGCACCAACTCGAGTTGCTCTTGATTCGTCCACGCTGCCATAGGTTTGGTTTTTGGTTTTGTTTGGGTGGAAAAGTGTATATATTTGTGTTGTGGTGTGAGTTGTTTGTGTTGTATGTGTATATATATAGAGAGATTTTGTTTAAAAAAAAATAATAATTAAATGTTTTTGACCGTTTGACAACGGTCATCAACATCAACAACCTCCCAAATTCAATCCATAACGTTGTTATCTTCACAACCAACTCACCACTAAAACGCCCCATAGCGCCGGAGGGGGCGGTGTTCCCGGCGCTATGGAGGCTTAAAACGCCCCACAACGAGGCCACTACACACACCCTAATAATATTGCTCATCTAGTCATCTAATAATATTCACAGAAAGAATCATGCCAATGCCCTTATGGTGGAGTGACACCATCATTGCTTTCCTTCTGGAAGTTGGGGAGTTCACATAATCACATTTATCTAATTACCTTTTGGAGCTTTGTTGTATTTGTTCAATTGTTTGTGAATTGTGACTTGTCAACGTCACAGGTTCCTCTTCTTTGTTTAGCGATCGCCGATCAGAAGCAGGGAGGGAGACGAACAACCTTTTCTTTTTGTTTTTCTTTGTTTAGCGCTCTTTTGGCTTTAGGTTTATTTTTTGTTTTTTTTTTCATTTTAATCAATATTAAAACATATGTCGGCTTATTATAAACTTTGGGTTTGGGCACATTCTTGAAATTGGGTTACTAACTAATAAATTGGGTTAACTCTTAACATATAATTATATATTTTTTTCTTGAGGTCGGTTTCAAAAGTCCAAGGGGTGCGGCTGAAAAATTTCACGGGGTGCGGACGGGATGAACGCGCTTATATAACACTAATTTTTTTTTCAAGGTGGGCGCCCGCATCGTTGGGCTTGCTATAGGTCCGCCCATGGTTCATTAATGTCCGTTTGTGTTCGTATGCATTCATGAACAAAATTAACAAACGAACACGAGCATGCGTGTTTTCTTAACAAACGAACACGAACAAAAAATATTGTTTGGTAAGTGTTCATGAACTGTTCGTGAACACATAATTTTTTTAACAAACGAACACGAATAAGGCCTTTTTCGTGTTCGTTCGGTTTGTTTACAGCCCTAATTCCATTTATGACCTTGTATAGTGGGTACAAAACCAAAATCCCGGTCTCCCTTTCCAAACATTGAATACCTTGAACATATTCATATCCGTTTATAGCTTCGTTCCATTGTATTCCATTTGACCAAATGGGTCAAATATGCATTATAAAGCTGCACTAATAAACCACATCAATACTTTCTTTGTAAAATAACATATGTAAGGCTACACTAATATTCTTGATGCTCCTTGTTTTGGCTGCAAAAATGGTAATCCCTAAGAAACGAATAGCAAAACGAAACGAAATAATAATACGAAAGGAGTATGTACGACTGGGAAAGTTAGCGCCTTACACTTTTGTAACAAAATATCCCATTTTATAATTCACTCCAAACCACACACAAGGCGCTAACATCACCCCCACCTGGCATACACATTACATCAAACGCATACACACCAACATATTTTTTATTTTTTTCGGCCCTACCCCACCACCACCCTTAGACTGCAGAGATCGCACACGATTATGCTGAAACATACCCAAACGGCCCCCAAGAATAGAAGAATACACACAAACAATCAATACACAAAGCGACTTGTAATGTTGGGATAGTTAGCATTTCATAATCTATAATCCAAATACATGTTTAAACTCACACCAAAAACACACTAAGTGCTAACTCTCTCTTCCCACCCAACATACATATACACCAAACAGGCACACACCAAATTCACATTTTAGACCCTGCCTCCCACCCCTTTCACTATTAAAAGTAAAATCATAGCATAAATTGTACCCAACCCATTCCAATAGATTATGTTTTCCTTTATGCTTCACCAAATATCTTTTGTTTTTCATTTGAAAGGTATAAACCTAAAACCTCTATAATGTGTTAATCATTTATACGATTTGTAGCTGGATCAGTGACGGGATATTCAATCAGATTTAATGTTTTCATATACACGCTTCCAATAACGTAATTAATATAAATATAAAATTGAATTTTATAAAATTAAAATTGTACAATTTCGACACTTAAAATATTATAAAAACAACGTACAAACAGCTGCTCCATATCTTTTTGACATCTGCTTTACGGAATTACGGTTTAGAAAGAAAAAGCGCATGATTAACAATTAACAATGTTATAGTTTCTTTAATACTAACATCAATGATTTTAACAAAGAAATCTAACCCGAACTAATGCTAGAAACTTCGGTTTCTTTGCATAACCTCATACAACAAGTGATCGATAAACTTTATTAAATTCCAATCATGAATCCTAGATGCAACCAGTGGAGGTTCCGGGGGTTCTCAGGAACCCCATCAATTTGGAAAAAAACTGAAAATTTATTGGAAAAAGTTGAAAAATTAGTGAAAATAAGTGAAAATCTACCAAAGAGACCCCCTAAACCCTAAACATGATCAGTCACTCATTTTAGCTCATTGCAATATCTCTAACAAAAGCATCAAGATCTTCATTAACAGATCCATCTTCACCAACACTTTCTTGACATATTCTTGAAAACGTCTCCACCCTTTCCATCATCTCAATCCTCACAACACTCTTCGAGTCCATAAAATCTCTTACAGTCTTCGCAATCTCGTCTCGTTTTAAAACTTTCACTTTTTCCCTTATATTCCATCCTGTCCTCCAATCTTTGGCAATCATTTTGTTGTTAAGTGTTTGGTCGAGCGATATAGGAAAAGCCAACATTGGTACACCCGAAAACAAGCTCTCCTTCACCGAATTCCACCCACAATGTGTCCAAAACCCTCCTATAGAAGGATGTAACAAAACCTGAAGTTGGTCACACCATTCGACCACCATCCCATTGTCCCCACAAATTTCTTTCAAACGCGACGTTTCCCCTCTAGCCACCCACAAAAAGTTAACACCACTTTGGGTTAACCCGAATGCGATTTCAGCCATTTCAGCACATGAAACTGACATGAAGCTACCAAAAGAAACATACAAGACGGTTTTTGGTGTTTTGGAGTTTAACCAGTTTATGTAAACTGGTTGGTCTAATGAGGGATTGGGTTCGATTTGGGAGTAAGGTATGTTCGGTCCAGATGTGTAAATGGGCATTGGTAACATGGCTCTAAGACCATTAATGGCTTTAGATTCTAATTCATACATGGTTGATATAAGGACATAATTTGCCTTTATACCGAACGGTGAGGGTGCAATGCCCTTAAACTTCTCACCGCCGCTATGATAGACCGTTGGAAGGTCTGCTATTGTTAGTGAAGATAATCCAGGAATATAATCTATGGTCTCCCTTCCTCTTTCTGTTCAAACACATGAAAAAAAACATCATGTAATTTGTGTAATATTGTTGCTTTTAGTTTCAAAGAATTTGAAATCCTAGTATTTTGATGAAAAGGATGAAATAGAGATTTCAAGTAACCCAAACCTGAGAGGTAAACCTGAAAACCGAAACATTTAGACTAGGTATTTGAGAATCAAATAGTTTTAGAAATTTCAGTAAAGATGGGATGGGTATGCCAATGGGTGATTTTTTTTTTGAACGGCCAACAAATGATGTCCCGACTGTCCGGGGTACGCATCAATTGGTTACAAAAGCACCCCATTCTCCCCTAGGTGAAAACACGTCTTAGGTGCCCGCCCACAGGTAGCACTGGGTAGCCGGAACCCACCAAGCCACTAGTTCCGGGGAAAACCTGACCCCTTACCTGCCCGAAGGCACGCCAGTGAAAAATCAGTAAAACCCGGTGGGATCAAGGATCGAACCTAACACCTCAAAGAGGCTAGACTTTACCCATCATTTCACATGCTACTCCACCAATGATAGTGGACCCGATTAACCAAAGTTTACATATACTTTTTCCTTTTTTCCAGAATATTTTACTCATTCACTAACTCTTACTCCCTCCGTCCCAATTTAAATGTCATTCTTTCCTTTTTTATTTGTCGCATATTAAATGTTCCTTTCTAAAAAAAGAAATGCAATTTCCAGTTTTACCCATAAAAGACAAAACACAATCACCACTTTTGAGGATATTATTGTCATTTTACCACATACAAACAAAAGATTTCTTAAAATGTAAGTTTTTAGACCCAGGACATTTAAATTGGGACGGGGGGAGTATCATTTATAGTTCTATTTTTTAGGGTAATAAAGTTATATAAAATTAACATATTAAGAAACTAGCTTATACCCCAGGAGCGTCCCGGGTTGAGAAATCTAAATAAAGTGAATAAAATTAGAAGTATCTAAACTATAAAAATGACATCTATATAGCAATTACCCGTGGGAGAGCGTTCCGGGTTGAAATATCTAATATGATAACATAATTAATGACTTGCCAATATATGATTAATGAATATTATTATTATTATTATTATTATTATTATTATTATTATTACTATTATTATTTTATATCACCTAATCCCAGGCCCGACCCAAACCCACATTTTTTTTAAACTAATTCCAAACCTGACACAATACCTGCCGGGTTACAAATTATAGTCGTTTTTTTCTTCGTTTTTTATATAGCACTATGGTACTCGTTGGAAAGATAATAAAACGCTCGTTAATTTGTTGTAAATTTTTTCTTTAAAAAATCTCGTATATAAAAGATATTAAAGTTTAAAAGTTATGAGAGGAAACATGAGAGAAAAAATAATAAAGTTTTAATATTTAAATTTAATAGATTAGGTATTTAATAGATTATGTTAAATCATATTTAAACCATATTTATTTCTTTTTTTTAATTGGTCTAGAGTTGCCACATCACATCCTATGTGACATTTTTCAAAAGAAAGATTGCATAATATTATGACATGTCATCAAAATGGCTTTGGTTTATTATATGTATATAGATATAGATAGATAGATAGATGTATGAGGAAATATGAACATGTAACTTTTAATAAACTAAGAGTTATGCCTAATAAATGCCTACGAGACATAAGGGATACGCTTTTGTAAACATATATAGAATGAAATTATTAGAACCGTAAGTGATAAATCACACACCTGATACGTCTGCAAAAAGCTGATGATTTGATTCCAGGAGATCAACATGGTACATAACCGAAAACATGGAGGCACTCATTGGCCAATACGCTGCTACAGGAATATTCCTCCTGTTAGCGACGTCAAATGGCCAGCGCATAGTCACATCGGCTATGATGAGTTTCACATGAAACTCAATCCGATCAAGCAACTCCACAAAAGGACATTCCATTTTGGTTTGAGCAGCAGTGAGAAAGCCTACCATGTCCGAGCCACGATTGAGCTCGGACGGGAGAACATTAGGAATGGTCACGAACCTGATGTTATCCTGCTTTGAATCTGGATTGATAAATCCTAGCCACTCTTCAGTGACAACAACAGTGAAGATGGTGGTGCGGTTATGTCGGTTCAGTCTAGACGAGAGTAAGTGACATAGGTTTAACATAGGGTTTATGTGGCCTCTACCAGGATACGGAACCACCACCACTTGATTCATGATTTGTATCCTATTAATAGGAGAACCGCGATGATTAGAATGGTTGACTCACAATTTCAAAGTTGGACTTGCAAATTGCAATTGACCAAGCACCACTAGTAGAGTTCACGTGATACTGTTGTATTCTAGGTGATTATTAAAGTCTTAAACTAGTGGTTAACTTATTATAACATTTTATTGAAAAAAAATCATCAAATTCTACGAGCATGTGATGAAACCACATGAGATTATCATGTTTATTAGAATCCATGTATCTTTTTCTTGTTTTTTTTTATAGTTTAAGGAATAATACATGCTTCTTTAATCATTTTTTAATTTTTATATGATACTAGATTATATCCTGGAAGCTTTCAGAATAGACAAATTTAATATGAAGTGTTAAAATATATGTTATGATGTAACGTATAAATTAATGTACTAAAATACAAGAAAACAACAATTTTAATCATTTGAATAAGAATGAAAATGAATATTAACAAAAGATATATGTTTGGATGAGGAGCAATCAGATTGATTAGTTAACTCTATAAATCAATAAATCACATCAACATAAAATGTAATCTAAGAGTGTACGATTACATATTAAACGATAACTCAAAAATTATTCCAAATAAAAAAATAATCTAAAAGTATTCAATTTTTCAACAAATTTGTTTTGAATGAAAGTGCATGCAATGTCTAAGCCATTAGAGTATTGAATGCATCAAGTTCACGATCTTTTAAAAGATGAAAATTCACTACCATTGTCTTACTCAACATTTAAAGCATAAGTATGTTCATCTCCTATATTATTAGACCATGTGTAATCGAGATCGATTTTGGGCATTTTTTTTTTGCAAAACCACACCCCCACCATAATCTTACACCGCCCCCACCAAGTTTTTGGGGGCGTTTTTTGCCCTCCATCAATATTTCCACGGCCTTTTTTTATTAAATGGACCAATCATGTTGCATTATTCATTCTAGAGAGAGAGAGAGAGAGTGGTGAGGGGTTTAGAGAGAGAGGGTTTGAAATTTTTCATCTTACCACTACACCCCATTCTAAGGGAAAATTGCCAAAGTGGCCTTTGACCGAGGCCTTTTGCCAAAATAGCCCCCTCAGCCGACTCGGGAAAGACGGCTCTCGATTCTCGAGACACCTCAGCAGGCTTTAGTTTCAAATCCCCCACGGACCAATTACCGTCTGCCACGTGTCCGACAAGCCTGCAGCCGTCTCCGAAGATGGCTGGGAACTGTCAAGAGGGCTCTGGATATATTGGAGCCGTCTTCGTGACGGTTGTAACATCGCAAAATTCTCCCCCAAATTTTTATACGTAAAAACCTTACTTTATACACCTTCACCATTAAACACACAACTTATATATATATATATGTATATATAATAATAATAATAATAATAATAAAATAGTATGGGATATTAAATGAGATAAGCTAAACACAACCCACATAAGCCTTACACCCCTAAGCCCATCTGCAGCCCATCAGAACCCCTGACCCAACCCAAGCATCTGAGCCCACAACTAAGCCCAACCACCCTATCTGTTCTTTAAAAAAAAAATAATAATAAAATTTGTAGCCGCCCGGACTTGAACTCGGGCCGGCTACCAAACCAAAGCACAACATCACCACTACGCCACTTGGACCATTGGTAATGAATCAGAAACTCTAAAATATTTATACTCAAATTCGTTAAACCTTCTTCCTCATCTGCTCTACTCGAACAGACGCTGCAACATTTTTTTTTTCTTTTTTTTCTTTTGACCACTACGTTGACTACGTGATTGAGATTAATCTGGAAACCATACTCGAAATACTTGACTCGGTTTTGACCAACGACAATCAAGCATCAATTAACCTCACAATTTTCGTCAAAACCTTCCTTAATCAGAAGCAATTTACGCGTTTTGACCAAACTCAAGACCCATAATAAAAACCTTCCAATTCGAGCGTAAGTCTATAAATTGAACCTTGCTGGACCATCTCAACTCGCCATTCTCTCTTTCTCAACCCCCAATTCTTCATAACTATCCTCTGTTCTTGGTGATTAATCGCGTTTTGACTTTATTGGTTGACTGAGCAATCGTATACAATCAAACATTGTAAGTGTGAATCTTGTTATGGGTTTCAATTATCGGAACTTACACAACATTAACCCCATGATTAATTGGGTTAATGTTGTGTGATTGTATTGATTGCAAATCTAGGGCTCGTAATTGAAATTTTGGGGAAGAACACGAATTTTTGGAGGTTATTTATTTTAATTGAACAGCAACCAAACACAACCACTGGTCTGGACCAGGTGGTTGTGTCTGGTGCCCATCACCCGAGCCACGCGGGTTCGAGTCCCGGTAGTGGCAACCCTTTTACTTGTTTTATTTTTATCAAGAACAATTAAAATTAATTATATATATAATACTTATATTTTATAAATTCGTTTTAAATTATTAAAACTCTTCTAATAATTCTACAAAAATTATTTTTAGTTAATCTAATGGAAAAGTTTAACTTACAATTTTTAGTTTTCAAAAATTTATTTATTTAATATATTTAATGAATAAATCAAGTTTATTCTATTATATTTATAAAATTCTATTAAAATATCAAAACAAATTTATAAATTTACACAAAAATTATTCTGAGTTTTTATGATGATAAGCTTTTCTGAAATGATTTTTAATTCAGAAAAATCATTTGTTTAATATTTTTAATCAATTTTTGTCTGTTTTAATCATATTTAAATCATAATAAATCCAATTTTTAATATTTTTGCACCAAAATTTTATACAAATTATTTCTGATTATTTAGAACAGAAATATAAATTTTAAACTAATAATTCTTTAATTTTAATATTTTTAAATATTAAAGTTAAATTTTGACAATTTGTTATAAATAGAATTAATATTCTATTTTAAAGAAAATAATTTTATAAAAATTATTTTTATACTTTAAACATATTTTTGTGATCATCTTAAATTTAAATTTTATAAAAAGGATTTTTGTTTATTTATTTACTAATATTCTATCAATTATCAAACATTTTTAATATTAATCGAACGAGCATTTATCCCCAAATTCGAAGCCCTAGAACTTATACATTTATAGACTAGATAGACTTAGACATATTTATTACCTTATTATAGGGTGATACTTGACACATTTGGGCAACACCACTATTCAATTTTTCAACAGATATAACATTTTGCTAAGGTGAGTTTTACATAGCCCCTTTTCTATTTATCACCATTTTTGGGGTGAAACATGTTACAACATCATTTATGCAATTCAATCATCAATGTGTCTATGTGTTTTTCTATGTTGCATTATGTCTTGAACATGACTAGGGTAAGCACAATTCTAGCATAAACATTTATCAGCCGACGGTATACATTGATAGATCTATTGGACTGACAATCCCACCCGGATACGTGCCTCCTACAAAGGTAGCGTGGGTGTTTGTTACTGCAATATAAACGAGTGACCCATGAGCGTATGGGATGTACCACAATACAACAGTCACAATGGTTGATTATGCACTCGATTTACTTCTAGTATGTTTTCGCATATGGACTAGATTGCCATGACACATGAATTGCACAACAATTTTTATTCGATTATCAAAACCTATGTAATTCTCACCAACTTTTGTTGACCCAAAATATTTTCAACTTAACATGTTTCAGGTTCTACTTGCTTGAAGATTTGAGTTAATGCTTGAAGATGTGTGCATTGATTTATTCAATTTGATGTACGAATTCTTGTAGAACAATTGTATGTAATTTATTTAAACTAGACCTGGCAATTTCAACCCATCTAGTTGAGTTTGGGTTGTTTTGGGTTTAAAATTTGACCTTGTGGGTTAAAATGGGTTTAGTATAATTTTCAAGGGGGTTAAGATGGGTAATTTTAATTCTAGGAAATAAGTAAGTGGGTCAGGATGGGTATCTCAAAAAAAATAAATGGGTCAGGATGGGTATTTTTAGATAATCATATACAAATTTGAATTAAAACTCACCAAACACCAAAAGTGTTGGTGCCTCATAGAAATCAATGTCAGTAAAAACAAAAAATTATATCTTTTGAATTTGTTGATAACCCAGTCGGTTTGAAATCGTTCGGGTCGTTAACGGACGACCATGTCGAAACAACACGAATCGTTAACGAGACCAACCTCATCGAAACGGTTCGAGTCGTTAGCAGGCTTAATCCAGTCCAAACGGTCTGGGTTGTTGACCGGCCCATTCGGTTTGAAATGGTCTGGTCGTTGACAGGCCCGGTCGGGTCGAAACGGTCCAGGTTGCAAACGGGATCGGTCGGGTCAAAACGGTTTGGGTCGCTACCGGGCCCGGCCGGGTCGAAACAGTCCGGGTCGATACGGGACGGGTCAGGTTGAAACGGTCTGGGTTGTTACCGGCCCCGGTCGGGTCGAAACGGTCCGGGTCGTTACCGGGCCCGGTCGGGTTTAAACGGTCCGGGCCGCTACGGGTCCCGTCGGGTCAAAACGGCCCGGGTCGTTACAGGGCCCGACTAGGTCGAAACGGTCCGGGTCGCTGCCGGGCCCGGCCGGGTCGAAACAATCCGGGTCGCTACGGGATGGGTCAGGTTGAAACGGTCAGGGTCGTTACCGGGCCCGGTCGGGTCGAAACGGTCCGGGTCGTTACCGGGCCCGTCGGGTAGAAACGGTCCGGGTCGCTGCCGGTCCCGTCGGGTCGAAACGGTCCGGTTCGCTACCGGTCCCGTCGGGTCGAAACGGTCCGGGTCGCTACCGGGCCCGGGCCAGTCGAAACGGTCCGGGTTGTTACCTGGCCCGGCCCGGTCGAAACAATCCGGGTCACTACGGGACGGGTCAGGTCGAAACGGTCTGGGTCGTTACCGGGCCTGGTCGGGTCGAAACGGTCCGGGTCGCTACCGGGCCCGGTCGGGTCGAAACGGTTCGGGTCGCTACCGGTCCCGTCGGGTCGAAACGGTCCGTGTCGCTACCGGGCCCGGCCGGGTGGAAACGGTCCGGGTCGCTACCGGGCCCGGCCCGGTCGAGACAATCCGGGTCGCTACGGGACGGGTCAGGTCGAAACGGTCTGGGTCGTTACCGAGCCCGGTCGGGTCGAAACGGTCTGGGTCGCTACCAGTCTTGTTGGGTCGAAACGGTTCGGGTCGCTACCGGGCCCGGCCGGGTCGAAACGGGACGGGTCAGGTTGAAACGGCCGGGTCGAAACGGTCCGGGTCGCTACGGGACGGGTTAGATCGAAACAGTTCTGGTCGCTACCCGGCCTGGCCGGGTCGTAACGGTCCGGGTTATTTTCCAGCCCGATAGGGTCGAACCGGTTCGGTTCAAAATGAAATACTTCAGATCCCATAAAATTTTATATTTAAGTTTATTTTTGTTTTTTTTTAATTTTTTTTATTTACTTTTTAAATTTTTTATTGCTATTTTTTTTTTAAATTTTAGTTTATTTTAATGTGAACCTATCTTAATCCAAACCATCCATACCCAAACCCATCCGTACCCAAACCCATCCTGACCCAACCCATCCTAACCCATTTTTTTAATCTACCCATCTTGACCCATACCCATCCTAACCCAAACCCATCCTGACTCAACAACCAAACCCACCCAACCTACCCATTTTGCCACCCATAATTTAAACCATATAATGAAATTTATTATTTACCATGAGCTACTGAACAATCATCAATACGTGACATCCCGATGTTTCCGCCATCGGTTAGAGTGTTACAACGGTTCCCACATCGTACCGTCCGTACAAAATGATGCACCGAAGACGTGTTGGACAATCTAAAGACGGTCGGAAACCGACTCTGCCACCGGAACCGTCTTTTTCGACGTGACAACGACCGATTTGACAATTTTAATCCGTACTATCCCGGGTTTTATATTTTAAGTTGATTGTTTTTTATAAGTCTAAAAGTAAATATAAAAACATAAATAAAAACATTTCATTAAAAATTAAACATAATAATAGAAAACATACAAAAAATACATAACAAAGAAAAAAAACTTGAAGTTGGGAGCGCAACAATCGCCATGCCTCGACATGTTCGAAATCATTGCCGTATTGAACCCCATACTCATACTGAGTGAATTCGATAGCCAACTCTTCATCAAGCTCCGGGTCTTCGGTAACTTGTTGCTCGTATATGGTGTTCCACCTCTCACATTTGATGTTGAGGTCGCCCCACTTGAACTGGAGGTCACGGACGGTATTGGTGGTGTTGGTGCCAATGTTCAACGAAGTCGCTAAACACCCGAGCCCAAAACCCCTCCGGGGGGAAGGCTGACCCATCGTCCCGGGGGGAAGAAGTTGAATTTCTGGGTCATTCGAGGCGTCCTTGTGGCATACCACAAGGGCCATCTCTTCCTCTTCGGTCCATGTGATCATATTTTTGGCGGGTGTGTGTTTTTTTAGTGTTTATCGTTTGTGTGAGTTGTGAGTTTTAACCACGGTTTCTTCTATTTATATCCAAAAAATTTGCACACGGTAAATAAAGCGACGGTTTCCAAAGCCGTCTCGGGAACCGTAAAAGAATTTGCACACGGTAAATCAACCGGCTTTGAACCGTCTCCGGAACCGTGAGACGTCTCAAAGACGTCTCGGGAACCATGAAACGACTTTGAGTCGTTTTGGGAATCGTCTCTGCAATGTGTATAAATACCCCATTTCACTTCCAAAATTTGTACCCTCTCTCAATCATCTATACTAAACCTTCATCAAACCTTACAACTTTCCGATCAATGACATTTTTATTTTTAAATCCTCCACTTTTCCAACCGAAGCCGACTGGCTTACGAATATATTGTCCGGTTCGATTATACTTGGATCGTTGTTACATCTGCGTACAACTACTTGGATCGTTGTTGCATCTGCGCATGGGTTAACCCGTGGAGAATGCATCGATGATGTGGTGGTCTACATTATTGGCAAGTTCGATTCTTTGTCTATGTAGAGCACATACACCATTCAAACAAGGTTCAAAGCAAGTAAATTTGGGAAGTAATTTCCCCTCCCCTAGTGCTAACTACTGTGGGTGACGTGTGCAATGGATAGGTCTCGGTCGACGACTTGTGCAACGAGTTTGTGTATTTTTCGTGTAATAGTTCAGTTTTTGTAATTGTTGTCGTGTTACAAATTGTAATATTGTAATATTTGGATTAATAAAAACATTAATATTTATAAAAACATAAATATTTTTCGTGTAATATTTCAGTTTTTGTAATTGTTGCCGTGTTACAAATTGTAATATTGTAATATTTGAAAAAGTCGTCTCCGTGGCGACTTTTGGAGATATAAAAGTACATAGTCGTCTGCCGAGTTTAAAGTCGCTTCCCGAAATTTAAAGTCGCCTCGGTAATTCAAAGTCCCCTTGGTTATTCAAAGTCACCTCGGTAATTTCAAAGCCGCCTTGGGAAAAGTCGTCTAGGTATTTGTGTTAAGTCAAAGTCACCTCGGTAATTTCAAAGACGGCTCGGGAAAAGCAAAGCCTTGAGCCATGAGCCGAGGAGAAGGGAGCCGTCTCCAATATTTTGGGAGCCCTCTTTGACAGATCCCAGGTGTCTTCGGAGACGCCTGCAGGCTTGGCGGACACGTGGCAGACGGTAATTGGTCCGTGGGGGATTTGAAACTAAAGCCGGCTGAGGTGTCTCGGGAATCGGGAGCCGTCTTTCCCGAGTCGGCTGAGGGGGCTATTTTGGCAAAAGGCTTCGGTCAAAGGCCACTTTGGCAATTTTCCCCCATTCTAATTTGAATATCTTAATGGCCCCCCACATGCCACGTGTCAATTAATGCCCCATAGGGCTTGAATTTTTCACCTTACCGTTACACATGGTCTTGAATAAGAAGTTTTACTTGAAAATAACAATGATAATATACTAAAATTATGAAAGATAAGTAACATATATAACAAGTAATAGTGTGTTTAAGGAGCCAATTCGTGCTCTTCCTCGCCAAACATCTATATCTATATCTATATATATAATAAACCAAATCATGTATAGGCAAGTCACTAATTATGTTCAAATCAGTAAGGGTCTGTTTGGTATGGGGTAATGGAATAGATGGGGGAATGGAATGGACGAGGTAATGGAATGGACAAGGTAATGGAATGGATCATTACCATTCCATGTCTTGTTTGGTTGTCATGTGGGAATGAAACAAAACATTACTTTGTGTTGATTGATAGACAAGAAAAAACGAATGAATAAAATCGATGGTTAGTGGCAGTGGTGGGTGGTGGTCAGTGGCGGTGATGGTGGGTGGTGATATGTGGCGGTAGCGGCGGTGGTGGGCGGCGGCGGCTGTGGTCGGTGGCGGCGGCGGTGGCGACGGTGGAAGGTGGAGGTGGATGGTCGTAATGGTGGGTGGGTGACGATGGTGAGTAGTGGCGGTGGTGGATGGCGGTGGTGGTGGGTGGCGGTTGGTGGGTGGTGGCGGCGGCGGTGGTGGTGGGTGGTGACGGTGGTGGTGGGTGGTGGCGGTGGTTGGTAGCGGTGGTGGTGGGTGGTGGTGACGGTGGTGTTGGGTGGTGGTGGCGGCGGGTGGTGACGGCAGTGGTGGGTGGTGGCGGCGGCAGTGGGTGGTGGCGGCGGCGGTGGGTGGTGGCGGCGGCGGTGGGTGGTGGCGGCGGCGATGGGTGGTGGCGATAGTGGTGGTGGGTGGTGGTGGGTTATGTTTTTGTTAGTAAAGGGTGAATGGGGATGGAATGAAAAAAAAACATGGGGGGTGGATGGAATGGTTTTGAGGGAATGGAATGCCTTGTGGAATGGGTGATTCCATTCCTTTAGCCAACCAAACACATTATTTTTCATTACCTTGTAATGGTCCATTCCATTCCCCCTTTCATTCCATCATACCAAACGTTACCTAAATATGAAATATATTTTCAACATGCGTTAGCATTTGAGTTATACATTGTTTTAGGTTAGATATTAATATTAGAGTTATACATTGTTTAAGGTTAGGCGTTAACATTGGAGATACATTTTTAATTGTTTTAGGTTAGGTGCTACCCGAAGCTTTCCTGCATGTAACTGTAAAGCTCATCATTCTATTTCATATGTAAAAATTAATATGTCATATTAGATTTCTCAACCCTGGGACGTTCCCGGGGTATAATCTAGTGTTATCTATATTATCATTATGGAGTTCTCCTTCATGCTTTTATTGAACCACAAAAAAATCCATAGTTCAAAACCCAAAAATTTACCTTGTGCCAGTACCGGTATAAGGTTTAAATCGGTATATCTTATTTTACCGGCGGTACGAATGTAATATATACCGTTTGACCTTTATACCGGGGTGTTTCATATCGGACTCACCTCCGAAATACGGTATTACTGGTGAATCAGGCCGGTACGTACCGGTTTTTTAAGACTATCAGGAGTGGGGGGCGGGAGAGGGGCGGGAAGGGGGGGGGGGGGGGGGGGGAACACCGCCGCCGGTAGGGCGTGGAAGCTGGCGTGGGGCAGGGGGCGGGAGGGGGTTCACTGGCGTGGGGGAGAGGGGGAGTACACGTGGCAGCGATCTATTGGCCCATTTAAATATAATGTTACCGTTAAAAAAAAAATATAACCGTTATATACAACGGCTAGTTTAAAAAAAAATAATTTATTATATATATATATATATATATATATATATATATATATATATATATATATAAACAATACCATCTTTTACACAAACACACACTCCTTTTTTTCATAAAATCCTCTCCAAACTATCATATTTTTTCAAAAAAAATTGCATGATGTCGGACGACTCTTCGAGTTCAGACGATTTGTTTGATCAGCTCGCTTTGGATGACTTGGGCGAAGGTGCCGCAGAGTTGTTAATGGCAACCGTTCAGAACGTCGTTAAAGCTATAGCGGACGACGAAGGGACCTCCGAACCACCCAAGCGTAGAAAGTATATAGTTCGTGAACGCCAAACCGGAAATGAGTCATTGGTACGTGATTACTTCTCACCCGAATCAATATACGATGAAAGAAGTTTTAGGCGACGTTTTCGTATGAGTCGTAATTTATTTTTAAGAATAACAAATGATTTAGAAAATAATTTTGAATATTTCAAACAAAGGCCCGATGCACGTGGTCAGATGGGATTTACCGCGATGCAAAAGGTCACAGCCGCGCTTAGATCATTGGCTTACGGAACCAGTTCCGACGTAATGGATGAGTATCTAAGGATGGCCGAGCGAACGGCTAGAGAAAGTACTCAGTTTTTTTGTGCGGGCGTCATTGATTTATATTTAAAAAGATATTTGAGAAAACCAACATTTAGTGACGTCCAACAACTTTTAGAGTTTCACGAAGAAAAACATGGTTTTCCCGGTATGCTCGGGAGTATAGATTGTATGAAATGGGAGTGGCAACTTTGTCCAACTAAGTGGCAAGGCCAACACGCTAGCGGTTTTCATAAATCGCCGTGTATGATGCTTGAAGCGGTTGTGTCACAAGATCTTTGGATTTGGCATGCGTTTTTTGGTGTGCCCGGTTCGTTGAACGATAGGACTGTTCTTAATCAATCCCCAATCTTCAACGATCTTATAAACGATGTTGCACCAAAAGGAACTTTTTTCTTAAACGAGGCAGAATACAAGTACGGGTATCTTCTAGCAGATGGAATTTACCCTGATTGGGCTGTGTTCGTAAAATCGTTTACACGGAGGACTACGTTAGACCCTAAGAGAAAAAAGTTTAACAAAGCTCAAATGGCTGCACGGAAAGATGTTGAGCGTGCTTTTGGTGTGTTGAAAAAAAGATGGCACATTTTGGCCCAACCCTGCCGACTGTGGGAAAAAACGCATGCACGAAATGTGATGTACGCATGCCTAATTTTACATAACATGATTTTGGAGGATGAAGGACGTGCAATATGCGAGTACTTTGGTGAGGAAACGCAGCAAAGTCAAGAAAACATTACGGATGAAGAAAGAAACGCCAACAACTTTGAAATCAAGAATAGCCAAACACATCACAACCTTCGAGCGGATCTGGTTGATCATATATGGAGTACACCAAGAGATTACCCATCTGATGAAGACGATAGCGATAACTAACGTGTATTTTTTTTAGGTTTTTTTTTTAAAATTTCATGTAATTTTGGTTTGTTAGTGTTTTTTTATTTAACTTTCTAGTTTATTATGAATTAATATTATGTTTTTTTTTTAAATTTTGTTTTATATTTATTAAAAAAGAAAGTTAAAAACAAGAAAAAAAAAAGAAAAAAGAAATGCCAAGTGTCACTTCCCCCCACCTCTTCCCCCCTTCCACTCCCCACAATTATTTCCCCCCCCACAAGGGGCCCACAAGTGCCACATGGCGCTTCATCCCCCTCTTTCCCCCCCACCACTCCTTACACTGTGTTCCCGAGTTTCATTAAAGGATGGAAGAGAAAGGATCTCCCTCCTCTTCCATTCTCTCCAATTCCTTCCAAATTGAAAAGATTGAAAATCACATTAAAATCCTCTTTATTATCCCTCTCATTCCATCCCTTTCCCTCTTACAAAAAACTCTAAAACACATTTTTTTCCCACTTCCTTTTCAATCATTTCTCTTCCATCCTTTAATGAAACTTAAACATTTGTTTTTAGCGGTTAGCCAGTTGTAAAGTCGGTAAGTCCCCTAATATCACACACCCCCAACCTTGCAGCTTAATTTATCGGTAAACTTCCTTCCATTCCATATTCCCTCAATCGATCCATCCCTACCTCTGATCTTTCTTCACTCTACGTTTGCAATTCCCTTCAACAAAAATTGTTTTGGAGATATTAGGAATTTAGGATGCAAAGAGGTGCAATGGAGACGCTTCGTGTTTTGTTCTTGGCTTCATGGAGCAAATTCATCTACATGTCATCAGGCTGCTCTTCTTGTAGTTCAAGATTTCAAGGTATACAATAATCAAGGTTTTTTTTTTTTTTTTTTTTTTTTTTTTTTCATATAACTAATTATACTGTTTTATATATATATTTTTTTAAATTCTTTAGGGTCCTACATTATTTTGATATTAGTTAAGTTTGTTTGTATAACGTGGATTAAAGGGGTTTTATGCAGAAACAAGACACTTTCGCATCCTATTTGGGTACTAAGAGCTAGTGGGATTGATGAGAGGTCAAGTCTTATGAAATGGGCAATTAGCGCAAACTCTTTGCAGAAAGTGTAGCAGACTGGGGAAAGATTAGATACTAAATGAGGTAAAAGGTTGCTCTTAAGTACTTAAAATCAACTTCAAACTTTATATGCTAATAGTGTAAATTGAACTTCATGGTTTAGCTGCATGGCAATGGTCTATTTGTCAATACTCCCCCAATAGGTTTAGACTTGCTATTATTACGTTATAGTACCCAAACACCGGACGTGTATCAAACTAGTTATGATTGTTCTACAGTCCTACTCTTCAAATTATCTTTTATGAATACAATGGTGACTAAAATTAGTATATCAGATCTGGTTTTGCTGGTAAAAGATAAGCAACAACAAGATGAAACTTGCGAGAGGCGGCTTTTGGCTCCTCAGGCTTTTATCTTCTTGTCGTGTATCTATTTCTCTATCCATATCGCTCCTGCAATCTGTTCATAAAGACGTGCTATTAACAAACATGAACTGCATATTCACCTAAATTTGTAAGTTCTTATTCTAGTGTTCAACAGATTATTTGGGAAATTCCGTGTTCACTAATTTTAGATGCAAATATTTAAGCATTTTGAACCTTGCCGGGTATAGAATTTGAGTAGGTAGTGCACATTGTCTATATTAAACTGATTGGGTTATATTAAAACTACCTAAGATTTCTTCTGATTGCTGCATACACATCTTCCAATTCATTGACCACGTCCCTCATTGACGGTCTTTTGCTTGATTCCGTTTGTGTACACCTTAACGCAAGCTGAAGCAGTCGGGTCACCTCTTCGCTTACAAAAGAGTTGTCATAAAGACCTGCTGCATCCACAACCACCTCTATATCTCTCTCTCCATTCCAAATAGACTGCACCCACTTCACAATGTCCAATCCATCTACATCTACGAATGAAGGATCAACTGCCTTCTTTCTGGTTATCAGTTCTAGTAACACAACACCGTAACTATACACATCAGACTCCTTGCTTGTTGTTGAAGTAAACGCGCCTTCTGTCAAATACACATACACATTAACTAATACATTATATATTCAAAACCTCAAAACAAACTTAACTAACTCACCTGGAGCAATGTAGCCAATTGTGCCCCTAAGTGTGCCACTCATTAGTGTTGGAGATGACTGATCTAGAAGCGTTGCAATGCCAAAATCTGAGATGTGTGGCTCCATCTCATCATCCAAAAGAATATTCATGGGTTTTATATCTCTGTGAATTATAGGCGGATCACAGTCAAAATGGAGATATGCTAAACTGTGTGCGGTGCCAAGAGCTATTTTACAACGAACGCTCCAATCTAACAACGGAGGTGGATGTATCTCATGCAGAATATCATGAAGACTACCATTATACATATACTTGTATAGTATCAAACCATAATCTTCTATCATCCAAATATCCTCCAATTTCATAAGATTTCTATGTCTAACCTTGCCGATTGTCTCAACCTCTCGAACCATACTTGTGAGTCCTTCCTTACTGCTTCCAAACATTAGTTTCTTTACAGCATACACTACATCTGGACCCAATGAAGCCTTATACACAGTTCCATGAGCACCTCGCCCGATAATGTACCTGTCATTTAGATCCTCTGTAGCTTCCATTATTTTTTCATACAAAGAACGATCTTCAATATCATTTTTCGCTGATCTTTGCCGATAGTGGAACATTAAACCAAGTCCAACTACTACAAACAAAAATGTTGATGCCCCAAGAGCTACCATGGCAGTTCGGAACCTGGTAAGAAATTTTTGTCTGCCAGAATGACTACTGCAACATCTGAAATTTCTGCTGACAAGATCACAGTTATACAGTCTACATTCGACACAAAGACCTGGATTTTTCAAGAATGAAGAGTTTATAAAGTTCATTAATTTTACTGGTATGGGACCAGTGAAGAGATTGTATGAGAGATTGAGGCTGGTTAACACATGAAGCTCAGAAAGTAATGCTAAATTGTCACTTAGTTGGTTATGAGAAATATCCAAGTATTGTAGCATAACCAGATTACTGAAATTTGAAGGAATACCACCCGTCAGACCGTTGTTGCTGATATTCAATGTGACAAGTGCCTTGAGCTTTATTATTGACGAAGGTATCGTTCCACGTAATTTGTTTCCACCAAGTTGAAGATCTACCAGAGCTTGGAGTTCGGAGATGAAAGTTGGAATGCTTCCTGATAAATGATTTTGACTTAAATCAAGGGTCAATAACCTTGACATGGTCCTCAAGGCGGTTGGAATCGATCCATTGAACAAGTTATGACTTGCTTCAAATTTCAGCAGCTTGCTGCAACTGGCTAATTCAGGTGGCAAAGGACCTTCCAGCGCATTGTGCGATAGGTCCAAAGCCTGAAGTTGCAGGAGGTTTCCTAGCTCCAGTGGTAAAAGGCCTGAAAGCCTGGTGTTGGACATTTTAATTGTTGTAATATTAGTAAGCTTTCCAAAGCTACCTGGAATTTTTCCAGTAAATTTATTGCCACTAAGGTCCATGTAAGACATGTTTGGATTGTTGACAAAGTCTGGAAGAGCCCCTGTGAGATTATTGTTGTTTAAAATAAACCGTTCAAGACTTGTGCAGTTGTCAAACTGGGAAGGAATACTCCCTTGAAAAGAATTGAACCCCAAACTCAGAATCTTTAGTTGGTTCCCAGAGCAAAGATTTGGCGGGATTGGTCCTGTGAAGGAGTTATTGTAGAAATCAAGTAAGGTGAGACTGCTGTGGATTCCTAATTTTTGAGGTATGTTGCCAAAAAAATGATTATCAAATAGACCAAACCATTTTAACTGCTTCAGCTGCACGATCTCAATGGGCAGTTCACCAGAAAGACGATTCCTAGATATATAAAGGCTCTCCAGCGTTTTGATTTTCCAAATACTCATTGGAACCTCACCTGTTAAATGGTTTTCATCCAAATAAAGGGCTGTTAACTTAAGCCTACCGAGCTCACTTGGAATACTACCCTCGAGTTGATTACGTGCTAGTTGGAGATCAGTCAAAGAGGTGCAATTGGCAAGCTGAGGTGGTATGTTTCCTGAAAGCTGGTTTTTGGAAAGGTAAAGGAGTGTCAACTTGGTGAGTTGACCGAATGAAGAGGGGATTGGACCGGTTAACCCACTGCTCACAACAGAAACGTTTTCCAGGTGACTACAATTACCCAACTCAGGTGGAAGACTTATAAAATGGTTAAAAGCCAAAGACAAGTAGATCAGATTCTTGCAACCACCACCGTAACCGAGAGGAATTCTACCCTCTACGCCAGCTCTAGTAACATCTAAATAAACAAGGTTGGAAAGATTGTTTAGACTATCAGGCAAGGATCCAGTAAACCGGTTATTGTCTATATACAACTCTTTGAGCATGGTTGCGTTTCCCAAGTTTGATGGAATCGAACCGGTCAGGTAGTTGAAGCTGAGGTTAAAAACCTCCAAACTAGGAATGTGAAAGATCTGCTCTGGTAAGGAACCATTGAGAGAATTATTAAAAAGGCTCAAGAATCTTAAATTTAATAAGTTTCCAACGCTGTCGGGTATCTTACCAAAAAGGATGTTGTGAGACAAATCCAATCGTCGAAGAAGGCTGCAATTGCCTATCCGTATAGGAATTGTACCATAGATACGATTGGAACTTAAGTTCAACGATTTCAGTTGTGTTAACATGGAGATTTCCGGTCCTATCTCACCAGTAATGTGAGAACTTGATAAGTTGAGAGAGGCCACTAGCTTGTTAGTGTCACATTGAACACCAACCCACAAACAAGGATCAGCATCAGAAGTATTCCACGATGACACGAGAGACCGGGGTACGGTAATCCAGTGTCTCGCGAGTGATAATAATGCTAGACCGTCAGAGTTCAAACTAGATACAAAGTAGAATGGAAGGGAAAGGAAACAAGCTACCATAGACAAGTATATTAAACCAACCTTGATCCTCATTGCTTAGATGCAGGATGGTGAAAAGTTGTACAAAGATAGAAATGGTTAGGTACAAGTTCATAGCTTTATATTGTATATTTAAGTCTTCCTATAACATTTTTTTTTGTTTCCTCGAATCCCAATCAAATCATACAAAATCATCTTTATAATCTTTATATAACAAAGTGAAAAACCCATTCACAATGCACTAATACTTTACTTTTGTATAAGTATATATTAATGTAATACCAAGTTAAAGTATTAAGATAAAGTTTTGTAGGCTAAAGTAGTTGAAAAGAACCTAATGAATCTTCATATATAGCGAAGGAATTAGTACCACTACTACTAGACCAATTTTTTTATTTTATTTTTTCACCATGTGATATGACTTTAGTTCATTTATATTTTTTGTTTTGTAAATTTTAATATATAATGTGTTATAAAAAAACAATTATGATATTGCGATGCATGTGTTTATTTTTTACCTACGGTTATAATTAATTTTTTTTTAAAACACAGATAACATAAGTTTTACAATTCCTTATTCTTTGTACTAAGCTTATATAATCCATGGTTAAAACCCCATTATACCCGGATGAAGGGATAGGGTACCAAATCCCTGCACGGATAGGTAACCCATATCCCATAAAGCCTAATATGACCAAGAAAACGTTGGGCGCACGCGGATAAGACAATACGCGCCGAGACGAATGTTCTCGCGCAAGCCATAACATCCGCGCAACAACCCATTGATAGGCTTGGACGCATGCACAACCTTAGTACGCATAGTCTGGAGACGAATAGTACGTGCAAGAATGATTGTGTATGGACTAATCAGTGCTAAGGGACGTGTGCCAAGAATATAACGCGTCCAACCAATCAAAGCATGACAGTTGGGTCATCCTAAACGGCCTGATTCTCCTCAGCCAATGGGATGACGCCTAAACTAGGCAATTGTTGCTTCGCGATCGTGCTGGACACAGAAAGACAATAAGTACACCGCCAACGTAGCTTAGCCAATCAGAATTCAATAAGCCACATCACCAAGAATATCCACCAACAGTCAACGCTTCACACACTCATCAGTTAACTGTTAACACCAATCATGAAACCCATTCATCTGATCATCATCTTCTCCATCTTAATCTTAATCACTAAATCAACAGCAACTGCAACAGACCCTTCAAGTTCAATCAAGGACATATCAAGCTTCAAGAAAGAAATGCAAGGAAAGTTTGAAATGAGTGACTTAGGACCACTCACTTACTATCTAGGGATAGAAGTACGTCAAACACAAAGAAAGATACAATTGAAGCAATGAGCCTACGCGAAGAAAGTCATTAAAGAAGCCAGACTAGAAGACTGCAATCCAACAAAATATGCAATGGAATCAGGTCTAAAGCTCACTAAAGAAGATGAAAGTGAACCAGTCAATGAGACAGAATATAGAAAGCTAATTGGAAGCTTAAGGTATCTTACACATACCAGACCAGATATCACCTACGCAGTTGGATACGTCAGCAGATTTATGGAAAAGCCAAAAACAACTCACATGAAGGTAGTTAAGCACTTAATAAGATATATCAAAGGCACATTGAATTATGGAATTCAATACAGCAGAAGTAAAGAAGCAGAAATCACTGGATACAGCGACAACAGTTATGGAGAGCAAGACGATGGAAAAGGAACAACAGGAACAATATTCTACTACAGAGATTCACCTATCACATGGACAAGTCAGAAACAAAGTACAGTAGCACTATCCTCATGTGAATCGGAATTTATGGCAGCTACATCAGCAGCATGTCAAGCAATATGGCTACAAGGAGTACTCAGCGAACTCACGGGTGAACAACCAAAGAAGATAACACTACTAGTAGACAATAAGTCAGCAATACAACTTATGAAGAATCCAGTGTTTCATGGAAGATCAAAGCATATCAACATAAGGTATCACTTTATCAGAGAACGCATAGAGAACGAGCAGATGCAAGTTGATCACATCAGTGGAGAGATGCAGAAAGCAGATATACTCACCAAGGCACTACCAAGAATAAAATTTCTCGAGATGCGAAGTCTCATAGGAGTTGAAGACCTTGGGGAAATCAAGAATTAAGGGGGAGAATGTTAGACATAATTCTTATTTCCCATATTATATCACTTATATCCTAAGTATATATTATATCCTAAGTTTAGTCAAGGGTCATGTTAGTTAAATGAACCATCACGTCGGTTATATAACAAGGGGACACACCCCTTCATCATGTATAAATACCCTAAACATTGTATCATTTCATGTATGTATTGATTTCTTAATTTCACATATTCTCTCTCAAGATCCTTCCCTCAAATCGATCCTGCGAACCTTTCAGACTCTCACCGCCACCGGTTTCACCACCGTTGCAGCCCCGTGAGGGGCTGCTCCCTCGACTCGGTATGCGACTCTCAAAACCGTGGCTCTGATACCACTTGTTAAACTTGGAAACGAGCAAAGAGACTCACGATTCTGATCAAAACTTTTGATCGTGTTAGGACAAAGAGGATTGGTGAAACCACTTTTGGAAACCTTAGTCTAATTCACTTCTGTCATTTTGGCTAAGTATAGAAGTACTGAAAAGAAAACAAGAAACTGCTGAAGAGAAGATATGAGAAGTGCTGAAGAAGAAACTTCATCAGAAGTTCTGAAGTCCAAACCAGACAAGTTCACTTCAAAAGTACTGAAGACAAACTACTCACCAGTAGTTTGTCATTCATCAGCACTTAGCATCAGATATTTTCCACCGCCTTTTGCATCAGTAGTTTTATTGTTTATTATTACTTTTAGCTGTATTTGTTAGTTTCAATGTTGCAACTTGTGCAACTTGTTTCTGATGTTTCTGTACTTGCTTTTTGGGCAAGATACATGTATGTAAACGTCTATAAATAGGAGGCTTCAACCTTCTATTTTAGACATTGATTTTAATAGAAAAATCCTTCAAACACTTTCACTGTTTTATTCCATTTCAGTATTTATTGTGAATCTGTCTAAGTATCTAATTCTCATTTACTGCTTGGATTCATAATAAATACTTGTCATTATTAGTTTCAATCATCTAGGGGGAGTAATAACTCTTCCTAAGTATAAAAAGTGTTGCTTTAACTTATACATTCCGCTGTGCTTATAATCTGATATACAAGAGCTTGCTAAACACTTAAGTGTCAAAGATAGCAAGTTCTTACTTCAAACAAAAGAGCAAACTGATCCAACAATTGGTATCAGAGCATTGGTTTATCTGATCACATATCAATCTAACAAATTGAGAATCAGACACAAAGCTCTTATTGATACTCAATAAAAAGATCAAAAGTTCACTTTTTATCAACATCCATCACTTAAAAAGAGTCATCTGACAAATCAATACTCTTTAAAAATGGATCCACATGATACTGGTTCTGCCACTAAACCTGCCATGCTTGTAAGAAACGAATACAACATATGGCAAAAGAGAATGGCACATACCTTGTCACAAACCAACACAGGTTGTTGGAGATCTGTGATATATGGTCCTCACAAACCAGTAAATGTCAATCTTGAAACTAATGTTCAGGTCCCTAAGGACCCAAAAGAATATACAGATGATGATTTCCTAAAACTTGAGCTAGATGCAAAAACATTCTCTATGTTGGCAATGGCTCTCCCAAATGAGATATACTCTGGCCTTTTACATTGTGAAAGTGCCAAAGAACTCTGGGATTGTCTTAAAGAACAGTTTGGAGGAACTGAAGAGGTGATTGCCAACACCAGAGAGATTTTAGCTCAACAATATGAGACATTTGCTCATATTAATGGGGAAACTTTAACTCAACAATTTGAAAGATTCTCCTCATTAATATCTGAGCTAAAGTTAAATGGTCAGACCTATACAACAGTGTCTATGCTACATAGATTTTTAAGGTCTTTACCGGACAAATGGGAAACATACTCCATTGTTTTAAGATCCTCACCAGATTTTAGTTCCCTCACTCTTACAAAACTCCATGGGAGATTACTTACTTTTGAGAGAGAAATTGATCAAAAGAAGAAATTGCAATCATCTGGTAAAACTGCTGATGACTACCTTCCAGGTAGTACAACACTTTTGGGACAAGATTCACCAACTTGTTCCTATGGATCTTATGACAACATTGACATAACAACTGGGATCTCATCAGAAAGATCTTTCCCAGGTTATGACAATGATGACCAAAGTTAAACTGCTGATAATCTATGTTTTATCATGGATGATTTGAAAAACTTTAGCAGTGATGACTTAGAAGAAATGGACATTTTACACCAACTGGCCATGCTAAGCATTAAAACTAACAAGTTTTATAAAGGGTCAGGAAGGAAATTTCCAGGATTGACCAGTAATACAAAAATTGGTTTTGATAAATATAAACTGAGATGTCACAAGTGTCAGAAGTTGGGACACTTTGCTAGAGAGTGTAGAAACTCTAGCTTTAACCAATCACAATCTGGAAATAACTATAACCCCAATTATAATAGGAATAATGGAACTCAAAGGAGTGCTCATTTTGTACAGGCACAAGCTCCTCAACAGCAATACATGCCACAAGTACAATATGTTCAAATGCCTGCTCAACAGATGCAGAGCCAACAATCAATCCCTCCCTTTCCAGCTACTCAACATCCTCCACAGCCTCAACAACCCTCTCAACAAAGTCTTTTCACCTCAGGGTATGTTGACTGGAGCAGTCTTCCTTTTGACACCACAGAGTGCAATCCTGATGCAGACAACAAAGTGTTTGACATCAACTGGGGAGAACCAGACAATGGCAGAAAGAACTTTGCCTTAATGGCATTTGAAGGCTGTACTTCAAAATCTGCATTGTCACAGGTATCAAAAGAATCTTTGACAAAACTTTGCTCAAATTCTTGCAAAGAAACTTTTGCTCTCATAAGAGAGACAAATGTGCACTTACAAGGTAAAGCCAATGATTTAGAAAGAAAATACACACAGATGAAATGTGATTTAGAAAGAAAACTGTGTGCTAAAACAAAAGAAGTTTCTAAATTAACTGACTCGGCTATTGAAACCCAAGCACAAATCAAAATCATGCTAAATGACCTGGGAGATGTCAGACAAGAGCTTGCTGACACCAGGATCACATGTGAAAAATGGGTGGAATCTTGTAAGGGGTATCAATTATTGCTAAACAAACAAAGTGCTTCAAATGTTAAGTTTGGCATAGGGTACCATCATGTTGAAACACCAACAGATTTCTCTCCCAAAACTACTGAAGATGGGAGAAAAATTGTTTCAAATGAAACTTCTGAAGGGAAAGACTGCACATCTTTCCATGAAAACTTTCTAAACAGAAATCCTGGTATTTTCAAAGAAAGTACTTCAGAAGTATTAACAAAATCTGACAATGAGCCATCAGTAGTTTCATCTACATCAGGAGTTGAGATCCTGAAAACTACTGATGAGCAAAATCTCTACACTAATGTCAGAAATTTGCCTTTAGATCAAAAACAAAAGGCAAAAGAGTGTGAAATTTGTGGTCTGTTCAACCACAAAACTGAATTTTGTAGATACAGAAAAGGAATTCAGTTCAATCAAAAAATTAAACAACAGGTTGTGGGAAATCAAATCAGAAATGATTATGAAAGAATCTTTAAACCCAAGAAACAACAACCTGAAAACACCTTTTCTCAGAAAAAGATAAAATCTCAACCAAAATTCTTTGTCAGTAGTTAGACCTAAATCATCAGTAGTTTCACAAACTGCTGAGATACAAAATCTAATGAACATGGTACAACTACTGATGACCAAGGTTGATGGTGGTCCTGAAAAGGAAACCACCATGGTTCTTAATGAAAAATCCATTGCCAAAAAGACATGGATTTCTCAACCTGGTCAAGAACAAACTGTAACTGTTCTCAAGAGCAAACCCAAAGCCAAACAGGCTTGGGTTCCTAAATCTAACTAATTTGCTTTTATGTGCAGAGAGTTTCCAGGGGCTTAAACAGCATATGGTATGTTGATAGTGGAGGCTCTATGCACATGACTGGATGCAGATACTTGATAAACAACTTTATCAGCCAAAGAGAAGGATCTGTATCATTTGGGAACAATGCTAAGGGATATGTGCTAGGACATGGCAATGTCTCCTCTGGCAAAATACAGTTTGACAAGGTCAATCTGGTGGAAAACCTTGAATACAACTTGCTGAGTGTGTCACAAATGTGT
The DNA here is from genome assembly GCA_028751855.1 of Ambrosia trifida. Lineage (NCBI taxonomy): Eukaryota > Viridiplantae > Streptophyta > Magnoliopsida > Asterales > Asteraceae > Ambrosia > Ambrosia trifida. The sequence continues at coordinate 7,190,985 of CM054129.1, forward strand.
GATAAAGGATATTCTTCCTTTTTCACAAAGACAGCATGCAAGATCATCTCACCAGAAGGCCAGAAGTTGATAGAGAAGATCATTGAAGATCATACTTTGCTGATTGCCAAAAGATGTGGCAATGTCTATGCAGTGGACATTGAGAAAGACAAAGTATTGAACAACACTGCCTGTTTCTTCTCAAGAGCATCAACTTCAGAAACAGATCTCTGGCACAGGAAACTTGGCCATGTGAACTTTAAAACCATAAATAAAGTCACAAAAATGGGCTTGGTCAGAGGTCTACCTTTGAAAGTATACCAGTGTCAAGAACACTGTGTATCCTGTTTAAAGGGAAAACAGCATAAGTCCTCCTATAAGTCTATTGAAGAATCAAAAACAACTGCATGTCTTCAACTACTCCATATGGACTTATTTGGACCTGTCAAGATTATGAGCCTTGGTAAGAAGAAGTACTGCTTAGTCATCATTGATGACTACTCAAGATTCACATGGGTATTCTTCTTATTCTCCAAGGATGAGGCTGCTGAAATCATCAAGTTCTTCATTCTACAAGTAGAGAAACAATATTCTCTATCTGTCAAAACCATTAGAAGTGATAATGGGACAGAGTTCAGGAACAAAACTCTGGATGAATTCTGTTTGTCTAAAGGGATTATTAGACAATACAGTGTTCCCAGAACTCCTGAACAAAATGGTGTTGTAGAAAGGAAGAACAGAACATTAATAGGAGCAAGAACAATGTTAGCTGATTCTGGACTGCCCTTGTACTTTTGGGCAGAAGCAGTTAACACATCATGTTATGTTCAGAATAGAGTTCTTGTGGTCAAGAGACATTCCAAGACTGCCTATGAAGTTCTTCATGGCATGAAGCCCCTTATCTCCTTTTTCAGGGCTTTTGGGTGTCAATGTTTCATCTTGAACATCAAGGAATCTATTTTAAAGTTTGCTGCCAAAGTTGACTCAGGTTACTTTCTTGGTTACTCTTCAACTAGAAAAGCCTACAAGGTTTTTAATTCTCACATCAGGATAGTAGAAGAAACATTGAATGTCAAGTTCAATGAGTCAAAACACTCTTATTCCAGCACATCCTGCTGAACTTTTTGACCTTGACAACTTCCACTTTGGACCTGAAAAGACTGTCACTTCTTCCAAACCTACTTATTATGGTGATCAAAGGTTTGAAGATGAGGATCCTACACCATGGACTCCTCAAACAGTCATAAAGTCAACTTCAAGACCATCAGAAGTTTCACAAACTTCTGATCCAACAAATACTGAAGGCCAAACTCAAACATCTGCTTCAGCACCTGAAACTACTGAAGACACTAAAACTGCTGAACCAGATATTATAGACCTCAGTAGTTTGTTTGAAGAACATGAGCCACCTACACCTGTCAGTGGTTTACAACAACTGATTGAACACAGAGATCATCCACTTGATCAAATCATGGGTGATATAGCTTCAGGTGTTCTTACTAGAAACCAGCTCTCCAACTTTTGCCTATTTTCAGCCTTTATCTCACAGTTGGAACCAAAGAATTACCAGGAAGCCCTCAAAGACAATAATTGGGTGCAAGCTATGCAAGATGAACTGCTTCAGTTCAACAAGCAACAGGTCTGGGAAATTGACTATGATGAAACCTTTGCTCCAGTTGCAAAGCTTGAGGCCATCAGGTTATTTCTGGCCTATGCCATTTCCAACAAAATTAAAGTTTATCAAATGGATGTGAAAAGTGCATTTTTGTATGGAAAAATAAAAGAGGAGGTGTATGTCTGTCAGCCACCTGGGTTTGAGGATCCTTCTCATCCTGAGTGGGTGTACAGACTGGACAAAGCTCTTTATGGGCTCAAACAGGCTCCAAGAGCCTGGTATGATACACTCTCCACCTTTTTACTCAAAAATAACTTTACAAGAGGTGCCATTGATAAAACTCTTTTCATTAAACATGTTGGAAATCATGTCTTACTTGTTCAAATTTATGTTGATGATATCATTTTTGGTTCAACAAACACAAAACTGTGTGATGATTTTAAGAAACTCATGCAATTAAAATTTGAGATGAGTACCATGGGAGAACTGCAGTACTTTCTGGGACTGCAGATCAAGCAACAAACAAATGGAACTTTTATACATCAATCAAAATATGTTAAAGAATTATTAAACAAATTTTCTTTAAAAGACTGTAAATCATGTTCCACTCCCATGACACCAATCACACAAGTTGAACCTGATGATAAGGGAAAACAGGTTGATCAAACCATGTACAGATGCATGATAGGTTCCCTTTTATACTTAACTGCTTCTAGACCAGATATTATGTTTTCAACATGTGTCTGTGCTAGATATCAATCAGCACCAAGGGAATCACACCTTATAGCAGTCAAAAGAATTTTCAGATATCTGAAAGGAACTCCAACACTTGGAATTTGGTATCCTGCTTCAAGCAATACCAAGTTATCAGCTTTTTCAGATAGTGACTATGCAGGGTGTAAGATGACAAGAAAGTCAACATCTGGTGGTTGTCAATTCCTGGGTAACTGTCTAGTGTCATGGCAATCAAAGAAGCAAACATCTGTTGCAACTTCAACTGCTGAAGCTGAATACATTGCAGCTGCAAGTTGTACATCACAGATACAATGGCTCCAATATCAACTTCTTGATTATGGAATCAAAGAAACCAAGACACCTCTGTTTGTAGACAGCAAATCTGCCATTAGCATCATTCAAAATCCGGTACAGTTCTCAAAAACCAAACATATTGAGATCAAGTACCATTTCATAAGAGATTGCTATGAAAAAGGCAAGATTGAGGTGAAGCATGTAGCAACAGCTAATCAAATAGCTGACATCTTCACAAAACCCCTTGACACATCAACATTTCAGAAGTTAGTATCCATGCCTGGGATGCTAAATTTGTAAGTGTTTATTTTATTATTTTGCAATTTTTCATTTTTCACTTACAAAACAGACAAAAAGTCTGAAACAAAACTTCTGAAAAGAGAGAAACTGCTGATGAACAAAACATCAGTATGGGGATTATTTCTGAAAAATGTGTAACTTCTGATAAAATAACCTTCAGAAGTTATGAATAAAAGTATTTATAAAAACATTTCTCATCAGATGTTAAAACTACTGAAGAGGAAATGGGAACTACTGATGAAGTAATCCTTCATCAGCAGTTTAGTCAAAAGGGCAAATCTGACTTTTCCCATCATCAGAGGTTTGACCTAGTCGGTTTAAAACTTCTGATAAACGGATTTTTAACCAAGGCGGTGTAAAAACTTCTAATATAGAAGATTCAAGCGGTTAAAACTTCTGATAAATACCTTTTCTCAACACTTATCCTTTCAAATTCAAAATATCCCTCTTTCTCTCTCAAAAACTCTCTCAATAACCTAAACCTGCAAATCAACTATTCGATCAAAACCCAAACCACATGGCTCTCGTTCTAAAGCAGGGACACAATCAAAGGGCCTTTCTTGATAAACAAGAAGGCTGGTCCCAATACGATGAGATCATTGATCTTGTCATAAAATCCCAATATTTTACTGATCTCACAATAAACCCACCAATTCACACTGAAACTCTGAATGAGTTCTGGGCAAATGCTGAGACGGTGACGGCGGATGATGAAGTCATTTCCCTCAATTCAAGAATAAAAGGGAAACCACTGACCATCACACCGGCCACACTGGCAACAAGACTGGGTCTGAATGATGTAACTGCCCCTGACCATGTTGCTAATTCTGATATTCACCTAACCATGACAGAGTGTGATTATCAAGGTACTCTCTCCCATGCTACTATCTTCAAAAAATATTTTGAACCAAAATACAAGCTTTTGTTTCATTATATTATTATGTGTTTGAGTCCAAAAACAGGGTCTTATGACCAGATGCCCTCCACTTTTCAACCAATATTTCATTCCATTGTGAATGAAACTAAATTCAGGGCATCAAAACTATTTTTCAATGACTTGGTGTTACATCATAATAATACCAAGAAAAAGTTTTTGTTGTACCCAAGGTTCATTATGCAATGCATAATAGGGGAACTGGGTAATGAGGTGCTTTTGGGAAAAGTTTCAACTTTAAATCCATTAACCTCACAAGCATACTCTAGGCATAACAAACCGGCTGCCTGGCCAGAAGATGATTAGGGAGAACAACAACAAGTCCCCCTGAAGCCCACATCTTCCAAACTCACACCACCAAAAGCCAAAAAGCCCAAGCCAACAAAGACAAAAACCCACCAACCCAAAAGAAAAGCTGTTCAGGAGGTTGAGATGCCTGAACATGCTCATGAGCAGTCTGCTCTTCAAATAGGTGAGACTGAAACACCCTCTCAGTCTCATCCATCTCAAACCCCACCTAGAGCACCCATAACTATCTTATTCAAAAGAAAAAGGCTTAGAAAAACTATTGAAACTCACTCTTCTTTTGAAACTGCTGACCAACCAAATTCACCTATTGCCCAAACTACTGAACCAACCCCACAAATTTCTGAACCAGAGGCAATAGAAATTGCCAAACTTCTCTCTGGGCTAAAAGAGAAGGTCCCATCTGATTATGTCAGTCCCCTACAACCACAACAAACAGGGGACATAACCACAACATCAGACATGGATGTGGACATCTCTAGCCCTATCCCAAGAGATGAGGGTGGACCAGAGTCTTTAAGCCCAATTTTAGAGACTCTTGGGGCATCTGAGGCTGCTACTACTCAGTTACCACCCAGTGGTGGATCTGAGGATAGAAGTAACATAGCTAAGACCTCAGATGTGGCAACTACTGATGAAGGCTTAATGCCTGAAGTAGGAAATCCTCAGAACCAAGAACAAGAGGTTCATGAGAGAACTGAGTTGGGCTCAGCTCATGATTTAACTGAAACAGTCCTCAATGAGGACAACATCAGGGATTCAGATGATTCCATTAATTTGGATGATGTTTCAAAAACTAAAACTACTGAATTGACGGCACTATCTGAAGGTCCTGTTTCAGGGGTATCCAGGCTCAAGAAGCCAGTCACCCCTGCACAGGTTAAAGCCCACTCAATCCCTAAAACCCCTAGAGTGGCATCCTCTGTACAACATGAGGATCTCCCAAAAACACACCCTTCACAACAAATGCCTACCCAATTCCCTGGGCAAACAAGCATAGACCTGAACCAGCTATGCAGCCCAGAGGGTCCCCTGTACCACATGATGAACACTCTCATCAGGAATCACTTCCAAACATACACAGCTAACTTGGAGCTGTCTATCAAAAATCAATTTGGAGTGATCAAGACAAAGATGAATGATCTGTCCAACAAGATAGAATTCAATACCAAACAGATTGCTCATCTTCAAGGTCAAATCTCCCAACCCTCAACCTCTAAACTTAAACTTGATGAATCCAAAACGGGGGAGAAAATCAGGGAACCTAAGGAGTCATTCCAAGCCAGGATAAGGGCAAGAGTGGCCATCCTTGAAAGAGATCAGAAAGATCAAGCCAGGAAAGAAAAACTGGCCAAACAGTTTGGTGTCTCAGTGGAAGAAATTGAAGCCACAGAAAAAGAAGATGAGACCCAAACCTCTGAAGAATCCCTAAGGCATAATGAAGAAACTTCTGATGGCAAAAGTTCTGATGAAGAATCAGAAAGTACTGAAGACAATCCTTCAGTAGTTGACAAACCATCAGCTGTTGTCAACCCATCAGAGGTTAACACTTCCAAACCTCAACCCACTGAACCTTCCAGATCCACTGAACAAATCAAACCAACTTCTGCTCCTCCAAGGCCTACAACAACCACTACCATGACTGTCCTAACCCCTGCTCCAATATCTCAATCAACTGAACTTCTTGAGCAGAGGTTAAAGGCAGTTTAACAAAAAGCCAAGGAAGACCAGATCTGGAAAAGTCTGGAACAAAGGGATGATCTAGAGTTTGAAGAGAAGCTCCAGGCTTATCAAGCTGAACTGGAGAGACAGGCTGAAATTGACTATGTTGCTGAAGAAGACAAAAGACAACAACTGATGTCTTACATTACCAAGAACAGCAAGACTAAAGCCTATACACTCAAGGGACTCTCTGTGCAAGAGCTGACAAGAAGGGCACAACTGCTTGCAGACAAACTGGCCACAAGTAAAGAAGGAAAGGCCAAGAGAGCCCAGATGATTGATGACTTAGTAGTAGAGGGCTATGGTTCAAAAGCCTCAGTATCCAGATGGAAAGAAGAAAGACTGATGGATACTTACAGAAAATACAAGGCTGCCAAGGCTGCAAATCCAGAGAAGTTTCAAACTGCTGATCCTTCAAGATCAGTAGTTAGAACTTCTGGTGTATCAACAAGAAGGCCTGCTACTCAAAGAAAGAAAGAAGAGGACAATGTCAAAACTGATTTCAAAATGGTACTACTTGAAGGAAGTTCAATAGTCCATTCAGATTTTGACATTGAGGAGAAACCTCTGTTAACACAATTCAGGGATCCTTCCACTTTTGCCTACCAAATCCAAAAGACCATCAAAGAAAAGATGCATACCAAGGTAGTGACTGAACACCATCTCCCAACTGTTCAGATGCCTGATATGCAACAACAACAAGGAAGAGACTCCCACCTGAGGTTAACTGAAACAGAAAGCATCCAACACTCAGGACCATCAACCCAAGGGACAAGTCTGGTTCCCTATTCCTCTGACTTTAACAAGTCAAAGGTACCTATCATCAGATGGTCACTTACTGATAACAACTCAGTATTGTTGACAAGAAGAGACCTTTCAAGCAGGGCTTACAAGAAGATCAGTGATCTGAAGAAACTGTCAACACAAGACCTGCTCACAATTCAACATCTAGAACCACAGAGAGGATCTCTATCTGATGGACAGTTAAACCAGCTCAAGAACACCATGTACAAAGAGATATGGAAGATTGTTCAAGACAGAAGAAAAACATAAGGAATTAGTAAGGTTTTGGCTTCATCAATCTAGGGGGAGATTGTTAGGACAAAGAGGATTGGTGAAACCACTTTTGGAAACCTTAGTCTAATTCACTTCTGTCATTTTGGCTAAGTATAGAAGTACTGAAAAGAAAACAAGAAACTGCTGAAGAGAAGATATGAGAAGTGCTAAAGAAGAAACTTCATCAGAAGTTCTGAAGTCCAAACCAGACAAGTTCACTTCAGAAGTACTGAAGACAAACTACTCATCAGTAGTTTGTCATTCATCAGCACTTAGCATCAGATATTTTCCACCGCCTTTTGCATCAGTAGTTTTATTGTTTATTATTACTTTTAGCTGTATTTGTTAGTTTCAATGTTGCAACTTGTGCAACTTGTTTCTGATGTTTCTGTACTTGCTTTTTGGGCAAGATACATGTATGTAAACGTCTATAAATAGGAGGCTTCAACCTTCTATTTTAGACATTGATTTTAATAGAAAAATCCTTCAAACACTTTCACTGTTCTATTCCATTTCAGTATTTATTGTGAATCTGTCTAAGTATCTAATTCTCATTTACTGCTTGGATTCATAATAAATACTTGTCATTATTAGTTTCAATCATCTAGGGGGAGTAATAACTCTTCCTAAGTATAAAAAGTGTTGCTTTAACTTATACATTCCGCTGTGCTTATAATCTGATACACAAGAGCTTGCTAAACACTTAAGTGTCAAAGATAGCAAGTTCTTACTTCAAACAAAAGAGCAAACTGATCCAACAGATCGACTCTTTTTATTAACTTGAATTTCTGAATGAATAAAACAATTAAGGGAACAACCTTATATAGGCCTACAATCCTAACCTTAATCAACTAGGAAACATAATTTGACTAATACTTATCTAACCAACTAGATAAACATAAACTTAAACTAATACTAGATAATTCAAATAATAATTTGTCAATTATTATTTTACTCTTTTAGTCCTTCGACTTTAGCCTTCGAGTTGATATCGCCACAACTTTAACATGGAGACGCTTCGTGTTTTGTTCTTGGCTTCATGCAGCAAATTCGTCTACTTGTCATCAGGCTGCTCTTCTTGTAGTTCAAGATTTCAAGGTATACGATAATCAAGGTTTTTTTTTCATATAACTAATTATGTTGGAATAATCGGGTTCGTTTACGATCACAAGTCGGCATGTTATCGGGTCACGGTATCGACCCTTGAACTACTGAACCGGGTCAGCAGATTTAGTAGTTTCGGGTTTGGTTCATGGGTCATGGGTGATGGTTATGCTTCTTAGTTTTGGACCTTTGGTTGATGGATGCATAAGTGTTCACGAGAGTTTGCATGGGAGGTCACTAGAAGCATTTACGTATCATTTATGTTTTGTATATGGTTGATTTAATAGTTTAAGTAGGTAAGAATTGGTTTTTGGTTTAAGCAACTTGTGTGGAAATATCCGTTGGAGAAATGCAAGTGGGTCATCCTATCTAACGGTTATTTAGGTAGAATAAGTCAAAGTGTATGTTGGTCTCTTTCATATATATGTATAGCTTTTTCATTGAATAATAATAACCTTTCACTTTTCTTTTCCTCTGTGTTTAGTTTTCTTCACATTCACAAGCAAGTGTGAGTCTGAGTGTGTTTTAGTTGGGGCTGAAACCAACAAATTATACTGTTTTATATATTTTTTTAAAATTCTTTATGGTCCTACATTATTTTGATATTAGTTATGTTTTTTTGTATAACGTGGATTAAAGGGGTTTTATGCAGAAACAAGACACTTTCGCATCCTCTTTGGGTACTAAGAGCTAGTGGGATTGATGAGAGGTCAAGTCTTATGAAATGGGCAATTAGCGCAAACTCTTTGCAGAAAGTGTAGCAGACTGGGGAAAGATTAGATACTAAATGAGGTAAAAGGTTGCTCTTAAGTACTTAAAATCAACTTCAAACTTTATATGCCAATAATGTGAATTGAACTTCAAAGTTTAGCTGCATGGCAATGGTCTATTTGTCAATACTCCCCCAATAGGTTTAGACTTGCTATTATCACATTATAGTACCCGACCACAAGACGTGTATCAAACTAGTTATGATTGTTCTACAGTCCTACTCTTCAAATTATCTTTTATGAATACAATGGTGACTAAAATTAGTATATCAGATCTTGTTTTGCTGGTAAAAGATAAGCAACAACAAGATGAAACTTGCGAGAGGCGGCTTTTGGCTTCTCAGGCTTTTATCTTCTTGTCGTGTATCTATTTCTCTATCCATATCGCTCCTGCAATCTGTTCATAAAGACGTGTTATTAACAAACATGAACTGCATATTCACCAAAATTTATAAGTTCTTAATCTAGTGTTCAACAGATTATTTGGGAAATCCCGTGTTCACTTTTAGATGCAAATATTTAAGCATTTTGAACTTTGCTGGATATAGAATTTGAGTAAAAGTTTGTAGATGTAGCTAATGTGTTAAACGACTATATACACTTTTGGAACCTTGTAGATAGTGCACATTGTCTATATATAAGAATGCGAAACAATGTAAATTCTGTATAATTAAACTGGTTGGGTTATATGAAAACTACCTGAGATTTCTTCTGATTGTTGCATACACATCTTCCAATTCATTGACCACGTCTCTCGTTGACGGTCTTTTGCTTGATTCCGTTTGTATACACCTCAACGCAAGCTCAAGCAGTCGGGTCACCTCTTCGCTTACAAAAGAGTTGTCATAAAGACCTGCTGCATCCACCACCACCTCTATATCTCTCTTTCCATTCCAAATAGACTGTACCCACTTCACAATGTCCAATCTGTTGGACTAGGATCGATTTTGCAGCGGATAATCAAACAACAAATAGTACCAATGATTGAAACAAACAAATATTATAACTGAATTCGTAAATATTGATACAAAGGGTTTCGGTTCTTAGTTTCAGATTATGTTTCTTTGAAACTTGGTAACCGTAAATGATAGCGATCTATACATATATATACTAACTTCTAGGGCGGTAACCGCCATAACTATATAGCCGACGCGTCTAAACTATAATAACCGCCGGGACTATTGTGAACCGTCGGGACTACATATATACATAATAGTTTTCGTAAATAATATATCTATCTAGCTTATATATATCCAATACCCTCCCTTAAGCTAGATTGGGAGAACTTGTAGGTTGTCTCTCAAAGCGTAGGAATTCTTCCATCTTGATTTCTTTAGATGATCTTTAATATGATGATACTTGATTCGTACACCTCGCTTGCATTCATCTTCATTATTTACTTTGATTTGTCCATGATGAATCGTACGTCCAGGTTCACGATAGCAATAAAGCTTTTGTTGTTTCTTTATTCTCTGTTCCATTCTTGGTCTTCTAGATTTTTCGAAGTTTCCGTACACAAGATCTTTAAATCTCCTTTCTTTTATCGTTATTAATTTTCCTCCTCTCGCTAAAATCTTTCTTCCTTTATCGCTAGATATAGTCACTAAATTTAAACTTCTCTTCTTTTTCTCTTGATTCAACGCTTCCTTCTTCATAACAGGGACACTCAATTCATTTCTTTCTAGTGAGGTTCCATTCTCAATTTCTTGTTGTCTGTTCCTCAATTTAGTCTTCCATCGTATCGTGTTGTTTTCTTTCCACTGTGTCCCGTTGTTTTCTTCACACTTATTCTCATAATCGTAATTGTATCCTATATCTTTTCTCTTGCGTTGATGTCGGTTTTCCTTCGATTTCTCTATGAACTCTTTATCCTTGTCATTTTCTTCTCGTTCTCTTCTCTCCCTCCTATCGCTTTCATTGAGTTTCCTTCTATCCTTATACTTTTTGTTCAAACTCATGTCTCTATCCTTCTCTTTCTCTCTATTATGCTACTTTTCCACAACTTCTTTTCTAACAAATTTCCAATAACATGACATTCCTTCCTTTCTTTCTTCTTTTGCTTCCTCTTTCGATGTTATTACTTCGTCTTTTTCTTCGTTGAATTGTTTGAGTTCATATTCCATTAATGCAATTTCATGTTCCAACTCCATTATTGTAATTTCCTGTTTCAATCTTGCAATCGCACGTAATCGCGGACTTATGTAAACTGAACCGTTGTTTATTTCCCGCCTTATTTCATGTCTGCCTTTCATTTGTTTCTTCTCGGGTTTGTCTTTGTACAATAATTTCCATTCTCTTGATTTGTTTAATCTTTTGAAACTTCCTTTTTATAAGAATTTTGTGCCGAATGATATATAAATAAAAATGAATTTTGACACAAATTCTGAGTCTATTGACTTTACGTTTGAACCGCACGTGATCAAAACAATATAACAATAATTAAAAAGCTTGGATGGATTCGATGTGCACAGTCAAACAAGGCGGCTTCAATTCAAAAGAAAATAACTTTTCTTCTTAAATTTTTATAATTAATTAATTGTTATATTAAAATAGAATAGGTGTTCTTCTATTTCCTGGCTTATCGTTTTCCCGCGCAAAATATTCTTCAAGGAAGAACAGACTTATTAACTGAGTTTCCTTTTGATTCCCCTTATTTAAATAATGATAACACAGATCGAATACGGTTTCTATGTAAATTAGTAACCGTTTAACAATCTGTTTAAGATGATACGATTGAAGTGATGGATACTCTGTTTCAAACAATTAAAAAATTGTAATACGAGGAGGGAAATCAAAGAGTTTACAAACAGTTTTCCATGCGATTTGATGAACGATTCTTTGTTGAATACCGTGTGAGCCTTCTGTGTTCTTGAAAGATCCTTGGAACGGTTTTAATGACCGACGTTGAGATGCTCTGTTTTTGTTCGAAGGAGATAACCAAGGATAACAATTGATTTCGTTTGATTCTTCGTTTCTTGGCTCTGATACCAGTTTGTTGGACTAGGATCGATTTTGCAGCGGATAATCAAACAACAAATAGTACAAATGATTGAAACAAACAAATATTATAACTGAATTCGTAAATATTGATACAAAGGGTTTCGGTTCTTAGTTTCAGATTATGTTTCTTTGAAACTTGGTAACCATAAATGATAGCGATCTATACATATATATACTAACTTCTAGGGCAGTAACCGCCATAACTATATAACCGACTCGTCTAAACTATAATAACCGCCGGGACTATTGTGAACCGTCGGGACTACATATATACATAATAGTTTTCGTAAATAATATATCTATCTAGCTTATATATATCCAATACAATCCATCTGCATCTACGAATGAAGGATCAACTGCCTTCTTTCTGGTTATCAGTTCTAGTAACACAACACCGTAACTATACACATCAGACTCCTTGCTTACTGTTGAAGTAAACGCGCCTTCTGTCAAATACACATACACATTAACTAATACATTATATATTCAAAACCTCGAAACAAACATAACTAACTCACCTGGAGCAATGTAGCCAATTGTGCCCCGAAGTGTGCCACTCATTAGTGTTGGAGATGACTGATCTAGAAGCGTTGCAATGCCAAAATCTGAGATGTGTGGCTCCATCTCATCATCCAAAAGAATGTTCATGGGTTTTATATCTCTGTGAATTATAGGCGGATCACAGTCAAAATGGAGATATGCTAAACTGTGTGCGGTGCCAAGAGCTATTTTACAATGAACGCTCCAATCTAACAACGGAGGTGGATGTATCTCATGCAAAATATCATGAAGACTACCATTATACATATACTTGTATAGTATCAAACCATAATCTTCTATCATCCAAATATCCTCCAATTTCATAAGATTTCTATGTCTAACCTTGCCGATTGTCACAACCTCTCGAACCATACTTGTGTGTCACACCCTCAAATTCCACGTGCGGGGTTTTACCGCGAGGCGCGTGACACACCAGGATCTCAGTCAACGATCACAATAAACATACAACAAACATGCATTCATAAATATATTTAAAACCAAAATATCATGCTTTGAGCCGTAAACCAGCAGCGGAAGCATTCTTGTTTACAACCAAAAGACATATCATTGTTTACAAAACATTGTTTAATATGCTTCAAAATATTAGACGATGTGCATGACTCCGTGCGCCTAGCCCATTGACTGCTACCTTAGCGACCTGAGAAAACATGCCAAAAATGTCAACATATAATGCTGGTGAGTTCACAGGTTTTCTTTTATAAAGTGTTGTTATAAGTTTGGTAAGATCATTTCCGTTACTACTATGTTATTAAAACGTTAGCTAGACGTTAAGTATTGCTACTATTGTGGTTGGGAATCCATTACTAAACCGGTATAAGTGTTGAAGCCAGCCCAGATGGACGGGATTACCGATGCCTCGGTAACCCCCAAAGTGTTAGAGACAATATGCACCCGCCCGGCTCCCAGCCGTCGGGTGGGGTTTGTAAGGCCCAATAGATCTATCCACATTTCCCCCGTTGTGCATCCCCGCACATTCATGGTTCCCCCGGGACTTTCTGTAAAAGCCGCATAGTACGTGAAATAACCATAGTATAACATGATCTATGATGAGTAATCAAAATAAGTAGCATGTTTCTCCCCCGAAAGCAAAACGGTAAAAGTGGGGCTGTGACACTCACCTCGGTTTGCGTTACTTGAAAACAGTTAAGTAATTATGCTATGATAGCCCCAAATAGCGGCGACCTATCATAAGATGTGTATAAGTATCCGGACTAATAACCCGTAGGTTAACTAGTCCCCGAATGCCCAGACCATTACCATAAACGTTTGAAAACACCTTTGACTGTTAAACCGACCGTACCAGACAAGACCCGACATCCCATTGGTGACCCGACATCCCACGTGTTAGGTAAATGCAAGACATCATGCAACACATGCAATTAAACATTCAATACGCGCAATAGTTCACCTAGTCTAGCATAATGTTCGATTAACGCATAATCAGGTCCGAACACGTGTTACTACGTCATTGGGTGCATCCCGGGGTTCCTATCATGTTCTTAGGCGTCAAATCATGTTCCGGGATGTTAAAATATACATATAGCAGCATTATACGCGATTAGGAATCAAACTAGCATTTAAGATTGTAATCACCTGAACATTAAGCATTTAGGATTGTAATTGCCTAAACATTAAGCATTTAGGATTGTAATTGCCTAAACATTAAGCATTTAGGATTGTAATTGCCTAAACATTAAGCATTTAGGATTGTAATCACTAGTCAAAGTAGCATTTAGGAATCAAACTAGCATTTAGGATTGTATTTGCTAGTTGTTGAGGTGAATAGGCCTCTATTCGCCTATATATAGGCGATTAGGGTTTGTATTCGCCTGAACATTAGGCATTTAGGAGCCTATTCGCATGAAGCCTCATGTGAATAGGATCCTACTCGCCTCTGCAGTTCTGTAGCGCAATTTCGCGCGCCGAACACTCCAAATCAGATCCGAAACATGTAAAAACACCCAATATCAAAACTAAACTATTAACCAACCCTTTCCAAGCAAAAAACCCCAATTTATCTCTGCTCAAACGGGCTCGGTGCGATTATTTCCAAAAATGGCAAATACTAGGTTTCATTAACTAACCTTATCTTTCCCTATATGGAAACAATCATATTTCATCTCCTACAAGTTGCAATTCATCATCTCTATGTTATATCATCATCCTAGCATGATTTCTAACCATAAACAAGCAATGAATCACATCATAACATCCTATTCTTCAAGAATTACCCAAATGGGTCAAAATGCATACTTGCACCTAAACATCATAACAAGGGCTTAAACTCATAGATAATCATCCTAACATCACCTACACATCAGAAGTACAACAAGTTCATGGAAACATTCATGTCATAATCACCAACAATCATCATATGCACAAATACTTCACATATAGCAAGTATTATGGTGTAGACTTGTTTTAGAACTCTTTTCAATGGGTTTTAAAGACACAAACTTACCAAAACAAGGTCTGGACTTTTGGGGAACCAAAACAATAGCATTACAAAGGTGTAGGATGAAGAACACACCTTGGATTCTATCAAAGAAGGGTGTATAAGCTTGGTGATGGTGTGTTTTGAGGCAAAGCAAGTTCCAGAGGTGTTTCAAGGTGTGTGGGAGGCTTAGGATCAGTTAGGGTTGCACAAATGGTGTTTGGGGAGTTAAGGGTTCTATTTATAGGTGTTTTGACCCGAGTTCAGCAGTATAGGCGAGTAGCAGACTCCATTAGGCGATTGGGGCTCCTACTCGCCTCTATTCAGGCGAGTAGGGCCCCTACTCGCCCCAACTCAGCCTACTCGCTTAAGGCATAGGCGATTAGGGGTCTCTCCCACCTCCTAATCGCCCCTGTGATGCTGGAACGGGTTTTTGGCGCGTTAAACACTATTTTAACATATATAAACACGTATTCACATACTGATAAGTCACATAATGATTTCAAACATATAATGCATGATAACTAACACGTTTACATCCGTTCACCAATTCCCGGGACTCGAGACTCGTGTGTGCGTTAAACCCGGCGATTCCACGAATCACCAACCCTTGTACACATGGTTATGGACCGAATCCCGATGATCCCGTGGATCATCGTAACGACTCCCGATGATTCCCAGAATCATCGTACCGACTCGACTGACCCCGTTAAGTACGTAATATGTATGACTCGCTAAGGTAGACTTACTAGTTTAGTCAACGTTACTAACCTGAGTTTGCCGGGTGTCACATGTGAGTCCTTCCTTACTGCTTCCAAACATTAGTTTCTTTACAGCATACACTACATCTGGACCCAATGAAGCCTTATACACAGTTCCATGGGCACCTCGCCCGATAATGTACCTGTCATTTAGATCCTCTGTAGCTTCCATTATTTTTTCATACAAAGAACGATCTTCAATATCATGTTTCTCTGATCTTTGCCGATAGTGGAACATTAAACCAAGTCCAACTACTACAAACAAAAATGTTGATGCCCCAAGAGCTACCATGGCAGTTCGGAACCAGGTAAGAAATTTTTGTCTGCCAGAATGACTACTGCAACATCTGAAATTTCTGCTGACAAGATCACAGTTATACAGTCTACATTCGACACAAAGACCTGGATTTTCCAAGAATGAAGAGTTTATAAAGTTCATTAATTTTACTAGTATGGGACCAGTGAAGAGATTGTATGAGAGATTGAGGCTGGTTAACACATGAAGCTCTGAAAGAAATGCTAAATTGTCGCTTAGTTGGTTATGAGAAATATCCAAGTATTGTAGCATAACCAGATTACTGAAATTTGAAGGAATACCACCCGTCAGACCGTTGTTGCTGATATTCAATGTGACAAGTGCCTTGAGCTTTATTATTGACGAAGGTATCGTTCCACGTAATTTGTTTCCACCAAGTTGAAGATCTACCAGAGCTTGGAGTTCGGAGATGAAAGTTGGAATGCTTCCTGATAAATGATTTTGACTTAAATCAAGGGTCAATAACCTTGACATGGTCCTCAAAGCGGTTGGAATCGATCCATTGAACAAGTTATGACTTGCATCAAAGTTCAGCAGCTTGCTGCACCTGGCTAATTCAGGTGGCAAAGGACCTTCCAGCGCATTGTGCGATAGGTCCAAAGCCTGAAGTTGCAGGAGGTTTCCTAGCTCCAGTGGTAAAAGGCCTGAAATCCTGGTGTTGGACATTATTGGACGTTTAAATATTATAAGCTAGATACCGGTTCAATATAAACAAACCGGTTCGACACATGACGCAACGGTTCATACAAGGAGACACAATGCTTCGGATAACAATCACGTCGTTTAGATTAGTTTCGTTATGTATATATAGTTTATGTTTGTTTCACTTTTACGGTTATCAAGTTTCATTATCAAAACCAAAAGATACGAAACACATATTGTAATTTTACGATCAATTCGATCAATCCAATAATATTATCATCGTTTATTATCAGTTATTGTTATTGATTTGCATATACTTTTGTAAATCTTCCAACAAAACTGGTATCAGAGCCAAGTACAACGAAGAATCATTCAGAAATAATTATCAAATCCGGTTATCATCTTCAAACGAAAAACAGAGGAACGATCAAATCATCCAGAAGGGTATAAAGATTCGATAAAACTGCAAAAGGATTTACGCGGATCATTTCAACAAATATCTCTCATCAGATCACAATAACATAGTCTGTAAATTCCCTGATCTCTCTATTCGTTTTAGTTTTATATTCCTACGAAAACAGAGTATCACAAACTCTGGTTATTATCCGTAGTTTACTCGATCAAACGGTTATTAACATATACAAGGATTACGTACGGATAGTTCCATAGAATTAAGATATAAGTTAGAGAACATATTCTAGAAACCGTCCAGATTGTGTTTGTTCGTTGAATCTTGCGAGGGAAATCAAAAGGAATAGTTTATTTTTTTTTTGAAATTCATTGACCCTAAAAAGCCAACCCTTGGAACAAATAGACCGAACAAAACTCATTCAGAATATTAAATTTTTTCTGATCTAGAATATACTATTGTTGTCAAAATATAATAAAATAATTATAAAGGAAAAGAAATCATGACAACACAAGGAGGGGTACAAACCCAAATTCCAAAATTATTGGGACAAAATTACTATCATTGGCACATTCAAATGAGAGTACTCTTAGAGTCTCAAGATTTGTGGAATATAGTAGAAGATGGTGTTAGGGAATTACCAAATGATGCAAGTGAAGCACTACGAAAAGAACATAGGGAACAAAATAAAAAGGATAAGAAGGCACTTCACTATCTATTTCAAGCATCAACGGACACAATATTTGAAAGAATTGCAAATGCAAAAACATCTAAGGAAGCATGGGAAATATTATACAAATCATATCATGGAGAGCGTCGCGTAAAGACAGTAAAGTTGCAAACCCTTAGATGCGAATTTGACATCCTAAGAATGTCAGAAACAGAAACAATAGAAGGATACTTTGATAGGGTTACCACAATAGTTAACCAGTTAAGAATGAATGAAGAAGATATAAGTGATAAGCGAGTAGTTGAGAAAATATTGCGTAGTATGACCAGAAAATATGAGTCAGTGGTAGTAGCTGTAGAAGAGTCCAAAGATTTAGAAGAATTATCAATTGAAGAACTTATGGGAATATTACAATCCCATGAATTAAGACTTAAGCAATATGACACACACGTCATTGATCAAGCATTCCAAGTACAAGACGGGACTCAAGTAAGAAATAAAGGAGGGAATAGATATAGTAACAGCTACAGAGGAAGAGGAGGTAGATCAGGGCGATACGGACCCATTGTATGTTATAATTGTCAAGGATTAGGTCATATAGCTAGAAATTGTCCAAATAAGGAAGAAAATGAGAAAGAAGAATCCGCAATGGTGTGTAAAGAAGAAATGAAATCAGAACAAGATACCATGTTCATGATATTTAACATGGAAGAAAATAAGGATAAAAATTGTTGGTACTTAGACAACGGATGTAGTAATCATATGACAGGAAATAGGAGTATATTCATCACATTTAATGATCAAGATAGATGAGAAGTTAGAACAGGTGATGATAAGAGATTACAAGTATTAGGAAGTGGGGAAGTATGCATAAGAGTAAACGATAAGGTAAACAAAATACCAAATGTATTTTATGTGGAAGGACTAAAGCACAATCTACTCAATGTGGGACAATTACTGCAAAGAGGATATGATGTGTTGTTTTGTTTGGTAAAGGAATGTGCACCATAAAAAGTCATGAAGGAAAGACAATCACAGAAACACCTATGACTCAAAACAAAATGTTTCCTCTATACCCAAATCAAGACTTGCCAAAAGTATTATATACTTCCACAAAAACCGGTTCAGATTTATGGCATCAAAGATATGGTCACATCAACTATGAAACGTTAATTGAAATGGAACACAAACATGCAGTAAAAGGTTTACCTAAGATATATAAGACAGAAAACGTATGTGAAGGATGTGCTTTAGGAAAACATGCAAGAAAACCATTTAGTAAACAAGCAAAATGGAGAGCAGAAAATCCACTACAACTTGTTCACTCAGATATATGTGGACCAATGAGAACAAAGACAATAGGAGGATGCAGATACTTCATTACTTTCATAGATGATTTTACAAGGAAAACCTGGGTGTACTTCCTCAAAGAAAAGTCACAAGCACTACACTTCTTCAAAATATTTAAAGCCTTAGCCGAAAATCAGTCAGACAAAAGAATAAAATATCTTAGGACTGACAGAGGGGGAGAATATTGTGGAAATGCTTTCCAAGAGTACTTACAAGAACATGGAATACATCATCAACTGACCACAAGTTATACACCACAACAAAATGGAGTTGCAGAACGCAAAAATAGAACCTTAATGGAATTAAGTAGGAGCATGTTGAAGACAAAGAAACTCCCGAATGAATATTGGGGAGAAGCTGTAAGTTGCACAACATATCTCTTAAATCGAACAACTTCTAAGAGTATCAGTGATAAAACTCCTGAAGAAGCCTGGACTGGAATCAAACCTGATGTATCAAATTTACGAATATTTGGCTGTCTTGCCTACGCACATGTTCCAGAACAAAAACGGGGTAAACTTGATGATAAAACAGAAAGAGCAATCTTTGTTGGATACAGTGAGAATAGTAAAGCTTATAAATTATACAATCCAATTACAAGAAAGACTATAGTCAGCCGAGATGTCATATTTGATGAGAACAAAGCTTGGGAAGAAATTGAAGATGAAGATATTGTGACTCAAGATGAAAACGAAAACACAGATAACAGTGATAACAATACACACGATGTAACACCCAGAAATGAAGAACACTCACCCATACATAATACAGTTGGGAGTGAGAGGCAAGATGAACTGGAAACACAACTTGAAGATGAAAATCTAGATGCCACAACATCCAGTCAAAGTCCACCTTTAAAAATACGTTCATTAGCAGATATTCATAGTAGAACTCAACCATTGAGCAGTCCAGAAATACGGGATTTATATCAGAGACATCAAGAAGCTGCAAACTTTGCACTTTACACTGACTCGGACCCAATTGATTATGATGAAGCAAGTAAATATGAAAAATGGAAGGAAGCAATGAAAAGGGAAATAGAATCTATACAAAAGAACGAAACCTGGGAGTTGGTTGATTTACCAAAGGATCAAAAACCCATAGGAGTAAAATGGATATACAAAACCAAATACGACGAACATGGAAATATAGATAAGCATAAAGCTCGTCTAGTAGTCAAGGGTTATAAACAAAAATATGGGATAGATTATCAGGAAGTATTTGCACCAGTAATTTGTTTTGAGACTGTAAGACTAGTACTTGACCTAGCAGCTCAATATAAATGGTATCTACACCAAATGGATGTGAAAACTGCATTCTTGAATGGAGAATTAAAGGAGAAGGTGTTTATAGAACAACCTCTGGGATTTATAGAAAAGGGAAATGAAAATAAGGTATGTCTTCTTAAGAAAGCACTGTATGGATTGAAGCAAGCTCCACGAGCATGGTATAGTCGGATCAGTCAATATTTTGAACAACATAACTTCAAAAGATGCACATTTGAACATACCTTATTTTTAAAGAAGACAAAGACCTCCAGACTAGTGGTGTGTTTATACGTAGATGATTTAATCATAGCTAGTGACTGCATGGAGGAAATAATCTCATTTAAGGAATCCATGCAAAGGGAGTTTGAGATGACAGACATGGGAAAATTACATTATTTCTTAGGGATGGAAGTTACCTATGATCAAGAAGCAATAAAGATTTCTCAAACCAAATATGCTAAAGACATACTTGAAAGATTTAGAATGGCAGATAGCATTAAAGCCTCAACTCCAATGGAATATGGATTAAAGTTGATCAAGAACAGCAACGAAGAAAACTTTGACCCAAGTCTATATCGAAGTTTAGTTGGAAGCCTCATGTATTTGACAAATACAAGACCTGACATAATGTTTGCAGTCAGCAAAATTAGTAGATTCATGGATCAACCAAAGAAGTCACATTGGGAAGCAGGAAAACATATATTGAGATATATAAAAGGCACTTCAGAATATGGAATAATATACAACAAAAACTCATTTGAATTGAAGGGCTTTAGTGATAGTGACTATGCAGGAAATATAGATGATAGCAAAAGCACATCAGGATATATATTCAATATAGGATCATGAGCAATTTCGTGGCAATCAAAGAAACAAAAGGTGGTAGCATTATCATCAACAGAAGCAGAATACATTGCTTTATCACTCACCGGATGTCAAGCTCTATGGCTCAAAGGGATCTTAAAAGATTTAGAGTTTGACACAAATAAGGCAATCACCTTATATTGTGACAATAAATCTACCATCAATCTCACAAAGGACCCAGTCTATCATGGAAAAAGCAAACATATCATAATCAAATATCACTTCATAAGAGATATAATTAAGACTGAAGACGTGGAGATAAAGTACTACAACACTAAAGATCAAGTAGCGGATATCTTCACCAAATCACTACAACCAAAGGACTTCACAAGACTACGCACTATGTTGAATGTACTACCAATCTAGCTTAAGGGAGGGTATTGGACGTTTAAATATTATAAGCTAGATACCGGTTCAATATAAACAAACCGGTTCGACACATGACGCAACGGTTCATACAAGGAGACACAATGCTTCGGATAACAATCACGTCGTTTAGATTAGTTTCGTTATGTATATATAGTTTATGTTTGTTTCACTTTTACGGTTATCAAGTTTCATTATCAAAACCAAAAGATACGAAACACATATTGTAATTTTACGATCAATTCGATCAATCCAATAATATTATCATCGTTTATTATCAGTTATTGTTATTGATTTGCGTATACTTTTGTAAATCTTCCAACAGACATTTTAATTGTTGTAATATTAGTAAGCTTTCCAAAGCTACCTGGAATTTTTCCAGTAAATTGATTGCCACTAAGGTCCATGTATGACATGTTTGGATTGTTGACTAAGTCTGGAAGAGCCCCTGTGAGATTATTGTTGTTTAAAATAAACCGTTCAAGACTCATGCAGTTGCCAAACTGGGAAGGAATACTCCCTTGAAAAGAATTGAACCCCAAAATCAGAATCTTTAGCTGGTTCCCAGAGCAAAGATTTGGCGGGATTGGTCCTGTGAAGGAGTTATTGTAGAAATCAAGTAAGGTGAGACTGCTATTGATTCCTAATTTTTTAGGTATGTTGCCAAAAAAATGATTATCAAATAGATTAAATATTTGAAGGCGCTCCAGCTGCACGATCTCAATGGGCAGTTCACCAGAAAGACGATTCCTAAATATTTGAAGGCGCTCCAGCGTTTTGGTTTTCCAAATACTCATTGGAACCTCACCTATTAAATGGTTTTCAGACAAAACAAGATCTGTTAACTTAAGCCTACCGAGCTCACTTGGAATACTACCCTCGAGTTGATTACGTGCTAGTTGGAGATCAGTCAAAGAGGTGCAATTGGCAAGCTGAGGTGGTATGTTTCCTGACAACTGGTTAATGGAAAGGTAAAGGAGTGTCAACTTGGTGAGTTGACCTAACGAAGAGGGGATTGGACCGGTTAACCCACTGCTCACAACAGAAACGATTTCCAGGTGACTACAGTTACCCAACTCAGGTGGAAGACTTATAAAATGGTTAAAAGCCAAAGACAAGTAGATCAGATTCTTGCAACCACCACCGTAACCGAGAGGAATTCTACCCTCTACGCCAGATCTAGTAACATCTAAATAAACAAGGTTGGAAAGATTGTTTAGACTATCAGGCAAGGATCCAGTAAACCGGTTATTGTCTATATACAACTCTTTGAGCATGGTTGCGTTTCCCAAGTTTGATGGAATCGAACCAGTCAGGTAGTTGAAGCTGAGGTTAAAAACCTCCAAACTAGGAATGTGAAAGATGTGCTCTGGTAAGGAACCATTGAGAGAATTATTAAAAAGGCTCAAGAATCTTAAATTTAACAAGTTTCCAACGCTGTCGGGTATCTTACCAGAAAGGATGTTGTGAGACAAGTCCAATCGTCGAAGAAGGCTGCAATTGCCTATCTGTGAAGGAATTGTACCATAGATACGATTGGAACTTAAGTTCAACGATTTCAGTTGTGTTAACATGGAGATTTCCGGTCCTATCTCACCAGTAATATGAGAACTTGATAAGTTGAGAGAGGCTACTAGCTTGTTAGTGTCACACTGAACACCAACCCACAAACAAGGATCAGCATCAGAAGCATTCCACAATGACACGAGGGACCGGGGTATGGTAATCCAGTGTCTCGCGAGTGATAATAATGTTAGACCGTCAGAGTTTAAACTAGATATAAAGTAGAATGGAGGGGGGAGGAAACAAGCTACCATGGATAAGTAGATTAAACCAACCTTGATCCTCATTGCTTAGATACAGGATGATGAAAAGTTGTTTAAAGATGAAGTGGTTAAGTACATGTTCATATTGTATATTTAAGGCTTCCTACAATTTTTTTTTTTGTTGTTTCATCGAATCCCAATCAAGTCATCCAAAATCATCTTTATAATAGTCTTTATATAGCAAAGTCAAAAACCCAATCACAATGCATTAATACTTTACTTTTATACAAGTATATATTAATGTAATACCAACTTTTATGGTTAAAGTATTAAGATAAAGTTTTGTAGGTTAAAATAGTTGAAAAGAACCCAATGAATCTTCTTGGCAAAGGAATTGGTACAACAACTACTAGACGAATTTTTTTTATAGATTTATCAACCAGGGACTCAGATGGTTAAAAATTTTGGTTTTGAATTCAACTAGTTAAAACCACCAAAACACAAGGATGCAAATAGTAATTCACTCTTTATATTTTTTTGTAAATTTTAATATATAAGGTGTTATATAAAACAATTATGATATTACGATGCATGTGTTTATTTTTTTTATCTACGGTTATTAATAAATTTTTTAAACTACACAGCCGTATCGAACATAAGTTTTACAATTCGTTATTCTTTGTACTAAGTTTATATAATATGTGGTTAAAACCCCATTATACTCGGATGAAGGGATAGGGTACCAAATCCCTGTGCGGATAAGGGTAACCCATATCGCACAAAGCCTAAAATGACCAAGAAAATGTTGGGTGCACGCGGATAAGACAATACGCACCTAGACGAATGTTTTGACGCAAGCCATAACATCTGCGCAACAGCGCATCAGGCTTTGACGACATACAAAACCTTAGTGCGCATAGTCTGAAGACAAATAGTATGTGCAAGGACGATTGTGTATGGACCAATCACGGGTAAGGGACATGTGCCAATAATATTAAATGCGTCTAGCCAATCAAAGCGTGAAAGCTTGGGCATCCTTAACAACATGATTCTCTTCAGCCATAGGCAGTTGTTGCTTCACGATCATGCTGGGCACAGAGGGGACAATAAGTACACCGCCAACGCAACTCAGCCAATCAAAATTCAAGAAGCCACATCACCAAGAATATCCACCAACGGTCAGTGCCATGCAGCCAATTAGAGCCCTTGGACGTGTGGCCACTACCGTAGTGACACGTGTCCACTGTAGAACATCTACCAATGATACCAAGCCACATGGCACAGGTTAAGACCGTACACGTTCCTCTTTCCTATTAGTCAATATGTATTTTGTCTTATACTAATATTGAGTCAGGGAGTGGAGATACCTCCAAGTTGGGCCTAACCAGTCACGTACTAGGAGTTGGTGATGTTAACCCATGTAGCAACCTATTGAAGGAGGACTTTTCCTCACACTTTTGGCTAACATCAAGAGCTACGAAAGAAGTAACCAACATCACACCATTTTGTATTCATTACGAGAGAGCAATCAATCGTAGTCATCTCCATCCCCAAATATTCTTTTTTTTTTTTCAGGTCACTCACTTGCACAACCGTAGAGTTTAACAAAGTATGATTCCTATGAAATCAAGAGTCTCGCTATCCTTAATCAGAGGTTAGACATTGTTTCTTCACCGGAAATGCAAGCAGGTAAGTATATTGATTTTTTCAAGGAAAAACTATTTAATATCAATGATTCACTGCTTATAACCTGTTTGTTAATACACATATATCCCTAGCCTAGTATAGGTGTTAATTTTGATGGGTTGTACGTGCTTGGATGCGTTATGGATGATTTAGGGCTGATTATATGTCGACAGGTGACTAGGACCTTTGGAGGCGACTAGCTTGGTCTCAAGACGACTCCCTCCTAGTCGCATGTCAAGAGCCTAGTCGCCCCAAGGGCCCTGTACAACTAGGTGGAGGTATAAATACTGCCAATCATTCCCCTAATCATCCCCCTAATCATTTCAGCTATCACATCATACATTCCAAGCCCCCAGGTCATAGGTTTCAGGTCTGTTGATTTTCTTGTAACACCCGAGCTCTGTTTTCAATGCAATAACAACCTTTTAACCGTATTATTGTGTGTTTGATAACTCGTTTATTTTTGTTTGTTGGCGTTTTTGTTGTCCTAATATCATTTAGTGGATTCTGCACTCTAAACGAACAAGTTCGTAATTGTCGGGTTGTCCGAA
The DNA here is from genome assembly GCA_028751855.1 of Ambrosia trifida. Lineage (NCBI taxonomy): Eukaryota > Viridiplantae > Streptophyta > Magnoliopsida > Asterales > Asteraceae > Ambrosia > Ambrosia trifida. The sequence goes on from CM054129.1 coordinate 7,216,444, forward strand.
ATCGATCTTACAAGTGGTATCAGAGCAGGATTAAGTTCCCATTGGTGATCGTTTTTGTAAATGTTTTTTTCTTCAAAAACTTGAAAAATCCAAAAATATTCTCTTTTGGTAAATTTTTAGATATTTAGGGGGAGAAAAATCAGAAAAATACAAAAACATCAGAAAATTTCAAAAATAAAAAAAAATGAGAAAAGCAAAAATCGAGTCTTCATTTGGTGAAAAAGGTAAAATGATATGTACTCATTAGTGGACTATCTGAATCCTTTAAAAGTATAAAAGAATTGGAATCAATAAGAAGCCTCTACAATGATGTGTCAGTAGGCTCAAACTCATTTCCAAGTTTGGCACGGTGATATAAACTAAATCAACTGAAATTTGTGTGGATCAACGTCGCGTTGGCATATGGTCTTGGTACCGAAATCTTGTTTAATAAAATGCCAAAATCCGAGATTTCATGGTCTTTTAGAGGTTGGTACATCGGGTGAACTCGACGTCTCTCGGAATAAAAGGAGCGGCACATGTGTCATACGTTGGGTTCCCAGCCTACAACTGAGGAACCTTTATGTCATTTCCAAGCAAAGGAAAAAGAAAAACAAAAAAATAGAATAAATTATGATCAGGAGACGTCTGGGAATCCTAAAAGAGCAAAAAGATTCGAAATGCCAAACCCCTAATTCTCATTGAGAATTCGCTCTAAGGTATAAAATAATATACCTAAAGCGTCGTACCGATAAATCAATTAACGGTATTTGACTTGAACCCTGGTCTGGATCTCACTGGTCTCTTTGTTGCATCGTTCATGCAGACCTGATCACCACTGAGTCAATTCCTTGTAAATACGGATGACAATAGCTTATTCACCGGTTACGAGAAAAGCTTTGTGCATGCCTTGTGATGTGCTAAAAGTAGTTTAATAAAAATAACTAAATTAAACCTAAAACTAGACACCTAGTAATACTCTAGACTCTCTAAAACTAAACTACTGACAGGCAAGCGAACCTATCGGCTCTAGTAAAGCTAAAGTAAGTCCGGATATCGAACACACGAGACTCTAATAGAAAACGGTAACTAGACTCGAAAGCTTATCTAAAACTAAAATAAAGTGATTTATTAATTAAAAGGGGGGTTTTACTAAAAACTAAATTGCAATAAAATAAAGATTACCTAAGGTTAACTATACTGAACTAAAAACGATAATTGAGCTAAACTGAATTTAGATGATGATAAGACACTACCTAGACCAGACTCCTAACTATGCCTGATAAGCTTCTATGGTTATGGAACTGATTTGGAACCGGGATCTTAAAATACTAAACATCAAGAATAAACTAGACACCCTCGACCCTTCTCAAGGGGAAACCCTAGAATATTGTTGTGCTGTTAAACTACCGGTTGGAGTACAAACCCTCACAGGTTATCTAACTTTTATGATCGAGTACCCGCTAGACAATCTACCTCACAGCGCGAAAGCCTCACTACACTAGGTGCAAGGGGTAATTATTGAAGCCTAGATCAAACTTGATATGCAAGAACTGAAAGGGAAACTAGGTAGATCTTCTCACAAAGCCTCTAACCTAGAAATCTAACAACCTAGACATACCAACAAGTCCTCACCTCATAGCTATTGAACTTGGAAGAATATCTAAAATCTTCTAACCACCAAATATCACTCCTATGGTAAACACGCAACTATTGACAATAATCTAGTTGCTACACAAAGTCTGCAACCTAACTAGCACTCATACATGAAAGACATTCACAAAAGTGCAAGTGGAGTGAATAAGTGACAATAAGAAAATAATAAATACGCACAAAAACCAGATCTAGAGAAATCAAAATCTTTACTAAATCATAAATCCAAAACAAGTTCCAAAAAACCATAGAAAACGCAAATCAAAACATAGTATTTGTCTTAGTCTAGGTAGCTATAAGAGTTTAGCGACAAAACATCATCAAAACAGAATTAAAAGGTTCATAATATCAATCAACATGAGTTTGAATGAGAAAAAACTAAGAAACAACTAAACCGAATGATGAACACCCGAGGAAGTCGAAACTCTAGCTTCAAATCCCGAACCTTGCCCTTTTCTTGCCTTGGAGTCACCTTGAGCAGCTCTATTTTCGTCCAACAGTCAAGAATGAATCATAATATCACGATTTAGGGTTTTTAAATTCGATTGGGCTTGAAAAAACACTAATTTGGGCTTCCTGATGGCCATCGCGTGTAACATTTCACGTTTAATAATTGTACGTTACGTATAATTTGAATAAAAACGTCAAGTTCTATTATTATTATTCGTATTTAATTATTATTGTGGCGTTTTTGGAACCCTGATACTATATTAATTATACATATCTATATATATATATATATATTACTGAATGTTTGTCAAAAAATAAAAGCTCGGGCCGGGACTCGAACCCGCGCCCAAGCCGGCCCTTTTACACACACCAACACAACCATCTGATCTACCCATATTTCTTGTTTTAAACCTGGCACCTTATTATTATAACACGACTTCAAAGATCCTCCCAGTTGACTTGGAAAGTCAACTGTGAGCACGAATTGCCATAAATCAAATCAATTATCGTGTAATTGATCATGGATTGATTGGGATCGTGATTGCCAGCCTATCACGAGTCATTACACGTTCAATTATCATTCAATTCTTACCAAATTAGCTCGTGTACGCGTCAACCATTAAAGACGAAGTCAACCTTGCCAATTCGATGATTCGAACCACCACACTATAAATTGGACACCTCTGGACCATCACAACTCGCCAATCGTTCTTTCTCAATCCCTAATTCCTCTTATTAATCATCTGTTCTTGAAATTTTTGTTTTGAGTTTGACTTCGAGCCTTGACTGGTCGTTCGTGTTCGAATCATCTTTGTAAGTCTGATTTCTTTGATGAGTTTTATTATTCGGCATATACACAACATTAACCCTAAGGTTAATTGGGTTACTGTTGTGTGATTTGATCAATTGCAGAAACTAGGGCACGTATGTTTGATTTGGGGAAGAACACGATTTCACATATGCTATTTATTTTATACGAACTGAAACCAAACACAACCACAAGCCGCGCCCAAGCCGGCCCTTTTACACACACCAACACAACCATCTGATTTACCCATATTTCTTGTTTTAAACCTGGCACCTTATTATTATAACACGACTTCAAAGATCCTCCCAGTTGACTTGGAAAGTCAACTATGAGCACAAATTGCCATAAATCAAATCAATTATCGTGTAATTGATCATGGATTGATTGGGATCGTGATTGCCGACCTATCACAAGTCATTACACGTTCAATTATCATTCAATTCTTACCAAATTAGCTCGTGTACGCGTCAACCATTAAAGACGAAGTCAACCTTGCCAATTCGATGATTCGAACCACCACACTATAAATTGGACACCTCTGGACCATCACAACTCGCCAATCGTTCTTTCTCAATCCCCAATTCCTCTTATTAATCATCTGTTCTTGAAATTTTTGTTCGAGTTTGACTTCGAGCCTTGACTGGTCGTTCGTGTTCGAATCATCTTTGTAAGTCTGAATTTCTTTGATGGGTTTTATTATTCGGCATATACACAACATTAACCCTAAGGTTAATTGGGTTAATGTTGTGTGATTTGATCAATTGCAGAAACTAGGGCACGTATGTTTGATTTGGAGAAGAACACGATTTCACATATGCTATTTTTTTTATACGAACTGAAACCAAACACAACCACTGGTCTGGACCAAGTGGTTGTGCCAGGTGACTGTGAACCGGCTGACGCGGGTTCGACCCACAGCGGCCACACCTTTTTTTTCTTTTTGTTTTGTTTTAATTAAAAACAATCAAGTTTAAATATATATATATATATATATATATCTCATATTTTATAAATTCATTTTAAAATATTAAAACCCTTTTAAAAATTCTACAAAAATTATATCATGTTAATCTAGTGAAAAAGTTTAACATACAATTTTTAGTTTTCAAAAATTTATTTATTTAATATATATAATAAATAAATCAAGTTTATTCCATTTTATTTATAAAATTCTATAAAAAAATATCAAAACAATTTTATAAATTTCAACAAAAATTATTCTGAGTTTTTATAACAATAAACTTTTCTGAAATGATTTTTATTTCTGAAAAATCATTTATTTAATATTTTTAATCAATTTTTGTTAGTTTTAATCATAATTAAATCTTAATAAATTCAATTTTTAATATTTTTGCACCAAAATTTTATATAAATTATTTCTGATTATTTGGAACAGAAATGTAATTTTTAATCTAATAATTCTTTAATTTTAGTATTTTTAAATATTAAAGTTAAATTTTGATAATTTGTAATAAATAGATTTAATATTCTATTTAAAGAAAATAATTTTATAAAAATTATTTTTATACTTTAAACTCATTATTGTGACCATCTTAAATTCAAATTTTATAAAAAGATTTTTGTTTATTTATTTACTAAATTTCTCTCAATTATCAAACATTTTAATTATTAATCAAACGAGCATTTATCCCCAATTCGAAGCCCTAGAACATATACATTTGTAGACTAGATAGACTTAGACATATTTATTACCTTATTATAGGGTGATACTTGGCATATTTGGGCAACACCACTATTCAATTTTTCAAGAAGTATAACACTTTGCTAAGGTGAGTTTTACATAGCCCCTTTTCTATTTATCACCGTTTTTGGGGTGAAACATGTTACAACATTCTATATGCAATTCAATCATCAAAGTGTCTATGTGTTTTTCTATGTTGCATTATGTCTTAAACATGACTAGGGTAAGCACAATTCTAGCATAATCATTAACATTGATCAGCCGACGGTATACATTGATAGATCTATTGGACTGACAATCCCACCCGGATACGCGCCTCCTACAAAGGTAGCGTGGTGTTTGTTATCGCAACATAAACGAGTGAACCATGAGCGTATGGGATGTACCACAATACAACAGTCACAAGGGTTGATTATGCACTCGATTTACTTCTAGTATGTTTTCACATATGGACTAGACTTGCCATGACACTTGAATTGCACAACATTTTTATTCAATTATCAAAACCTATGTAACTCTCACCAACTTTTGTTGACCCAAAATATTTTCAAACTTAACATGTTTCAGGTTGTAGCTTGCTTGATGATTAGAGTTGATGCTTGAAGATGTGTATCTAGTATTTTTCATGTTGATGTACAGATTCTTGTAGAACATTTGTATGTAATGTATTTAAAGCAATTATTGAAATTTATTATTTACCATGAGCTACTGAACAATCATCAATACGTGACATCCCGATGTTTCCGCCATCGGTTGGGGTGTTACAGATTGGTATCAGAGCCATGGTTATAGGGAATTAGGTTATTAGAAAAATAATATAGTCTATAACCATAGGATTATAACCAGTATTTGCTCCTTTACTTGCTATTCTCTATCTCCCTCCTACTTCTTATCCCTACAAGAAGATTGCTCTCCATCACAAGATCTACTCTTAGACTAGTAGGACAAATCCTCAGGTTTAGCCTGAATCACCTTGAGATCCCGTCGAAGTTCTAGATTTTAATAACGAACACGTGCAATCTGGAAGGGTGAACGCCTGTATTCTGAGTCTTCTGTCTAGGCTGGCATTGCGCATATATCCCAACCAGACGAGGGACCTGGATGCCTACCTGGGAATTCTCAGGATGAGTGTTCACTTATAGGCTAAAGCATGTCTTCATATGTTATTAGAATCTAGAATCTTTGATAAGTAAACGTTTTCGTTTATTCGTTTTAATTAATGAATAAATGATTACATTCCTTATATAATCTCATTCATTTCATTGTGTCTCTTACAGATCATGCCTCCACGTCGCAGCGCTCGCCTTAACAGTGGTGACAATCAAGATGAAGTGAATAGCAACAACCACGACGCTAACCACAACAACAACAATAACAACAACAACAATGGTGTCGACGCCCAACTGGCTGCAATCATTTCTCAACAAATGGCGCCGCAAATCGCAACTCTGGTCCCTAACTTACTAGCTCAAGTCATCCAGATGAACGGGAACGGCAATGGAAACGGTCATGGGAATGGGAACGGTAATGGAAACCACAACGGAAACGGGAATGGTCTCCCAGCTTGCACTCTTAAGCACTTTAATTCCTGTAATCCCCCTAAGTTCAGTGGAGAAGAAGGAGCTACAGGACTCCTACAATGGTTTGAGGGTATTGAGAATACCTTCATTAACAGTGAGTGCCCCGACAACTTTAAAGTCCGTTATGCCATGAGTGTTCTTCACAAACGAGCACTCACTTGGTGGAATGAGATAGAGAATAGCAAGTAAAAGGAGCAAATACTGGTTATATTCCTATGGTTATAGACTAGATTATTTTTTTTTCTAATAACCTAATTCCCTATAACCAAGGCTCTGATACCAATCTGTAACACCCCAACCGATGGCAGAAACATCGGGATGTCACGTATTGATGATTGTTCAGTAGCTCATGGTAGTACACAAGTTTAAATAATCCTTTATTTCATTACAATATTGAATTACATTAAAGTCTACATCAAATAATCAAGCAAAGCTTCAAATATCTCCTCATGCTTGCTATAGACTTCAAGCATCAGTATTTCCTGTTGAGTTTGGGAAAAAATGGGGGGGTCAACTAGAAGTTGGTGAGAATACATAAGCCATGTCAAGCAAATAGTTTAAGTATAAAAGTTTAGCAATTCATATGTCTATCGTAAGTTTAAGTCTACATGAATAAACATGATATGTTGAATCGACATAATCAAACCTCCGACTAGTTTAGGTCCATCCCGTCATCCACGGTTCACCTTAATATGTTGGAACGATAACAATCACCCACGCTACCTATGTAGGAGGTACACGTATCCGGGTGGGATTGTCAATCCAATAGATCTATTATTAAGTATCGCCGGCTTGGCCATAGCTAATGATTATGTAATGTTGAAACTCGTTGAAACTCGTTAAAACTGTTGTTGTTGTCTAATTCATGAGGCATTAAAGTTTACAACTAGGCATGCATGTAGAATTGCTTAAGTATAATGTTGCAAGTATGAAGAATTGCATAAACATGGTTACGTAAACTCACCTTAGTATAGTATTAAGTCTTGAGAAATAGAATATGTGTAGCCCCAAAGTTGCCAATTACAAGAACTTATAATCAAAGCTTCAATTGTAGAAGTAATAGACTATAGAAGAAAGGTATGAGGGAAAGTTTAATCGGATTGAAACAATCGATTTAGAGGTGCAAAGTATAATGGGTCATAGGTGGGTTTTTATACTAGTTTTGGATTCAATTAGCCATTAAAATTGGTCAACACCATAAAGTAAGGTTTTATGATGAATTGACTATTTGACTAAGACTTTGACTGTTTGACTAAGACTTTGACTAGGACTTTGACTATTTGACTCAAGGCTTTATTTAAAAAAAAATCTTGTATGTGAAAAAAAAAGAATTTAGAATCATATTATTATTATTATTATTATTATTATTATATATATACATTTATATATATATATATATAAGTTGTGAGTTAGAAAAATAAAGACTTAGGCACATTTGTATAATATTAATGATAAAGATGTAAATAAAAAAAATAAGGGCTTTTATGTATTAAAATTTGGGGAAAAATTTTGCGATGTTACAAAAAATACATTGGTGGCTTACCGATGCAGATTCAAGACACGGTGTGGGGAAGGAACCCTGCTACTTTGGAGGAAGCAAAGCGTTTGGCGGCCACCCTAACAGATAACCATGTGAAGGCAGGAACCCTGACTCGGAAAGGGGAAAAGAAAACTGTTGCGAAGGATACTCCCCAACCTGCCGTTGAAATCAAAACTGAGGCCTCAACCAACGGAAAGTGCAAGGTCAGGAATTTTGCAATAGAAACCACTGTCCCACCCAACAAGAAACGATACAACGGGAACCAACCTAAGTGTAATACCTGCCAGTATCACCACCCAACCCAAGTGCCCTGCCGACAGTGCACCAATTGTCAAAGGTATGGGCATCTTGCGGATGCTTGTTGAATTCCTGCTACAAACACCCCTGCTGCTCCAAATAACCTTCCAGCTACTTAACAACAAGCCCCACTATTTGAATGATGTCTGTTTTTAATTCTATGTATTGACACTTTTGATTCAAGTAATAAATTCTAGTATTATCATAACATCTGGATGCATGCTTGTTTGAATGTGAACTAATTGCTATATCTATAAATCATACTTGCTTACTTGTACAACAATTGGTTGACTACCAAACAACCTACTCAACGATTGGTAGAGGTCATCATGTTTTTCCAACAGTCGGGAGAGGCCCTACAACCTGCTCAATGACTGGAGGAGATATCGAGCCTGCTCAACAATCGGTAGAATCATAAAAGGACGCAAAACCCTAATGTAAGGTAAATTGGTAATTACGGTCCGGAACGTAATCATGAATTTACAGGTACGTTAAGGTAGTGTGAAATTTTATCAAGGTTTTCGGTAGTTGACCAATTGTAAGCCTAGTATTTTTCTTTTAACTTCGGGACGAAGTTCCTAAAAGTAGGGGAGACTGTAACATTTCACGTTTAATAATTGTACGTTACGTATAATTTGAATAAAAACGTCAAGTTCTATTATTATTATTCGTATTTAATTATTATTGTGGCGTTTTTGGAACCCTAATACTATATTAATTATACAAATCTATATATATATATTAGTGAATGTTTGTCAAAAAATAAAAGCTTGGGCCGGGACTCGAACCCGCGCCGAAGCCGGCCCTTTTACACACACCAACACAACCATCTGATCTACCCATATTTCTTGTTTTAAACCTGGCACCTTATTATTATAACACGACTTCAACGATCCTCCCAGTTGACTTGGAAAGTCAACTGTGAGCACGAATTGCCATAAATCAAATCAATTATCGTGTAATTGATCATGGATTGATTGGGATCGTGATTGCCGGCCTATCACGAGTCATTACACGTTCAATTATCATTCAATTCTTACCAAATTAGCTCGTGTACGCGTCAACCATTAAAGACGAAGTCAACCTTGCCAATTCGATGATTCGAACCACCACACTATAAATTGGACACCTCTGGACCATCACAACTCGCCAATCGTTCTTTCTCAATCCCCAATTCCTCTTATTAATCATATGTTCTTGAAATTTTTGTTCGAGTTTGACTTCGAGCCTTGACTGGTCGTTCGTGTTCGAATCATCTTTGTAAGTCTGATTTCTTTGATGAATTTTATTATTCGGCATATACACAACATTAACCCTAAGGTTAATTGGGTTAATGTTGTGTGATTTGATCAATTGCAGAAACTAGGGCACGTATGTTTGATTTGGGGAAGAACACGATTTCACATATGCTATTTATTTTATACGAACTGAAACCAAACACAACCACTGGTCTGGACCAAGTGGTTGTGCCTGGTGACTGTGAACCGGCTGACGCGGGTTCGACCCACAGCAGCCACACCTTTTTTTTCTTTTTGTTTTGTTTTAATTAAAAACAATCAAGTTTAAATATATATATATATATATATATATATATATATCTCATATTTTATAAATTCTTTTTAAAATATTAAAACTCTTTTAAAAATTCTACAAAAATTATATCATGTTAATCTAGTGAAAAAGTTTAACATACAATTTTTAGTTTTCAAAAATTTATTTATTTAATATATAAAATAAATAAATCAAGTTTATTCCATTTTATTTATAAAATTCTATAAAAAAATATCAAAACAATTTTATAAATTTCCACAAAAATTATTCTGAGTTTTTATAACAATAAACTTTTCTGAAATGATTTTTATTTCTGAAAAATCATTTATTTGATATTTTTAATCAATTTTTGTTAGTTTTAATCATAATTAAATCCTAAAAATTCAATTTTTAATATTTTTGCACCAAAATATTAAATAAACTATTTTTGATTATTTGGAACAGAAATGTAATTTTTAATCTAATAATTATTTAATTTTAGTATTTTTAAATATTAAAGTTAAATTTTGATAGTTTGTAATAAATAGATTTAATATTCTATTTAAAGAAAATAATTTTATAAAAATTATTTTTATACTTTAAACTCATTATTGTGACCATCTTAAATTCAAATTTTATAAAAAGATTTTTGTTTATTTATTTACTAAATTTCTCTCAATTATCAAACATTTTAATTATTAATCAAACGAGCATTTATCCCCAATTCGAAGCCCTAGAACATATACATTTGTAGACTAGATAGACTTAGACATATTTATTACCTTATTATAGGGTGATACTAGGCATATTTGGGCAACACCACTATTCAATTTTTCAAGAAGTATAACACTTTGCTAAGGTGAGTTTTACATAGCCCCTTTTCTATTTATCACCGTTTTTGGGGTGAAACATGTTACAACATTCTATATGCAATTCAATCATCAAAGTGTCTATGTGTTTTTCTATGTTGCATTATGTCTTAAACATGACTAGGGTAAGCACAATTCTAGCATAATCATTAACATTGATCAGCCGACGGTATACATTGATAGATCTATTGGACTGACAATCCCACCCGGATACGTGCCTCCTACAAAGGTAGCGTGGTGTTTGTTATCGCAACATAAACGAGTGAACCATGAGCGTATGGGATGTACCACAATACAACAATCACAAGGGTTGATTATGCACTCGATTTACTTCTAGTATGTTTTCACATATGGACACTTGCCATGACACTTGAATTGCACAACATTTTTATTCAATTATCAAAACCTATGTAACTCTCACCAACTTTTGTTGACCCAAAATATTTTCAAACTTAACATGTTTCAGGTTGTAGCTTGCTTGATGATTAGAGTTGATGCTTGAAGATGTGTATCTAGTATTTTTCATGTTGATGTACAGATTCTTGTAGAACATTTGTATGTAATGTATTTAAAGCAATTATTGAAATTTATTATTTACCATGAGCTACTGAACAATCATCAATACGTGATATCCCGATGTTTCCGCCATCGGTTGGGGTGTTACATCGCGTCACACGACGGGATCCTGGGTAAGTGGTCGTGTGACACGATGCACTTAAAACTGACGGGGGCATGCAAGGGTACGTAATTATCTCAACTTTGCAGGGGTAGAATGGACTTTTTGCTGAATCTGGAAGACTCCGCGTCACGCGACGGGGTGCAAGGACTTCGGTCGCGTGACACGATGGGGTGATTTTTTCAATTTTATTTATTTTTATCTTCTCTTTTCACTTGTGATTCATCCGGGACCTCGTAAAGCACCATTTACGCATAAATTTGCCTCTTTTGCCATCCGGATTCCTGTGACACATAAAATACTAAATATAAACTGAAAAATATATATAAACGACACACACTGACTCGATAACGACGCAAAATATGTACAAATAACCGATGTATTTTGCAATACATCAAACACCCCCACACTTATGTTTTTTCGTCCCTGAAAAAGAATTAAGCTATGGAATCACCGTTAGGCTTACATCCAGTTTCAAAACATAGGTTACTTAATTAATAATCTACTAACGTGTTGATTGCGATTGCAGTATACTGATCCTCTTAAACCCAAACCGGTTTCCAAGCCCCTTTTTATTTATGTTAAGTTCATGTTGATTAGTCTATCTAGGGTCTCACTCAAAGGAAGCCACAGTTCCTCCTAATCCCGCCTCAAGCTTATGAAGCTAAAGGAACGACCAATTGACCATTTCCCAACCGTCTTATGTAAAAAGCCAAGAGAATTTAAAATCACTTATTTCTCTCTTTTTTTTTCATCTCAGCATACTTAACTCAGAGGGTGTGACCAATCCAAGTCGCTATCCCAGTGGCCAGGCACCTTAAGCTTCAGTATTTTCGCTTTGATTTCTAATTTATTCATGAGCTTTTTTAGATATTTATTTTCAGACAATCCTAGAGGGAGTCGAGTCCAGAGTCACTATCCCTAGAAATGACACCATTGGCCTTGCCTTTATTTTATATCCAGCTCTTTTTTTTCAAAGTGATTTGAAATTCTAACGGTTTTAAACTTATAACGGTGCTTCTTATACTATTTTTGGCGGTTTCGGTCTCCCCGTTTCTCCTAGATGAGAACCCACAAAATAGCCTAACATAATTAATTTATTACTTTTCAAAGGAAACCTACCGGTTGAGCCTACCCACATATCCCAAATCAGACACGCTTTCAATCAGTTCTAATCTCTTATTATACATACTATTTGAAAACCGGACACCTAACTTTACCTATCATCTTCCATATTTTATATAATGCAAACTTCAAAATCAGGGACATTTTTTTCATTTTATTTATTTATTTATTTATTATTATTATTATTATTATTATTATTATTATTATTATTTTAGACTCAACTATAACCGACACGGTCCATCCCCACACTTAAATTTTGCATTGTCCCCAATGCAGGAATGGACAACTGACTCAAACACAATAAAAAAAAACTGACACTGAACAAAAAGAAAGACAAAAAGGAAAAGATAAAAAGGAAAAGACTTAGCTGGAAATATAGCAAGACAGTCATGTGCCAGTCTAATCCAAAAACATGCCATCCAATTCAAACGTGCTCAGCAAACAATTCCAAATTCTCACCAATGAACGAAGCGGCCAAATTTTCTATCAAACACACATAATCACATCATAGCCAACATATATATATATATATATATATATATATATATATATATGGGGTGGTTAAAATAAAAACCCTCTAAAACGAAGAAACTCCGGAAACTCTTTTCCCGAAGTTTTTATCATCTGAAAAAATTAGGGTATGTAATATACATGTTTTTAAGAGTTTTGAGCAAAAAAAACAAAAAAGCGCCGAGTGGATATTTTTAAAAAAAATAAATAAGTTTTTTGTGTAACATACGTAACAAAAAAAAAACTTATTTATTTTTTTTAAAAATATCTACTCGGCGCTTTTTTGATTTTTTTTGGCTCAAAACTCTTAAAATCATGTATATTACATACCCTAATTTTTTCAGATGATAAAAAGCTTGGGAAGTTAGAGTTTCCCGAGTTTCTTCGTTTTAGAGGGTTTCCGGTATCCCTTTCCCATATATATATATATATATATATATATATATATATATATATATATATATAGGTAGAGGATCCGGTAAGAAAATTGTTTTGTGTAGGAAGTGTTTTCAACCGTTGGATCAAATCTAATTAAATATTTAGATCAAGGGCATAATAGACTTTTTATTCATTATATTAATTATCAAAACCCACTAATTAAGCAACAAAATTCTGGATTTTAATGAAATTCAATTATCTAAAATAACTAATTCTTCCACACAATATTCAATCTCTACAAAAATTAATCGATTCTTCATTTTTTTTTCAATTAATCGATCATGGCAGAAGTTTTTCAAGATCTTTCGAATGGTAAGTCTTGTTTTTTTAGATCGTTTTTTTTTGTCGATTTTAAGGTTTTGATTGGTATGAGGTTTATTCAGATTTGATAAAAAGTCTACATTTTTTTATTTTAATCAGATTTGAAGTCCGTATAGATCGAAACCATCTGTGTAGGAAGTTTTTTTGATTTTTTTATTTTTATAGATTGTTTTTAACCGTTATAAAAAAATGTTATCGTATATATGTGCAGGAAGTTTGTTTAATTCTGTTATTGTATAGATTGGTTTGAAGTTTTAAGAATTATAATGTTTTTGTCGTTGTTTACTGAACGATTTTCGTACTTTTTAGTTATAAAGTGGGTTTTTGAATTTTTAAATGTGTGTTTTAAAGTAAAAACTGTATAAGCAGTGTTTTTAATCTGATATGAATTAGTATATCACCAGTAGTGTTTTTTGTCTATACGTACAAGTAATGTTGCAGTGTTTTTAATCAGATATGAATTAGTATATCACCAGTAGTGTTTTTTATCTGCACATACAAGTAATTTTTTTTATCAAAACAGTTATCAGTAGTATTTTTATATAATACTATACATGTAGGAATATGTTGATTTTAGTGTAGACACGTAATACGAATCAGTAGTGTTTTATGATACACATGCAATCTGGTATTGTTATTAAAATACGGATTTTTACTGATATTTTGTTATTGTTTAGTGTATTGTTTAAGTTTGTTTTTATAAATTAAAAAAGTGGTATTTATTTATAGTTTAAGTATGAATCATTCCCCGTTTTTTCTAATACAGGTCCATCATATTTCATTCCTGATGTAGACCAGTCAATTATTCCAAAGCTTGGAATGAAGTTTGCAACAATCGAGGAGGGTTATAATTTTTATAAGAAGTATGCTGATGCAGGTGGTTTTACAATTAGAAGTGCCACTGTAGTTAGAAAGGATGATATCATTCAAACCAAGTACTTTATATGCTCTAAGGAGGGTCATAAAAAACCGAAGCCGTTTGATTCTGCTAACGAGGAGTCTTCATCTAAAGGCAGGCATTCGTATAAAGTTGGAGAAACATAATCTGTATGAAGTATATTTTTTAATGCTCAGCATAATCATTCTTTCGTTGAAGAAGATGATAGGCACTTTCTACCATCTAATAGAGGATTGACATACCAACAAGAGGATTGATGATGATGAGGACGAGTAGTGTTTTAAAATTACAAAATAACGGGGCAATTTGATCTTCCTTTTTTTTGTTTTATTTTCCACGTTTCATGTTTTTGCTACCTTCTTTGATATTCTTTTTACTGAAAATATTCGGATTCCATGTTTTTTTTATTTACTGTTAATATATTTTGTCAAAAAAGTTATGAGTAGTGTTTTTAAACTACAAACATCTAGCCGAAACAAGTAAGTTTGCACCATTTAATTACCGGTAGTGTTTTTAAACTATAGGTGAAGAAGTACAATTAATGTTTTTAGCAAGAAGTACTGATTGAACCGTTTTTTAACTTTATGAGTGTTACTTTTAGACGAATAATTAGTGTTTTCTAACATTTTTGTATGAGTCCCTAGTGTTTTATAGAACCGTTTCTTACCTATATGGCTTCATACCAAAACAAGATCCAGATGTAATACAGCCATTTCTAAGTCCTTAACTATAACCGTTTTATATGGTCATGTTTGTTTAAAATGTACGAATACATAGTGTTTTTATACGAATGAATAGTGTTTTATACAATTAAGTAGTGTTTTATACGAACAAGTAGTGTCTTTAAGATGATTTCGTTTACTTATTTTTTTATAAAGGAGAATTGCAATAATAACAAACCTTTTTTTGCACTATATATAATTTAACCGTAGTGTTTTCTTAAATCAAATATCCAAAAAACACAATGTAACATCATCCAAAACATAACCGACATAATCCAAAACATAAAGATAAACCAATATTTTTCCAAATCTCAAAATTAAAGTCAATTTTTTCCCATTGAAGGCCCCAATCTTTCACGGATTCGATCAACCGCGGTCTTCTCCCACTCTCTCATAGTAGCATCCGGTAACTAGTAATATTCGTACACTCCTAACTCAACATCCGGTCTGTATAAGTTGACATCACTTAGTAGGATCTTTGCAACATACTTCCTCCTTAGTTCATTAAGTTGTCTTTTTTGGGTCCCCAACAATTCACCTTGTTTGTTGCACTCATTAGAAAAGCCACAATTCCATTCCCTAAGTGGCTTACCCTTGTAGGTCTCCATGTGTCTCATTACGAAAACACCACAGTCTACATCATTATGGACCGTCTCCCATGCTATGTCCAACCGGTACGGAATTGTTTGCTTAACCCAATTTTCACTAGTGTGGCCCACTGATTTTAGGTAACCAGCGAAAGCTGTTGTCTGGTAAAAAAAGTCTGTTACTATAAACAGGTAGATAAAAGTAAATTCAAATAATGGGGGTACAATTGGGTACAAATAAGGGATTTTTATTTTTACCATTTTTTCTGGCCAAAGTTTGTATCTCGCCTTGAAACCATCCGTTAGTTGCATGTTATCAATCACAAGTGTGTCATGTGTCATGAGGTTAAAACACATAAGGTAGAAATGGTTCGACTGTAAAATGGGCACGAAAATTAGATCGAACCCAACGATCGTTTTGCTCTCCGTCCATTCCAAACACGATACCATGTTTTCCTCAAAGTGTTTTATCCTCACCCTAACCGGTGCATCATAATCTGCTTGGTCCTGGCCACACAAAAAAAAATATAAAGGTAGTGTTTTTTAAAACAGATTCGTAAAAGTAGTGTTTTAAAACAGGATATTTATAGGTAGTGTTTTAAAACATACCAACATGTTAGGCGGGCAGAACAAGCATTTTGGTGACCCATCGCTCCTATACTTTTCTTCATAGTTCAACACCGCTGCCCAAGCGCTCAATACCTCCACTTGAAGCCATTGTCCCGGCGCAACCGAGTCAAGTGCGCCCCTCATAATCGTCAAATCCCAGGTTGTTTTGAAGATAGGTATCCTATGTTATTATGGACATGTTTTTTCAAGTCAGGAAACTATAAACGAAAGGTATATAGACATTAGAAACTTACCACGGGTCAGCCCAAGCGGCAAATACATAAGTGCTCACGCGTGACTCGGCCAGGTCATACATCACTCCTAAATCCACCCGTCTACGAACATACGGTGACCTTAACGCTTCGGGTAATTTTTTTTGTCGCACTGGCCTACCCCTCTTACTAACTTTCTGATCAACTTTCAACTTTTTAATCTCAACAATTGGTTCAGTGGCATTTGTTGTTTCAGGATCAGTATCAAAAACTTTTGCAAGTGGCTCCGGTGTTTTTTGTTCATATTGGGCCATGACTTCATCCGCAAACTTTACCAACTGTGAATCACTTATATCCCATTCCGTGGCGTCACCTAATAAAAACAGTTTTATATCACAGAATTCAATTTCAAAATCTAAAAGTTAGAAAATACAAAATATGTGCGTCTTACATGTTTCTTTGTTCGCTTCCGTACCCTCGCTCGTTTTTTCAGCAGCGTGTTTTGATACGGCGCCCTTTGTCATGTACCGAAGAACGTCTCTCATTCAGTTTCTATTTTGCTTCAGCTACCGCCAAATCCCTCAGTTCCATATCTCAAAGAACACATAACCAAAACTTAGATGCTATAACGAGAAAACACAACATATAATATTTCATATTTTAAAACACTGAATAAAACACTATTTAAATAACTACTATAAAAACACCATCTACAAAATTATCTAAAACCCAAAACTTAGATGGTATAACGAGAAAACACAACATATAATGTTTTCATATTATACAACACTGAATAAAACACTATTTAAAACACTATTATAAAAACACCATCTACAAAATTATATAAAACCCAAAACTTAGATGTTATAACAAGAAAACACAACATACAATGTTTCGTAATATAAAACACTGAATAAAACAATACTTAAAACACTACTATAAAAACACCAACAACAAATTATCTAAAACCCAATTATAAAACACAATTTATCAAGACCTTCGATTTAAGATACTTAATAACTCTAAATTAAAACATTATTACAAAAACCTACTCAAGAACACGATTCCCCCCTAACAATGATTCCTGAAACACACTCAACCTCAAGCATCATAAAACACCCGAAAAAAAACTTAATTATTAAAAAAATTAAACAAAATCAGTTAAATCGGTACCTGTGAGGGTAGATGTAGGGTGTATTGGTGTCTGATTTCCCTCCATTTGATTCGTTTTTTTCGATTAAAGTCTGGATCAACGAACGGTTTTTGGGTGTTTTATTTTTTTCCTTGCGTACTATGTTTACCCAGAGTTGGATCTGTAAAAAGAACACTATAATTATTAGGTTTATTTGATTGTTGTTAGTTTAGAAGAAAGAAGAAGATACAAAAGTTAAAAGAGGAATCTTCGTTGATATTGAGAGAGAGAGAGAGAGAGGGTAAGTAAAATAGGAGATATTCACAATTTGCTTGAATTAAGGAGTGGTTACCAGATATATAAAACAAAATGACTTTTCTACCCTCTTTTAAAACACTAATTAGACCATCCTACCCCTAACCATTAAATTATAATTAGTATAATATTAACTAACCTAAACTTTTAATCTAAACCAACAATTTCTAGATCAAACGGTTGAAAACACTTCCTACACTTCCTACACAAAACAATTTTCTTACTGGAACCCTACCCTATATATATATATATAAAGTGCCAACCTTCCAACCCATGTCCCAAAGCATGTCACAAAATATCAAGTTTAGTACAGACCATGATCAAATAAAAACATCATCAAAAGAAAAATAAACAAAAGATATAACCCGATGATCATGCTGCACTCGTATCCCCACACTGCTCCTAATCATCATGTGGATCCTGCTGCTCTGGTGCTCTGAAAAACTCTGGTACGCCCAAATACAATGCCCCCATAATAAACCTGAATGCATCGTCCTGCCTGCGCTGGCCCTCTTCTTGTGCTCGCTGACCCTCAGTACTCAGCTCTCTCAACTCCCTAATCTGCCTATCAGTATGCTCAGCTAATGCCTCTAGAGTGAGTGGCACTGGTGGTGGCTCTTTTAGAGGATACTGACAACCTGGCAACTCGTGTCTCTATCGAGGTCTCTGTAATCTGGTAGGGATGCTGGCCTGAAGAGTAGCTGCTGCTGCTGTACCCTCTGGAGGTAATACTTGAGGTCCTGGTGTGATAGTTACCCATTCAGGCGGATCAGTGCTAGTAATGATATTCGCATTCCTCGAAACCTTCAAACCATAATACCCGGGCTTCTTGGGTCCTTTCACTAACTTGTGTTCGGTATACGGCCCTGGCTGCCTCATCAAATTCAAGTTTTGAGCTATCTGGGTGATGTACGGGCCCATATCCAAACCTGCTCGCGACCCACCTCTCCTCGGTCTCGAGAACGACCAAGCCATAACACTAGCCAAATTTGCCTCCCGGCCTTTCACCATACAATATAAACAAAACAACTCAACCCAATTCACTCTATTTTCAGTCGACTTCCTAACCACCAAAGTGAAACCAAGGACCTTAATAATGTACCTGTAAACGGGATCCCGAATCGCTGACCCTGACAACCCACCTGAGTACGGAACATTAGCAATCGAATTCCAAAATTCTTCGAAATCTGTCTCTTTAATACAATACTCCCTCTCTTCCTTGCTCACACCCCTCAAACTAGTCAGAAACGCGGAAGTCTGGGTCTCCTCCGCAGTATAATAACCTGTAACAACTGCGAACTGGGGAATAGACATCTCATGTAGTACCCTGCCCAGAGAGAATGAAACTGCATCTGACTCATAAAACCCACCCTCTCTGTGTATGTATGTGGAATGAAACTCAATAGTGATCTCCTCATACTGTGGTTTATCACAAGCCAAAACCTTCTTAAACCTGGGGCCCAACAACTTCTCAATCCTGTCCCGCTGCCCAACTATATCTAAAAGAACCCAATCTATAATCCGCGGTGTCAACAAAGGTAGATCAATCAAAACGTCACACTTTTCTGCTTCTTTTGTTCCTGAAGAAAATTTAAGTAAAGTATGCTCGCAAAGGTTATCACGTACAACAGTATGATGCTTCTCTGGCTCTGAATGCTGAATCGGTTTGCAGGGTGGATCCCGCTTTCTTTTTGCTGCTGCATTCGAGGAGCCTTCACCTGACATATCTGCAAAACAACTTTAAAGAAACAAGCAAAAAGTTGATTTGATGTTAGTAAACGACCGTATAGCATTTCTTTCGCGGTCGTGACAGACAGGACTGACAACTGGGATTATCAAGAAGATGTGAACCGCGCCTCGTCCGAATGGGGATTGAGTACGGGCGAGGCGGCTCGTGCCTATAAGCTAATGAAAACCCCAGCGACTCGACTCAAGAAAAAAATAATAACTTAGACTCAATTTACACCCACGACTCAAGAACAAGTAAAAACTAACTCAAAATACACATACCCCATCCCGGCACTTTAAATGTCTGCAATTAAGTATAAATGCCTAATTGATGCAAAATGGCGACCCGAAATGCATAATTGAGAAAACGATTTGATTTGTGAAAATTTAATTCGGGTTGAAAAACTCCCCTTAGACGGGGGCGTTTTTGCCATTTTGTACCTAATAAAAACGACAATAATATTATGACATACTCCCAACACAAAGCAATCAAGACCTTAGGCGACACAAAAGACACGACCAATGGACATTATCAATGACTCAAAACAAGGACACTATGACACAATCCTAACCAAAACAATGAATACAAGACGCAATATTAACGACGCATTCCCAAATACAATGGGGAACACACGAAACAAAAACACGACATAAATGATACAATCTCAACCAAATCTGACCAACACAATCCCAAACAAAACAAAAACACACCACGACACTAGGACATCATACCAAAGACATCAAGGAACTATACGCAACTCGACTTTAAAGGCGCGACACTACTAACACAAACATGACGCAGACGATTACAAAAGAAAAGTGCAAGAATGTATACATGTGAGAGCTTTAACAGAAAGAAAACACGAGGTGCATTTGTGGTGGTTGTTTGGGGTCGTTGTGACGCGGCAGGTTGGTGGTGTGGGTGAGGGGCTGGTTGTGGTTGACGAGGGGAATGGGTGGCGGAGGTGGGCGGTGTTTGGTCAGTTGAGGAGGAGGTTAAGAAGAAGGAGGAGGCGGTGCTGGTGGGGGGTGCAGCGGTGGAGGGAGGGGCTGTTGGGACGGAGTAGGGCTAGAGGCAGAGGGGTGGAGGCTTCAGGCGGGTGGGTTTTGAGGGCTGCGGATGAGGTTGTTGGTGAAGCAGAGGGTGAGGGCGGAGGGTTTGTGGTGGTCGTTTGGGTCGGAAGGAGGCAGAGAGGTGGTAGTCCGGTGGGTTAGTGGAGGCAGGGGGTGAGGGGCGGTGGTCGGAGGGAGGTGGTGTGGTGCGGCGGAGGGTTTCAGGGTTGGGGTTTTTAGACAAAGCTTGTAAAGAAGGTGGATGAGTATGGAGAGTTGGAGGTAGGCGGGGGTGAGGGACGGAGGGGGGTGGTTGTCCGATGGGTGGGTGGTGGAGGGAGGGAGGGTAGTGGAGGTGGTGTTAGGGTTTGGTTTAGTGGAATTGTTGGAAGGGAAGAAGAAGAAGCAGCAAGGCAGTAGTCTCGATTTTTTTTGGAAGACACGCCGCGTCACGCGACCAAGGAAAGGGGAAAGTCATCGCGTAGCACGATGAGTGATTTTTTACAGAAAGTTTGTGTAATTTGGGTCTTTCATGCCTTAGAAAAATTTTTAGTTTTTCATTTACCTCTCCCAAGACCCAAAATTGCTTAAAAATTTGACTAACTTACCTGGAGTCCATATATTGCCCATGTTTTTCTCTCCACGTAGCTATAAATTCCTGCAACATGACTTCACACACAAACACAAAAACGAAAAAACGACGAAAAACACAAACAAAAACACATAATTAACTGAAAAATTAACGGAAAATAAACCTCTACAAACTCTACACTTGGGACCTTTCCCAAGGTTCAACCAACTCTCATCCTAAGGGGTCTCGAGAGGAGTTTCCTCCTTCTCTGTCCGGTCTAACGGTCCTCCGATATAAAGCTTAAGCCTATGACCGTTAACCTTCCAAGTGCTTCCATCTGCATCATTTAGTAGTTCGATTGTGCCAAATGGGAAAACCTCATTAACTGTATATGGACCTACCCATTTGGACTTAAGCTTACCATCGAACAACTTTAACCGTGAATTATATAAAAGCACTTTATCTCCCTTTCTAAACTCTTTCACCTTCTTGATCCTCTTATCATGCAACTCCTTAGTTTTCTCTTTAATGCTCAATGACCGTGCATATGCTGCATCCCGAAGCTCCTCCAACTCATGAAGCTGGAAAAATCGTCTCCTAGCGGCCTCGGTAAGAGCAAGATTAACCGCCTTGAGGGCCCAAAGAGCTCGATGTTCTAGCTCAACCGGTAGATGACACGCTTTACCATAAACAATCATAAAAGGTGTAGTACCTAATGGCGTTTTATAAGCGGTCCTAAACGCCCAAAGCGCATCATCTAACTTGTCGGACCAATCCTTCCGACTTTTCCCAACGGTTTTCTCCATAATTCTTTTCACTTCTCGGTTTGCATTCTCCACTTGACCGCTTGTTTGGGGATGGTAAGCGGTCGATAAACGGTGAGTGACCCCGTAGCGCGCTAACACCTTTTCCATCATGGTGTTACAAAAATGCATAGCACGGTCACTAATAAGTGCCTTGGAGTACCAAACCGAGTGAACAACTTCTTCAAGAATTTCACCACCACTCGGGCGTCATTAGTAGGTAGAGCTTGCGCTTCCACCCACTTTGAAACATAATAAATGGCCACGAGGATGTACCGGGTCCCTCCAGAAATGGGGAACGGTTCCATGAAATCAATGCCCCAGACATCAAAAACTTCAAGAACCTGAATGGGGTTCTGAGGCATCTCATCCTTGGATGAAATGTTACCGGTGCGTTGGCAAACGTCGCACCGCTTCACGAAATCGAGGGCATCCTTCACCACAGTAGGCCAATAAAAACCACTATCAAAGACCTTTTGCGCAGTGGTGTGATGAGCATGGTGTCCTCCATAGAGACTCTCATGGCAATGCCTAATAATCTCTAGTCCCTCCTCTCTACTAACACATCTCCTCAAAATCCTATCACCTCCTATTCATACCCTCTACCAACATCCCATGAGCAAGGTAATTTGCCAAATCAGTGAACCATGGCACACCCTGCTTCTCAGCCTCAACAAAATCTATGGACTCGTGAGGGAATTTATCTCCAATCGCTTCCTCACGAATCTCCTCCCTACTTGGATCCTCTAAACGAGAAAGGTGATCCGCAGCCACGTTCTCTGCTCCCCGTTTGTCATTAATCTCAATGTCAAACTCAGAAAGCAAAAGAATCCACCGAATTAAATGAGGTTTGGCGTCCTTCTTTGCGAAAAGAAACCGCAAAGGCGAGTGATCAGTAAAGACGGTGGTTTTGGAAAGCACGAGATAAGAACGGAATTTATCAAAAGCAAACACAACCACCAAGAGCTCTTTCTCGGTGGTTGTGTAGTTCTCCTGAGCATCATTAAGGTTCTTACTGGCGTAATAGATAGGATGAAAGTGTTTGTCACGCCTTTGCCCTAAGACTGCCCCGACTGCGTAGTCACTCGCATCACAAATGAGCTCAAAAGGCAAGCTCCAGTCGGGTGAAACTAAGATAGGAGCACTCACCAACCGCTCCTTCAAAAACTCAAAAGCCTTTAGACACTCCTCATCAAAGACAAAAGGAACGTCTTTCTCAAGAGGACGGGTCATGGGGCGAGTGATTTTGGAAAAATCCTTAATGAACCTTCGATAGAAGCCCGCATGAGCAAGAAAACTACGGATGGACTTGACATTGGTCGGAGGTGGAAGCCTACTAATGGTGTCAATCTTAGCCCTATCAACCTCTATACCATCCCTAGAAATCTTATGTCCTAGAACTATCCCCTCAGTCACCATAAAGTGACACTTCTCCCAATTCAACATTAACTTAGATTCTACACATCTCTCTAGCATTCTCTCTAAGTTAACCAAGCAAACATCAAAAGAGCTACAATAAACCGAAAAATCATCCATGAAAACCTCCATAGTTGTCTCAATCATATCCTGAAAGATAGCTATCATGCAATGCTGAAAAGTGGCTGGAGCGTTACATAACCCAAACGGCATGCGGCGATACGCATAAGTGCCATAGGGGCATGTAAAGGTGGTCTTCTCTTGATCCTCTGGTGCAATGGGGATCTGGAAATAACCTAAAAAACAGTCAAGGAAACAGTAAAACTGCTGCCTTGCTAGACGCTCCAAAATCTGGTCAATAAAGGGGAGAGGAAAATGGTCTGTCCTGGTGGTGTCATTCAGTCTCCTATAATCAATACAGACACGCCAACCGGTGACAGTACGAGTGGGAATGAGCTCATTCTTCTCATTAGTGACCAAAGTCATCCCTCCCTTCTTAGGGACAACCTGAGTCGGGCTCACCCACAGGGAATCAGAGATGGGATAGATTAGACTAGCATCCATAAGCTTAAGAACCTCGTTCCTAACTACTTCATGCATGTTCGGATTTAGGCGCCTCTGAGGCTACACCACAGGCTTATAATTATCCTCCATGAGTATCCTGTGGGTGTAGTAAGTAGGGCTGATGCCCTTGATGTCAGAGAGCCTCCATGCAATGGCCTGCTTATGTGCTTTCAACACATCAAGCAACCGACTCTTCTCCTCCTCCGTCAGTGTAGATGAAATAATGACGGGCAAACTAGCATTCTCCCCTAAGTAGGCATACTCTAAGTGAGAGGGTAAAACCTTAAGTTCTAAAGGCGGTGGTATCTCTAATGAAGGTTTACTACTCTCCTCACAAACCTCACTAATCTCTAATGCCTCGGGAAACAAAGGGGCTTCCTCCCCAACTAACTCTAATTACTCATCATGGGTATCAACTACCAAATCACCCCACAGATGTAATCAAGACATCGGTCCACACGATAGATAAAAGAATTTATGAAGTAAACAGAGTCAGTGGGACCGCTAAAATCGTCTTGACTACCAAGGTATCTCATGGATTTGACGATCTTAAAGGTGACCGTCTCATCTCCTACGCGTAGAGTGATCTTCCCGTCAAAGACATCAATGAGTGCCTTGGCGGTACGCAGAAACGGACGGCCTAGAATTAGAGGTACTTTGTCATCTACCTCCATGTCAAGAATAATGAAATCCACGGGGAAAACAAATTTATCAACTTTCACTAACAAGTTTTCCACAATGCCCCGTGGATATTTGACGATCAGTCAGCAAGGGATAAAGTCATGCGCGTTGGGGTCAGGTCACCTAGGTCTAGTTTCTCAAAAAGAGAATAAGGCATCAGGTTGATACTAGCACCTAAGTCTGCCAACGCGTGGTTTTGAGTGTCACTACCAAACATACACTACATACACGGGATTGTAAAAATCCCGGGGTCTGTCAATTTCTCTGGTAGCTTGTTCAAAACCACCGCAGTACATCCTGCAGTCAATGGAATGTTTGAGACCTCCCCCAGCCTATCTTTCCTTTTCAGAAGATCTTTAAGTAATTTGGCATATTTAGGCATATGCTGGAGGGCCTCAATGAACGGGAGATTGATTTTGAGCTGCTTAAACATATCTAGAAAATGTCCATACTCCTTAGCATATTTCTGGTTCCTAAGGCGGGCTGGGTATGGAAGACGAGAAGGATCAACCTCAGGGGTAGGCCTAATCGGTATGGGTGTCCTACCTACAACCTTCTCTATCTGAGGCTCACTATTTGGTGCGGTACTTACTGGGACTAGCCTAGGTTGCACCCTACTAGGAGCCTCCATCTCTATTTCCTCATCTAACTGCTCCTCTACCCCACTCTCTACCTGCTCACTAACTCTCTCTGCCGAGTGGTGACTGCTTTCAGTTGGGCGGCTGGATTGGGTTGAGTACTACCCGAGAACTGGCCTTGGGGCCGCTCTTCCAACCGCCTAGCAATATCACCAACAGTACGCTGAAGATCCAAAAATGCAGAATGGTGATTTTTCAACAAGGTGTCATGCTATGCAAGAGTTTTCTGGGTGTGGGCATCTTTAGCTACTAACTGGGTTAAAAGCTCTTTTATTTCACCCAAACCACCCTCAATACCCGAACCTACCTTATTACCCGAATTTCCTCCCGAATGCTGACCCTGCCCCTGGTTATGAGTAGAGTTTGATGGGAAACCAGGGGGATTACCAGAAGATTTCCGGCTGAAGTTTGGATGATTCCTCCAACCTGGGTTGTAAGAATTTCCATAAGAGTTATTTGACCCGCGGTTCTGACCGCCTACAAAATCCACCTGTTCCTCTTGATGAATCAAAAGGGCATTCAGAAGTAGCATGCCCTCCCCTACACATCTCACACTTCTCAGATTTCAATTTCAACTCCTTCACTTCCTTAGTCAGAGCATCTAGACCAGCAGCCACACTAGTGTCCAATGCGACTTGGTGAACACCTCGAGCTGGTGAGGTGGTACTAGGTGCAGGAATAGAATTCCTGAGTAAAACCCGCTGCTCCTGGCCTGTCTAGGCAAAACATTCAAATAAGTCATTGCATTCGGCCGCAGTTTTCTTACCCATCATGTGGCCCCCTGTAGAAGTATCAAAGAGGTTCTTTGCCTCATAAGTTAAGCCATTGTAGAATTTCTCTACAGGGGCCCAATCAGTCAGACCATGTTGGGAGCACCTGCTAAGCAGGTTTTGAAAACGCTCCCATGCAAGATAATAAGGCTCATCAGGTTCCATCCGGAACGAATGAATCTGATCGCGAAGGCGGGATGCCTTGCTAGGGGGAAAGTACTTATTCAGAAAAGCTTCTTTAAGGGCATCCCACGTGGTAAAAGTGTCAGTAAGGTGAGAGTCGAGCCAAGTGGCGGCTCGACCAGCAAGGGAAAAGGGGAACAGGCGGAGGAATTTAGCATCATCTGTGGCACCCTGTAGCTTAAAGGTAGCTAGGATGCGAGTCAGACGAGATATGTGGGCCGGGGCATCCTCATCATCGCGGCCGTGGAATTGACAGGTGTTAGCAATGGCCGTCATGATGTAGGAGGGTATCTGCCAGGACCCATCATTGTTGATGGCTGGAATGGTAATAGGGGAGTTAACTCCCGTAAAACCTTGGGTGGATTGTTGGTGGACAGTGCGACGTTCAGCCATTTGGGGAAAGTTTGGTGGTGGACTGGGTGGTGGGGAGGACGACCTAGAAGAACTAGAGCTAGAAGAACTTACCTCTTCAAGCTTAACTTCAGTAGCTGACTTGCTCCTCGAACGAGTAACTGGCACAAAACTGCAGAGTAGACAATAAAAGAGGTAAGAGAATAACAGATAGAAGAAACTAAAAAAATAGAAAAGACTCGAAATAAAAATAAAAATTAACTGAAATAATAAAAAAATAACAAATAGCATAGATATTTCAGATAAGTTTAATCAAAGCTAATTAACGCAATCGCCAAGAGTCCCTGGCAACGGCGCCAAAAACTTGATGTGCTAAAAGTAATTTAATAAAAATAACTAAATTAAACCTAAAACTATACACCTAGTAATACTCTAAACTAAACTACTGACAGGCAAGCGAACCTATCGGCTCTAGTAAAGCTAAAGTAAGTCCGGATATCGAACCCATGAGACTCTAATAGAAAATGGTAACTAGACTCGAAAACTTATCTAAAACTAAAATAAAGTGATTTATTAATTAAAAGGGGGGGGGGGTTTTACTAAAAACTAAATTGCAATAAAATAAAGATTACCTAAGGTTAACTATACTGAACTAAAAACGATAATTGAGCTAAACTGAATTTAGATGATGATAAGACACTACCTAGACCAGACTCCTAACTATGCCTGATAAGCTTCTATGGTTATGGAACTGATTTGGAACCGGGATCATAAAATACTAAACATCAAGAATAAACTACACACCCTCGACCCTTCTCAAGGGGAAACCCTAGAATATTGTTGTTCTGTTAAACTACCGGTTGGAGTACAAACCCTCACAGGTTATCTAACTCTTATGATCGAGTACCCGCTAGACAATCTACCTCACAGTGCGAAAGCCTCACTACACTAGGTGCAAGGGGTAATTATTGAAGCCTAGATCAAACTTGATATGCAAGAACTGAAAGGGAAACTAGGTAGATCTTCTCACAAAGCCTCTAACCTAGCAATCTAACAACCTAGAAATACCAACAAGTCCCCACCTCACAGCTATTGAACTTGGAAGAATACCTAAAATCTTCTAACCACCAAATATCACTCCTATGGTAAACTCGCGACTATTGACCATAAACTAGTTGCTACACAAAGTCTGCTACCTAACTAGCACTCATACATGAAAGACATTCACAAAAGTGCAAGTGGAGTGAATAAGTGACAATAAGAAAATAATAAATACGCACATACACCGGATCTAGAGAAATCAAAATCTTTACTGAATCATAAATCCAAAACAAGTTCCAAAAAACCATAGAAAACGCAAATCAAAACATAGTATTTGTCTTAGTCTAGGTAGCTACAAGAGTTTAGCCACAAAACATCATCAAAACATAAATTAAAAGGTTCATAATATCAATCAACATGAGTTTGAATGAGAAAAAACTAAGAAACACCTAAACCCAATGATGAACACCCGAGGAAGTCGAAACTCTAGCTTCAAATCTCGAACCTTGCCCTTTTCTTGCCTTGGAGTCACCTTGAGCAGCTCTATTTTCATCCAACAGTCAAGAATGAATCACAATATCACGATTTAGGGTTTTTAAATTCGATTGGGCTTGAAAAAACACTAATTTGGGCTTCCTGATGGCCATCGCGTCACACGACGGGATCCTAGGTAAGCGGTCGTGTGTCACGATGCTCTTAAAACTGACGGGGCATGCAAGAGTAATTATCTCAACTTTGCAGGGGTAGAATGGACTTTTTGCTGAATCTGGAAGGCTCCGCATCACGCGACGGGGTGCAAGGACTTCGGTCGCGTGACACGATGGGGTGATTTTTTCAATTTTATTTATTTTTATCTTCTCTTTTCACTTGTGACTTGTCTGGGACCTCGTAAAGCACTGTTTATGCATAAATTTGCCTCTTTTGCCATCCGGATTCCTGTGACACATAAAATACTAAATATAACCGAAAAATATATAACACCGACTCGATAACGACGCAAAATATGTACAAATAACCGATGTATTTTGCAATACATCACCTTGATACGAGAATGTGTCGCGTGTGCGGGGAACACCATTTAAATCAGTCTTAATATTTCCTTAACGTATCTAAAGTGCCTAGCGATAAAACTTGATTTTGAGTTTAGGTGGACAACAATATTGGCAGTTGTTGTAAGATGCTTATTGGTAAAAGAGAAATGAATTGAGAAATACAAGCTTGCGAACTTACGAATTTACAAACTTAGGGGGGGGGGGGGGGGGAGAAACATGCGGTCAAAACTTTCAAACTTACAGACTTACAAACTTTCAAGCTTGCGAACTTACAACTTTTAGACCAACATATTACTTTATATCACATGGGTACTAAGTGACATTACATCATTCAAGTCCTCCTAACTTTAGTGAACCATTAATATGTGGATACATAGCCAGGAAAGTGTGAATAGATCTATTGAGCCTGGCAAGCCCCACTCAGGCCGATTGTCGGTCGGTGGCGGGTGCATATTTGTTCTATCTAACATTACGACACCGACTGATGTCCGGTGGCGGGTATTGAGGCACTTCTAACCTTCAGCAGTTGTTCACAACAATTTAGTATCATGTAACGATGTCTAGCTAGCATCAAGTATAGATGTAAGGATTGAATGGTCTGGTTTACAAACATTGATCGCCTGGGATTTACAAACATTGATCGGCCAGGGTTTACAAACATTGATCGGCCAAGATTTACAAGCATCGATCGGCCGAGATTTACAAACATCGATCATGGCCGGGATTTACAAACATCGATCATGGCCGGGATTTACAAACATCGATCATGGCCGGGATTTACAAACATTGATCGGCCGGGATTTACAAACATTGATCGGCCCGGATTTACAAACATTGATCGGCCGTGATTTACAAACATTAATTGGTCTGGGTTTACAAACATTGATCGGCCGGGATTTACAAACATTGATCGGTCGGGATTTACAAACATTGATTGGCCGGGTTTTACAAACATCGATTGGTCTAGGTTTTCAAACAATACTACTTTTGCAAACTTAAATCTCTGTGACTCACCAGCATTATGTGCTGACATTTTTAGCATGTTTTCTCAGGTCGCTAAGGTAGCAGCATTCGATAGGCGCACGGTGTCGCGCGGCGTCTAGGATTCATTTGAATGGTTTTAAACATTGTCGAACTTTTGTCACTTACTTTACGAGACATAAAGATGTTTTATGCTTCCGCTGTAGTTGTTAATACTTTTAAACTTAAATGAATGGTTTACGTATCTTTACATTTAGTTGTTGTTTATTGTGATCGTTGACTTGGATCCTGGTGTGTCGCGCGCCTCGCGGTAAAACCCCGCACGTGGAATTTGAGGGTGAGACATAACTCTACAATTTCAAATCAAAGAACAATACCGAAAACCCATAAGCCAAGTCTAGAAACCTCATCGGTAACATCCTCAAGCATTCTACATCTGAGTATCTATGAAATACAAAACAGTTACCCAGATTACAAATCCCAAAAACGAAAACCTAAGTATAGAAACTCACACGTAACATCAAGCTTCTGTTGATTTGTGATGATCATCTACCGATCCTTGTTTTTCATGATTGTTAACGAAAACCCGGCGTAGTTGGAGATCGTATGAGAGAGAGCCGGTATCCAGCGACTGGTGCCATCTACTTGCTCAAAACAGAGGTGACATCAGGCTTCATAATTGTTGTTGATGGTGTTATTTGGGATTTCAGAAAATCGTTGGCGGAAGGTGCTGTTTATATGGGGGGACAGGTGGAGATGGTCGTGTACAATAGTCGGTGGTTAATGATGGTTGTGAGTTGTTGGTGGGAATGGTGTAAGGATCGGATTTAGTCAAATCAACAATAATATCACACAAGTATGAGTAATCTAGGTGTGGAAACCCTAGATCACATGCAAAATGATAATGATCAAATCAGAACACAATAATATCCATTTTCAATATGTTTTCATTAATAAATGATTGATAAAAGCTTACAAAGTTTAGATATTAATGAAAACCTACACCTTAGAAACTTCTAGAACACACACTAACTCACACGACCAAATGACCAAAAGTTATAGTTGGAAATCGACTCCAACCTATATATAAGCATTCCATTCGACCACTGCATAGGTCGAAAGAACTCATTCGACCTCTATGAGGCTCGAATGAACATCTAATAATCAAACTAACAAACTTCCATCTATATTCGAACCTATTGAAACTCCTTCGACCCCACGACTAGTTGAAGGTACTTGTGAATCTTCAAAACTTCAACTTTATTCGCTAATCTTGTACAATCCAAAAAGCAATAGCCACATAAATGCATCTACAAATGGTGGGTGGGTGCGGTAGTTGCTGGTGGTAAGCGCACGTGGTCACGTGGATTTGGGGCGACCAGGAGCCTCTTCTTCATCCCTTTCTTCTTCTTGTTACAATGTGAATTTGAATTAATTGGGGCAATTTGATATGGATGAAAGAAGCAGCAGGTAGGTCTAAAGTGGGAGTAAAGACAAAAATAAGAAGATAGGGGTAAAGTAAAAGTAAGCGTGACACAATTTGAGATTCTTGATTGTATAAAGAAAAAGAAGGTGGGAGGAATAAATGGTCTTCCACTAGAAATGTGATCTAGTAAAGGCCCTTAAAACACACGGAATAACGATGATGGCATAGGGAATTGGATCTGGGATAAGATTTTCATGAGGAATGAAGACGTGCTAAAGTGTTGTATATTATACTATTATAAAGAATGGGGGAGGAAAATACAAACGATGGAAAGTTGACTATTTTTTACATTCATCTATTAATATATACTAGTGGGTTTACCCGTGCGTTGCAGCGGGATCCACAAATAGGCTGCAATACAACATTATGATACTTAGGTTTTTTGCCGTAAGTTACACAAAACGAATAGAAATGTGCACATTATGTTTTCACAAGTATTCGTAGAAAGAAAAGAAAAGAAATGTGCACCGCCACTTACAAATCATTGCAGTTCACCACAAAAACCATGTACTCATTATTGAACAAATCTTAATAAACCAAAGGTATGTTACTATAACAGACCAATATGAACATAAACATCACACTTGTGTAAGCTGTTCGGTCATTGCATATCTATATAACCGCGTCATTGAAGACACCTTACTAAATGATAAAGTTCATTTACATGACAAAAGCATGTAGTAATAATATGACATTGTATACACTATCATACGAAGGTCACTGTCCATTTAGAAATTAAAAGTTGTCATTTGTAGGTTTGTAATATACTTGCCCAATTTGCCGCTAGGTAGACACATATATATGAAAAAGGTTTATAATATAAGTATTATTATGGCAAAGTTTTAAAACTCATACAAGTTTAGCTGAGATAAGATTATTCATTGTGGTAATATAAATTATTATCTTTCATTGCCATTATATGAAATTTGTTCAAAAATATTGTTATCCCGTGTGTTTTTTTAGTTCGAGTGAGTTCCATTTTCATATAAAAGTTGATTATCTTTTAGGGGCATTTAGGCAAGAAAAGTGGTAAAATTTAGGAAATTGTAAAGAAACTTTTGGTATGCCATCTTAACTTTGGACAATTTGTACATGTTTGCACGTGTCTCCTCCTTTATAATGTAGTATAGATATAATTCCTTTTTTCTCTTCACAACCTAGCAAACCTGATCCCTTGTTGAGCTCCTTAAACGGGTTGTTAAGTTGGGTCCAGAGTGGAATAATATGATTCATAACATTACTCCCCTTTTAAATTCACCTTGTCCACAACGTGAAAGAGATTGCCTAAAAAATTTGGTTGAATCAAATGTGGCAATCCAAGAAAACCTTGAATTGTTGTTTGTTTGGTGGACCCACTAATGCAACTCATCTCAATTAACCAAGAGGACTCCTTGTCTCTGGTCCGAAGGTAGCAAGTTTAAAGATAAGACATTCATTAATAAGATGAGTTTGCCATGTAATGTACCTTAAGTTAAGTTGGGGAAACAAACTATGTTGGGTGGTTTATGCCAAAAGAGAGTTGCAAAGAATGGCATTGAGTGAAGCAAGTGTGTGAAGTAAAGAACATTTGACCATGCTACATCAAAGATGTTGTAGGGTTGTAGCATTGAGGCAGATTGCCAACCGCTGTTGATATGCAATTAAGAAGTATGACTTTTTTCAAAAGCTAATGAATAATTCTTAGGTGTTAACCTTCCAAATGGAGTGATATGGTGATGATATGACTTGAAAGGAAACTGAATAGCAACATAAGAAAAACCAAAGAAGTTTTGTAGTGTTGCGTGTGGGACAACGTAATAGGCGAGTCACAAAAGAAAAGTTGCACATAATTTGCAGTTGCCTTTTCATCACATATCCCATAAGAAGCCCAACACAGTTGGAGCGTGTCATTATTTCAACATGTAATCATTTGTTTTGATTCTGTCATAAAATAGAAAGCCTATTTTCTATATGGATAGAAGTCACTTGTTATATCCTCAACCACAATTAGTAGATGTTTGCCTAGTCAACAACAATTTTCACTGCACTTTGTGGAATTTTATAACAATTATCCCATCTAAGCAATTCATTTAGCAATAGCCCCACTTTGATCTTTTTACATCTTTTTAGGGTGAAACATGTTATTCGAAATATATTTCAAGCTATGCAATTCGTTTAAATGTCTTTGAATGTATCTTTGTGCTTTATGTCTTAAACTTACCTGTTAGGTTATTCTATCATTTAGGCTTAACCCGTTGGGTTAAGCCACATTAGCATTTGGATAACCCTAGGGGAGGTACCACAATCATTTATGCATAGCCCGTTGGGCGAAGCCACATTAGCATTTAGGCCTAATCAGGTGGGTTAACGGGTTAAGTCACACTAGCATCGGCCAGTTTGCCAAGGTTTGTTTTCACATAATTGCCATAGATTATCTTTGACATAAGAATTACACTTTACTTTCAATCAACCTTTTACATTCAAAAACTATATATTCTCACAAACTATTTATAGCCCCCCTTCCAACTTAAACATGTTTCATGGATTATTGTTGTTTGGAGTCAAACAGGCTTTGGATCACATAGGAGCTTTCGACCTAGTTTAATTTTTTAATCGAGATTATTTATTTAATTATTTGAACAAGTTGTCAATAATTGTATTTGCATGAAAGTTCAATTCAGTTAAATTAATATTTACATTTTAATAGTATCATGAGCTTTTGAACAATCAAACACGTGGTACCTCGATGTATCTGCTATCAGTTGTGGTGTAGCGGTTCTTTAATAGGAACATGTGCCAACGCAAGGTTAGTTCCCAAGCCGTGTTTCATAGTACCAAAATAAACAGATCCTAAACCTGGGTCAATCAATCTACTGCTTTCTATAACAAGTGGAATAGCTTCACCTGGGTAATAGGTTAGAGCCTTTGTTCCTCCTTTCTAACAAAGGCGTTTATTGCCAACTTGAAACTCAAGCACCACTTTATCTCGTGCAGAGTTGTTTAGTGCCTTGAATTGATCAATAAGAACAAGTGATGCAAACAACACAACATCCATGGAAAAGATAGACCAACCATGGAAACTTGTCTAGTAACCAAACCGAAATCTATGACCGGCAATGCAATACCAAAATACGAATGACTACGAGTAATGTCATTAGGAAAGTGCCTAAATATGCGAAGGGGTGAACTTACAGCATGGACATTGCTTGCAAGTCGAAGAGGAGTAAGGTTTGTGTGAATACTATTTTTTTCTTTACTCGCTCGATCTTTTGAGCTTCTTACTATGTGATGGTTTCTTCACGATCTAGCAAACATGATCTCCTGTTGGGCTCCTTAAACGGGCTGCTAAGCTGGGTCCAAAGTGGAACAATATGGTTCATAACATCTAACCATATGGTTAGACTAATCCGGCCCATTCTCAATTGGGTAGTTCCTAATTGTTGAATGGCTACTGGCTAGTTTGGGTACCTCCTTCGAATGTGTGTGCCTTGGGCTACTTGGGCCAGTTATACACTCATGGGTTATAATTATTGGATAACCGTAATAAATAAGATAAACTATACACGTACAAAATAACTTAATTGAGAAGTAAGGAGTTTTTTCTCAACAAATTTGATAAACTATACACAATAACTTAAGTGAGCAACTTTAATTCAATAATAAGAAAAAATAAGTAGAAGTTCACATTTAGATATGATAGCCACCTAGAGACTAAAGTTATTTAATAGCTAAAATGTGTCCGATTCTAAAGATTTTTACTTTTTTTTAATGACAAGTTACTTTTATTCATCACCCAAAAAGTTATAATACGGTTGCTAGCAAATATGCTATCCCAACCATACTTCACCAATATCTATTTACATTCTACCTTAAAACTTTACACCATTTGTTTACCAAAAAAACATAGACATACAAACCGCTTCCCCCCAATCTTGCCCTTTCATGTCCTTTTCAATCACAAGGCAAAAGACTTGTTATGAGCCGCCCCTGCCCTCTGTCGTTTTCTACTAGAACAGTCGAACTTCACGCATATTTCTTACTACCAAATTCCTTTTGATTCACTAAAAAACCTTGAACATTAAGCACACTCCAAAAATAGGGCCACCCTTTCGAAATTTGAATATTGTGACCATATTTCCAAAACGTTTCCCCTTCATTCCAATGCATTCCATTTATGACCTTGTACAGTGGGCACAAAACAAAAATCCCGGTCTCCCTTTCCAAACATTGAATACCTTGAAGTCTTGAACATATTCATATCCGTTTATAGCTTCATTCCATTGTATTCCATTTGACCAAATGGGTCAAATATGCATTATAAAGCTGCACTAATAAACCACATCAATACTTTCTAACATATGTAAGGCTGCACTAATATTCTTGGCGCTACTTGTTTCAGCTGCAAAAATGGTAACCCCTAAGAAACGAATAGCAACACGAAACGAAATAATAACACAAAAGGAGTATGTACGATTGGGAAAGTTAGCGCCTTACACTTTTGTAACAAAATATCCCATTTTATAATTCACACCAAATCACACATAAGGCGCTAACAACACCACCATTCCCATAGATTATCTTTTCCTTTATATATGCTTCTTCACCAAATATCTTCTATTTTTTTTTTCTTTTTCTGAAAGGTATAAACCTAAAACCCCCTTGTGTGTTAATTATTTATACGGTTTGTAGTTGGATCAGTGACGGGATGTTCAATCAGATTTAATGTTTTCGTATACACGCTACCAATAACCTTATTAATATATAATTGTAATTTAAAAAATAAATAATTCTTCATTTCATGACTGTCAAATTACATTAAAACAGGCAGACGGGCAACAAGTTGCGCCGCCACACCTTTCCGACACTTATAACATTATAAAAACAACGTACAAACAGCTGCTCCATATCTTTTTTGACATATGTTTTACA
Source organism: Ambrosia trifida (assembly GCA_028751855.1). Classification (NCBI taxonomy): domain Eukaryota; kingdom Viridiplantae; phylum Streptophyta; class Magnoliopsida; order Asterales; family Asteraceae; genus Ambrosia; species Ambrosia trifida. The sequence continues at coordinate 7,252,623 of CM054129.1, forward strand.
GTTTAGAAAGAAAAAGCACATTTAGTACTAACATCAATGATTTTAACAAAGAAATTAACCCGAATGGCCGAATACTAATGCTAGAAACTTCGGTTTCTTTGCATGACCTCATACAACAAGTGAATCGGTAAACTTTATTGAAATTCCAACCATAAATCCTAGATGCAACAAAACCTCATTCACAATTTTAGCTCATTGCAATATCTCTAACAAAATCATCAAGATCTTCATTAACAGATCCATCTTCACCAACACTTTCTTGACATATTCTTGAAAACGTCTCCACCCTTTCCATCATCTCAATCCTTACAACACTCTTCGAGTCCATAAAATCTCTTACAGTCTTCGCAATCTCGTCTCGTTTTAAAACTTTCACTTTTTCCCTTATACCCCATCCCGTCTTCCAATCTTTGGCAATCATTTTTTTGTTAAGTGTTTGGTCGAGCGATATAGGAAAAGCCAACATTGGTACACCCGAAAACAAGCTCTCCTTCACCAAATTCCACCCACAATGTGTCCAAAACCCCCTATTGATGAATGTAACAAAACCCGAAGTTGGTCACACCATTCGACCACCATCCCATTGTCCCCACAAATTTCTTTCAAACGCGACGTTTCCCCTCTAGCCACCCACAAAAAGTTAACACCACTTTGGCCTAACCCGAATGCAATTTCAGCCATTTCAGCACATGAAACTGACATGAAGCTACCAAAAGAAACATACAAGACGGTTTTTGGTTGTTTGGATTTTAACCAGTTTATGCAAACTGGTTGGTCTAATGAGGGATTGGGTTCGATTTGGGAGTAGGGTATGTTTGGTCCAGATGTGTAAATGGGCATTGGCAACATGGCTCTAATACCATTAATGGCTTTAGATTCTAATTCATTCATGGTTTGATAGAGTATCAATTCCTTGACCTTTTATTCATAGAGTAATCAATATATAATACAAGGCTTATATCCTATATTTGGTATGGGATAAATACACTTAAATACAAATTACAATTTACTTGAAATACATTATCTATTACACCCCCGCAGTCGAAGCGGGAGGAGACCGGATGCTGAGACTGTCCCTGAAGTCTTCAAATAAAATGCGAGGTAGACCTTTGGTGAATATATCTGCAATCTGGTAACGTGAAGGAACGTGAAGTACCCTGACGTGGCCCCGTTGAACCTGTTCACGAACAAAGTGGATGTCTAACTCGATGTGTTTGGTACGCTGGTGTTGCACAGGGTTCCCTGACAAATAAATAGCACTCACATTGTCACAATACACAATAGTCGCGCGAGAGAGAGGATGGTGCAATTCGAGAAGCACATTTCAAATCCAACATATTTCGGCCACCACGTTTGCAACTCCCCAATATTCAGCTTTGGCGCTTGATCTGGACACTGTGCTTTGGCATTTAGATGACCAAGAAATGAGGTTATCACCTAAATAAATGCAATAGCCGCTTGTAGAACGTCTGGTGTCGGGGCAACCTGCCCGGTCAGCATCTGTATAGGAAATCAAAGATTGGGTGTGGCAGCCATGAAGAGTTAACCCAAACGTAGTTGTTCCCTTTAAATACCGAATGATACGCTTAAGAGCGTTCCAGTGATCAAGGCGGGGAGAGTGCATATGCATGCAAACCTGCTGAACAGTGTAGGAAATATACGGTCTCGTGAAAGTAAGATACTGAAGAGCGCCAGCAAGACTCCGAAATAATGTGGGGTCATGAAACAGCTCGCCGGTGTGGTCACTAAGTTTGCTGTTTGTGTCGACTGGAGTGGACTCAGGGTTGCACGACTGCATACCGGCACGTGTAATAATGTCAGTCGCATAGGACTGTTGTGAGAGAAACATGGTGTCTTTGGTGCGAGACACAGAGATACCTAGAAAATAACTGAGAGGGCCGAGGTCTTTCATGGCAAATTCATTAGCCAATTTTCCAAGAGAGAGTGGCGAAGCTTGTCAGAGGAGGTGACCAGTAGAATGTCATCAACATAAAGAAGAAGATAGGCTGTATGCATACCCTGTTGAAAGGTGAATAAAGAAGCATCACTTTTTCTATGATTGAACTCCATGGATAAGACAAAATCCGTAAAATGTTGGTACCATGCTCTCGGTGCTTGTTTGAGCCCGTATAGAGACTTCTTGAGCAAGCAGACATGATCAGGAAATTGTTTATTACGAAACCCCATTGGCTTGTACATGTATACTGTCTCATTAAAGTTCCCGTGTAAAAAGGCATTGGTGACATCCAGCTGATAAATGGACCACTGCTTAGAGAGAGCAATGGATAAAACTGTACGCATGGTAGTCGGCTTAACTACCAAGCTGAATGTTTCCCCACAATCAATGCCTACCTGTTGTAGACGACCATCACAAACCAATCTAGCCATATAGCGTTCCAGTGACCCATCCGACCTGTACTTGTGTTTAAATAGCCACATACTACGAATAACATTCATGTCCGGATGTCTAGGTACTAATTCCCAAGTTCCGTTTCTAACGAGTGCATCATACTCAGTAGTCATGGCGGTGTACCATTCCGGTATAGTCAAGGCATCAACCGGGTTTTTGGGAACGCGTACAATGGTGGTAGTGGTGGTGGTGTTAAGGTTAAAGGGTTGTTTCAGTTTAAATATGCCGCTCATTGAGCGTGTTTGCATGGTCCGGGCCGGTGGGGGAGGTGGTGGCGGGATAGATGTGGAGTGGGCGGTGGTTTGTGGTGATGGGTTGGACGGTGTGGGCTGCTGGGTTTGAGATGGGCCGGAGGTTGTGGGAGGTGTCGTCTGGGATGGGCTGGAAGGTATAAAGGAGGGGCTGGGCTGGGTCGTTGTTGGGCCATGGGAGGGAGTTGGTTGTTGGGCCATGGGAGGGAGTTGGTTGTTGGGTCGTGGGCTGGGTGTTTGGTTTGGGTGTTGTGGGGCAGTTAACGTGAGGTAGGATGTGGTGAGGGAAATGGTTGTCTAAAAATGTGTAGGTGGGTGGTGGGGCGATTGATTGTTTGAACGGGAATGTGGTTTCGTCAAAGGCTACGTGTCTGCAAATATAGTCCTGTTTGGTTTGCAAGTCAAGGCACTGGTACCCCCTGTGGGAAGGAGGATAACCGAGAAAGACGCAAGGTTGAGCACGGTTTTCAAGTTTGTGGATGGTGGTAGATGGAGTGAGAGGGTAGCAAAGGCACTCGAAGACGCGAAGGTGATCATATGTGGGTGTGGAATGATATAAAAGTTCGGTGGGGGGTTTTGTGGTTGGTGACTTTATTGGGAAGGATGTTGAGTAAGTATGTTGCGGTTTCAAGGGAAAAATGCCAAAAATAGGTGGGTAAGGACGCGTGGGCCATGAGGGTCCGGATGACATTATTTATGGTGCGGATTTTTCTTTCGGCTTTTCCATTTTGTGACGAAGTGTATGGGCACGATAAACGGTAAAGAATGCCATTAGTGGTGAAAAAATTTTGGAAAGATTTATTTACGTACTTGCCACCATAATCACATTGAAAGTTTTTAATGGTGCGCTCGAATTGTGTTTTAATTGTGGAAGTAAATTGAATAAAGACATTAAATACGTTTGACTTTTGGGTGAGAGGGTATGTCCACAAGAAATTTGAATAATCATCTAAAAATAGGACATAATATTTATGACAAGAAGAGCTAATAATGGGAGAGGTCCACACGTCACTATGAATAATATCAAAAGGTTGAAACACACAATTATTAGAAGAAAAGAAAGGTAACCGAATACTTTTGCCAAAAACACACGAGTCACAAACATGTTTATTAAACTTATTAAAAGAAACAGAGTTATTATTTTTAAGATAAATTAAATTAGAGCGTCCTGGATGGCCAAGACGTTGATGCCAGAGATCCGCAGAGATGGCAACACAGGCTGTGGGAGTAGAGGAGGAGGACCCGAGCACCAGAGGGTGGAGGTCACCGTTGCTGTTGCATCGCAGGAGCGGGGTCCGCGTCTTGAGGTCCTTCACAAGAAAACCAAACAGGTCAAATTCATCAGACACCCAATTATCTTTAGTAAAACGACGAACTGAAATAAGGTTTTTAACTAATTTAGGGGAATAAAGTACGTTTTTAAGGACAAAGGGTGGGAATAGTTTGGGAAGGTATTTTGTGCCTTGTCCTAGTACTGGGATAATATGACCATTACCTACTATAATATGTTGAGGAATGCACGTATTAGAAAAAGAATGGAAATCACCTTGATCATGTGTCATAGTGGAAGATGCACCGGTGTCCATGTACTGCGTTGGATCGGGCTGCTGGAGAGTCATGGTGTAGAGGGCTTGCTCAATGTCAGTTGGGCTATATGCTGCATAATTACTCTGCCGTGGACGGGGGCCCAATAGGCCAGGTTGGGACTGGGCCGTTTGGTGATTACCGCTGGGCCGACCAGAGTTGGGGAATGGACATACGGGATTAGGCCAGGGGAAAGGGGATTGTGGTGAGTAGGGTGAGTATTGGGCTGGAGTAAATGAAGGTTGGGCCGAGTTTTGGTTGGACCGAGGAAAAAAGGAAAAAGGTGAAGGGTATTGGGGAGGCCAGAAGTAACTGTGCTGGTTTGGACCACGGCTGAAGCCACCACGACCTCGTCCGCGACGAGTGAACCGACCACGTCCGCGGTCGTAGTGACGTTCAGGGAGTCGGGATGGTTCGTGTGGTTGGGTGCGGTTGTTGGTGGTAGCAGTGAGGGCATTGGAGGCTGTTTTAGAGGCGGCTAAGGCTCGTTCGGCTTTATCGGATTCGGCTTGAATAAGTTTTGAACGGGCATTATAAAAGGTGGGTAGGGGGTGGGTATTTTTTAGTATGGTAGAGATGCTTTCATATTGGTCATTTAGGCCGGCCAACAGTTGGAGCACCAAGCGGTCGTTGTCCACCGGCGCTTCAACATTTGCAAGTTGATCTGCCAGGACTTTGAGAGCCTGACAATAAGCAGACATATTAGAAAAACCGTCCAAGCGAGTATTAGAAAACTTACCCATAAGATGTATAGCCCGGGCACTTTTGTTATCATGAAACATGCCTTCAATGGCGACCCAGGCCTCATATGCATTAGAGATGTTGTTGATGATAGTGTGTAGTTGTAACACCCCGAGGTGTTACGGGTCTCTTAAACGGGTCGGGTCGTACCCGACCACCCGATTACTTAATAAAATATTCAAGTTCGAATCTCGCGACCAAACGGTTCAACCGATTATATAGATAATAATTATTGAATTTTTATTGTCTCGGCTAAACGCTCCTTATCTGCTGTTAAAGTCACAACCAAACACTCCCAAATTAGTCTTAATACCCGTTACCAAACACTTGGAATCCTTGTTGTAATCCTCATATCCAAACACCCTCCATTTAGCTTTGACTATATAAAGTCCTCCATCCCTCTCTCTTTGTCTGCACAAAAACATAACACACACATGTGTGTTTCGAAGAGAGCTGCCACACCAGTCAACCGACCGGAGAACCATGGCCGGCTACCGCCGCCTCCTCCTCCGGTCACCGCCGTCGCCGGCCGCTTCCTCCTCTTCGGTTAGTCCCTTCATCCTCCTTTGCTTCTGTGAATAACCGGCGAACAGCACAACCCTTCGGTTCCTCCTAATCATCATCAAACCACAACCCTCCTTCGTCTATAATGATAATAATCCGGTAATCCGATTCATGGTTCATAATCAATAACCACCACCATCTCCTCTGTTTCTGTTGTAACTACCGAACCAAACATAACCCACCTGTATAATGAATCCCAAACCATAACACTTTATACATGTTGTGATATGAGCCCCGAAACCTACCCTCCTGTTCCCTCTGTTATGATAAGCAGACAGTCACCAAGATCCAGTGACTGTCATCGGGTGTTAATTTCTTCACAGCTTCTAGAATTCACCGATTGAACCCTTCCTTTATACACGTATCTGATGTGGTTGGGTGATATTGTACTCTGTATTCAATCGGGTTCCGGTTCCCATCCAGTACTTTAATCGAATCCAGAAGAGTTGAATTTCGATAATCAGATCCATGTTATGTCATCGAAACCTTATACCCTTATATTCACAGATCTGAAACCAACCCGGAACCCACCCTTCGACTTCCGGTTTGTACTCCTGAACCCACCTGTTAATTCCTATGTGTACTTGATATCGGTCATGCTTTGGTTGTATTACGGTCAAGTAACCGGTGGTGTTTCTATTGGTTATTTTGGTTCCTTAATGATATAATCGATTATTAATGATGGTTATAATTATTGCAAGGTACCAATCGGAAGTTCGGTTAACTTCCGGTCACTTTCCGGTCGACTCCCAATCATGTTCCGGTAATAACCCTAGGAGTATCCGGTTATTATCTTGGTAAGTATATTTCCATTGGATTAATTGGTTACACGATATTATAATCATTTATTAATATAAAGATTATTATTATTGCGAGGTACCGATTACCAATTTAGAAGACGGGTCCGATACCCGAATTAACTCAACTACCGGAATAGAACCCGGTCCAATAGCTAGACAAGGAATAGTATTAGAATTATACGAATATATATATATATATAATACGGGAACGTACGGACTTGATATTAATAATAAGGGAATAATAAACATATATAAAATATATATGTTTATATATATACAATTCGATATATAAAACGATATACGGGTTAATCATAATATGTTCTATTGCCGAGCCATCATCCGGGTAAGTTCGTGTCTAGAGTTTTTAGGTTCGTGTGCCAAGCTGTAATGGCCAGCTTTATTACTTTCGCATGCCAAGCTGTAATGGCCAGCTAGATTTAGGATGTCCGTGTCATGTCAATAATGAACCCCGAGTTTAGGACTATCTAATATATACCGAATTCTATATGTATAAATTGTATATATGATATATATCCTAAGTATTACAATCTAACAAGTCCCACGCGTAAAATGTATCCATATATATATATATGACATATAATTGTAATAAGAGAGACTATAGAAGATATTACGCAAACCTGTGAGTATCGTGAACTCCCCACTTTTACTGTTTTATTAAGTGTTTTCGGGGGAATACATGTCATTTATAAGAAAACATAATAATGCTTTACATAAATAAAAGATTATCAATAGAAGAAATATAATAGAAAAGGGGACATAGAAACGACGAGGACAGTACTGGCCGGTATCCGCCATTTCCTTTCTTGTCTAACTAGAGGACAAGAACCAGTCTTACCCAAGTAGAGGGTAGGAATGTCCAAGTAGAGGACCAAAACCATTCTTGTCCAAGTAGAGGACCAAAACCATTCTTGTCCAAGTAGAGGACAGGAACAGGTATTTTATCACAATCAGAGTGGTACCATCGATAGGAATGGCACGAAATATAATCGATATGATAGAATTGAAATATAATAGAATTGATATATGATAGAGTTGGTATAATAGAAATATATTTTCCCCTTCAGAATTATAACTATAAAGCATGTTTTTAAAAGAATATTTAAAAGAATGTTTTATAAAAGAATTATCAATAAACGAACAGGCCATTCACTTTATAAAATACACGACCTCACCAACTTTTTGTTGACAGAAACTATTTTTGGCATGTGTTCAGGTAACCCAACAGATATGATGACGTGGATCCTGGAAGAATAAAGACTGTTATGATCCGAATCCGCTGCGTAGCTCCGATAACCTGACCCAATGACCCGGCACCGACTGCAGGGTCGTTACAGTAGTAAATCGTTTGAGATGGTGGTATAGATCCATTGCAAGACGATTGCATCAAGGCGTTCCCAATCGTCGTTAGTGTTGGAGGATTCGGCCTCATTAGGATTGGATGGATAACTCGAGGCCGTAGGTGGTCATCCACCATAAAGGCCTTGCAATGAAGCTTAAACAATGTAGCCTAAGAAGAATATTGAGACGACTCGATTTCAAGAATTATGTGAACAAAATTCTTGATATTCGAGACGGTGGCAGCAGGGTGCAGTTTGGATTCAACATTGATGGTGGGTGTGATGGTTGAAGAGTTGCTTGGAGAAGACATAGTGAAGGGAAGAGGATCGGATATGGTATGTGTAAAAACAGAATAAAAAGTCGACTGTAGGAGCAGTGCGACGGCAGAAACATGGCAACAGAAGGGCGAAGGATCGAGGTAGGGTTTAGGAGGTATTGTCTCTGATACCATGATAGAGTATCAATTCCTTGACCTTTCATTCATAGAGTAATCAATATATAATACAAGGCTTATCTCCTATATTTGGTATGAGATAAATACACTTAAATACAAATTACAATTTATTTGAAATACATTATCTATTAGATATAAGGACATAATTTGCCTTTATACCGAAGGGTGAGGGTCCAATGTCCTTAAACTTCTCACCGCCACTATGATAGACCGTTGGAAGGTCTGCTATTGTTAGTGAAGATAATCCAGGAATATAATCTATGGTCTCCCTTCCTCTTTCTGCTCAAAGAAATGAAAAAAAATAATCATGCAATTTGTGTAATATCGTTGCTTTTAGTTTCAAAGAATTTGAAATCCTACTATTTTGATGAAAAGGATCTAATAGAGATTGTGAAGTAACACAAACCCGAGAGGTAAACCTGAAAAACGAAACATTTAGGATAGGTATTTGAGAATCAAATAGTTTTAGAAACTTCCGCAAATATGGGATGGGTATGCCAATAGGTGATACTCGACCCGATTAACTAAAAGTTACATATACTTTTTTTTCTTTTTCTTTTGTCCTCGCTTTAGAATATTTTACTCATTCAATAACTCTTTACATAAAAACCAAGTTACATTTGGATATCAGGTAAGCGAGCAACAAGCTGCGCCGCTATCCCTTTTTAAATCGCAAAACCTATTCTACTAAATACAAACTCTTGGTTTCTCGAACTCTGCGAGTCACTATGGACCAAAGTTATATAAAATTAACATATTAAGAAATGTATATGGAAATATGAACATGTAACTTTTAATAAACTAAGAGTTATGCCTAATAAATGCCTACGAGACATAAGGGACACGCTTTTATTGTCAGATATAGAATGAAATTATTAGAACAGTGAGTGATAAACCACACACCTGATACTTCTGCAAAAAGCTGATGATTTGATTCCAGGAGATCAACATGGTACACAACCGAAAACATGGAGGCACTCATTGGCCAATACGCCGCTACAGGAATACTCCTCCTGTTAGCGACGTCAAATGTCCAGCGCGTAGTCACATCGGCTATGATAAGTTTCACGGGAAACTCAATCCGATCAAGCACCTCCAAAAAAGGACTTTCCATTTTGGTTTGAGCAGCAGTGAGAAAGCCTATCATGTCCGAGCCACGATTGAGCTCGGACGGGAGAACATTAGGGATGGTCACGAACCTGTTGGAGATGTTGCCTTCAGCCCACTTATAGGCCCAGTCGTTTGAAGCCCAGTATGATTAACTTGTTGAGCAAGATTAGCATAGGGTTTTAACCCTAATTTAGGCCTATAAATAATCTCTTGTACTTGTAAATTTTTGTATCACTCAATAAAACAATACCCCAGTTGCCCCCATGGACGTAGGTCAGTTTAGACCGAACCACGTAAATACTCGTGTTCGTGTGCGCGTGTGTGTTCTACGATCCTAACAACTGGTATCAGAGCTCAGGCTCTAGATCAGAGAGGAACACGTACCGGACAGCCACAACCGACACCCCACCTCAACCCGCCGTCACCCACCTCCGCCTACCACCTCTGCGCCGCCGCAACCCAGCTAGGGTTCCGCCGCGCCTACCATCGACCTGCCGTCACCCCACATCAGCCTCTCCTTCCGTTCGATCTCCTCCCTCCGCCACCGCACCTGAACATTCTTGTTCAAACCCATCGTTCTGACCCGCCAGCCTAATCAGTCGATTAGGGTTTCTGCCCACCACCCAATCGCCGCCACCCTAGCAGTTTCGTTAGGGTTCAGACCAATCACCTCCTTGCCATTGCAGGGTTGCTCCGTGAAAGCAAAAGGTTTGAAGTAGGAGCACGTATTGGTAGAAGGAGGAGTAGGTGGTTATTTGATTGTTTGTTGGTCAAAAGCACTAGGGGAATTTTGGGTGTTGTGCCATTCAAGGAAAAGAAAAAAAAACAATCGTAAATTGATTTTTCTTGGAGTCAGTCAACTCTACCAAAGCAATTGTTGACCAACCAATATCAAGGAAGTTTGTTTTTTTTTTAAGAAAGTGGTGTTTTTTTCTCTTTGGCAAGTTTTCTAGATATTTAGACAAGGGATAATGTCTGAAGAAGGAAAAGTCAAGGTAGAGAAGTTTGATGGGAAAAACTTTGGTTGGTGGAAGATGCAAATCAAGGATTTGCTTATACAGAAGGAGTTAGATGCCGCACTAGACCCTCCCCCTGAGACCATAACGAAAGAATGGACGAATCTTGACAAGAAAGCACAGTCAACGATTCGGCTTACTCTCTCCATGAATGTAGCTTACAACATTCTGGAACAAACCACGGCACGTGGGATTATGGAAGCTTTGTCAGACATGTACGAGAAGCCGTCTCCTGCTAACAAAGTGTTTCTGATTCGGGAGTTAGTCAATATTCGTATGAAAGAGGGAAGTTCTGTTACTGAGCATATTAATTTATTTAAATCACATTTGACACGTTTGTCTTCTGTGAATTTTAAGATAGATGATGAATTGCAGGCTTGTCTATTGTTATCCTCATTACCTGACAGTTGGTCAGGCACAATCACAGCAGTCACAGGGTCAGTTGAGACTCTGAGTTTTGGAAGAGTTCGTGATTTGTTATTGAATGAGGACTCCAGAAGAAGGAACAATGGAGAATCAAGCTCGTTGCTCAGTACTGAAGGAAGAGGGAGAAGTAATAACAGAGGAGGAAATAAGGGTAGGTCAAAGTCAACACGCAGGAGCAAGTCAAGACCTGGAAAGCCAAGGAAAGACGTACAGTGTTGGAACTGTAAGGAGTTTGGGCATTTCAGAAGTCAGTGTTCTGAACCCGCGAAAGAGAAAAAGGAGGTGAATGCTACTACATCCTCAGATTCAGAGGATGCTCTCATTTGCTGTATTGAGAGTTCTGTTGAAGACTGGATTATGGATTCAGGAGCGTCTTTCCATGCTACTTTTAGCACGAAGAAGATGAAGAATCTGCGAACAGGTAACTTTGGTAAAGTTCGTTTGGCTAATAATCAGAGTCTTGATATTACAGGAATTGGCGACATAGACCTTAAAACTCCATTGGGAACCATATGGACCTTGAAGAATGTTCGGGTCATTCCTGGTTTGAAGAGGATGCTTATATCCATCGGTCAGCTTGATGATCAGGGATATGATGTTCACTTTGGTAGTGGACAATGGATAGTTGTTAAGGACAGTATGGTAGTTGCTAGAGGCAAGAAGAGAGGTAGTTTGTACATGGTTGAAGCATCAGCTGATGCAGTGAACGCAGTATCGAGTGACCAAAGTCAGACAAAGTTATGGCATCAAAGACTCGGGCACATGAGTGAAAAGGGGATGAAGATGCTTGTTGCCAGGGGAAAACTTCCAGAGTTGAAGAAGGTCGAGTCAGAATTTTGTGAACCGTGCATCCTAGGCAAGAAAAAGAAGGTGACTTTTGTGAAGACTGGGAGAGCACCGAAAGCTCAGAAATTGGAGCTTATTCACTCAGATGTATACGGACCGACATCAGTAGCTTCACTTGGAGGTTCTCGCTACTTTGTGACCTTCATAGATGATTCAACACGCAAGGTATGGGTTTACTTTCTTAAACATAAATCTAAAGTTTTCGATACTTTTAAGAAATGGAAATCTGTTGTTGAACTTGAAACTGATTTGAAGGTGGAATGCTTGAAGTCGGATAACGGTGGTGAATACATCAGCAAGGAGTTTATAGATTATTGTGCTGATAGAGGGATCAAGATGATAAATACAGTTCCAGGAACTCCGCAACAGAATGGAGTTGCAGAGAGGATGAACAGAACATTATGTGAAAGAGCCAGGAGCATGAGATTGAATGCAGGGCTCCCAAAGATGTTCTGGGCTGATGCAGTTAACACAGCAGCGCATCTTATCAACCGTGGACCCTCAGTACCGTTAGGATTCAAGCTTCCTCAAGAAGAATGGAAAGGCAAAGAAGTTGAGTATGATCACCTGAGAATCTTCGGGTGTAGTGCTTATGATATTAACCCTGAAGGTGACAAGCTGGATGCTAAAGCAAAGAAGTATATCTTCATTGGATATGGGGGTGATCAAATGGGCTACAGGCTTTGGGATTCTGAAAGCAGAAAGGTAGTCAGAAGCAAGCATGCTGAATTCAATGAAGAAGAGTTATACAAGGACAGAAACTTGGATAAGTCAAAGGTTCAAAAAGAAACAGTTGAGTTTAGTGTTAAGAATCAGAAGAAAGAATCTGTCACAGAGCCCGTAACAGAATCTGAAGATGACACAGAACCAGAGACTGAAGATGGTGAGAATGAAGAGTCAGTGGGAGTTCAGAGTCTGAAGATGAACAGTCTCCACAGCAGCCTGACCAGACTGATACTTCGGTCAGGAGATCCACCAGAGTTTCTAAAGCGCCGGACAGGTACAGTCCCAGTCGTACCGGCCCCTCAGTTAATTATATTCTCTTGACAGAAAATGGTGAACCAGAGAGCTACTCTGAAGCAGTGAAGATGAAGGACTCGTTCCAGTGGGAGCGAGCAATGAAAGAAGAAATGAGTTCACTAGACAAGAACAAGACTTAGGTTCTTGTAAAGCTTCCGCGAGACAAGAAAGCTCTTCAGAATAAATGGGTTTTCAGGGTCAAAGATGAGCATGATAGTTCTAAACGGTATAAAGCTCGTTTAGTGGTCAAGGGATTTCAGCAGAAGAAGGGAGTTGATTATGATGAGATCTTCTCTCCAGTGGTGAAGATGACCACCATCAGGTTAGTTCTGAGTATTGTAGCAGCAGAGAATTTGCATCTAGAGCAGCTAGATGTGAAAACAGCATTTCTACATGGTGACCTTGATGAAGATATTTATATGGCACAGCCTGAGGGATTCCAGGTTATTGGAAAAGAGAATTGGGTGTGCAAGTTGAAGAAGAGTTTATATGGTCTGAAACAAGCGCCAAGACAGTGGTACTTGAAGTTTGATAATTTCATGGTGAAGACTGGTTACAAGAGATGTGAAGCCGATCACTGTTGTTATCTGAAAAAGTTCAAGGGTTCGTATATCATTCTACTTTTGTATGTAGATGATATGTTGATTGCAGGATCAGATATGAATGAGATAAGCAAGTTGAAGAAGCAAATGTCCAAAGAATTCGAGATGAAGGATTTGGGTGCAGCTAAACAGATACTCGGGATGAGTATCACCAGGAGCAAGAAAGATGGATCTTTGACACTGTCCCAGGAAAAGTACATCGGGAAAGTGTTAGAGAAATTCGGTATTAACAGTGAGAAGACTAAGCCTAGAAACACGCCCTTGGGGAGTCACCTCAAGCTTACCAAAGATCAGTGTCCCAGAACTGAAGAAGAAAAGGCTGATATGGCTAGAGTTCCGTATGCATCTGCAGTAGGTAGTCTAATGTACGCTATGGTGTGTACAAGACCTGACATAGCACACGTAGTCGGAGTTGTCAGTCGGTTTATGTCAAATCCGGGAAGAGAACATTGGGAAGCAGTTAAATGGGTGCTTCGTTATTTGAAGGGAACGTCAAAGATGGGGTTATGTTTCAAAGGGAAGGATTCAGTTCTCAGAGGTTATACAGATGCTAACCTGGACGGCTACAAAGATACATTTAAAAGCACCACAGGTTTCGTTTTCACAGTGGGAGGAACTGCAGTCAGTTGGATGTCCAGACTTCAGAAAAGTGTGGCTTTGTCCACAACAGAGGCAGAATACATGGCTATAGCTGAGGCCAGTAAGGAGCTGGTATGGTTGAAAGCTTTTCTGGAAGAGTTAGGGAAGAAGCAGACTGAGCACTTGTTGCACTGTGATAATGAAAGTGCAGTAAAACTTGCTAAGAATGCTGTGTATCACAAGAAGACGAAGCACATCGGGATAAGGTATCACTTCGTGAGAGGATTGGTTGCTGATGGCACAATCAACTTGAAGAATATCTCAGGTGCTAAGAATCTAGCAGACATGTTCACTAAATGTGTGACGTTGGATAAGCTGAAGCTGTGTGTAGCTTCAGCTGGTCTCCAGGAATAATGTTGAGGAGATCGGGGTAACTGGAGGTGCATTGAAGATCAAGGGGAGATCTTATCTACAGAAGTACAGAAGAGATGGTGCAGTTCGTGGTCCGAAGACACCAAGTGGGAGATTGTTGGAGATGTTGCCTTCAGCCCACTTATAGGCCCAGTCGTTTGAAGCCCAGTATGATTAACTTGTTGAGCAAGATTAGCATAGGGTTTTAACCCTAATTTAGGCCTATAAATAATCTCTTCTACTTGTAACTTTTGTATCACTCAATAAAACAATACCCCAGTTGCCCCCGTGGACGTAGGTCAGTTTAGACCGAACCACGTAAATACTCGTGTTCGTGTGCGCGTGTGTGTTCTACGATCCTAACAGAACCTGATATTATCCTGCTTTTGATCTGGATTAATAAATCCTATCCACTTTTCAGTGACAACAACAGTGAAGGTGGTGGTGCGGTTATGTCGGTTCAGTCGAGACGAGAGTAAGCGACATAGGTTTAACATAGGGTTTATGTGGCCTCTGCCAGGATACGGAACCACCACCACTTGATTCATGATTTGTATCCGATTAACGGGAGAACCGTAGATGATTAGAATGGTTGACTGACAATTTCAAAGTTGGACTTGCAATTGACCAAGCACCACTAGTAGAGTTCACGTGATACTGTTGTATTCTAGGTGATTATTAAAGTTTAAACTAATGGTTAACTTATAGCACTTTATTGAAAATAAAATCATCAAATCCTATGAGCATGTGACGAAACCACATGAGATTATCATGTTTATCAGAATCCATGTATCTTTTTCTTGTTTCTTTTTTTATAGTTTAAGGAATAATACATGCTTCTTTAATAATTTTTTAATTTTTATATGATACTAGATTATATCCTGGAAACTTTTCAGAATAGACAAATTTAATATGAAGTGTTAAAATATGTGTTATGATGTAACGTATAAATTAATGTACTAAAATATAAGAAAACAACAATTTTAATCATTTGAATACGAATGAAAATGAATATTAACAAAAGATATATGTTTGGATGAGGAGCAATCAGATTGATTAGTTAACTCTATAAATCAATAAATCACATCAACATAAAATGTAATCTAAAAGTGTATGATTACATATTAAACGATAACTCAAAAATTATTCCACATAAAAAAATAATCTACAAGTATTCAATTTTTCAACAAATTTGTTTTGAATGAAAGTGCATGCTATGTCTAAGCCATTAGAGTATTGAATGTATCAAGTTCATGATCTCTTAAAAGATGAAAAGTCACTACCATCGTCTTACTCAACATTTAAAGCATAACTATGTTCATCTCCTATATTATTAGACCAAGTGTAATCGAGATCGATTTCGGGCGTTTTTTTTTTTGCAAAACCACGCCCCCGCCATAAGTTTACACCGCCCCCACCAAGTTTTTGAGGGCGTTTTTTGCCCCTCATCAATATTTCCACGGCGTTTTATTTATTAAATGGACCAATCATGTTGCATTATTCATTCTAGAGAGAGAGTGGTGAGGAGTTTAGAGAGAGATAGGGCTTGAAAATTTTCATCTTACCACTACACCCCATTCTAATTCTAATTCGAATCCCTTAATGACCCCCCACATGCCACGTGTCAATTAATGCCCCATGGGGCTTGAATTTTTCACGTTACCGTTACACATGGTCTTAAATAAGAAGTTTTAGTTGGAAATAACAATGATAATATACTAAAATTATGAAAGATAAGTAACATATATAACAAGTAATAGTGTGTTTAGGGAGCCAATTCGTGCTCTTCCTCGCCAAACATCTATATCTATATATATAATAAACCAAATCATGTATTGGCAAGTCACTAACTATGTTCAAATCAGTAAATATGAAATATATTTTCAACATGCGTTAGCATTGGAGTTATACATTGTTTAAGGTTAGGCGTTAACATTGGAGATACATTTTTAATTGTTTTAGGTTAGGTGCTACCCGAAGATTTTCTACATGTAACTGTAAAGCGCAGCATTCTATTTCATATGTAAAATTAATGTGTCATATTAGATTTCTCAACCCCGGGACGTTCCCGAGATATAATCTAGTGTTATCTATATTATCATTATAGAGTTCTCCTTCTTGCTTTTATTGAACCACAAAAAAATCCATAGTTCAAAACCCAAAAATTTACCTTGTGCCAGTACCGGTATAAGGTTCAAATCGGTATATCTTATTTTACCGGCGGTACGAACGTAATATACCGTTTGACTTTTATACCGGGGTGTTTCGTACCGGACTCACCTCCGAAATACGGTATTAGTGTGAATCAGGCGTGTACGTACCGGTTTTTAAAACATTGGTTTTTAGCGGTTAGCCAGTTGTAAAGTCGGTAAGTCCCCTAATATCACACACTCCCCCAACCTTGCAGTTCCTTCCATTCCATATTCCCTCAATCGATCCATCCCTACCTCTGATCTTTCTTCACTCTACGTTTGCAATTCCCTTCAACAAAAAAATTGTTTTGGAGATATTAGGAATTTAGGATGAAGAGAGGTGCAATGGAGACGGTTCCTGTTTTGTTCTTGGCTTCATGGAGCAAATTCATCTACTTGTCATCAGGCTGCTCTTCTTGTAGTTCAAGATTTCAAGGTATACAATGATCAAGTTTTTTTTTTTTTTTTTAATTTATTTTTTCATATAACTAATTTTACTGTTTTATATATTTTTTAAATTCTTTATGGTCCTACATTATTTTGATATTAGTTTAGTTTTTTTTTTGTATAATGTGGATTAAAGGGGTTTTATGCACAAACAAGACACTTTCGCATCCTCTTCGGGTACTAAGAGCTAGTGGGATTGATGAGAAAGGTCAAGAAGTCAGGATATTAAATAACGGGCAATTAGCGCAAACTCTTTGCGGTAAGTGTAGCAAATTGGGGAAAGATTAGATACTTAATGAGGTAAAAGGTTGCTCTTAAGTACTTAAAATCAACTTCAAACTTTATATGCCAATAATATGAATTGAACTTCAAAGTTTAGCTGCATGGCAATGGTCTATTTGTCAATACTCCCCCAATAGGTTTAGACTTGCTATTATTAAGTTATAGTACGTGACCATCAGACGAGTATCAAACTAGTTATGATTGTCCTAGAATCCTACTCTTCAAGTTCTCTTTTATGAAAAGCCCCCCTATTGCACAACCCCAAAACTTATTTGCACCCGCCTCTACGAGCCGTAGAGGCCTGTGTCAATCATTGCAGTGGGCACCCACCTATACGACTCGTAGAGGCCTCTACGAGCTGTAGAAGGATGTGGTTTTCAATGCCCTGACACCTCTACGGCCCGTAGAGGCCTCTACGAGCCGTAGAGAGCTGTGAAACCCTAAAAAAACCAGGTGTAAATAACATGACCCTTTATGAATATCATGGTGACTAAAATTAGTAATCAGATCGGGTTTTGCTGGTAAAACATAAGCAACAACAAGATGAAACTTGCGAGAGGTGGCTTTTGGCTTCTCAGGCTTTTATCTTCTTGTCCTGTATCTATTTCTCTATCCATATCGCTCCTGCAATCTGTTCATAAAGACGTGTTATTAACAAACATGAACTGCATATTCACCTAAGTTCTTAATCTAGTGTTCAACAGATTATTTGGGAAATCCCGTATTCACTTTTAGATGCAAATATATAAGCATTTTGAACCTTGCTGGATATAGAATTTGAGCATATAGTCGTTTCACCTAATGTGTTAAACGACTATATACGCTTTTGGAACCTTGTAAATAGTGCACATTGTCTATATATAAGAATGCGAAACAATTTAAATTCTGTATGATTAAACTGGTTGGGTTATATGAAAACTACCTGAGATTTCTTCTGATTGCTGCATACACATCTTCCAATTCATTGACCACATCTCTCATTGACGGTCTCTTGCTTGATTCCGTTTGTGTACACCTCAACGCAAGCTCAAGCAGTCGGGTCACCTCTTCGCTTACAAAAGAGTTGTCATAAAGACCTGCTGCATCCACAACCGCCTCTATATCTCTCTTTCCATTCCAAATAGACTGCACCCACTTCACAATGTCCAATCCATCTGCATCTACGAATGAAGGATCAACTGCCTTCTTTCTGGTTATCAGTTCTAGTAACACAACACCGTAACTATACACATCAGACTCCTTGCTTGCTGTTGAAGTAAACGCGCCTTCTGTCAAATACACATACACATTAACTAATACATTATATATTCAAAACCTCAAAACAAACTTAACCAACTCACCTGGAGCAATGTAGCCAATGGTGCCCCGAAGTGTGCCACTCATTAGTGTTGGAGATGACTGATCTAGAAGCGTTGCAATGCCAAAATCTGAGATGTGTGGCTCCATCTCATCATCCAAAAGAATATTCATGGGTTTTATATCTCTGTGAATTATAGGCGGATCACAGTCAAAATGGAGATATGCTAAACTGTGTGCGGTGCCAAGAGCTATTTTACAACGAACGCTCCAATCTAACAACGGAGGTGGATGTATCTCATGCAGAATATCATGAAGACTACCATTATACATATACTTATATAGTATCAAACCATAATCTTCTATCATCCAAATATCCTCCAATTTCATCAGATTTCTATGTCTAACCTTGCCGATTGTCTCAACCTCTCGAACCATACTTGTGAGTCCTTCCTTACTGCTTCCAAACATTAGTTTCTTTACCGCATACACTCCATCCGGACCCAATGAAGCCTTATACACAGTTCCATGGGCACCTCGCCCGATAATGTACCTGTCATTTAGATCCTCTGTAGCTTCCATTATTTTTTCATACAAAGAACGATCTTCAATATCATGTTTCTCTGATCTTTGCCGATACTGGAACATTAAACCAAGTCCAACTACTGCAAACAGAAATGTTGATGCCCCAAGAGCTACCATTGCAGTTCGGAACCTGGTAAGAAATTTTTGTCTGCCAGAATGACTTCTGCAACGTCTAAAATTTCTGCTGACAACCTCACAGTTATACAGTCCACAATCGACACAAAGACCTGGATTTTCCAAGAATGAAGAGTTTATAAATTTCATTAATTTTACTGGTATGGGACCAGTGAAGAGATTGTATGTGAGGTTGAGGCCGGTTAACACATGAAGCTCAGAAACTAATGCTAAATTGCCGCTTAGTTGGTTATGAGAAATATCCAAGTATTGCAACATAACCAGATTACTGAAATTCGAAGGAATACCACCCGTCAGACCGTTGTTGCTGATATTCAATGTGACAAGTGCCTTGAGGTTTATTATCGATGAAGGTATCGTTCCATGTAACATGTTTCCACCAATTCGAAGTTCTACCAGAGCTTTGAGTTTGGATACGAATGTTGGAATGCTTCCTAACAGCTGATTTTGGCTTAGATCAAGAGTCAACAACCTTGACATGGTACGAAAAGCGGTTGGAATTGAGCCATTGAACATGTTATGACTTGCGTCAAAGTTCAATAGCCTCCTACAGTTGGCTAACTCAGCTGGCAATGGACCTTCGAACGCATTATGCGATAGGTTCAGAGCCTGAAGTTGTAGGAGGTTTCCTAGATCCATTGGTAAAAGGCCTGAAAGCCTATTCTTGGAAAGGTTAATTAATGTAATATTAGTAAGCTTACCAAAGCTATGCGGAATTTGTCCAGTGAACCGATTGCCCTCAAGGTTCATGTATAACAAGTTTGGATTATTGACAAAGTCTGGAAGAACCCCTGTAAGATTACTGTAATTTATAATCAATCGTTTAAGACTCCTGCAGTTGCTAAACTCAGAAGGAATACTCCCTTGGAAATAATTGAACCCCAAAACAAGCTTTTCTAGTCGGTTTCCAGAGCAAAGATTTGGTGGGATTGGTCCAGAGAAGGAGTTATTATAGAAATCAAGTATGGTGAGGCTGCCAGTGATTCCTAAGCTTTGAGGTATAATGCCAAAGAAATGATTGTGAAATAAGGTAAACTCTTTTAACTGCTTCAGTTGCGCGATCTCAATGGGCAGTTCACCAAAAAGACCATTCTCATAAATATGAAGGTACTCCAGTGTTTCAATTTTCCAAATACTCATTGGAACCTCACCTGTTAAACGGTTCGTAAACAAATATAGGGATGTCAACTTAAGCGTGCCGAGCTCACTTGGTATACTACCATCGAGTTGATTATCGTCTAGTTGGAGATCAGTCAAAGAGGTGCAATTGGCAAGCTGAGGTGGTATGTTTCCGAATAGCTGGTTATTTGAAAGGTAAAGGTGTGTCAACTTGGTGAGTTGACCAAAAGAAGAGGGGATTCGACCAGTTAACCGACAGTGCACAGCCGAAAACTGTTCTAGGTTACTACAATTTCCCAACTCAGGTGGAAGACTAATAAATTTGTTATAAGCCAAATCCAAGTAGATCAGTTTTTTGCAACCACCACCATAACCGAAAGGAATTCTACCCTCTACGCCAATGCTATTAACATATAAATATTCAAGGTTGGCAAGATTGTTTAGGCTTTTAGGCAAAGATCCAGTAAACCCATTGTTGTCTAAAGACAACTGTCTGAGTCTGCTCGCATTTCCCAAGTTTGATGGAATCGAACCAGTCAGGTAGTTGAAGCTGAGTTCAAAAACCTCCAAACTAGGAATGTGAAAGATGTTTTCAGGTAAGGAACCATTGAGTGAATTATTAAAAAGGCTCAAGAATCTTAAATTTAACAAGTTTCCAACGCTGTCGGGTATCTTACCAGAAAGGATGTTGTGAGACAAGTCCAATCGTCGAAGAAGGCTGCAATTGCCTATCTGTGAAGGAATTGTACCATAGATACGATTGGAACTTAAGTTCAACGATTTCAGTTGTGTTAACATGGAGATTTCCGGTCCTATCTCACCAGTAATATGAGAACTTGATAAGTTGAGAAAGGCCACTAGCTTGTTAGTGTCACATTGAACACCAACCCACAAACAAGGATCAGCGTCAGAAGCATTCCACGATGACATGAGGGACTGGGGTATGGTAATCCAGTGTCTCGCGAGTGATAATAATGTTAGACCGTCAGAGTTTAAACTAGACACAAAGTAGAATGGAGAGGGAAGGAAACAAGTTACCATGGACAAGTAGATTAAACCAACCTTGGTCCTCATTGCTTAGATGCAGGATGGTAAAAATTTGTAGAAAGATGAAGTGGTTAAGTACAAGTTCATAACTTCATATTGTATATTTAAGTCTTCCTATAACATTTTTTTTGTTTCCTCGAATCCCAATCAAGTCATCCAAAATCATCTTTATAATCTTTATATAACAAAGTGAAAACCCCAATCACAATGCACTAATACTTTACTTTTGTATAAGTATATATTAATGTAATACCAAGTTAAAGTATTAAGATAAAGTTTTGTAGGCTAAAGTAGTTGAAAAGAACCTAATGAATCTTAATAGCGAAGGAATTAGTACCACTACTACTAGACCAATTTTTTTATTTTATTTTTTCACCATGTGATATGACTTTAGTTCATTTATATTTTTTGTTTTGTAAATTTTAATATATAATGTGTTATAAAAAAACAATTATGATATTCCGATGCATGTGTTTATTTTTTATCTACGGTAATAATTAATTTTTTTTAAAACACAGATTGGTATCGAACATAAGTTTTACAATTCCTTATTCTTTGTACTAAGCTTATATAATCCATGGTTAAAACCCCCATTATACCCGGATGAAGGGATAGGGTACCAAATCCCTGCGGGGATAGGTAACCCATATCCCACAAAGCCTAATATGACCAAGAAAACGTTGGGCGCACGCGGATAAGACAACACGCGCCGAGACGAACGTTCTCGCGCAAGCCATAACATCCGTGCAACAACCCATCAGGCTTGGACGCATGCACAACCTAGTACGCATAGTCTGGAGACAAATAGTACGTGCAAGAATGATTGTGTACGGACTAATCAGTGCTAAGGGACGTGTGCCAAGAATATGAAACGCGTCCAGCCAATCAAAGCGTAACAGTTGGGTCATCCTAAACGGCTTGATTCTCCTCAGCCAATTGGATGACGCCTAAACTAGGCAGTTGTTGCTTCACGATCGTGCCGGACACAGAGGGACAACAAGTACACCGCCAACGTAGCTTAGCCAATTAGAATTCAATAAGCCACATCACCAAGAATATCAACCAACGGTCAACGCCATGCAGTCAATCAGAGCCCTCAGATGTGTGCCACTCCTGTAGTGACACATGTACGCTGCAGAACATCTACAACGATACCAAGCCACATGGCACATGTTAAGGCGGTACAGGTTCCACTTTCCTATTGGTCAAAGTGTATTTTGTGTTATATTAATATTGAGTCGGGGAGTGGAGATACATCCTAGTTGGGCCTAACCAGTCACGTACTAGGAGTTGGTGAGGTTGGCCCATGTGACATCTTATTGAAGGAGGACTTGCCCTCACACTTTTGGCTAACACCGAGAGTTACGAAAGTAGTAACCAACATCACACCCTTTTTGTATTCATTATGAGAGAGAGAGAGCAATCAATCGTAGTCATCTCTCTCCCCAAATATTATTTCCTTTTCATGTCACTCGCTTCCACAATCGTAGAGTTAAGCAAAGTATCATTCTTATGAAATCAAGAGTCTCGCTATCCTTAATCGGAGGTTAGACATTGTTGTTTCACCGAAAATGCAAGCACGCTAGTATATTGATTTTCTCAAGGAAAAACTATTTAATATAACTGCTTATAACATGTGTAAGTGCATGATGTCCCTAGGCTAGTATATAGGTTGTTTGGACGTATTTCGGGGTGTTTGGAGATGTTTGTACGCGTTTCGGGACGTTTGGGACACTTCAGGCGAGTACGGTGTGGGTTTAGGCACTTACGGCCTATACCACATTAGCTTTAGGCATTTACAGCCTATACCACATCAGTCTTGATGTGGTATAGCCCTACTCGCATGAAGCTACTAGCAAATAGGGCCCTATTCGCTAGTTGTTAATGTGTGATAGCCTCCTACTCGCCTAAAGGGGTCTGTACGAGTATGGGAGGTATAAATAGTCCCAATCATTGCCCTAATCATTAGTTCTTGCCTCACACACTCTCCAAACACCCTCCCATGGTCTGTAAGGTCTGATTTGATCTCTGTAAACACTCGAGCTCTGTTTCAGTGATTAATCTATAATCTTTTGACCCGTGTGTGTGTTGTAATTACTCGTTTATCATTGTTTCATCTTTGTTTCTGTTATTGAGACATATTCAAGGGATTCCGCACCTTGAATATAGCCCTCGTGATTGTCGGGTGACACGTTAGTCGATCCTACAAGTGGTATCAGAGCCGAGGCTCTTATCACGAGTGTTTTGATAGCAAAAACGAGCAAAACAGGTAGGTTTTTATGGGAAAGTTGTGATTTTTGAGCAAAAACCTGTTTTGAAGTTTGAAACTTTGAGTTTTTGATAAAAACCCTTATTTTCAAATTCTTGGTGTATGTTTATGGATTAAAACGTGTGTTTTTGATTAGGTTTTGTTCTAAAAGTGTTTTGGAAACTTTTCCAATCCTTTGGGGTTTAAACACATTGTTTTAGATAAGATTTTTAGGCAAAAATGGTTGTTTTTGAGCAAAAGTGGGGTTACAGATCAGATCTAGCGATTACGCAGACATTCTAGCAATTACGAAACCCTACTCGCCTATATATAGGCGAATACAAGAAAATTTAAGCGAATAGGCTTCTATTCGCCTATCACTTAGGCGAATACAGTTGCTATCACACATCAAGGTCCTAATCGCCTATTCCTTAGGCGATTACAAGGAGTCTTTACACATTTAGGCCCTAATCGCCTCTAATTCTAGCGAATAGAGTCCTAATCGCCTCTACTTCATGCGAGTAGGGCTATCAAGTATGAATACTGATATGGTATAGGCTATCAAGTATGAATACTGATATGGTATAGGCTATCAAGTATGAATACTGATATGGTATAGGCTATCAAGCATGAATACTTATATGGTATAGGCTGTAAATGCCTAAAGGCCATTCCCTACTCGCCTGAAAGGACCTGAACCTAAAATTGACCTAAGTTTGACTTTCGTTGACCGAAGTTGACTTTCGTTGACCAAGTTTGACTTTCAAAATAGGTGTTAACCGTCTTTGACATAAGTTTGACTCGCGTTGACCAAAGTTGACTTTCGTTGACCAACTTTGACTTTCAAAATAGGTGTTAACCGTCTTTGACCAAAGTTTGACTTTTGTTGACCAAGAGTTGACTTTTTCACAAGGCTTTCATAATGGCAAATGCAACCAAACCCCACGCTTTCGCGTCTTCAATGAACACCCAACCGGCCCAACAACGACAACAACAGAGGATTTTTGGATGTAATCCGTGGCCCATCTGGAGAGGAAATCAACGTCAGATGCTAGTCAAAGTCAACCGAATCAAACCAGACAAGTTAACAATGTTCAAAACAATCAAGAAACGGTTGTAGATTCGGTTACTCCTGCAATTCACTCTGTCTCAGCAAACACGAATGCTACGAGTTTACTTACTGTGCTTGCTGAGAAAGGCTTTGACCAGAAGACACAACTCAAGGGAGGTGTTAATGGGGAAATTGCATGTTTTGCTCAACGAGTAGAGACTGTGGAATCGGGAGAGAGTACAGACGTAGATAGTGAATCATCATCCAGTGAACAAGATCCTGAACGAAGTTCTGAAGAAATCAACAGAATTGATGCAAATTGTTCAACTTCCGAAAGAAGTGAATCAGAAGAGGAAGATGCTGATGATGAAAATCTAGAAGTTGAAGTTCAAATGAAGCACGGAACTGACCCTATTGCTCAAGGATATTCCAGGTTTGTCTGTTCTAACTGTGCCGAACTCCAAAGTACGATTGAAAGGCTGTCTGAAAACGACCAGACCCTTACTTGCGATCTAGCTAATTGTATAACCATCAATGAAGTTTTGAGAGCAAATGAAATAGAGCTTAAAAACTTAAATGAAATTTTAATGAAAGAAAATTCTGAGCTTTCTAAAACTCTTGAGGAAATAAAGAAAGAATTAGCGCAAACAAAATCTGATTATGAAAAAGCTCAACATAAGCTAGATGGTTTTCAGTTTGCAAAGTTTGTGCTAAGTAAAAATGATGTTGATCTTAAAAAACAGTCTCGGCAAAAAGAAAATCAAGGATTTGGTTACAATAAACGTTCTGTAAATAGATGGAAAGAGAAATTGAAACTAAAGGCCTTACCGGAGGCAGACCTTGAGGTTTCTAATAAAGAATCCCAGGAAACTGAGAAGGCTCAATCAGGTTCACATAGCTCTATTAAAAATCACATTTTATGTGAACCTGAACCGGAAAAGAAGCACTTTCAGTTTGCTGAAGGCACGGAAGGGCTGTACATGTTGGTGGGATCTGACAAATTGTTTTCTGATAAAGAGTATCCCATTAAGAATGTGGATCAATCCTTGATTAAACATATTTTTGATGAAGTACCAGTTACTGAAGCTCAGATCAGAAAACTCGTTGATCAGAAGAAACATGTTGAACACAAACCCACCAAACATGTGAATCAAAAGAATCGGTCTAGGAAAAATCAAAAGGGTCCCAAGATCAATGAACTTAAGCCCATCAAATCGAAAGGTACTAATCAGATGAGACATTCTCTTCAAAATCATCAAAGAAATTTTTCACCAAGATCATCTGATTATGATTCATATCCGAGTACCTCTCGATTTAGAAGCTCACAAGGGAGCTGTAGCCCTAGATTTTCTCATATTAGTTCGAGACAGTCACTATATGAACCCCAGTACTATGAAGAATGGAGGTCATGCTATGAATGTAACGAGATTGGACACTTGATTGCTAATTGTCCCTATCTGAGAAAATTAAAGGGGAAAGCACTTAAGCCCCCTAAATACAACAACCAAAGATACAAGACACCTGAACAACAAGTTCAGGTGACACCAAAGAATGTGAAAAAGAAACAAAGGGTTGTTGTTGATGGTGCAAAGCCTAAAGCTGATCAGGCATCAAGCTCCAAGGCTCCACCTAAGGTTGCAAAACCCAAGGGAGGCCCAAAAGAAGGTCCAAAGACTAACCTAAGGGCAAAGCCACCGGCTGACCCAAAGGTGAAGTCTCAGGTACCACCCAAATCTGTGAAGCAAAGACCTGTAAAGGCTAAGCATGACCAGATTTGGAAGCCAAAAGCAGCTGAAGCACCATCTGTGAGTTTATCTACTTCATTAGCACCATCTACATCAACTGTTGTTGATGAGAAAACACCTACCCCTCATGGTAGGTGGATGGAGCTGCCTATGATTGATGACTTAGGCCGACCAGAGATGGTCATGGCCTGGGTCCCCCTCGAGAACTAATCTTTGAACGAGTGTGCAGGGTGTTCCAGGAGGAACTATCAGCAGTCATTTGATTGTTGACAGTGGGGCATCTTAGCACAAAATAGGTGTCATATTGCTCCAATAAATTGATCAGAATATCTTTGGAGGATATGTAACCTTAGCCAATAAAGGGGGGATGTGTTATCGAAGAAGAAGAAAGAAGAGAAAATGCTCGATAAGAATAATTCTAGACCCAGTGTTTCGACTTAACAACGGATGTCAGTAATGAATAAGAGTGGACTGGGTGATTGCTGCAGAACGGTTCCTTCATTATCTAAAGGGTTACCGACCAAAGGTCTATGGTACCCTAATGGCGATAAGATGGATCTCGTTGACTTTAGTGAATTTATCAATGGTGGTTACAATATTGAAGCTGGATCCGCAACGGGTGGATATCAGTTCTTGGGAGGTCGTCACATGTGTTTCCTGCAACTTGCGAAGAGGAATCAGGTAGCTGCATTGAGCTGCTGTTTCCAGGTTTATCTTTGGATACTTCTACACACATGCTTGACTACGGTTTGCATTTTCTTATCACCTCCATTTTCTTATTAATAGAGTAACTTCCATAGCAATCACTAAGGATCCAGTCATTATTAATGTCCACGCTGACTACCGAATTGCCAAAATTTTTACCAAATCATTTGACAAATTGAAATTTGACTATCATTGAAAGGTAAAAGGCATTTTGGGAAAATCTGAGTAAACCACATCGGAAAATCATTTTTGTAAATATTTTTCTTTAAAAAAAATCAGAAAAATATCCAAAAATATTGTCTTTTCGCAAATTTTTAGATTTTTAGGGGGAGAAAGTTTCAGAAAAATACAAAAACATCAGAAAATGCAAAATTTAAAAAAAAATTGAAAAATGCAAAAATGAGTTTCTTTGGTGAAAAAGGGAAGATGATATTAACCAATCAGTCGGATTGTCTGGACCCTTATCATCTTAAAAATATTGGAACTGATAGGTAGCCTCTACAATGATGTGTTGGTAGGCTCAAAACCATTTCCAAATTCGGCACAGTGATATAAACCTAAATCTACTGAATCATGTGTGGATCAACGTGCGTTGGCATATGGTCTTGGTACCGAAATCTCGTTTGATAGCATGCCAAAATCCGAGGTTTCATGGTCTTTAAGAGGTTGGTACATCCGGGGTGAACTGGACGTCTCTCAGAATAAATAGGAGTGGCACATGTGTCGTACGTTGGGGTCGCAGCCTACGACTGAGACACCCCTATGTCATTTCCTGAAAAAAAAAAAAACAAAAACAAAAAAAATAGAATAAATTCTGATCAGGAGACGTCCGGGAATCCTAAAAAAGCAAAAAGATTCATATATGCCAAAACCCTATTCTCAATGAGAATTCGCTCTAAGGTATCAAATCATATACCTAAAGCATCGTACCGTGAAAAATCAAATATACGGTATTTGACTTGAACCCTGGTTTGGATCTCACTGGTCTCTCTGTTGCAGCGTTTCTGCAGACCTGATCACCACTGAGTCCACTCCTTGTAAAATACGGATGACAACAGCTTACTCACCGGTTACGAGGAAGCTTTGTGCATGACTTGATACGGGAATGTGTCGCGTGGCGGGGAACACCTTGTATCTCAGTCTTAATATTACCTTAAACGTATCTAAAGTGCCTAGCGATAAAACTTGATTTTGAGTTTAGGTGGACAACAATATCGACAGTTGTTGTAGGATGCTTATTGGTAATTTAAGCGAAAACTGAAAATATAAGGGTTCTAGTAAAGTCCATAGACTGATATGTTTCCCTAATAGATAAAACTCGCAAAAATATGATAGTGAATAGTGTTTTACATTTCCTGCATTTTTAATTTTTGTTTGATTATCTTGAAAAACCAAAAAAAAAAAAAGATCTTTCTTTTGTCTTTATTTTTAGATTGACCGATGTTGGAATACAAGTATTCTTCAATTGGAATCTCAGATCCGAAGACGAAACACAAATAAAATCTAAATTTTACAAAATTCAAGGGTCAAATATCACTTTCAGGGTCACAAATTGTCAACCGTGAGAGTTCAGGGTAAAATTTGAAAGGATCTAAATGTTCAGGGGGAGAATGATTCGTTTCTCAAATTGGTGGTCACTATGAACAAATCTTGAAAGTTCATCAAATGATAAACTTCAAGAATTTGATTGACTCCGGATTATTTGTCGTATCTAATACAAGTTGTAGTTTGTGTGCAGTTTTTATTAATTTTTCCTGCAGGATCAACACAACGTCTGTGCATACCATGATTCAAACGACAAGGCTCGAAGCTGAACAAGGCCCGAACCTGAACAACAAAATCATCCTGAACAGCAAGAACCCGATATTTCATCTTCGAAGAAACCAGATCGTGGTAGAGCTCCAGCAATCGAAGCTGAAGAAGATGAAAGTCAAGAGATGAAAGTGAAGATGATATTGATCTTCGTCCAAGTCAAAGAATTGTCAATCATTAAAAGCGGAGATTTCTTGTTACCTCCCAAGTTATCGAAGCAAATGGATGTACAAGACGAGATCTTATGAAGCCACGACTAAAGCTCAAATTAGTTGATATGTTCAAATCTTCAGAGGTCATACACTGCGGTGTCACCCTAAGTTGAAGAATATTGAACATGACGACTTGAAGACTCGAAGACCATATATCTCCAGCTAGATCCAACGAGGAGTCTGTAAATGCACTTCTTTGGTGTCCCCAGCTAGATGATAGGTTGAGTCTGTAAATCACTAGCTAGGTCCAAGGGGGAGTCTGTAAGTGCATTGTTTGTATGTCCCTAGCTAGTGATAGGTCTCTATAGGTCGTTGGCTAGGTTAATCGAGTAGTTTATGGCTCATAATCGTATACTAGCCTGGTCCAAGGGGGAGTCTGTAAGTGCATGATGTCCCTAGGCTAGTATATAGGTTGTTTGGACGCATTTCGGGGTGTTTGGAGATGTTTGTACGCGTTTCGGGACGTTTGGGACACTTCAGGCGAGTACGGTGTGGGTTTAGGCACACACGGCCTATACCACATTAGCTTTAGGCATTTACAGCCTATACCACATCAGTCTTGATGTGGTATAGCCCTACTCGCATGAAGCTACTAGCAAATAGGGCCCTATTCGCTAGTTGTTAATGTGTGATAGCCTCCTACTCGCCTAAAGGGGTCTGTACGAGTATGGGAGGTATAAATAGTCCCAATCATTGCCTTAATCATTAGTTCTTGCCTCACACACTCTCCAAACACCCTCCCATGGTCTGTAAGGTCTGATTTGATCTCTGTAAACACTCGAGCTCTGTTTTAGTGATTAATCTATAATCTTTTGACCCGTGTGTGTGTTGTAATTACTCGTTTATCATTGTTTCATCTTTGTTTCTGTTATTGAGACATATTCAAGGGATTCCGCACCTTGAATATAGCCCTCGTGATTGTCGGGTGACACGTTAGTCGATCCTACAAGGTCGATCCTACAACATGTTGTATAAAGACATCGTAGTTTTCTTTATAAAGAAGCAAAGACTGCCCCAACACAAGTTCCATGGAGAAGGAAGCATGCCAAGTGGACTATGACAAACGAGAAGCCGGAATATAACTTCGGCTTTTTATTGGAGATATTAGGAATTTAGGATGCCGAGAGGTGCAATGGAGATGGTTCATGTTTTGTTCTTGGCTTCATGGAGTAAATTTTGATATGTTTGGGTAAACTTATCCTTTCCTATCTCATTTTCTTCTTTTTCAAAAAGTCACAACCAAATTTCACTTTTTCAAAGCACAAAAACTCATTTTCAAATCATTACCCTCATAGCGTTTGTTTCATGGATTCCAAAAGAAGTTAATATAGAAATCTAGCGGAAACGATTTTCTATTTGGTTTTATTTATTTGTTTGTGCCCTGCAGCCGGAGGGCTGCTCAGTTTCTAGTAATCGATTCTCAAAATGGCAAAGTGATTTTTGGTACAAGAAGTGTAAAGAGGATATGAAAAATATATGTTTTCTTATTAATGTTTGGTACAACTTACTACTAATTCCTAGTAGCTATTTATAAGAAAACTAAACTAATTCTTAAACATAAAAAAAATACAAGTAATGGCATAAATTAAGCAATGCTTGATTTATGCCTTTGATTTTCACTTCATCTTGATTTATGTCTTTGACTATGAGACTTTTGACTTGACTACATAGACATTGGAGGAGAAATTATCTCCAATACTCCCCCTCAAGTTGGAGCGTGAAGGTTACGAACGCCCAACTTGCCAAGTAATATTTCTTCTTTTTTGAATACTCCTCCTCAAGTTGGAGTGTTTACTTTTCTTACGGGTTCAAATAACCCGATTTTTCTTTTTCTTGCGGGCTCAATTAACCCAACTTTTCCTTTTTTCTTGTGGGCTCACATAACCCGACTTTCGTTCTTGCAAGTGCGAAGGACCCGACTTTTCTTCTTGTGAGTTCAAAAATTTGAACCTGACTTTTCTTTTTTGCGAGTTCAAAGGAACCCGACTTTTCTTCTCGCGGGCTCGAGGAACCCGACTTGTCTTCTGGCAAGTTCAATGGACCCGAATTCTCTCCCTTTTTTTTGCTGGTTCAAGGAACCCGACTTTTCTTCTCGCGGGCTCAACAAGCCCGACTTTTCTTCTCCGACTTTTCTTCTCCGACTTTTCTTCTCTTGCGAGTTCAATGAACCCGACTTTTCTTTTTCTTACGAGTTCAAAGAACCCGACTTGTCTGCTTGTGGGATCAAAGATTTGAACCCTACTTTTCTTCTCGCGGGCTCAAAGGTTTGAACCCGACTTTTCTTCTCGCGAGTTCAAAAGAACTCGACTTTTCTTTCTCGCGGGTTCAACAAACCCGACTTTTCTTCTCGCGAGTTCAAATGAACCCGACTTTTCTTTTTTGCGGGTTCAAAGAACTCGACTTGTCTTTTCTTGCGAGTTTGAAAACCCGACTTTTCTTTTATGTGAGTTCAAAAGAAACCCGACTTTTCTTTTTTGCGGGTTCAAAGAACCCGATTTTTTTTCTTTTCACGGGCTCAAAGAACCCGACTTTTTTTTAGCATATTGTTCCAAGGATCAGGAGCACTGATCTGATACCATATAGAAATCTAGCGAAAACGATTTTCTATTTGGTTTTATTTATTTGTTTTAGCCCTGCAGCCAGAGGGCTGCTCAGTTTCTAGTAATCGACTCTCAAAATGGCAAAGTGATTTTTGGTACAAGAAGTGTAGAGAGAATATGAAAGATATATGTTTTCTTATTAATGTTTGGTACAACTTACTACTAATTCCTAGTAGCTATTTATAAGAAAACTAAACTAACTCTTAAACATAAAAGAAATACAAGTAATGGCATAAATTAAGCAATGCTTGATTTATGCCTTTGATTTTCACTTCATCTTGATTTATGTCTTTGATTATGAGACTTTTGACTTGACTACATAGACATTGGAGAAGAAATTATCTCCAATACTCCCCCTCAAGTTGGAGCGTGAAGGTTACGAACGCCCAACTTGCCAAGTAATATTTCTTCTTTTTCGAACACTCCCCCTCAAGTTGGAGTGTTTACTTTTCTTACGAGTTCAAATAACCCGATTTTTGTTTTTCTTGCGGGCTCAATTAACCCAACTTTTCCTTTTTTTCTTGTGGGCTCACATAACCCGACTTTCATTCTTGCGAGTGCGAAGGACCCGACTTTTCTTCTTGCGAGTTCAAAGATTTGAATCCGACTTTTATTTTTTGCGAGTTCAAAGGAACCCGACTTTTCTTCTTGCGGGCTCGAGGAACCCGACTTTTCTTCTTGCAAGTTCAATTGACCCGAATTCTCTCCCTTTGTTTTTGCTGGTTCAAGGAACCCGACTTTTCTTCTCGCGGGCTCAACAAGCCCGACTTTTCTTCTCTTGCGAGTTCAATGAACCCCACTTTTCTTTTTCTTGCGAGTTTAAAGAACCCGACTTGTCTGCTTGTGAGATCAAAGATTTGAACCATAGTTTTCTTTCTCGCGGGTTCAACAAACCCGACTTTTCTTCTCGCGAGTTCAAAAGAACCCGACTTTTCTTTTTTGCGGGTTCAAAGAACCCGACTTGTCTTTTCTTGCGAGTTTGAAAACCCGACTTTTCTTTTATGCGAGTTCAAAAGAAACCCGACTTTTCTTTTTTGCGGGTTCAAAGAACCCGATTTTTTTTCTTTTCGCGGGCTCAAAGAACCCGACTTTTTTTTTGAGCATATTTTTCCAAGGATCAGGAGCACTGATCTGATACCATAGAGAAATCTAGCGGAAACGATTTTCTATTTGGTTTTATTTATTTTTTTGAGCCCTGTAGCTGGAGGGCTGCTCAGTTTCTAGTAATCGACTCTTAAAATGGCAAAGTGATTTTTGATACAAGAAGTGTAGAGAGAATATGAAAGATATATGTTTTCTTATTAATGTTTGGTACAACTTGCTACTAATTCCTAGTAGCTATTTATAAGAAAACTAAACTAACTCTTAAACATAAAAGAAATACAAGTAATGGCATAAACTAAGCAATGCTTGATTTATGCCTTTCTTTCACTCCATCTTGATTTATGTCTTTGACTATGAGACTTTTGACTACATAGACATTGGAGGAGAAAATATCTCCAATAGTTAATAGGTCAAAAGGAGGGGGGAAGTTTATGCAAACACCCACGAAGTCTACTTATGATCGGGCTGCTCTTCTTGTAGTACAAGATTTCAAGGTTACATCTTGCCTATGATTCATGTTGTGGTTGGTTTAGTGTTGGAATCGCTTTTCTTTGGTACCATAAAGAGTTGTGTTTTTATTTGACACATTGTCTTATGTTGTTTATAATTCAGAGAGTCAGTTTTGTCATATTATTACGTTATAGTACCCGACCACCGAACATGTATCAAACTAGTTACGATTGTCTTAGAGTCCTACTCTTCAAGTTCTCTTTTCTGAATATCATAGTGACTAAAATCAGTATATCAGAATCTGTAACGTTCTTTAGAGCCTTAAGTTTATACCATGAAGGGTGATGAATGTTAGCTACAAGAGAAAACTAGTATTATACCGTCCGCTGGGACGGGTTCTTAAAATTTATAATATCCAAGCTATGTGTACATTAAAGATTCAGATAACGACTTATCCGACCGGGATTAGTAGGCGCGGAAGTTGGTTAATTCCGGTACATAACTCAAATTTTGTTATTTAGTCCACACAATTTGACATTTTCCCTTATTTTTTATAATCCCGAAACTTTAATAAAAAAAAAACAATAACGAAACAACTTCAAACATATAATGGCATGCATGATAAACTTATTTGAGGAAAAAAGGACTTTTGGTGAAACAACCCAAATAGACCAATATAAAAGTTAAACATACAGCAATCCCGTCACTACGATTATAAATAGATCAATGAAGAATTTTTCATGCAGACTCAGCATCTTTCACTGCTTTGTTGATAACGCCTATGAGAATAAATTCTCAACCATTCCTGCATTAGTAAATACAGATTAACAAAAACCGACTTCTGTGGTTAATATCTGTTAATTGTCATGCAAAAAAACTTTGTAAGCAAAGATGGAAACAATAAAAAATGTTTAACCATTAATCACCTTAACATCAACCTTAAACTTTCGATATGCCACTTCAACCAGTAATTCAAACCAGCCTGTATCAAAATAAAAGACAACATCAAAATATATAAAGCCATCTATCTCGTGGTTATATTATTGCAATTGTTCTAAACTTTAATCATGTTATTATCTACAAATTATATTAGGTGTCCACCTAAGAATTTATAAAGATACCATAGTTGAACCTTCACTAACACGTGCAACAGGATGCAAGTGTATCCAGTATGCCATACATCTGTTACTACAGTGTATTTTATGCACAATCCATAAATGTTTGTTGTCACAAACTTTTCAAGAAAGTGGAATATCATAAAAACAAAATAATAACAGGGGTACTTGAAGAAGACGAATTCAGTAAACCTTGATTTGTGAGAAGAGAAGGCTAGTCATCATGCTAATTCATGCCAACAGATCTTAAATTTCCGCCTTCACAGCCGACGTCCAGTCGTAACCCTAAGTAGATAATACTAAGTGCAAAGAACTAAAAGCCATTAGTAGCATGAAAATGAAGCCCTAATTCAAGAAATCAAAGGAAAACCTAAATAATTACCTCTGCATATTTGTCGAAGTCAAAGGATAGATGATTGAACACTTATTCTTGCATAAAAAAGATGAGAGTGGCAGCAGGGTATTGATTTGAACGAAGAACAAAGCATTTGTTGGATAGAAAACCTTAAGTGAAGGAGATGAAGAACAGAGAACCAAGTAATAATAAACTTAAATGACTGTTGTCCCTAATTACGTGCATCGTGACTAATGAAAATTAGAACATAATTCTCAAAATATCTAATCATAACATAATAATAAGATACAATAACAAATAAAAGTATAACATAAGTCGCGTTATATACTTACATCTTGTTGACGTTCCTTTCCCGTTGCAGGGGAGCCCTCCAATAATCAAATTCCATGGTGACGTCACCCTGATTACGGGTATCCATCTTCTATATGAAATTAGTATTTAAAGACAAAAATTAATAAAAAAAATCAATGCTACGTTCATAATAATTTATATTAGTTAAAGTTTAAAGTATTGAAAAACCAAAAGAAGATATACATACATATAGCAGATCAATTATTGAAGTTACACTATGTTCCAGAGTTTCATTAATGGATGGAAGAGAAAGGATTGGGAAGGAAGTGGGGAAAAAATGTGTTCTAGAGTTTTTTGTAGAAGGGAAAGGGAGGGAATGAGAGGGATAATAAAGAGGATTTTAGTGTGATTTTCAATCTTTCCAATTTGGAAGGAATTGAAGAGAAGGGAAGAGGAGGGAGATCCTTTCTCTTCCATCCCACTATGTTCCAGAGTTTCATTAAAGGATGGAAGAGAAAGGAATGGGAAGGAAATGGGAAAAAATGTGTTCCAGAGTTTTTTGTAGGAGGGAAAGGGAGGGAATGAGAGGGATAATAAAGAGGTTTTTAGGGTGATTTTCAATCTTTCCAATTTGGAAGGAACTGGAGGGAGAGGAAGAGGAGGGAGATCCTTTCTCTTCCATCCTTTAATGAAACTCGGGAACAGAGTGTTAATGAAACTCGGGAATACAGTGTTAGGGTTTCGGCACGTAATGGTTGTTTGCTCCGTCTCGTAAGAATGTGATCAATTGGTAAGAAGGTTGAAGTAGCATTTGCACAGAAATTTTGTCTTATAAACATACAATCAGATCCCTTCAAAACCATCCCCATACGATATGCATCTAAACCCCAGAAGCATTCACATAAAAGTCTCCCGCAAACAAAGTAGCCTCATGCTTCT
Organism: Ambrosia trifida; assembly: GCA_028751855.1. NCBI lineage: Eukaryota > Viridiplantae > Streptophyta > Magnoliopsida > Asterales > Asteraceae > Ambrosia > Ambrosia trifida. The sequence goes on from CM054129.1 coordinate 7,288,526, forward strand.
AGAAGCATAGTTTGCTCAGTAAGGGTTCTCCACCGCTTCTGAACCGTCTTTGGGACCATCATCACCACCGATAATCATCATCTCCATCGCACTCGGCCCTTACTTGGTTCTCTATTCGTTGGATATGTGAGATGAGAGAGATCGCAGTCTGGTTTTTTTTTCTCTCTAAATTCCAGAAGATAGATATAGTAGGGTGAACTACCTATCCCACGTCCCTTTTTTTAGGAGTGGAGTGGTAACATTTAAACTGCATTTACAAAACATAAACAGCCAAAAAATTGAAAAAACTGTCTATTTATCTGATATTTAATCTCATCAATAACTACCTTCAATCAATGGTTAAGATTAAGTGGAAAAACAGTTTTTTGTGCAAATATTGGTAGTTAATGGGTGGTGAGCAATATATTAATAATGTAAACAAATTGAAAAAACCTTTATGGCAATCCATACGTTTTGTTCCATGCCCATATATTTTACTGAGATCACAAATGAATTTAGGGCACTTGAGGCAGCTGACCGTAGCCCTGTCGCCGGCTTCATCAGCAACACCACCTTCATCAGCGGCTATTGTACCGCAAAGCATCGTCGCTCACCTTCTTCACTTGCTGCGCTATCGGATCTAATTTTGCCATTAAAGTAAAAGAAACAACAAATGAAACTTGCGAGAGGCGGGTTTTGGCTTCTCAAGCTTTTATCTTCTTGTCATGTATCTATTTCTCCATCCATATCGCTCCTGCAATCTGTTAGGGAAATCCCGTGTTCACTTTCAGATGCAAATATTTAAGCGTTTTGAATCTTGCTGGATATAGAATTGGAGTAAAAGTTTGTAGGTGTTGCTAATGTGTTAAACGACTAGATGCACTTTTGGAACCTTGTATAAAACCTTGTAAGAATGTTAAACAATGTAAATTTTGTATAATAATCTGGTTGGGTTATATATAAAACACTACCTAAGATTGCTTCTGATTGTTGCATACACAACTTCCAATTATTTGACCACGTCTCTTATTGGCGGTCTTCTGCTTGATTCCGTTTGTGTACACCTCAACGCAAGCTGAAGCAGTCGGGTCACCTCTTCGCTTACAAAAGAGTTGTCATAAAGACCTGCTGTATCCATAACCATCTCTATATCGCTCTTTTCATCCCAAACAGACCTCACCCACTTCACAATGTCCAATCCATCTGCATCTACGAATGAAGGATCAACTGCCTTCTTTCTGGTTATCAGTTCTAGTAACACAACCCCGTAACTATACACATAAGACTCCTTGCTTGCTGTTGAAGTAAACGTGCTTTCTGTCCAATGCATGTACACATTAACTAATACATTATATATTCAATCAGTAAAACGGTAAAACCTCAAAACAAACTTAACTAACTCACCCGGAGCAATGTAGCCAATGGTGCCCCGAAGTGTGCCACTCATTAGTGTTGGAGATGACTGATCTAGAAGCGTTGCAATGCCAAAATCTGAGATGTGTGGCTCCATCTCATAATCCAAAAGAATGTTCATGGGTTTTATATCTCTGTTTGGGTGGATTAAATGAGAATTTCAAGTTTAATATGATAATTTTGTGTTTTTATTATGATGGTATGGTAATTATGTGATAAGATTATGTTTGGGTAATTGGACCAACAAGCAGGAAACAACTCAACAAAAAAGGGCTGAACAAGTTTTTCAAGTTGATACAAAGGGGAAAGAGATCCAGTCGGACAAGGTCGTAGGGTCCAGTTCCTATAGAGACGTTTTTTTGGGTATTGCTTGTGAACGGAAGGAGGAGAAGACCATTGTTATCCCAGACGATTTCAAGGCTAATGGTCATGGCCATGACAAGGCGGTGATAGTTCGTATGGCTTGTTTTAAACATTTGAAGGAGGTGGGTGATATTATTAATCACCTTTCTGATGGGAAAGGTTTTGTTCAATATTTAGGAGGTATGTATGTCTTGGTTTCTTTTCCTGAGTTTGAGGAGCTTCATCGAACTTAGCGAAGGACATGAAAGATTGTTTCGAGTCAGTGGAAACATGGTTAGGACAATCCCTTCCTTTTGAACGTGTTGCATGGTTACGAGTCCAAGGTATCCCTCTTCATCTCCTTGACAATTCGGTGATTAATAGCATAGGAGAAAGGTTTGGAAAAATTGTTCAAGCTGGTCAACATAGTGCTTGGAATCTTGATTTGTCTTATGATTATGTGGGTGTCCTTATGTCCGAGGGGAAACGTATTCAAGAAGAAGTTGTCATCGGATGGAAGGGGAGGAAATATCGAGTCTGGGTGGAGGAACAGGTAGGCAATTGGGAACCTGTGACACCCGGCAAATTCTGGTTAACAACGTTGTCTAGATGAAAGTCTACCTTAGCGAGTCACGCGTATATTGTACCTAACTGGGTTAGTTAAGTCGGGTTATGGTTCGGGAACTATCGGTTTAGTCTAGAAGATCATTGGATGTTGGTCTAGAGGTTCATTAGATGTCAGTCCTTAACCAAGTGTACAAACGGTGACGATTTGTAGGATCGTCAGGGCATACGGAACATACAAGTCTCGAGTCCCGGGAATTGGTGAACGAGTGTGAATATGTGTATTTACAAGTGTTATGTGTTTACAATCATTATGTGACCTGTCGGTATGTGAATATGTGTTAACATATGTTAAAACGGGGTTTAACGCGCAAACACACGGAACAGGCCCCTATAGGCGATTAGGATAGCCCAATCGCCTATAGGAGGGGCGAGTGGGGGACCTTAGGGGCGAGTGGGGACTAATTGCATGACTGTTCATGCGATTAGGCCCCAATTGCATGGACTTACATGCGATTAGGCTCCCTAATCGCGTGTAAAGGCTGCATAATCGCTAGTTACATGCTGGACGACTAAAAACGACTATAAATACCATACTTGACCTCATAAACTTCATAATACAAACCCTAGTCGTCCCATAACCCGCCCCAACACACACACAACCTCTGGAACGCGATTTTTGATCAAAACACAAGGTTTCAAGCTTAATCCATCATTCTTTTACAAATCTAAGGTTTGGTTTCCATCCATGCAATCTTATAAACGTTTTCATTCAATCCCTAATAGTCCAGACCTGTTCTAAAACGGAAAAGCTTTCTGAAAATCGTTAATAAGTGTTGTTAATCGGATTTTAACTAGTATACATGTGTTATGTGTGTTTATGATTAGAAAGCTAGGGTTTTTATGATCCAAGATGAATGAATGATATATTATTATGTTAGATCAGAATAATAATGATATTATGATGATAAAATCTGAGAATTGATTATTAGGGTTATAGTTACGCATGTTAGTATGATGTTGCATGCTATGTGAATGGTGTTTGGATTACGTGATTGCATGCAGGGCTGATAATACGAGGCAAAACGAAGGGTTTTAGTTGAAACATGTTTAGAATAGTTGTTGGGATGATATTGGGTGGTTACACACGTTCTGGATCTGATTTGGAGCGTTAAACGCGCGAAAAACCGGAACAGCAAGGTTACAGGCGATTAGCAATCCTAATCGCCTATGTTAGAGGCGATTAGGAGGCCAATCGCCAGTCTTTCATGCGATTAGGGCCTAATTGCTAGTACTTACATGCGATTAGCCCTAATTGCTAGTTGATACATGTGGTATAGCCCTAAATGCTAGTAGTTACATGTGGTATAGCCCTAAATGCTAGTAGTTACATTCGATTAGCCCTAAATGCTAGTTGTTACATGCGATTAGCCCTAAATGCTAGTAGTTACATGCGATTAGCTTTCCTAAATGCCAGTTAACAAACCTAAATGCTAGTTGACTTTTCCTAATCGCGTGTAATGCTGCTGTAAGTGTAAATTAGCATTCCGAGACCCGATTTGACATGTAGGAACATGCTAGGAACCCCGTAACATATCTAGTAACTTGGTAACATATGTTTGAATGTAATTCGGTGATACGTGAACTATGTGCTATAACTTGTTGTGCGTTAACGTATGTTAAGTGTGATTGCATGATTGCATGATTGAGAGCGTAAACATAACACGGGGAGTCTCGGGTCACCAATGGGATGTCGAGTCTTGTACTTTGGGTCAGTTAATCAGTCACGGTGTTTTCAAACGAACTTGGTTATGGTCTGGACATCTAGGGACTAACTAACCTGCGGGTTATTAGTCTAAGTACTTGTAACTGTCATATGTTAGGTCGCCGCTTTACGGGACTAGCATAGCAGCTGAGTTTACTCGTGTTAAGGAGTAACGCAACTTAAGGTGAGTTTACGGCCCCTCTTTTAAACTGGTTTCATACTTTCGGGGGAGAAAACATGTGTTAAAACGATTATTTGGTAACTACTGTCATACTATGGGTTCTATTGTGTACTACACGATCTTTGGAAGTCCCGGGGGGAACCATGAATGTGCGGGTTTGCACAACGGGGAAATGTGAATAGCGCTATTGGGAGTGACCAACCCCGCTCGTCGGCTTGGACGGCCGGGCGAGTGCATATTGTCTCAAACAGTAACAACAGGAACAACAGGTTTACTTTTCGGGCACAACATCCGGTATGCGTGTTAGTAATGGTTTTCCAATCGTGGTAGTAACAAAACATACGCCTAGCTAGCGTACACTGGTTTTCGATTTGTTATAGTATGGACAGGTGGACTTGGTACTTGGATTACAAAACCTGTAAACTCACCAGCATTTTTGTGCTGACGTAAACTTTTACATGTTTTCTCAGGTCGCTAAGGTAGCACTACTGGACTAGGGCGCACGCGTCTGCACGGCGTCTAGTTAGAGTCGCATGGTTTTCATATGTTGAACATTGGGTTTACTTTTGAGATACTGTTTTGAATAAGCTTCCGCTGTAAACGGGGATTTTAAACTATGTTTTGAAATTGCATTATATTCATGTTAGACTTGTTTATTGTGATCGTTGGTTTGGATCCTGGTTTGTCATGCGCCTCGCGGTAAAACTCCGCGAGTGGATTTTGAGGGTGTGACAGATTGGTATCAGAGCCAATGGTTATAGTGAACTAGGACTGCATGTAGAGTCTAGTCTATAGCCGAGTCGCACACACTAGACGATCACATGGTACTAAACATTATGGTGGGTTACGTATGGTCTTGTCGGGGTGTCTCTAAATCATTTGGTCTTTCTACGTTACATCATCCGTTCTATCTTAGGTTGGGTTACTTACTTTCTAGGCAGTATAGTATATTGGAGTGAATCGTGTACTCTTGAGATTTGTCCAAGGCTCGGACTTCTCCCTTTCATACTCCAATAAAAACACTTGCCATAAACTACCGTAGTATTACGGTGTATAGCTAAGAGTCTATGTTCGGTGATTTGAACTTGAACTAGGAGAACACTTGGAGGACCATGTAGAGCGGGTTATCATTTTGGGTGCACACAAAATCATAAACCGAAATGCATGGAAGCCTTAGTGAGCTCTGGGTTTGAAGGGATAGTCCTGGATTGGATCTAGCTTTGATCTTGTAAACATTAGTGGTTATCTTTATCTGCGAAACTAAATTTTCTCGTTCTTTCTGCCAGAATCATGTCTGGAGTACGAGGAGGACGTGGAGGTGGTCGCAATGGTGGACGTGGTGGTGGTCGCGGTGGTGCTGGTGGTCGTGGAGGTATTAACCTATCGCAGGCTGATCTGAACAACTTGCTCCAAGCTGCCTTTCAGTTAGGGCACAACGGTGGTGGTAAGTTGATTTATTCATTTTCTTTGCCTCATTAGTGAACCTTGTTTACATTCGTCGTGATTCCTCACGCATTTCATTTCAGGTGGTCCTGTTAACCCACCCCCACCCATGTGTACCTATAAGATGTTTCGGGACTGTAAGCCCTAGGAATTCTCTGGCACTGAGGGTGCGGTGAGCTTGCTTAGGTGGCTGGAGAAAGTGGAGTCAGTGTTTCTGATGTGTAACTGTCTCCCAGAAGATCGGGTTAAGTATGCTGCTGCGTTATTCCAGGATGTTGCATTGACTTGGTGGAATAACATCACCCAGAATATGGGTATTGGGGAGGCATATGCTATGCCATGGGAGAATTTTGTGCAGTTGTTGAAGCGTGAGTACTGTCCGAGGGAAGAGGTGCAGAAGCTAGAGCACGAGGTGTGGAATCTCAAAATGACCGGGTCTGAAATTGAGAAGTATACTGTGAGGCGTAACGAGTTGGCAGTGCTGTGTCCTGATCTGCATGTGCCAGAGTACAGAAGGATTGAACACTATGTCTCGGGGTTAGTACCGGAAATCGCAGGGTTAGTGGCTGCGGGAAATCATCCTACATACGCGGAGGTGGTCCGATCGGCTCATAGGATGACCAACTTAAAGGTGAATGAGGGTATTTTGCCTGCGAAGGGTTCGACTGTTAAGGCTCCAGAGAATAACAAGCGCAAGTGGGAAAATGACGGGAAGGGATCTGGGCCAGCACAGCAGAATAAGAGGTTCGACAATGGGGGGTTCTTCTTCTTCGGGTAACAAACAGGGTGGTTATGCGGGGAAACTGCCTAAATGTAACAAGTGTGGCCGTCATCATCAAGGGAACTGCGACAGTAACCGTTGTCATCGCTGCCAGCGAACAGGGCATTATGCTAAAGATTGTCGGGTTACACTTCCATCGACCCAGGCCCCGACTACTAACTCAGCTCCTACTACTCAAGGGACTACGGGAAGACAAGGATGTTACAACTGTGGTGACACTGGGCATTACAAGAAGGATTGCCCAAAACTGAAGCAGGGTGGAAACAACGGAAATGGGAACAACGGGGGCGGTGGCAGGAACGCACGCGCCTTCGTCATTGGAGCCGCTGAGGCTAGACAGGACCCTGACACAGTCACCGGTACGTTCCTTCTCAATAATCGTTCTGTTAGTGTGTTATTTGATTCTGGTGCCGACAAGAGTTTTGTATCCATGGAAGTTAGTCGACTGCTAGATGTAGTAACCGTACCATTAGAGACTAAGTATATTATTGAGTTGGCTGACGGTAAAAAGATTGAAGCTACTAGTGTCCTTCGGGAGTGTCAATTGGAGTTGTCGGGTTTATCGTTCCCCATCGACCTTATGCCGGTACCATTGGGTAGTTTTGACGTTGTGGTAGGAATGGATTGGTTGTCTTTGTATCGCGCGGAGATTGTCTGTTACGATAAGGTTATTCGGATTCCTCTCCCTGATGGAGAATTCCTTTCTGTGTACGGTATCAAGGGTGGTGTTCCGCTAAACATCATCTCTAGCATGAAAGCCCTTAAGTGTCTTCGAAAGGGTTATCCAGCCGTTTTGGCACTTTTATCTGTTTCCTCTGGTGATGAGAAGAAGATCGACGATATTCCTGTTGTACGCGAGTTTTCTGATGTTTTTTCCCGATGATTTATCTGGCCTTCCTCCCCATCGTCAAGTCGAGTTCGGTATTGATCTTGTACCAGGGGCTGCTCCTATTGCTCGGGCCCCCTATCGTATTGCGCCTCCCGAGATGCTTGAATTGTCTAGTCAGTTACAGGAACTCTTGGACAAGGGTTTCATCAGACCAAGTTCTTCCCCTTGGGGAGCCCCGATTCTATTCGTCAAGAAGAAGGATAGAAGTTTCCGATTGTGTGTGGACTACAGAGAACTGAACAAATTGACCGTCAAGAACCGTTATCCTCTCCCACGTATTGATGATCTATTCCACCAGCTCCAGGGTTCTAGTTATTATTCCAAGATTGACTTGAGGTCCGGTTATCACCAGTTGCGCGTAAGGGAAGCTGACGTTGCAAAGACTGCCTTTCGTACACGTTATGGCCATTTCGAATTCTTGGTCATGCCTTTCGGTCTCACGAACGCACAGGCGGTTTTCATGGACTTGATGAACCGCGTTTGCAAACCATATCTGGACAAGTTCGTCATTGTGTTTATTGATGACATTCTGATCTACTCTAAGAACGAGACCGAACACGAGGAACATCTGCGGTTAGTTTTGGAACTCTTGCGACGGGAACAACTTTACGCCAAGTTCTCAAAGTGTGACTTTTGGTTACGCGAAGTTCAGTTCCTAGGACATGTGGTTAATGAACTAGGAATATATGTCGATCCAGCTAAGATCGAAGCGATCAAGGACTGGGGAGCACCAAAGACGCCAACTGAGGTGCGGCAATTCCTAGGCCTTGCGGGCTACTATCGTCGTTTCATTCAGGGGTTCTCGAAGATTGCTCAACCCCTGACCACTCTCACGCAGAAGGATAGAAAATTCGACTGGGGTGAACCACAAGAGTCAGCATTTGAAGAACTGAAGTCCAAACTGTGTTCTGCTCCTATTTTGTCTTTACCTGAAGGCCCTGATGATTTCGTTGTTTACTGTGATTCTTCTATTCATGGTCTCGGTTGCGTGTTGATGCAACGCGAGAAAGTGATCGCGTATGCTTCTCGTCAACTCAAGGTGCATGAGAAGAACTACACCACCCATGACTTGGAATTGGGTGCGGTGGTTTTCACGTTGAAAATTTGGAGACATTACTTGTACGGTACCAAATGCACCATCTACACCGATCACAAGAGTCTCCAACATATTTTCGACCAACAACATTTGAACATACGGCAGCGTCGTTGGATTGAACTCCTGAACGACTATGATTGTGCCATTAAGTACCATCCTGGCAAGGCGAATGTTGTAGCAGACGCCTTGAGCAGGAAGGAATCGACTAAACCTCGTCGCGTTCGGGCGTTGCAGCTCACCATTCATTCATCTCTACCTGATCAACTCCGTTCTGCTCAGTTGGAAGCTTTGAAGGAGGAAAACCTTAAAGCTGAAACTATGCACGGTGCCGACAAGCACCTCGAGCGAAGGCCTGATGGCCTGCACTACTTCGCAGAACGCATATGGGTTCCTTTATTCGGGGGACTACGGGAGCTTGTCCTTGATGAGGCTCATAAGTCCCGGTATTCTATTCATCCTGGTTCGGATAAGATGTACCAAGATCTGAAGGTGCTTTACTGGTGGCCAAACATGAGGTCGGACATAGCCTCATATGTGAGCAAATGCTTGACCTGTGCTAAGGTCAAGGTGGAATACCAGAAACCGTCGGGTCTCTTGCAACAACCTGAAATTCCGGAATGGAAATGGGAACGGATTACCATGGATTTTTTCACGCAACTTCCTAAATCACCAAGCGGGAATGACAAGATATGGGTGATTGTCGATCGGTTGACGAAATCTGCCCATTTTCTTGCCATTAAGGAGACTGACACCATGGATCGTTTGGCTCGCCTTTATTTGAAGGAAGTTGTTTCTAAGCACGGGGTGCCAGTTTCTATTATCTCGGATCGTGACTCCCATTTTACTTCTCACTTCTGGAAGTCTTTGCACAAGGCTTTGGGTACCCAACTAGACATGAGTACGGCTTATCATCCACAGACTGACGGTCAGAGTGAACGCACGATTCAAACTTTAGAAGACATGCTACGGGCGTGTGTAATCGATTTTGGCAAGGGTTGGGAAGCTCATCTACCGTTAGTAGAATTCTCGTACAATAACAGTTATCACACGAGCATCAAGGCGGCTCCGTTCGAAGCACTGTACGGACGGAAATGCCGTTCTCCTCTTTGTTGGGCTGAAGTGGGTGAGAGTCAACTCACTGGGCCTGAACTAGTGTACGAAACTTCGGAAAAGATCGTACAGATTCGTAACCGGTTGGCAGCGGCACGGGATCGGCAAAAGAGCTATGCTGATCAGCGTCGCAAACCATTGGAATTCCAAGTTAATGACAAAGTACTTCTAAAAGTCTCACCATGGAAGGGCGTCATACGCTTTGGGAAGCGTGGCAAACTCAATCCGCGGTATGTCGGTCCATTTACGATCCTGGAACGGATTGGGCCGGTGGCTTATAGTCATGATTTACCGACGGAGCTCGGTAACGTACATAACGTCTTCCATGTGTCCAACTTGAAGAAGTGTCTGGCTGACGAGTCTCTCATTGTTCCACTGGAAGAGATCAAGGTTGATGATCGTCTTCGGATTGTGGAAGAACCTGTGGAGATCCTTGATTACAAGATTCGTAGCCTACGTCATAGCAAGATTCGCATTGTGAAGGTTCGCTGGAACTCGAATCGGGGACCAGAGTACACTTGGGAACGGGAGGATCAGATGAAGTCTAAATATCCTCATCTCTTTCCTAAGGAAGCGTTCGAGTCGAGATATGTCTCTTCTGCAGCTGAATGAATCTCGGGGCGAGATTCCTTTTAACGTGGGGATGATGTGACAACGCGGGTAAATCTCTCTTTTTGTTTCTATCTTTTGTTTGTTCCCTTCGTTATTTCTTTTGTTCTTTTGGTACTTGTGCAATTTTCGGGACGAAAATTCTTTTAACGTGGGGATGATGTGACACCCGGCAAATTCTGGTTAACAACGTTGTCTAGATGAAAGTCTACCTTAGCGAGTCACGCGTATATTGTACCTAACTGGGTTAGTTAAGTCGGGTTATGGTTCGGGAACTATCGGTTTAGTCTAGAAGATCATTGGATGTTGGTCTAGAGGTTCATTAGATGTCAGTCCTTAACCAAGTGTACAAACGGTGACGATTTGTAGGATCGTCAGGGCATACGGAACATACAAGTCTCGAGTCCCGGGAATTGGTGAACGAGTGTGAATATGTGTATTTACAAGTGTTATGTGTTTACAATCATTATGTGACCTGTCGGTATGTGAATATGTGTTAACATATGTTAAAACGGGGTTTAACGCGCAAAACACACGGAACAGGCCCCTATAGGCGATTAGGATAGCCCAATCGCCTATAGGAGGGGCGAGTGGGGGACCTCAGGGGCGAGTGGGGACTAATTGCATGACTGTTCATGCGATTAGGCCCCAATTGCATGGACTTACATGCGATTAGGCTCCCTAATCGCGTGTAAAGGCTGCATAATCGCTAGTTACGTGCTGGACGACTAAAAACGACTATAAATACCATACTTGACCTCATAAACTTCATAATACAAACCCTAGTCGTCCCATAACCCGCCCCAACACACACACAACCTCTGGAATGCGATTTTTGATCAAAACACAAGGTTTCAAGCTTAATCCATCATTCTTTTACAAATCTAAGGTTTGGTTTCCATCCATGCAATCTTATAAACGTTTTCATTCAATCCCTAATAGTCCAGACCTGTTCTAAAACGGAAAAGCTTTCTGAAAATCGTTAATAAGTGTTGTTAATCGGATTTTAACTAGTATACATGTGTTATGTGTGTTTATGATTAGAAAGCTAGGGTTTTTATGATCCAAGATGAATGAATGATATATTATTATGTTAGATCAGAATAATAATGATATTATGATGATAAAATCTGAGAATTGATTATTAGGGTTATAGTTACGCATGTTAGTATGATGTTGCATGCTATGTGAATGGTGTTTGGATTACGTGATTGCATGCAAGTCTGATAATACGAGGCAAAACGAAAGGTTTTAGTTGAAACATGTTTAGAATAGTTGTTGGGGTGATATTGGGTGGTTACACACGTTCTGGATCTGATTTGGAGCGTTAAACGCGCGAAAAACCGGAACAGCAAGGTTACAGGCGATTAGCAATCCTAATCGCCTATGTTAGAGGCGATTAGGAGGCCAATCGCCAGTCTTTCATGCGATTAGGGCCTAATTGCTAGTACTTACATGCGATTAGCCCTAATTGCTAGTTGATACATGTGGTATAGCCCTAAATGCTAGTAGTTACATGTGGTATAGCCCTAAATGCTAGTAGTTACATGCGATTAGCCCTAAATGCTAGTTGTTACATGCGATTAGCCCTAAATGCTAGTAGTTACATGCGATTAGCTTTCCTAAATGCCAGTTGACCAACCTAAATGCTAGTTGACTTTTCCTAATCGCGTGTAATGCTGCTGTAAGTGTAAATTAGCATTCCGAGACCCGATTTGACATGTAGGAACATGCTAGGAACCCCGTAACATATCTAGTAACTTGGTAACATATGTTTGAATGTAATTCGGTGATACGTGAACTATGTGCTATAACTTGTTGTGCGTTAACGTATGTTAAGTGTGATTGCATGATTGCATGATTGAGAGCGTAAACATAACACGGGGAGTCTCGGGTCACCAATGGGATGTCGAGTCTTGTACTTTGGGTCAGTTAAACAGTCACGGTGTTTTCAAACGAACTTGGTTATGGTCTGGACATCTAAGGACTAACTAACCTGCGGGTTATTAGTCTAAGTACTTGTAACTGTCATATGTTAGGTCGCCGCTTTACGGGACTAGCATAGCAGCTGAGTTTACTCGTGTTAAGGAGTAACGCAACTTAAGGTGAGTTTACGGCCCCTCTTTTAAACTGGTTTCATACTTTCGGGGGAGAAAACATGTGTTAAAACGATTATTTGGTAACTACTGTCATACTATGGGTTCTATTGTGTACTACACGATCTTTGGAAGTCCCGGGGGGAACCATGAATGTGCGGGTTTGCACAACGGGGAAATGTGAATAGCGCTATTGGGAGTGACCAACCCCGCTCGTCGGCTTGGAGGGCCGGGCGAGTGCATATTGTCTCAAACAGGAACAACAGGAACAACAGGTTTACTTTTCGGGCACAACATCTGGTATGCGTGTTAGTAATGGTTTTCCAATCGTGGTAGTAACAAAACATACGCCTAGCTAGCGTACACTGGTTTTCGATTTGTTATAGTATGGACAGGTGGACTTGGTACTTGGATTACAAAACCTGTAAACTCACCAGCATTTTTGTGCTGACGTAAACTTTTACATGTTTTCTCAGGTCGCTAAGGTAGCACTACTGGACTAGGGCGCACGCGTCTGCACGGCGTCTAGTTAGAGTCGCATGGTTTTCATATGTTGAACATTGGGTTTACTTTTGAGATACTGTTTTGAATAAGCTTCCGCTGTAAACGGGGATTTTAAACTATGTTTTGAAATTGCATTATATTCATGTTAGACTTGTTTATTGTGATCGTTGGTTTGGATCCTGGTTTGTCATGCGCCTCGCGGTAAAACACCGCAAGTGGATTTTGAGGGTGTGACAGATTGGTATCAGAGCCAATGGTTATAGTGAACTAGGACTGCATGTAGAGTCTAGTCTATAGCCGAGTCGCACACACTAGACGATCACATGGTACTAAACATTATGGTGGGTTACGTATGGTCTTGTCGGGGTGTCTCTAAATCATTTGGTCTTTCTACGTTACATCATCCGTTCTATCTTAGGTCGGGTTACTTACTTTCTAGGCAGTATAGTATATTGGAGTGAATCGTGTACTCTTGAGATTTGTCCAAGGCTCGGACTTCTCCCTTTCATACTCCAATAAAAACACTTGCCATAAACTACCGTAGTATTACGCTGTATAGCTAAGAGTCTATGTTCGGTGATTTGAACTTGAACTAGGAGAACACTTGGAGGACCATGTAGAGCGGGTTATCATTTTGGGTGCACACAAAATCATAAACCGAAATGCATGGAAGCCTTAGTGAGCTCTGGGTTTGAAGGGATAGTCCTGGATTGGATCTAGCTTTGATCTTGTAAACATTAGTGGTTATCTTTATCTGCGAAACTAAATTTTCTCGTTCTTTCTGCCAGAATCATGTCTGGAGTACGAGGAGGACGTGGAGGTGGTCGCAATGGTGGACGTGGTGGTGGTCGCGGTGGTGCTGGTGGTCGTGGAGGTATTAACCTATCGCAGGCTGATCTGAACAACATGCTCCAAGCTGCCTTTCAGTTAGGGCACAACGGTGGTGGTAAGTTGATTTATCCATTTTCTTTGCCTCATTAGTGAACCTTGTTTACATTCGTCGTGATTCCTCACGCATTTCATTTCAGGTGGTCCTGTTAACCCACCCCCACCCATGTGTACCTATAAGATGTTTCGGGACTGTAAGCCCTAGGAATTCTCTGGCACTGAGGGTGCGGTGAGCTTGCTTAGGTGGCTGGAGAAAGTGGAGTCAGTGTTTCTGATGTGTAACTGTCTCCCAGAAGATCGGGTTAAGTATGCTGCTGCGTTATTCCAGGATGTTGCATTGACTTGGTGGAATAACATCACCCAGAATATGGGTATTGGGGAGGCATATGCTATGCCATGGGAGAATTTTGTGCAGTTGCTGAAGCGTGAGTACTGTCCGAGGGAAGAGGTGCAGAAGCTAGAGCACGAGGTGTGGAATCTCAAAATGACCGGGTCTGAAATTGAGAAGTATACTGTGAGGCGTAATGAGTTGGCAGTGCTGTGTCCTGATCTGCATGTGCCAGAGTACAGAAGGATTGAACACTATGTCTCGGGGTTAGTACCGGAAATCGCAGGGTTAGTGGCTGCGGGAAATCATCCTACATACGCGGAGGTGGTCCGATCGGCTCATAGGATGACCAACTTAAAGGTGAATGAGGGTATTTTGCCTGCGAAGGGTTCGACTGTTAAGGCTCCAGAGAATAACAAGCGCAAGTGGGAAAATGACGGGAAGGGATCTGGGCCAGCACAGCAGAATAAGAGGTTCGACAATGGGGGTTCTTCTTCTTCGGGTAACAAACAGGGTGGTTATGCGGGGAAACTGCCTAAATGTAACAAGTGTGGCCGTCATCATCAAGGGAACTGCGACAGTAACCGTTGTCATCGCTGCCAGCGAACAGGGCATTATGCTAAAGATTGTCGGGTTACACTTCCATCGACCCAGGCCCCGACTACTAACTCAGCTCCTACTACTCAAGGGACTACGGGAAGACAAGGATGTTACAACTGTGGTGACACTGGGCATTACAAGAAGGATTGCCCAAAACTGAAGCAGGGTGGAAACAACGGAAATGGGAACAACGGGGGCGGTGGCAGGAACGCACGCGCCTTCGTCATTGGAGCCGCTGAGGCTAGACAGGACCCTGACACAGTCACCGGTACGTTCCTTCTCAATAATCGTTCTGTTAGTGTGTTATTTGATTCTGGTGCCGACAAGAGTTTTGTATCCATGGAAGTTAGTCGACTGCTAGATGTAGTAACCGTACCATTAGAGACTAAGTATATTATTGAGTTGGCTGACGGTAAAAAGATTGAAGCTACTAGTGTCCTTCGGGAGTGTCAATTGGAGTTGTCGGGTTTATCGTTCCCCATCGACCTTATGCCGGTACCATTGGGTAGTTTTGACGTTGTGGTAGGAATGGATTGGTTGTCTTTGTATCGCGCGGAGATTGTCTGTTACGATAAGGTTATTCGGATTCCTCTCCCTGATGGAGAATTCCTTTCTGTGTACGGTATCAAGGGTGGTGTTCCGCTAAACATCATCTCTAGCATGAAAGCCCTTAAGTGTCTTCGAAAGGGTTATCCAGCCGTTTTGGCACTTTTATCTGTTTCCTCTGGTGATGAGAAGAAGATCGACGATATTCCTGTTGTACGCGAGTTTTCTGATGTTTTTTCCCGATGATTTATCTGGCCTTCCTCCCCATCGTCAAGTCGAGTTCGGTATTGATCTTGTACCAGGGGCTGCTCCTATTGCTCGGGCCCCCTATCGTATTGCGCCTCCCGAGATGCAGGAATTGTCTAGTCAGTTACAGGAACTCTTGGACAAGGGTTTCATCAGACCAAGTTCTTCCCCTTGGGGAGCCCCGATTCTATTCGTCAAGAAGAAGGATGGAAGTTTCCGATTGTGTGTGGACTACAGAGAACTGAACAAATTGACCGTCAAGAACCGTTATCCTCTCCCACGTATTGATGATCTATTCCACCAGCTCCAGGGTTCTAGTTATTATTCCAAGATTGACTTGAGGTCCGGTTATCACCAGTTGCGCGTAAGGGAAGCTGACGTTGCAAAGACTGCCTTTCGTACACGTTATGGCCATTTCGAATTCTTGGTCATGCCTTTCGGTCTCACGAACGCACAGGCGGTTTTCATGGACTTGATGAACCGCGTTTGCAAACCATATCTGGACAAGTTCGTCATTGTGTTTATTGATGACATTCTGATCTACTCTAAGAACGAGACCGAACACGAGGAACATCTGCGGTTAGTTTTGGAACTCTTGCGACGGGAACAACTTTACGCCAAGTTCTCAAAGTGTGACTTTTGGTTACGCGAAGTTCAGTTCCTAGGACATGTGGTTAATGAACTAGGAATTCATGTCGATCCAGCTAAGATCGAAGCGATCAAGGACTGGGGAGCACCAAAGACGCCAACTGAGGTGCGGCAATTCCTAGGCCTTGCGGGCTACTATCGTCGTTTCATTCAGGGGTTCTCGAAGATTGCTCAACCCCTGACCACTCTCATGCAGAAGGATAGAAAATTCGACTGGGGTGAACCACAAGAGTCAGCATTTGAAGAACTGAAGTCCAAACTGTGTTCTGCTCCTATTTTGTCTTTACCTGAAGGCCCTGATGATTTCGTTGTTTACTGTGATTCTTCTATTCATGGTCTCGGTTGCGTGTTGATGCAACGCAAGAAAGTGATCGCGTATGCTTCTCGTCAACTCAAGGTGCACGAGAAGAACTACACCACCCATGACTTGGAATTGGGTGCGGTGGTTTTCGCGTTGAAAATTTGGAGACATTACTTGTACGGTACCAAATGCACCATCTACACCGATCACAAGAGTCTCCAACATATTTTCGACCAACAACATTTGAACATACGGCAGCGTCGTTGGATTGAACTCCTGAACGACTATGATTGTGCCATTAAGTACCATCCTGGCAAGGCGAATGTTGTAGCAGACGCCTTGAGCAGGAAGGAATCGACTAAACCTCGTCGCGTTCGGGCGTTGCAGCTCACCATTCATTCATCTCTACCTGATCAACTCCGTTCTGCTCAGTTAGAAGCTTTGAAGGAGGGAAACCTTAAAGCTGAAACTATGCACGGTGCCGACAAGCACCTCGAGCGAAGGCCTGATGGCCTGCACTACTTCGCAGAACGCATATGGGTTCCTTTATTCGGGGGACTACGGGAGCTTGTCCTTGATGAGGCTCATAAGTCCCGGTATTCTATTCATCCTGGTTCGGATAAGATGTACCAAGATCTGAAGGTGCTTTACTGGTGGCCAAACATGAGGTCGGACATAGCCTCATATGTGAGCAAATGCTTGACCTGTGCTAAGGTCAAGGTGGAATACCAGAAACCGTCGGGTCTCTTGCAACAACCTGAAATTCCGGAATGGAAATGGGAACGGATTACCATGGATTTTTTCACGCAACTTCCTAAATCACCAAGCGGGAATGACAAGATATGGGTGATTGTCGATCGGTTGACGAAATCTGCCCATTTTCTTGCCATTAAGGAGACTGACACCATGGATCGTTTGGCTCGCCTTTATTTGAAGGAAGTTGTTTCTAAGCACGGGGTGCCAGTTTCTATTATCTCGGATCGTGACTCCCATTTTACTTCTCACTTCTGGAAGTCTTTGCACAAGGCTTTGGGTACCCAACTAGACATGAGTACGGCTTATCATCCACAGACTGACGGTCAGAGTGAACGCACGATTCAAACTTTAGAAGACATGCTACGGGCGTGTGTAATCGATTTTGGCAAGGGTTGGGAAGCTCATCTACCGTTAGTAGAATTCTCGTACAATAACAGTTATCACACGAGCATCAAGGCGGCTCCGTTCGAAGCACTGTACGGACGGAAATGCCGTTCTCCTCTTTGTTGGGCTGAAGTGGGTGAGAGTCAACTCACTGGGCCTGAACTAGTGTACGAAACTTCGGAAAAGATCGTACAGATTCGTAACCGGTTGGCAGCGGCACGGGATCGGCAAAAGAGCTATGCTGATCAGCGTCGCAAACCATTGGAATTCCAAGTTAATGACAAAGTACTTCTAAAAGTCTCACCATGGAAGGGCGTCATACGCTTTGGGAAGCGTGGCAAACTCAATCCGCGGTATGTCGGTCCATTTACGATCCTGGAACGGATTGGGCCGGTGGCTTATAGTCATGATTTACCGACGGAGCTCGGTAACGTACATAACGTCTTCCATGTGTCCAACTTGAAGAAGTGTCTGGCTGACGAGTCTCTCATTGTTCCACTGGAAGAGATCAAGGTTGATGATCGTCTTCGGATTGTGGAAGAACCTGTGGAGATCCTTGATTACAAGATTCGTAGCCTACGTCATAGCAAGATTCGCATTGTGAAGGTTCGCTGGAACTCGAATCGGGGACCAGAGTACACTTGGGAACGGGAGGATCAGATGAAGTCTAAATATCCTCATCTCTTTCCTAAGGAAGCGTTCGAGTCGAGATATGTCTCTTCTGCAGCTGAATGAATCTCGGGGCGAGATTCCTTTTAACGTGGGGATGATGTGACAACGCGGGTAAATCTCTCTTTTTGTTTCTATCTTTTGTTTGTTCCCTTCGTTATTTCTTTTGTTCTTTTGGTACTTGTGCAATTTTCGGGACGAAAATTCTTTTAACGTGGGGATGATGTGACACCCGGCAAATTCTGGTTAACAACGTTGTCTAGATGAAAGTCTACCTTAGCGAGTCACGCGTATATTGTACCTAACTGGGTTAGTTAAGTCGGGTTATGGTTCGGGAACTATCGGTTTAGTCTAGAAGATCATTGGATGTTGGTCTAGAGGTTCATTAGATGTCAGTCCTTAACCAAGTGTACAAACGGTGACGATTTGTAGGATCGTCAGGGCATACGGAACATACAAGTCTCGAGTCCCGGGAATTGGTGAACGAGTGTGAATATGTGTATTTACAAGTGTTATGTGTTTACAATCATTATGTGACTTGTCGGTATGTGAATATGTGTTAACATATGTTAAAACGGGGTTTAACGCGCAAAACACACGGAACAGGCCCCTATAGGCGATTAGGATAGCCCAATCGCCTATTGGAGGCGCCTATAGGAGGGGCGAGTGGGGGACCTTAGGGGCGAGTGAGGACTAATTGCATGACTGTTCATGCGATTAGGCCCCAATTGCATGGACTTACATGGGATTAGGCTCCCTAATCGCGTGTAAAGGCTGCATAATCGCTAGTTACGTGCTGGACGACTAAAAACGACTATAAATACCATACTTGACCTCATAAACTTCATAATACAAACCCTAGTCGTCCCATAACCCGCCCCAACACACACACAACCTCTGGAACGCGATTTTTGATCAAAACACAAGGTTTCAAGCTTAATCCATCATTCTTTTACAAATCTAAGGTTTGGTTTCCATCCATGCAATCTTATAAACGTTTTCATTAATCCCTAATAGTCCAGACCTGTTCTAAAACGGAAAAGCTTTCTGAAAATCGTTAATAAGTGTTGTTAATCGGATTTTAACTAGTATACATGTGTTATGTGTGTTTATGATTAGAAAGCTAGGGTTTTTATGATCCAAGATGAATGAATGATATATTATTATGTTAGATCAGAATAATAATGATATTATGATGATAAAATCTGAGAATTGATTATTAGGGTTATAGTTACGCATGTTAGTATGATGTTGCATGCTATGTGAATGGTGTTTGGATTACGTGATTGCATGCAGGGATGATAATACGAGGCAAAACAAAGGGTTTTAGTTGAAACATGTTTAGAATAGTTGTTGGGATGATATTGGGTGGTTACACACGTTCTGGATCTGATTTGGAGCGTTAAACGCGCGAAAAACCGGAACAGCAAGGTTACAGGCGATTAGCAATCCTAATCGCCTATGTTAGAGGCGATTAGGAGGCCAATCGCCAGTCTTTCATGCGATTAGGGCCTAATTGCTAGTACTTACATGCGATTAGCCCTAATTGCTAGTTGATACATGTGGTATAGCCCTAAATGCTAGTAGTTACATGTGGTATAGCCCTAAATGCTAGTAGTTACATGCGATTAGCCCTAAATGCTAGTTGTTACATGCGATTAGCCCTAAATGCTAGTAGTTACATGCGATTAGCTTTCCTAAATGCCAGTTGACCAACCTAAATGCTAGTTGACTTTTCCTAATCGCGTGTAATGCTGCTGTATGTGTAAATTAGCATTCCGAGACCCGATTTGACATGTAGGAACATGCTAGGAACCCCGTAACATATCTAGTAACTTGGTAACATATATTTGAATGTAATTCGGTGATACGTGAACTATGTGCTATAACTTGTTGTGCGTTAACGTATGTTAAGTGTGATTGCATGATTGCATGATTGAGAGCGTAAACATAACACGGGGAGTCTCGGGTCACCAATGGGATGTCGAGTCTTGTACTTTGGGTCAGTTAAACAGTCACGGTGTTTTCAAACGAACTTGGTTATGGTCTGGACATCTAGGGACTAACTAACCTGCGGGTTATTAGTCTAAGTACTTGTAACTGTCATATGTTAGGTCGCCGCTTTACAGGACTAGCATAGCAGCTGAGTTTACTCGTGTTAAGGAGTAACGCAACTTAAGGTGAGTTTACGGCCCCTCTTTTAAACTGGTTTCATACTTTCGGGGGAGAAAACATGTGTTAAAACGATTATTTGGTAACTACTGTCATACTATGGGTTCTATTGTGTACTACACGATCTTTGGAAGTCCCGGGGGGAACCATGAATGTGCGGGTTTGCACAACGGGGAAATGTGAATAGCGCTATTGGGAGTGACCAACCCCGCTCGTCGGCTTGGAGGGCCGGGCGAGTGCATATTGTCTCAAACAGGAACAACAGGAACAACAGGTTTACTTTTCGGGCACAACATCTGGTATGCGTGTTAGTAATGGTTTTCCAATCGTGGTAGTAACAAAACATACGCCTAGCTAGCGTACACTGGTTTTCGATTTGTTATAGTATGGACAGGTGGACTTGGTACTTGGATTACAAAACCTGTAAACTCACCAGCATTTTTGTGCTGACGTAAACTTTTACATGTTTTCTCAGGTCGCTAAGGTAGCACTACTGGACTAGGGCGCACGCGTCTGCACGGCGTCTAGTTAGAGTCGCATGGTTTTCATATGTTGAACATTGGGTTTACTTTTGAGATACTGTTTTGAATAAGCTTCCGCTGTAAACGGGGATTTTAAACTATGTTTTGAAATTGCATTATATTCATGTTAGACTTGTTTATTGTGATCGTTGGTTTGGATCCTGGTTTGTCATGCGCCTCGCGGTAAAACTCCGCAAGTGGATTTTGAGGGTGTGACAGAACCAGATTTCATCCAGAAAAAGTTAACAACCGGCGATCTTTTACCTACTCGGAACGTGGCTCCGGCGATGGATGTTCCGGCGAAAGAGGCTCCGGAAAATTCAAATGTTGACCAAGTTATGGAAAGGGCGGATGATCAGGAAACTCATGCTAATTTCTCGGGATTTAATAACGCTCCTATTTTTGAAGTGAATGAAAGAAATAAAGCTCAGGATACTATTTCCAAAAATGTGGGAGTAAATGTCGGGCAGTTTAAAGAGGTCAACGAAAAGGATGGAAATATAAATGTTGCTTTGAATTGCAATAATAAAAAATCGTTCAAAAGGCATGGAAAGAAAAAAGGTGGTTTTATCCAAAATAGATTCTTATCTGTGGACTCAAGGCCCAATACAAAAAAAAAAAAAAAAAAAAAAAGACAAAGGTTGGATTTTGACCCTATTGGGTCTGATCCTTTTGGGCTGGATGAATTGTTGGGTATTTGTAAAAATAAAGAGATGCATAGTGAGGAAGTTAACAGGCCCAATCCAATCGAACAGGAGTTAAATGAATCCAGTAGTCAAACGGATTTTCTATCTCCTACCCCTGATGCTGATGTTAACACTACTGAAGTTGACTTGGCTGAAGATTCTGAATTTCAAGATGATGTTAACAACACTATGGAGCTGGGGGCCAAATTAGGTGCTCAGATGGGCAACTTTCAGGAGCTTGTCAATGAAGTTGTGGAGGAAGAAGGTTTACAAAAAGGTATTAAATGAATCTCCTATCGTTAAATGTTAGGGGTTTGGTTTTACAAGGCAAACAGGGTTGGGTTAAAGGGTTAAAGACTAAATTTGGTGTGGATTTCGTGGCTTTACAAGAATCGAAAATCTCATATGGTCTTTCTTTTGATGGTACTCGATGTTGGGGTAGAGGCGGTTTTGATTTTGATTTGGTAGAATCATCTGGCATATCAGGAGGTTTAATTAATCTTTGGAATACTTTGGTGTTTACAAAGACTGATTCGATTTCTGACCCTAATTTTCTGATTACTTATGGCTTGTTGGTGGAAGACGGTACTCGTATTAATGTCCTAAATATTTATGCTCCCCAAAAGGTTAAAGCTAAACAACTTTTGTGGGAGAAAATTAAGAACATTGTTGGTGGCTTGAATGGGTTATGGGTGATTCTTGGGGATTTCAACGTTGTTCGGTGGCCGGATGAACGGAAAAATTCATTTTTTAATCGGAAAAGTGCTTCGGATTTTAATGAATTTATTGATGAGCTTGGTTTACAGGAGTATGTTATGCGTGGGAACAGGTTCACTTGTTTGGCAGGTGGCAATGGGGATTTGAAGCTAAGCAAAATCGACAGAATTCTGGTCTGTCAAAACTTCTTTAATAGGTGGCCGCTTGCCTGTCTTCGGGCTCTCCCTAGAGAAAAATCTGATCACACTCCTTTATTATTGACTATTACTCATTCTAATTACGGGTATAAACCTTTTCGCTGGTTTAACTCGTGGCTGGAAAGACATGATTGTGAGGAAGTGGTGACTAAAGCGCTGAATGAATGATCCTTTGTGGGGCGTGCTGATGATATCATATTAAATAAGTTCAAACATGTGAGAGGGGTTTTAAGGAAATGGTGGGATGATTTGGTTATTAAGGAAGGAGAAGAAATTGATCGTGTCATAAGAATCAGATCCAAAGGCTGGAACTCATTTTGGAAGAGAGAGATTTTGAGGAAGATGAGTTATGGATCTAGAGTGAATGTAAAAAAGAAGTCCTTCAAGCGGAAGAACGGAAATGCCGGGATATTTAACAAAAATCTAGAGTCAAATGGGCTTCGAAGGGTGACGAAAACTCGGCGTTTTTTCATAGGGTAGTGAATGGTAGGAAAGCTTCAAATGCTATTCCGGGTTTGTTGGTTAATGGTGATTGGGTTTCTAAGCCCAACGAGGTGAAGAAGCATGCGCTTAATTTTTTCCGAAATCATTTTTTTTGATAAACATGTGAATGGGCCGATTTTATTGTGTGATGGGATCCACCGCTTATCCATTGAAGACGGTTGTGATTTGATTCGACCATTTTCTAGGGAGGAGATCAAAGATGCGGTTTTTGATTGTGGCTCGGATAGAGCTCCGGGGCCGGATGGTTTAAACTTTAAATTCATCAAACATTTTTGGAGCAGCCTCGAAGATGATTTTACTAACCTTTTTAATGAGTTTTATGATACAGGTGATATTGGGAGGCGATGTAGTACTGCCTTCATTACTCTTATTCCGAAGATTATGAACCCGGTGGGGCTTAAAGACTACAGACCGATCACTCTTATTGGAGTCATAAGTAAAGTGATCTCCAAGGTGTTAGCTATGAGAATTAAAACCCACATTGGTAAGATTATTTCAGACACACAAACGGCGTTTCTTAAAGACAGATTTATTTTAGACGGGCCTTTGATCATTAATGAGGTATTCGGATGGTTGAAAAAAAGTAACAAAAAGGCGTTCATGCTTAAGATAGATTTTGAGAAGGCCTACGATAATATAAATTGGGGTTTTCTTTTATCTATTTTGGCGCAGATGGGATTTCCGGAGTGGTGGTGCCTGTGGGTTAAGGGTATTCTTGGAAGTGCCAGGTCCTCGATTCTCATAAACGGGTCTCCTACCTTCGAATTTCAATGCTGTAAAGGTATTCGACAAGGAGATCCGCTTTCTCCGTTCCTATTCATCATAGTGATGGAAGCCTTCCCCTTTTTTGTTTCTAAAGCTTGTGACTTGGGGAAATTGAGGATCTTCGTGTGTTTGAGGGAGGTCCGCCTATTTCTCATCTTCTTTATGCAGACGATGTTTTATTAATGGGAGTTTGGTCCGAAGAGAATATCAAGAAAACAACTATCTTACTGAGGGTTTTTTACATATGCTTTGAGGATTAATATTCGCAAATCTACGTTGTTTGGGATAGGTGTTGTGGAAGAAGATGTTCTTGGTATGGCCTCTTATTTGGATTGCAAGGTTGGTTCTTTCCCCTTCGATTATTTGGGGATCAAAGTGGGTGCAAACATGAATAAATGTCAATATTGGAGCTCGGTTCTGGACACGCTTCATAATCGGCTGGCTTCTTGGAAGGCTAAATCTCTCTCTATGGGTGGTCGCCTTACCTTGGTCAAGTCGGTTCTAGTCAGCTTACCGGTCTACTATCTCTCTATTTACAAAGCCCCGGCTAAAATTACAGACTACATCGAACGTTTATAGCGCAATTTTCTTTGGGGTGGCTCGTTGGAAGACCGTAAAATGAGCTGGGTTAGCTGGGATATCGTTACTACTTCTAAGAAAAATGGCGGCTTGGGTATTACTAAATTGAAAGACGTAAACTTAGCTTTATTAACTAAGTGGGCTTGGAGGTTTAAAACCCAGGCAAATAGTGTTTGGAGAAAAGTGGTTGAATTTATTCATGGTTCCCGGTGCCGGTGGGATTTCCTTCCGATTAATAGTCGAATCAAAGGCTGTTGGTTGAACATTGTAAAAACTTTGCGGCAGAGAAGTCTAAATGGCAGGAAGCTAGAGGCCTTGATATGTCAGGTTCTTGGTAATGGTATGTACGTCCGGTTTTGGTTTGATTTGTGGATTGGCAAGACGGTGTTAAGACACAGATGGCCTAACCTGTTCAAGCTAGAAGTTAACAAACAGGCGGTAGTTCCAGATCGGCTCGTTAGAAGTGGTTCGGCTCTGTGCTATATGCCGGTTTGGAAGAAAGGTCTGTCCACGGTTGCTGAGGTTTCAGAAATGCAAGATCTTCAATTTCTTCTTAAGGATGTTACTTTCAAAGAGGCGGTTGATAAATGGGTTTGGGCCACGGATACTACAGAAGACTATTCTGTGGCAGCAGTTAAACACTTGATCCAGGAAGAAATGGAAACGCAGCGAAATCAAAAGATGCGTTGGGAGTCGTGGATTCCGATCAAAGTGAATATTTTCTTGTGGAGAACAGAGATGAATAAAATTCCTACCCGGATGGCTCTTCGGCATAGAAACATTGATGCCCAACAAGTCAGCTGTGGCCTGTGCGATACTGATCAGGAGGACGTCCAACATCTTTTTGTTGGGTGCGGTTTTGTTTTCGGCGTTTGGTCCGCTGTTGGAGCTTGGTGTAAACTGGGTCCTATGCTACCTTTCGATGTGGAAGATCTGATTACGTTTCATCAACAAGTTCAAGGGAGTAAGTGGTTCAAGAGGATAGTGAAAAGTATCATTATGATCGCCTTTTGGGTGATTTGGAAGACTCGTAATTCAAAAAAATTTTAAGGAAAGATCCCAAAGGTTTCGGAGGTCGTGATTTTAATTAAGTCGTGGTCGTTTTTATGGTTACGTAATAGATCTAGATTTTCGAGTTTGGTTTGGAAGGATTGGTCGATATACCCTATGTACATGTTGTAATTGGTGTTTTGCGGTCCTCGCTTTGAGGGCTCGCTTTTTGTGTTAATGAAGTTTACTGTTAAAAAAAAGTATATTCTAGTGACAATTTTTATGATAAAAAAATGTTGATTGTATTCGAAATTTAATATGCGTTAGTTTGTCCACGGTTTTGTTCATGAATGCTTGTATGTGTTCATTTACATCAATTTGTGTTTGTGTTCGATTTTGCCCGAATCCTAAATTTTAACAAATAAGCAAAAACGAAAATGAACATGTTCATTCCTTAACAAACGCACACAAACAAGAAATCTAGTTCGGTAAGTGTTCATGAACAGTTTGTGAACACGTTATTCCTTTAACAAACAAACACAAACAGCAAAACTCGTTCAATAAGTGTTAATGGACAGTTTGTAAATACGTTATTTCCTTAACAAACGAACATGAACAAGACCATGTTCGTGTTCATTTACAGCCCTACTGTTACCATAATACATTTAAGAAACAGATACTTAGGTAAGCGTATACCTTTATCTTGATACATTTATGAAACCGAATATTGATACCTCAGTGAACACAAGAGATCGATGGAATGGTGAGACTAGTGGCACAAATTTGCATCATCAAATCGCTACCCAGTTACCATAATTTGTGTAACTCAAACATAATGACTTTAAGCACCACACTAAGGCTGTCCGGAGTGGGGGCGGGAGAGGGGCGGGAAGGGGGGAGCACCGCCGCCATACCGGTGTGGAGGAGGGCGGGGGGAGGTCACTGGCGTGGGGCAAGGTTATGAGACACGTGGCACTTGTGGATTGGTTAGGCTTTGTTTTTATTAACGGCTATATTTAAAAAAAAAATTAAAATTCGACCGTTGATAACGGCTATAAAAAAAAATTTATTATATATATATATATAACAATACCCTCTTCTACACAAACACACACTCTTTTTTTCATAAAATCCTCTCCAAACTATCATATTTTTTTAAAAAAAATTGCAAGATGTCGGGCGACTCTTCGAGTTCAGACGATATGTTTGATCAACTCGCTTTGGATGACTTGGGCGAAGGTGCCGCAGAGTTGTTAATGGCGAGCGTTCAGAAAGTCGTTAAAGCTATAGCGGACGACGAAGGGACCGCCGAACCACCCAAGCGTAGAAAGTATATAGTTCGTGAACGACAAACCGCAAATGAGTCATTGGTACGTGATTACTTCTCACCCGAATCAACATTCGATGAAAAAAGTTTTAGGCGGCGGTTTCGTATGAGTCGTAATTTATTTTTAAGAATAACAAATGATTTAGAAAATAATTATGAATATTTCAAACAAAGGCCCGATGCACGTGGTCAGTTGAGATTTACCGCGATGCAAAAGGTCACAGCCGCGATTAGATCATTGGTTTACGGAACCAGTTCCGACATAATGGATGACTATCTAAGTATGGCCGAGCGAACGGCTAGAGAAAGTACTCAGTTTTTTTGTGCGGGCGTCATTGATTTATATTTAAAAAGATATTTGAGAAAACCAACATTTAGTGACGTCCACCAACTTTTAGAGTTTCACGAAGAAAAACATGGTTTTCCCGGTATGCTCGGGAGTTTAGATTGTATGAAATGGGAGTGGGAAGTTTGTCCAACTGAGTGGCAAGGCCAACACGCTAGCGGTTTTCATAAAAAGCCGTGTATGATGCTTGAAGCGGTTGCGTCACAAGATCTTTGGATTTGGCGTGCGTTTTTCGGTGTGCCCGGTTCGTTGAACGATGGGACTGTTCTTAATCAATCCTCAATCTTCAACGATCTTATAAACGATGTTGCAGCAAACGGAACTTTTTTCTTAAACGAGGTAGAATACAAGTACGGGTATCTTCTAGCAGATGGAATTTACCCTGTTTGGGCCCTGTTCGTAAAATCGTTTACACGGAGGACTACGTTAGACCCTAAGAGAAAAAAGTTTAACAAAGCTCAAATGGCTGCACGGAAAGATGTTGAGCGTGCTTTCGGTGTGTTGAAAAAAAGATGGCGCATTTTGGCCCAACCCTGCCGCCTGTGGGAAAAAACGCATATACGAAATGTGATGTAGGCATGCATAATTTTACATAACATGATTTTGGAGGATGAAGGACGTGCAATATGCGAGTACTTTGGTGAGGAAACGCAACAAAGTCAAGAAAACATTACTGATGAAGAAAGAAACGTCAACAACTCTGAAATCAAGAATAGCCATACACATCACAACCTTCGAGCAGATCTGGTTGATCATATTTGGAGTATACCAAGAGATTACCCATCTGATGATAACGATAGCGATAACTGAAGTGCCTTTATGTTTTTAAAATTTCATGTATTTTTTGTTTGTTAGTCTTTTTTTATATACTTTGTAGTTTATTAGATGAATTAATATTATGTTTTTTTAAAATTGTGTTTTTATATTTATTAAAAAAGAAAATTAAAAACAAAAAAAAAAAGAAAAAAGAAATGCCACATGTCACTTCACCCCCCCCCCCTCTTCCACTCCCCACAATTATTCCCCCCCCCCCCCCCCACAAGGGTCCCACAAGGGT
This sequence comes from Ambrosia trifida, assembly GCA_028751855.1. Taxonomy (NCBI): domain Eukaryota; kingdom Viridiplantae; phylum Streptophyta; class Magnoliopsida; order Asterales; family Asteraceae; genus Ambrosia; species Ambrosia trifida. Next base: position 7,316,525 of record CM054129.1, read on the forward strand.
CCCACAAAAGCCACATGGCGCTTCATCCCCCTCTTTTCCCCACCACTTCGGATAGTCTAAGTAATCATGTAATCCAACACATGTGATTTTTTTATTTGCACATATCTCTATGCAAAGTGTTATTTCGTTTGAATCCAACACACAGAGATCTGTGAAACCCTAAACCTGGATATTTCGTTTGAAACAACTCAGGTGTGTTTATTTATTTACGCCTGTTTATAATTTACACATGTATATATGTTGCCCCGTATGTATATGTGTATGCATGTATGTATGTATGTTTGTATGTGTGTATGCATGTATGTATGGTTGTATGTATATATGTAGGTATGTATGCATGTATGTTTGTTTATGGGTATGCGTAATTTATATTGTTAATATATAAAAATTTGACTAGACTCGTATATAAACTTTCAGGTATTTGCAAATCTTAATGCGTAATTTACGGGGACGCTTCATGCCGCATAAGTAATTCCGTTATTTATTTATTTATTTATTACTTTATTGTTATTATTATTGATATTATAATTGTTAATAACAATAAAATTTTGTGTTGCAAACCGCTAAATCTGGACTCGATGAGAAGTATGCAGATGGTGGAGAAGACGAAGAAGACAAAGGATTGCCCCGCCAGATACTATTTTGTTGCGAAGAAGGGTGACCTGGAGGAGTATGTGCCACAGCCTTTGGAACATCGTGGTCTTCAGGAGGGGCATGTTGAGGTTGAGATGGTAGACGTGGCAGAGCCGGAGGTGGAGGGCGGTGTAGAGGTGGAGATCCCGAGGCCCGTGCCCGACCCTCAGGCCCAGCAGTATCCGCCACGCGTTTTTCGAGCAGTGAAGTTGAATCCTAGCGTCGTAGAGCAGCTACGGGTGATAGAGGAGGAGGCCGTGGCGTCGCGTCAGTGGCGGCGGGAGATGGACCAGTGGCGGGCGGCAGTGGATCAGCAGCAGGCGGCAGTGAGTCAGACTCTCAGTCTGCTGCTTGCGAGCGAGGAGGAGAGGCGTGCGAATGCCGGTTTGAGACCGTTATCACAGCTTGGTGCAGGCACCCATGCCGGGACGTCCTCCCAGGAGCCCGGGTCGTCCTCGCTGCAGCCGCCGCCTGTTGACACCCCGTAGCAGCAGTCGCCCACCCTGTAGTGTTATTTTGATTTGATGTATTTGGCTAGTACACTTGTTTACATTATATTATCATATTTTGGGTACATTATGTTTTGAAATGCTTGATTATATTTGTCTGTCTATTTATATAAATGTTTGTTATACACTTACACGCTTATCGAGACAACATCGGGAACAAAAAACCGCTTACACGCTTATCGAGACGATAATATGCGTTTACACGCTTATCGAGACGACAACGGAAACAAAACAAAAAAACCACTTACACGCTTAACGAGACGATTATATACGCTTAACCGCTTACACCTAAAAAAACTAAAAACTAAAAGTGTCATCTTGTTAGCGTTATTTTATTAAAAATTTTGTTGGCCGTTCTCAAAAAAAAAAAAAAAAAACAACAAAACGAAGGTAAACGTAGTAAAGTATTAAAGTGATATTCTACGGCTCGCAGAGGCCTCTACAGCCCGCAGAGGCATAAGTCAATGATTGGCAATGATTGGTAATGATTGACACAGACCTCTGCGGCTCGCAGAGGTCTCTACAAGCCACAGAGGAGCCTCTGTGCCTCGCAGAGGTCTCTGCAAGCCACAGAGGCTGGTGCAAATAAATTAAAAGGAGGTGTAAATAAGTCTTGCCATAAAACATTGTCAATTAATGTAAATGAGTAAGTTAATGCGTCACCTGACTAATGCGGAAAAAATGAGTGAAAGAGAGAGAGAGAGAGGAGGGAGAATGGGAATATCCCCGCCGCCGGAGAAGAAACCAAACCAAACCCCAAGCCACCCACAAACCCTATGTCGACACCGAATCCACTACTACTTTCTACGTATCTGATCTACCAAGCTGGTGCTCTTTAGAAGACCTCTGGAGGGCTTTTAAGAAGTATGGAAACATGGTGGATGCATATCTACCTAGGAGGAAGAACAAACTGGGAAGTTACTTTGCTTTTATAAGGTTCGAGGATGTCAGGGATGGTGTTGACATGGCTGCTAGTCTGTGCAAGACAACCTTTGGTGATTATAGGGTAGTGGTGAATGTAGCAAAATTTGGAAAGAACGATAGGATGTACAACAAAGGTAAAGAAAAGATGAATAACAGCAAGCATAACGATAAGCCAGAATCGTCAAAGCAGCCGGTAAAACAGCCTATACCCCGGAAACCGATCGGTCAAGCATCATACAAAGAAGCCACAACTGGGTAATGGAGGGGTGTCAGCTTGAAACTTCCATTACACTCCAGAAGAATGTCCTCCCTCTTTGGGAAGCGTGAAAAAATGTGCTCTTATTGGTAATGCATGGGATTTAAATCGGTTGGCATGTATGGAACAGTTTTTGTCGGCCATAAAAAAGGAGAATATCGAGCTCAAATATATTGGAGGTCTGAGGGTTCTTCTGGTTTTCCAAGGTAGTTTTATGTTGAAAAGTTTTCTTTGCGGATGAAGAGGAGCTCTTGAAACGTTGGTTCTCGTCAATAGAGGTATGGAACGGCCAAGTGCTTGGGTTTGAAAGGGTTGCTTGGTTAAAAATTTAGGGTGTACCGGTGAGCCTATGGGATAATAGGGTGTTCAACCACATTGGAGGACTATTTGGCAAAGTCGTCCAAGAAGCAAAAGCCAACTGCAGAGATGGGAGTCTGGCTTGGGAGAATGTGGCGGTTATTGTTCAAGACGGGAGAAGGCAGGAAGGATGCATACAAGTCCAATGTATGGGGTTATCCTTCAAAGCTTGGGTAACAGAAGTTGATGAATATTGGATCCCAGATTTTGTCTATTCCGAAGTCAAGGGGGGAGCCCAGTTGAATCCAGTCTCGGGAAATATGGAGGATGACAATGATTGCCAGGACAGCCGGATGGAGGTGGACGACAATAACCAGGAATTAGAAGAAGGTGAAATCCAAAGAATTTTCTCCGGTAAGGAATCGGAAGAGCCGCCGGAAAAGACCAACAACGCAGAAAATGAAAAGTCAGACGGGCCGATTGGCCTAGTTGAACCGCTATGTGATCAGGAAGTGCAAGAGGTTGTGAATTCTTCTATGCATGGGGAAGGTGAGAACGTGTGCATGGACACGGGTTTCGAGCAGGAAAAGGTGGCTAGCAAATATAACTCTAAGACGGTGGGACCGAGAATAAATAATGTCGATTTAAATAAAGGTGGGACGGTGGAAGTCAACGTGGGTGGGTTAAAGTCCAGGAAAAGACAACGATTGGATCATGAGGAGGATGGTGGTCTGGATCGGCCCATGCCCTCCCTTTCTCTAGCCCAATTTGAGAGACCAACGTCCTTTTCTTCTCAGGCCCAATTAGAAAGACCAACTATTATTTTCAGCCAGGATTTTAATAGACAGGAATTTGATCTCAACTCACCTCCTATAACAGTTACTTATGATAGTAAATTACCCCGCGCGTTGCGGCGGTTTTTAAATCTGACTAAGTACGTAAAGGTAACCCAAGTTAAAAAATAATTTTTTTTTTACCAAAATGGTTATTTTAAATTAAAAGTATTTGATATATATAAATCAGGATATTAAGTTTTCTTTTAGTTAGTTGTAATATACAGAGATAAGGAGATAGAATTATTGGCAAAAAATACATATATTATATGAGGTTAGACATCATGCTTTAAAGAGTTATACAATTCAACAAACAAAAAAAAGACAAAAATGTCCAATTACTACAATGTTTATAAGCTCCAACAAAGCCTAATAGAACCATCACAAATATTGATTGTTATTATTAAATAGATGTGTAGAAGGATTTAATGAAAAGCTTGGGTTTTATTGAAATTGAATTGGGGTTTAATTAGGTGTTGTGGTTACATGTTGAGATGGATATGAAGTATGCATTACACATATATACAATGAGTATTATAGGTTGTACATAAGGGCATAAAGGGAACAAAATGACCAAATATTGGAAATTTGTAAAGGGACTCTTCAACTCCCATCTTAAAAATTGTGTAAAATTACTTTCTTACCTATCACTCCTCCTTAATAAGGTAGTAGAGATATGTTAGGGATTTCTGGTAAAAATTCCGTTGACCCCTCTTCTAAGAAAAATAATGCATCTAAACGATGTGGACCCAAAGATCTGGGGTTCCGGTACCTGAACATCCAACAACTGGGGATGAATCTCAATTGGGTCCTCCGATTCCCATCGGTGAACCCAACGACACATCAGTTTTGGCGTCGGCGTTCGATAATTTGACTGATACGGTGGTGCAAAATGAAGATGAGGTCTTGGCTACGGTGACGGTTGGGCAAAAGGTTGGCATCATGCTACATGGTTTTGAAAGTCATTTGCAGAAGTCAATCCAGGAGGAGGGTGGTAACTTTGTTGATCAATGATTTTATTATCATATAATGTTAGAGGGGTTGGAGAGGCTCCCAAAATGCTCTCTGTGGGTGAGTCAATTCGAGAAGCTAGGGCAAACTTTGTGGCAATTCAGGAAACTATGAGAAGCGATGGATCAAAAATACTGGTTTACAAGCTTTGGGGTAGAAGGCCGATGGAATTTGAATGGGTTGATGCAGTGGGAACTTCTGGTGGTCTATTGAGCATCTGGGATCCAGGTGTCTTCAAGTGCTTTCAGACTTTCAAACATAGGTACTTTCTTGTTGTTTCGGTTACATCGCCTAATGTGGTTAGGGTACTCCATATGGTAAATGTATATGCACCTCAAGGGATAAACGAAAAAAAGGAATTGTGGGCAACTATTACTAATATATGGAATCAAAGCCGGGTATGTGGGTAATTATGGGTGATTTTAACTCTGTAAGATCTCAAGAGGAACGGTTGTTCTCGGAATTTAATCCAACCTGTGCGGATGCTTTTAACTTATTCATTGATAATAATGGTTTGTTAGAGTATCCCATGGGTGGACGCAAGTTTACGAGAATATCCAGAGCAGGGGACAAAATGAGTAAAATTGACCGTTTCTTAGTGAATCGGTGTTTTTGGGATACTTGGCCAGATGCGACGGTTGTTGCCCTTCCTAGGAAAGACTCGGACCATAGTCCGATAACACTTTCAACTCAGTCGGTCAATTTTGGGGCTCCTCCATTCAGATTTTTTAATTCGTGGTTATCAAAACCGGGTCTTGAGGTGGTGGTGAAAAAAGCTATTGAAGAAGGCTCCTTTGAGGGCAAACCAGATACTATATTTGCTGGTAAGCTGAAAGCAATAAAGAATGCCATCAAAAGCTGGGCGATTGTTGAAAGAGAAAAGAGGAAACAAAGGCGGTTGGATGTGGACAAGAAAATTGAACAAATGGACGGCCTCGCGGAAGAAAGATTGCTTTCGGATGAAGAAAAGGCTCAATGGTTTGAATACAAAAATGTTAGGGAGTCAATCTTGAAAGAAGAAGCATCCGAAGCATTGCAACAATCAAGGATTAAATGGGCGATAGAAGGCGATGAAAACACTTCCTTTTTTCATGGTATTATAAATCACAACAATAACTGTAAGCGAATAAGCGGTTTCTTGGTACAAGACGACTGGTGTGCGGACCCGGCTAAAATGAAGATTCATGCTCAAAAGTTTTTTGCGGATAAATTTCGGGAACCAATGGTATATAGACCTGCTTTCGATTGCCCAGATTTGAAGAAGCTTTCTGATAGTGATGCAAATGACCTCATACGTCCGTTTTCTCTTGATGAAATCAAGGAGGCGGTGTGGGACTGTGGGAACGACAAAGCACCGGGACCGGACGGCTTCACGTTTGGTTTTATTAAACACTTTTGGGACCTGTTGAAGGAGGATGTGCTGCATATCATGGAGGAATTCTTTGTCAGCGGTGAAATTAGTCGGGGATGTTCTTCTTCCTTCATTGTCCTCATTCCTAAATGTGTCAACCCAGTAACATTGAATGAATACCGGCCCATTAGCCTCTTGGGTTGTATCTCGAAAATTATTTCGAAAATACTAGCCAATAGGATCAAGTCGGTTATCCACTTGGTGATTACGGAGAACCAATTTGGTTTCCTCTCGGATCGGAACATTTTGGATGGACCACTCATTTTGAATGAGGTTCTTTCTTGGGCTAAAAAAGAAAAAAGGCAAGCGTTTTTCCTTAAAGCAGATTTGGAAAAGGCATATGACACCATCAATTGGCGTTTTATTGACTTTGTGGCACGCCAAATGGGGTTCCCGAATAGATGGCGTCGATGGATTGAGGGCATTCTACGATCATCAAGAGCTTCGGTTTTAATTAACGGATCGCCAACATGGGAGTTCCAATGCTTTAGAGGGGTTCGGCAAGGCGATCCCTTATCCCCATTTATCTTCATCATGGCACTTGAAGCACTTTCGTGTATGGCAAATAAGGCTGAAAGATTGGGGCTTCTTGAGGGGATTAAGCTGCCAAATAATGGTCTGTCCGTATCTCATCTTATGTTTGCAGATGACGTGGTGTTCTCGGGGGTTTGGAGTGTCCAAAAGCTGAAAAATCTGATGCGACTCTTAAGAGGTTTCAATCTGATTTCTGGCCTCAAAGTAAACCATTTAAAATCAAATATTTTTGGGATTGGAATCGACCAGCAACAACTAAGTCAGGTGGCGACGGATATAAAGATTAATCAGGGGGTATTCCCGTTCAAGTATTTAGGTGTCCTAGTTGGTGCAAATATGAACCAACAGAGACATTGGAAAGAAGTGGTGAAATGTGTGCAAAAGTAGATTATCCAAGTGGAAGGCGAAAACTTTATCAATGGGCGGAAGGGTTGTACTTTTAAAATCGGTATTGGATAGCCTACCACTATACTACTTCTCACTTTTCAAAGCTCCAAAGTGTGTAATTCAGCAATTAGAGCAGTTACGTAAACGGTTTTTTTGGGGAGGAGACGAAGATAAAAGAAAAACTTCATGGGTTTGTTGGTATAGGGTTGTTGGGCCGACGGATAAAGGGGGCATTGGGTTGGGAAAGCTGGAACACATGAATTTGAGTCTACTTACAAAGTGGTGGTGGAGGTACACGATGGAAGGAACACGATTATGGAGGAAAGTGGTGTATGCAATTCATACATCTTCCAGGTCATGGTCTTATTTACCGATTAAAGGTTCGAGTTCTGGAGTATGGGGATCTATTATTAAGATTGAAAAGGATTACAATGTTGTCAACAAAAGTATCATGCGTTTAATCAAGGGGGGTTGGGAGACGGTAATACAATTCGGTTCTGGGTGGATCTTTGGGTTGGGAATGCACCACTTATGGATCAGTTTCCTGAGCTCTTTCTGCTCGAAACAAGCAAGTCTTGTTCCGTAGCAGAGAGGGCTCAAAGGGTGGGTGGGATTGGGATGGGAAATTGGGATTGGAAGCGTCAACCGGTACAGGTTACTGAACGAAGGCAGCTGCAAGATCTGGAAAACCTGATGGCGAATGTTCAAGTCTCGTTTGCAGCGGACAACTGGAAATGGATTCTTGAAACTGATGGGGTGTTTTCCGTAAAATCATGTAGAGGGATGTTTTCGGCATATGCAGTCCCTTTCTATCCTTTTGAGTGGGTTAAATGGGTTCCAAAGAAAGTCAACCTGCTATTATGGAGAGCGGAACAAGGTAGACTAGCAACTAAAGATGGGCTCCTACAAAGAAAGATTATCAGCGGAAGCGAAGTTTGTGAACTATGTGGGGATGGTTTGGAATCGGCGCTGCATCTTTTCACATCTTGTTTCACTGCTACCAATTTATGGAACAAGGTAGGTGAGTGGTGTGGCATTCCTCCCATCTTTGCATTCACGTGTCGAGACCTTTTAGAGATCCACAACTTAAACGGCTTGGGGCGGGTAAAGAAAAAGGCAATACAGGTCGTGGTTCGAGAAACATGCTGGATTATATGGAAGCGAAGAAATGAAAAAATATTCAATGGGAAAAAGGCTTGTCTGGAGAGCATGTTGGGTGATATAATGACACTATCATTTGAATGGGTCAAGAACAAAGGAAAACAAGAACAAATACAGTGGGAGAATTGGAAAAGGTTTGTATTTTAGAGTATAATATGTAAACTGTATTGGGTGTACTCTGTATAGCAGCTTGCTAAGCAGAGACAAAACTTTGTACATATTGGGTTTGGTATAATAAAATTGAAGTTTGCTGGCCAAAAAAAAAATTTAATGTGTCACCTAAATGCTTATCAAATCATACTTGACAGGAAAACAACAAAATGTGAAAGATTTAGCTTCCAATTCTAGACTGGTTAATATCCATACGTACTCAGAGAAAAAGTAGAAGTCACATCTACCAGTTTGGCTCGAAATTTAATCCCACAATGGAAGTATTGTCCTCTTACTTGGATTACAATATTCAACTAACATTGATATCAATGACAGACTAAGTAGAACAAAAAGATAAACACTGCTCATATTCCAATGTTCAACAGCCAAAACATGATCGACCTAAAACAGCTGCTTGCAAACAAATTCGAGGTTTACCTTCTGAAGTTGAAGCTCAGTAAAAGGTGCAGCTTGGTTGTCTTGAAGCCACTTGCTCGTTTCATCAATAGCTTTTTTCATTACCTGCAGGATTTCAAGGTGCACCTGCTTCTTGACAGTTTGCTCTTCGATCTTATTCTTCATATTGTATATGCAATCCTCTAAAGCATTGTGTGCATCTGCTTTCTTCTTGAACTCTTGGTCCTCAAATTTGTACTTCTCAGCATCATCTACCATCCTTCCAATCTCTTCTTTGGAGAATCTTCGATTTACATTGGAAATTATAAGTTTCGCCATCTTTCCAGTGGATGATATCAAGGCGGAGACTGTGAGGATACTGTTGGCATCTATTTCAAAGCATTCAGTAACTTTAGCGACTCCTTTGGGAGCAGGTGGTATTCCTGAAATGTTGAACTCGCCCAAAAAATGATTATCTGTAGCTCTGAATCTTTCACCTTGATACACCTTCATACCAATGCTAGATTGATTATCATAAGTTGTATAGTATTGTTTGGAATTACTTGTAGGTATTGGAGTGTTTCTTGGGATCACAACACTTAATATCTCTCCTATTACTTTTACACCAAGTGATAAAGGTGTGACGTCATGTAGCAACACATCTTGAACAATCTTATCACTGCTACCACTTACCTTTGCAGCCATAACGGCTGCACCATACGCAACAGCCTCATCAGGGTTCACACACTTGCATAACTCTTTGCCATCAAAGAATTCCTGCAGCATAAGCTGGACCTTTGGTATCCTAGTTGAGCCACCGACAAGAATCACTTGTTCTACACATGATTTCTTAATCTTAGCATCACTTAAACAGATTTTTTTGCCAAAATAGTGCTACAGTGCATTATTTTTGTGCATCTGGAGGGTGTCAGCAACGAAATTTCAAAAATGGTGTATCCGCAAGATCATCCTGCGGATTTGATGATGTGGAGGGGAGAGGAGAGAGTCTTTTGCTGACTAGGAAAGATGGGGGTAAATCCGCAACACCATCTTGCGGATTCATAGGTTTTTTTTGTAGGATTGTTAATTCTTCAAGGGGGTGTTTTATAACTTATATGGATGTTGGTATATGATCTTGCGGATTCATCATGTAGATCCGCAACATCATGTTGCGAGTTCAGTATAAAGCGATGAAATGTTAATTCTTCAAGGGGGTCTTTTGTAAATTATGTTTTGTCTTCTTGTCTTTTATCTCGTGTAAGAAGTCACATGGATTAAACCCAACCACACATATATTTGCAGGTGTTGCAGGGGGCAGCATGTACACTTGCGCATGACCATGTTGCGGTTTCCATATATTATGTATGTTATATAATATTGAGACATACGGTGTTCTCATCTCATATCTCATTTACATGATGTTCAAAAAAAAATATGATGTTTTCATCCAGTAGATACACAAAAAAAAAAGTTCATTGTTCTCATCTCATATTTCATTTTGTTACATCCACATTCCATCATTGGTGGTGACAGGAGAAGTTTCGTTTGGAACATTGGATCGATGTTACATCCACTTGGAGTTATAACAGTATTGGGCGGGGATGAGCCATGCTTAAAGGCATTGATGCCCGTTTCATCCCCCGCGTTGCATCGCTTTTCTGGGTCCAAAAAAGCGGTGTCTTTGGATCGGTGTTACATCCACATGAAACTACTTAGATCGGTGATACATCCACACGTGGTATAACACGTGTAGAATGCAACACTGCCACTGTAGTTCATAATATTTTGCCGTTGGTTGTCGTTGCTAGTCTCAATCTCTAGTCTACCAAACCCCGACATTCCAACGGTCTCTTTAGGGGGGTCAACTTTCCAGACAAAGCCTGTAGGGCAAGGCCATCCGGTGTTGATGAATCACATCATGTGATTAGCGACGTCGGCGACATCGGATGATGCGATTCTTCAACGTGCTACTTTAGAAATGAATCACGGGTTGACCATTGGGTACCTGTCTGAAGGAGCACGGTTGGAATCCCAGCTTGATCCCGAGCCCCCTGTTTGACTTCAATAAAGCAATGGAGATGGAAGGCGCGAAACAGAAACTCAATGAACTCTGCAATAAGTTTTTGTTTTGCGCCTTCCATCACCGTTGTACACTAATTTTGGCAGCAAATTTAATCGGCTCTGCGGCTTCTACACCTATAGCGGAATGCACCCCGGTGTTGAAGAATCAAGGTCTGTAATTAGCGACGTCTGGGAGAATATTGGAATTGGTGGTCTCGGAAATAGATTGTTTTGTAACTCGGTAGATTGTACATTTAACGTTTTAGTGCATAAATAAATTTACGTGTGTTTCAGTCATTTCCAATTTATTATTATTAAATAACCTTGTTAAAAACAACATATCTTTGTTAAAAACAACATATTATAATTTAAGAAAATTACTAAACAATATTCTAAAAAAGACGCCATATTAACTAAAAAATACGATACATTCTGCTTCGGAAATAGATTGTTTAAAAAACGCCATATTAACTAAAAAAATAACCTATTTTATGCTTTGGAAATAGATTGTTTAAAAAACGACATATTAACTAAAAAAATACCCTATTTTCTGCTTCGGAAATAGATTGTTTAAAAAACGACATATTAACTAAAAAAATACCCTATTTTCTGCTTCGGAAATAGATTGTTTAAAAAACGACATATTAACTAAAAAAACTAAATATTTAAAAAAATTAACAATATTAAACAATATTCTATATAGATTGTTTAAATATAATTTTTTTCTATGACTTTATTAAAAAAAGTGTGTTGAATTTTTTTTATTTTTTAAGTACGGTATAGACATTTACTATGATTATCAAAACCGCAAGATGATGTTGCAGTTTTACTTTAAGTACGGTATGGACATTTACTATCACTATCAAAACCGCAAGATGATGTTGCAGTTTTACTTTAAGTACGGTATGGACATTTACTATCATTATCAAAACCGCAAGATGATGTTGCAGTTTTACTTTAAGTACGGTATGGACATTTACTATCATTATCAAAACCGCAAGATGATGTTGCAGTTTTACCTTTCTTAATATTGTCAATTTCACCTATAAATACATATATGTGAAGTTTCATTATCATTCATTCGAAAAGAAACGTTCGATAGTATGGAGAAGGACGAAGAGGTCGGGTCATATTTCTGTTCTCAACCAGTCGCTAAGAAATCGAAGTGGACGGAAGATCTTTGGAGGCGTATGAAGAGGCCGTCGTCATCCACGAAGGCTGGGTCGTCTACGGAGATTCCGACTGAAAAGCCACCGGAAAATGAGCCCAAAAAAGGTAGTGCTATAGTTTCCAACAAAGATTCAAAGAACTGGTCCCCAGATGTTTTAGAGTTTTACCTCAACGGGGACTCTCCATACTGCTACAGTCGTTTCATTACAAAAAAATTCGACAGATCTTTTTGGGGTGCCCTACTAGGGAATGAATCTGGCGGTCATCTGTCATCTACGGTACACTTAACACGACATATTAATTTTTATAAGTTTTCACATGCTTACATAGTTAAGTTATAGTGTTTTTTTCTTCTTTTGCAGCATGTTGAAGCTTGGACTGTAAGATTAATGCGTGTACGGCAGGCGATGCTCTTAAAAAACCCCAACAAAGAATTACGATGGTCGGTGTTACCTTCTGATTTTTATGATTACATGCAGGATGATAAATCCACTACCCCCCTTTATTATGCCGGACAAAAGGACCCGTATCCTCCATTCTGGGAGGTAGACTGCATCTACCTTCCTTTGTGGATTCGCCAAACAGACTGGCTACTTGTCCGTATTGATATGCAGAGCATGGTGATTACTCAATACTGGACCGATAAAAGATGGAGAAATGGAAAACATCGAGATGTTAGGAACTATATGGAGCTGTTACAGATATTTTTCAAATGGTTTCTAGAACGTATTCACTTTAGGAGGCACACGAGGTACATAACGGAACGTGAGATGTCCCTCGGTTTGGTTGAGACGGATGTCCTCCAAGATGAGGGTAACATCGCTAACGCTGGGGTTCTTGTTTGTATGATGATGGAGAAACTAGTTAAACACAAACCGTTGAAGATACACCATAAAAACACCGTAGAAGAGGCTTGTGTGAACTACCGACGCCACATGGCTGATGAGCTGTATAAGTGCCATTGTGATAAGTTCTGGTGAGTTGCGTCAGCTGTTTTGTAATATTTCCTTTTTTCATGTAATAAAATTTTTCATGTAATAAAGGCGTCATCGTTTATTTATTTCATGATACTTTGAACTAGCATCACGAGAGTAATACGACAAGTTGATAAGAAATAACAAGAAACAGCACTACAAACATTAACTTACGACAACCAACACATAAGAAATAACAAGAATATGGTCGTCTGCTTAAACCGGTGTGGTACACGCCACCTTTTAAAAAAATTATCAAACGCAATAGTTAGCAAAAATAACATGTTTTAATATAATCAATAATATGCACGCATAAAATACTACTTACTTGGCACCAAATGGGAGTCTATCCGCGCCTTCTTCTTGTTCTTCCGGAACAATTATGGGAGCTAATACCCGGATTCGGGTATACGCCCACAACTATAACAAAGACACACACCCACACATTGCTTCGCCGTCCATTACTGCTGCTTTGCACATGTTGCGATACAACCATGCCAACACAGCACTACCCCAACTAAAGGTCCGACATTCATTGAGGTCCTCTAGGTATGGTAAAAAGGACAGCTTCACCGTCCCGTTGCTTGAGTCATTAAACAAAGAACATGACAACAAGAGTAATATCACACAACGGGCGCGTTGTATGATCTCGACGTCAGTCGGGTCATCGGGCAACGGACTCGAAATTCTATCTGTAACATCCCGTACAAGCATCTTGTTTCCAGAAAATTTGTTGGTTGTTATACCCAACAAATTGTAGACAAGTAGTGCCCGTTCATCATTATTCGTCACGTCAAGTTGATCTCCTATCACGGGGGGCCATTAATAGGAAGACCCATTAAGCATGCAACGTCCTCTAACGTTACTGTCACCTCACCGAATCGTAGGTGAAACGTGTTGGTCTCGGGACGCCATCTTTCAACGAGGGCAGTTATCAACCCTCGGTCAATCTTCCGGTAACCACACTCAATAACTCCAAGAAAACCTGCAGTGTGCAGCATATCTTTAATACGACCATCCAATGAAAAATTGTTAATTGTCGACCAAAAGGATTGGTCGCCGCGTCTAACATTAACATCTGCATCTACCGCATTTCCTTCAAATAACATCGCCGAACGATGTCGTGATTGATCCCATAGAAGTTCATTGCTGCGAGGACCAGGGTTTACAAATGCCATAGTGCAAATTATAAGAGTGGAAGATATGTGTATACAGATTGAGAGTGAAAGGTAGATATCTGAAATATATGTGGTCTTTGGCTTGGATTTTGAAAATGCAGATTACTCGTTCACATGCTTAAAATTTATAAGACTACTACTTACTACTGCATTGTTGCATGTCCTTGCATGCATGCAATTATGCAATTATGGCATTTGTCTAGTCAAATCTTACTGAAGAAAAGCATTCACCCCTTTGTGTGGTTGGGGTGTAATGCATGTGAACCTATTCTTACACTTCCTGCTTCTTACACGAGATAAAAGACAAGAAGACAAAACATAATTTACAAAAGACCCCCTTGAAGAATTAACATTTCGTCGCTTTATACTGAACTCGCAACATGATGTTGCGGATCTACATGATGAATCCGCAAGATCATATACCAACATCCATATAAGTTACAAAACACCCCCTTGAAGAATTAACAATCCTACAAAAAAAACCTATGAATCCGCAAGATGGTGTTGCGGATTTACCCACATCTTTCCTAATCAGCAAAAGCCTCTCTCCTCTCCCCTCCACATCATCAAATCCGCAGGATGATCTTGCGGATACACCATTTTTGAAATTTCGTTGCTGACACCCTCCAAATGCACAAAAATAATGCACTGTAGCACTAGTTTGGCAAAAAAATCCACTTAAACATGTCTGCAGAGTCCCCATGCACTTATTAAACGAACCCATGTTCAGCTCTTCAAATTTAGCTCGAGTAAACTTCACAGAAAAATCAATTCCCTCATGCAAGCTATCCAAATTAATTGATGTCCGAGTAGTACACGAGAGAATCCTTTTTGCTTTCTCACAGGCAAATCTCAACCTCCCCAATGCTCTTTGATTCTCAGTCAAGTCCTTATTCCATCTCCTGTTAAATTCCTCAACACAGTGACCCACCATGCGGTTATCAAAATCCTGACCTCCCAAATGAGTGTCACCAGCAACAGCTTTCACCTCAAAAATACCCCCTTTCTCAATAGTCATTACAGAAACATCAAAAGTGCCACCACCCAGATCAAAGACAAGCACATTTATCTTGCCAACAATATCAGACTCATTGTCTAATCCATATGCAATTGCAGCCGCTGTAGGCTCATTGATCATACGAATGACGTTTAATCCAGCAATAGTACCAGCGTCCTTAGTAGCCTGACGCTGTGAGTCGTTAAAATATGCAGGAACAGTTATCACAACATTTTTCACTACTTTTGCCAGGTACGCCTCAGCAGTTTCTTTCATCTTTCCAAGAATCATTGAAGAAATTTCTTCAGGCAAAAACTCCTTCTTTTTACCTTTGTGAGTGACGACAATCTTTGGTGTGTCAGCAGGCCCTTTTATGACCATAAAAGGCCACAACTTGATGTCTTGCTGCACTTTGGAATCACTGAATTACCTCCTTCCAATCAACCTCTTTGCATCTGGAAATCCAAGGTTGTTCATGTCAAAAGTCAAGTATAAATCATAATCAGAGCATTGAAAATTTCTTAGCATCAGAATCCATTTATAATAATCCAAAACGATTTTGTGATATAAATTTAATGATTGCTAAAACTAAAATAGGCAGCAGTCAGTAAAATTTATTTAGAAATAAATGAGTAAACTGACCAAATATGGTGTAAGCAGGATTCATTGCCTGTTCATTTTTGGCGCCATCACCGACTAGACGCTCTCCGTCAACAAAAGCAACAGCCGATGGAGTGGTTCGGTTGCCTTGATCGTTAGGTATGACCTCGACCCGGTTATGCTTCCATACTGCCACACATGAGTACGTTGTTCCCAGATCAATGCCGATCGCCGGCGCCTCGTTTCCACTTCCGTCCATTACGTTCAAATATATTTTGAAGTGAGATTATTAAACTGACTAGGAAACTGTATATATGTTATTGAAACAAGCGGAATAAAACAATCAACAAGATCAAAGGATTATTAAACACTCAAGAAAACGAATGATTTTATTATTATTATTAATCTTCAACCAGAGGAGTAATACAGAATTGAATACAGAAAGGAAATTATTATGAATTGAAGTGATTGAAGAATCAATCAGAGAATCCCTTTTATAAGAACCCTAGCCCCTAATTAAGCTCAACGACTCTTAACAACCATACTTCTAAATGTACAACATTAACCCCTGAAGTTTAGAAAACTTCTTATTCAATCATCAGACTTTATATTCAACTTTCAGATGTTGACATATCAAGCCCAAAACTTTATTTGACTTTTACATAGTCAATATCAGTTGACATTAGTAATCTTTATTAGCTTGAAATCTGAATTGTATTATCTTAGCTCAACATTATTATCATCACATTAACAATCTCCACCTTTGAGCAAGATAAACAAATTCATTCCCAAAATACCCCTGATACTAAGTTATATTCAGCATATTCAAACACTGATTAAACTTATTACCAGAAGTTACTTTAGTTAGAATATCAGCTGCATTATTGTTGGTATTAACATACACAACCCTTATCTCTCCAGAATTCAGAACTTCTCTGATCCAATGCAGCTTCACACTTATATGCTTTGACCTGTCATAGAAAACTTGATGCTTTGACAATTGTATTGCCCCTTCATTGTCACAATTAACTATAACATCATCCATCACTAATCCCATCTCTGTCACAAAACCTTTTAACCATATTGATTCCTTTATAGCTTCTGTTAAAGCCATAAACTCAGCTTCTGTAGTAGACAATGATGGTTTCCTGTTTTGCATCTAAAAGACTTGGATTATATATATTGATGAACATGAGTATGCATCAGAAGATTGATGCAGGGACTCGAATAGAAGGGAACAGAGGGTGGAGAAAAACTATAATATACACACACAATTAAATTCTATTCCACACATACAAATGAAACATACTAGGCCTATTTATACATACATAATGACGGTTAAATAACTACCATAATAACCGACATGACTATACTACAAACGACACAACGTTTCTGTTTTGGCGCTTCTTTATTTTGTGTCGTTTGACTTTTCTGAAGTCAACAGAATTTCCTTGATTATAATCTTCCAACATTCACGCCCCTAATCAAGAAATTCGTATTTGATTCTCTGTTCGTGTTCATCCTCTTTTGTGCAGTCCTGTTCTTCTTTCGATCATCTTTTCTTTCTTGAATCGTTTCTTAAACCTTCTATCTTTGATGATGATCCGATATTAACCTTTGAGAAATTGATGTTAAAAGGATTATCACAATCCTTAACCTTTACGGTTTCTGCCATCTTGGCCTTTCTTCTACGATCATCACGATCGGACAAACAACTAGGAATTAACGTGCACTCGTCTTCTCTTCCCATTGCATCAACATCTTCGGAGATTAACGGTGTCTCTCTACACTCGTCTTCTGTCTCCACACAATAAACATCTTCGGATTTCTCTAATATCGAATAAATTACGGTTCTTGATCGAAACTTTCGTTGCTTTCTGCCTTGCCGGAACTCCTCGCCGGAAAACGACTTCTGCGTTTTGTCTTTTAAATCTGTTAAGGCCTTCGACTGCTTTCTTTTCTTGATAATTATGATAACAATATCCAAGTCTGAATCAAACAAACACTCGTTGTTGTTCGATTCCGTTTCTACTATAACTTCCGATCAGTTTTGCAAAACAGGGGATCGGATTTTTCTGCACAGGTTCGTCTTCTTCGTCTTTATCTTCCCAAGAGCGTCTCGCTCTGATACCAATTGATGGTTTCCTGTTTTGCATCTAAAAGACTTGGATTATATATATTGATGAACATGAGTATGCATCAGAAGATTGATGCAGGGACTCGAATAGAAGGGAACAGAGGGTGGAGAAAAACTATAATATACACACACAATTAAATTCTATTCCACACATACAAATGAAACATACTAGGCCTATTTATACATACATAATGACGGTTAAATAACTACCATAATAACCGACATGACTATACTACAAACGACACAACGTTTCTGTTTTGGCGCTTCTTTATTTTGTGTCGTTTGACTTTTCTGAAGTCAACAGAATTTCCTTGATTATAATCTTCCAACAGACAAAGCAACTACATGCTGTAAAGTTGACTTCCAACTAACTGTTCCACCCAAGACTTGAAACACATAGCCTGTTACTGACCTTCCTTTATCCAAATCTTTAGCAAAATCAGAATCAACATAACCCTTCACAACCTGATTATCCTCATTTCTGCCAAATACCAAACCAACATCTTGTGTTCCACTTAGATACCTAAGTATCCATTTAACACCTTCCCAATGTGGTTTTCCAGGATTGCTTATGTATCTACTAACAACACTAACAGCATATCCTATATCAGGCCTGGTACAGATCATGAGGTACATCAAACTACCAACAGCATTTGCATAAGGTATTTTTACCATTTTATCCTTTTCTTCTTCTGTCTTAGGACAATTTAAGTTAGACAACTTAAAATGCATAGCTAAAGGAGTAATAACTGACTTACAGTTATCCATGAAAAACTTAGCAAGTATCTTCTTTAAGTATGATTTCTGAGACAATTTTATTAGGCCTGCACTTCTGTCTCTGATTATTTCCATACCCAAAATCTTCTTTGCCTCCCCTAACTCTTTCATCTCAAATTCAGACATTAACAAAGCTTTTGTCTGAGCAATTTGATCCTTATCACTGCATGCTATCAACATGTCATCCACATACAACAGAAGATAGACATATCTGCCCTGTTCATACTCTTTCAAGTATACACATATATCATATGCACTTCTCTTAAAACCATGTGATACCATATAACTATCAAACCTCACATACCATTGTCTTGGAGACTGTTTTAGACCATATAATGATCTTTTTAACAAACACACCTTATCTTCATTCTCTGTATCTTCAAAACCAACTGGTTGTTTCATGTAAATCTGCTCATCAAGATAACCATGCAGAAAAGCAGTCTTCACATCTAACTGTTCCAACTCTAAACCATATATAGCAGTTAGTGACAAAATTACCCTTATAGAGGTATGTTTAACTACAGGAGAAAAGATCTCATTGTAATCAACACCCTCTCTTTGGGTAAACCCTTTTGCAACTAACCTTGCCTTATATCTTGGCACTTCACCTGCAATCCCTTCTTTAATCTTGAAAATCCACTTGCAATCAACCAGTTTCTGATCTTTAGGTTTGTCAACAAGTTCCCAAGTTTGATTCTTGTGCAAGGAATTCATCTCTTCTTCCATTGCATTTAGCCATTTATCTTTATCAACAGAATTAATGGCCTCATAATATGTGAGTGGTTCACATGAACTTTCTTCTTCAGCAACATTTAACACAAAGGCTGATAAGTCTTGTCTGAATCTTATTGGCTGCACAGTTTCTCTTCTTGGCCTGTCTTTGGCTATACAATGCTCTCTGCTACTAGCTTGTTGGGAACTCTCAGCTTGGTCATTCACAACAACATCATTACTTTTGTTGTTGTCCTGAGGTTGCTCCACCTCAATTTCAAGTTCCTTTCCTTTAGACTTTCCATCAACAGCTTTACCAACAACATCTTTATACATAATATGTTCAAAACATTTTATGTTCCTGCTCACAATTATTCTGGGACTACCACCATTTAACCTCCACAGCCTATACCCTTTCACACCATCAGTATTGTACCCCACAATCACACATTTCTGTGCCCTTGGGTCCAATTTATCCTGACTTATATGTGAATAAGCCACTGATCCAAAAACCCTCAGATCAGAATAGTCAGTTTTTACACCAGACCACTTTTCCATTGGAACCATCATATCTAAAGCTGATGAAGGTGAAATATTTATTATATAAACTGCAGCTTTCACTGCTTCTGCCCAGAAACTTTTAGGCATACCTGCTTCAATAAGCATACACCTCACCTTTTCTAGAATAGTCCTATTCATCCTTTCAACCAGACCATTCTGTTGTGGAGTTCCAGGAATTGTTAAGTGTCTAGCAATTCCATATGATTTACAGAAATCATTAAACTCCCTACTGCAAAACTCAAGCCCATTATCTGTCCTCAACTTCTTAACCTTCCTTTCTGTTTGAGTTTCCACAAGAGTCTTCCACTCTTTAAATCTTTCAAAAGCCTCATACTTATGCTTCAAGATATATACCCAAACTCTTCTAGAGAAGTCATCAATAATTGACAGAAAATAAGATGCTCCACCTAGAGATAAATTCTTAGTAGGACCCCACAAATCTGCATGCACATAGTCTAAAATACCCTTGGTCCTGTGAATTCCCTTTGAGAATGAAACTCTTTTTGCCTTGCCCATTACACAATTCTCACAATCTCCAAATTCACAATCTACTAATTCACTTATTACCTCTTGTTTCTTCAACTGTACTAATCCATTATGACTCATATGACCAAGTCTCTTGTGCCATTTCATGGCAACACCATCTAAATGTTCATCAGCAACAGAAACTGAACATTCAGCTGACTTCACCCCATCTAACATATAGATATTATTTTCTTGTCTAGTACCAGTTAGAACAACCAATGAACCCTTAATGACCTTAGCCTTCCCATCCTTTAAACTCACATGATAACCTTTCTTTTCAAATGTACCAAGTGAGATTAAATTTCTTTTTAAATCAGGAATATATCTAACATCATGCAACTCAACCAAAGATCCATTATCTAACCTCAAAGACACAGTACCAATACCTTGTATTTGACAGGGATGATCATCTCCTAGTTGTACAGTTCCCATTGGAACCATCTTTAACATACTGAATAACTCTTTGAATGGTGTCATGTGATAAGAACACCCTGAATCCATAACCCAACACCACCTGGATCCATCCTTTGCATGAACAACCATCAAAACATCAGCACTTTCATACCCATCATTAGAACCATCAGGAGACCCACTGTTGTGTTTCTTTGACTGATATTCATTCTTCTTTCTTTTCCACTCAGGACAATCTTTCTTGAAGTGCTTTTCAGAATTACACACAAAGCATCTTCTCTTTGCTGATTTAGACTTAGATCTAAACCCTCCATTCTTGTTCCTTGTGGATCTTTGTTCTGGTCTTCCTCCGACAAACAAACCATCAGAACCTTCATCCTTCATTTCTCCCTTCTTCTGTAATTCTTTTGAATTCATGGCTGAGACAACTTCTTCCATTGACAGACTTTCTCTACCAAACATCATTGTGTCTACAAAATGTTCATAGACCACAGGTAGTGATGATAAGAAGATTATTGCCCTATCTTCTTCATCTATCTCCACCTCAATGTTCTCAAGATCAAGAATGATCTTGTTAAACTCATCAATATGATCTTCAAGAGACTTTCCAGCAGCCATCTGAAACATATAGAGTCTCTTCTTCAAATAAAGTCTGTTAGCCAATGACTTTGTCATGTACAAACCTTCTAACTTGGTCCATACACCTGCAGCAGTTGTTTCTTTCGATACTTCTCTCAAGACTCTGTCACCAAGGCTGAGAATGATAGCACTGTGTGCCTTCTCCATGATCTCTTTCTTCTGCTTATCAGTAAAATCATTAGACAACTGTTCTTCACCCTTCAAGGCATCTACCACCCCTTGATGAACCAACAACGCTCTCATCTTTACCCTCCAGAGACTGAAATCATTCTTACCATCGAATTTTTCTATTTCGAACTTCGTACCAGTCACCATGTTTAATCTTTCCCCAATCTCCGTCAAATCTTTCTCAAGATTGAGCCAACCTGGCTCTGATACCAATTGTTATTGAAACAAGCGGAATAAAACAATCAACAAGATCAAAGGATTATTAAACACTCAAGAAAACGAATGATTTTATTATTATTATTAATCTTCAACCAGAGGAGTAATACAGAATTGAATACAGAAAGGAAATTATTATGAATTGAAGTGATTGAAGAATCAATCAGAGAATCCCTTTTATAAGAACCCTAGCCCCTAATTAAGCTCAACGACTCTTAACAACCATACTTCTAAATGTACAACATTAACCCCTGAAGTTTAGAAAACTTCTTATTCAATCATCAGACTTTATATTCAACTTTCAGATGTTGACATATCAAGCCCAAAACTATATTTGACTTTTACATAGTCAATATCAGTTGACATTAGTAATCTTTATTAGCTTGAAATCTGAATTGTATTATCTTAGCTCAACATTATTATCATCACATTAACAATATATATATACAGCTGTCACGATTGTTTTCCTTATACTTAACGTCCATTAAAATTCAAATTATGAAACGATTCGCATGCTCTTATAATGACATCGGAAATGAAAACATATAAATTCTCTTGCTTTTAATTTTTTTTTTAAACTGAAAACTACTGTAATTTACTTATAAATACTCTTGCTTTATATTGTTTTTAAACTGAAAACATATAAAACCTCATGAACGATTTTGGCTATTAACTCTTAATTATATTTCATAATGATTACGTGCTTTGTACGAGCATGAAACACAGGATTAGCTGAGAGATAGGTAGCTCCAAGATTATCACACCAAAGTGTGGGTGAAGTTTTTGAGGTAATCCCGAGCTCATGTAAAAGTGCCTTTAGCCAGAGTAGTTCTGCAACAGTATTAGCAAGAGCTTTGTATTCAGATTCGGTTGATGACCTGGAGACAGTTCTTTGTTTACGAGCGGTCCATGAAATGAGGTTCGAGCCTAGATAAACTGCAAATCGCCCCGTGGATCGACGATCGACAGGACATCCAGCCCAGTCAGAGAAGGCGTTGAGAACAGTGTCTTGCCGGTGTGCATCAGTAAAGGCATGAAGTAAAGAACCAAAGTTGTGACGAATGAGAAGGTCGAGGTCGGACGTGCCTTTTAGGTAACGAAGAATCCGTTTGACAGCCGACCAGTGGTTCTCGGTGGGTGTATGCATGAACTGACATACTTTGTTCACTGCAAAGGCAATGTCAGGACGGGAGAGAGTAGAGTACTGCAAGGTGCCCACAATTTGACGGTATTTTGTTGGATCCGATAAAGGGGGTTGTCATCAAGAGTCAGGATCTGAGAGGTGCTCATAGGAGAGTTTACAGACTTACAATCGGAGAGGCCAACTCGTTGTAGAACATCCAGAATGTACTTTTTTTGTGACAGCAAAATATTTTTCTAATGAGGGATGACTTCAATGCCCAAGAAGTAGTGAAGTGGGCCCAAATCTTTTATAGCAAAGGATGTGTTTAATTGCTTGATGATGTGTGAGATGGCTGAGTTGTTGTTGCCAGTGATGATAATATCATCGACATATACCAGAATGTAAACCAACATAGCACCGGCTTTGAGAATAAACAGAGAGGGATCCGTCTTAGACCCTCGAAAACCCAGCTGCTGAAGAACGGTAGAGAGCCGATGGAACCAGGCCCTGGGTGCTTGTTTGATCCCATATATAGATCGATGTAGTGAGCATACATGATTTGGTTTGCTGGGGTGTTCAAAGCCTGTCGGTTGTTTTATGTAGATATTTTCAGAAAGATCGCCATGAAGAAATGCATTCTCCACATCAAGTTGGCGAAGAGGCCATTGTTGAGTAACAGCAAGAGACAAAATAGTTCTGATTGTTGTTGGTTTGATGACAGGACTGAAAGTTTCATGATAATCAACACCAGGTTTTTGATGAAACCCCTTTGCCACAAGTCTGGCTTTGTAGCGAGTAAGCTTCCCTTGAGCATCCGATTTTAACCTGTAAACCCACTTGCAGTCAATTAAATTAGAGTGATTATCACAAGGGACCAAAGACCACGTTCCGTTCTTGAGAAGCGCTTGGTACTCCTGATTCATGGCATGACGCCACTCAGGGGATTTGTTGGCAATGGTAAAGGTGGTGGGAACGGTTGGTTCAGAAGAGGTGGTGGCAGAATAGGCAGATGGAGTGTAGAACTGTGTTTGTTTTGGGTTTGGGCGTAGGTTAGGTGGTCTAGGGCGAGGAGGTGGAGTAGGAGTGTTTGAGGAGTGGCCGGTTTGGGGTTGAGCCGAGGCCAAGGAGGCCGAGGCAGGTTGATCCAAGGCTGGGTCAGCCGTAGATGGACCGAGGTTTGAATGGTTTTGGTTCGGAGTAGGTGGTGATGGTGGGGTTGGTTGCTCATCAGGGAGGATAGGAGGTGGGTCGGGAAAAATGGAATATGAGGTGGGTGTAGATGGTATAGGTGCAGGTTTAGGAGGGTTATAGGAAAAAATATGTTCATTGAAGCAAACATATCGGGCCATATAGGTGTGCTTAGTGACAATATCGAGGCACCGGTAGCCGTGATGAGATGCATTATAACCAAGGAAAACACATTGTGTAGAACGGAAGTCCATTTTGTGATGGTTGTAGGATCGTAGGTAGGGAAAGCATTGACAACCAAAGACACGTAGATAGGTGTAATCTGGTTTGCGGTTGTAAAGTTGTTGGTAGGGGGATTTATTAGAGGAAATGTGGGAGGGAAGGCGATTTATGAGGTAGACGGTTGTTTCAAAGGCGAAGTGCCAAAATTTTTGTGGAAGATTGGCTTGGGCTAGAAGGGTTAGACCGGTTTCAACAACGTGACGGTTTCGACGCTCAACAGTCCCATTTTGGGCACTGGTGTATGGGCAGGAGCATCGATGAATGATGCCAAGTGAGGTAAAGAAGGGTGATAAGTTTCAAAATTCGCCACCCCAATCGGTTTGAACACTTTTAAGTTTTGTATTAAAAGAAGGGTGATAAGTTTCAGAACTACCAGTCAGGGGTTTTTGTGGCAGTGGGAGCATGAGTTGTGCTTCAGTCAGAGTTCCTAGACGACAATGGGTTAAGAGAACCAATTCTCCAGCTGTCGAAGTCTCTCCAGGTGATTATCTGCTTTATTCAGAGAGTGTTTATTCTAAGGGTGTTTCAGGATCCGGCAGTTCGTGTTAGTGGGAGCCGGTAGAGACAGAGAATGGGCCAGCGGCAGACATATCCATGACTGATGTGTTGGAGCTCGGGGGAGCTTCAACGGGCCTTCAGGTTAACTGATGAGAAGGCCGCTGCAACCAAGAAAATGAGGAAGATTACAAGAGGTAAAAGTTCACAGCGGATGGCAGTTTGAAGATTATCAAGCCTCCAAATGGGAGATTATTGGGTTTTGTGGAGCCTTGATTTGGGTTTGGGTTAGAAGTGTAACACCCCAACCGATGGCGGAAACATCGGGATGTCACGTATTGATGATTGTTCAGTAGCTCGTGGTAAATAATAAATTTCATTATATGATTTAGATAAATTACATACAATTGTTCTACAAGAATTCGTACATCAAATTGAATAAAACTATGCACACATCTTCAAGCATTAATTCAAATCTTCAAGCAAGTAGAACCTGAAACATGTTAAGTTGAAAATATTTTGGGTCAACAAAAGTTGGTGAGAATTACATAGGTTTTGATAATCGAATAAAATTGTTGTGCAATTCATGTGTCATGGCAAATCTAGTCCATATGTGAAAACATACTAGAAGTAAATCGAGTGCATAATCAACCCTTGTGACTGTTGTATTGTGGTACATCCCATACGCTCATGGTTCACTCGTTTATATTGCAGTAACAAACACCCACGCTACCTTTGTAGGAGGCACGTATCCGGGTGGGATTGTCAGTCCAATAGATCTATCATTGTATACCGTCGGCTGATCAATGTTAATGATTATGCTAGAATATTGTGCTTACCCTAGTCATGTTTAAGACATAATGCAACATAGAAAAACACATAGACACTTTGATGATTGAATTGCATATAGAATGTTGTAACATGTTCCACCCCAAAAATGGTGATAAATAGAAAAGGGGCTATGTAAAACTCACCTTAGCAAAATGTTATATCTGTTGAAAAATTGAATAGTGGTGTTGCCCAAATGTGTCAAGTATCACCCTATAATAAGGTAATAAATATGTCTAAGTCTATCTAGTCTACAAATGTATAAGTTCTAGGGCTTCGAATTGGGGATAAATGCTCGTTTGATTAATATTAAAAATGTTTGATAATTGAGAGAAATTTAGTAAATAAATAGACAAAAATCTTTTTATAAAATTTGAATTTAAGATGGTCACAATAATGAGTTTAAAGTATAAAAATAATTTTTATAAAATTATTTTCTTTAAAATAGAATATTAAATCTATTTATTACAAATAGTCAAAATTTAACTTTAATATTTAAAAATACTAAAATTAAAGAATTATTAGTTTAAAAATTATATTTCTGTTCCAAATAAACAGAAATAATTTGCATAAAATTTTGATGCAAAAATATAAAAAATTGGATTTATTATGATTTAATTATGATTAAAACTAACAAAAATTGATTAAAAATATTAAATAAATGATTTTTCTGAAATAAAAATCATTTCAGAAAAGTTTATTGTTATAAAAACTTAGAATAATTTTTGTGGAAATTTATAAAATTGTTTTGATATTTTAATAGAATTTTATAAATATTATAGAATAAACTTGATTTATTTATTAAATATATTAAATAAATTAATTTTTGAAAACTAAAAATTGTAAGTTAAACTTTTTCATTAGATTAACTTAAAATAATTTTTGTAGAATTATTAAAAGAGTTTTAGTATTTTAAAACTAATTTTAAAATACTTGTAATTATATATACATTAGTTTATAAAACAAAAAAAAAACAAAAAAAATCGTTGCCACAGCCGGGGATCGAACCCGCGTGGCTTGGTCAGAGAGCACCAGACACAACCACTTGGTCCAGACCAGTGGTTGTGTTTGGTTTCAGTTTGTTTAATACATAACACATGTACAAAATCGTGTTCTTCCCCAATTCTTGCATACGAGCCCTAGTTTTTCTAATCTGTTTATATACGCGATTAAATCCCAATTAAACATGGGGTTAATAACTATTAAGACCCGATTAACACACTTCAAACAAGGATTAAAACTTACCAGACCCGTAAGGCTTCGATTCGCAAGTCAAACCAAAAGTCAAACGATCGTGAATTGAACTAGGAAGAGTGTTTTTGAGTGATAATTGAGAGTAGAGGGGTGATAATCGGTGCCCTTAGACTGAGAAAACAGGTTCAATTTATAGACTCATGCTCGAATTGGAAGGTTTCAATTTCTTGACCAAAGTCAAGTAAAAAACGCGTATGTTTACAGAATTGGAGTGAGTATTGGCAATAATCACGGATTATAATCATAGTGGTTTGTTAGTCGGTCAAAAGGGGATAAATTGGCTACCAAAAATGAGGCTATTAATTAAAGAAGGTGGAAATCTTGGTCAATTCTGCTGCTGCACGTCGAACAGGAAAGAGCAAAAGAGAAGGAGGGTGGGCTTTTATACAATTAGTGTTAGGATTAAATCAAATGTGAGATGTAGACCAAATGGTGTTGGCGCGTGGGGGTTGCAGGTCTGGCTCCGGTTCGAGCCCCAGCAGGAACATCTTTTTTTTTTTTTTAAAGCAGGAAGGGGAAAGGGACTAGTGGGCTGGGCCGAATAGTGATGGACAAAGGAGTTGGGCCGGATCCAAGGTGGGCCGAACCTAGGGCTGTTTGCAGGATCCTCACAAAGGGGGGTTGGGTTTATATTGTTCCATATTATTAACATTATTATTATTATTATTATTATATACATTTATATATATATATATATATATATATATTAGTTGTGTGTTGGGAAAAATAGAGATTTAGGCACATTTATGTAACAAAAATAAGGGCTTTTATAATAAAATTTGGGGAAAAAAATTTCACGATGTTACAAGATGACAATTAATTGGCAGATTAATTAAAGACAAGGGTCCGGCCCGTTTGTTTTATTTAGCCCATAATTAGTTTTCTTGTTTCCGAAGGGTTAAACCTTAATCTTGTAATATAAATATAAGCATCTTGTACTTGTAATCCTTATCACGAGTGAGGCAGAAAGCAATAATAAAATATCCTGGTTGCAGCCCGTGGACGTAGGTCAGCCGACCGAACCACATAAATCCTTTTGTTCTCGTGTTCGTTTATTTTTATCTCTTGCAGTTTGTTTGTGTTTGGTGTGTTGATCGAGAGATCGAATCCTAACATATAATAATGATAACTAACGGATAATGATAAAGTTTAAATAAATCCTTTACCTATCCATACCATAGAGAAGATAATCTTCTCTATCACCGAATTGATTTTCTGGAAAGTAACTTATACATGTGTCATTGGCGTCTTTGATCAATCGTGTACCTTCATCCCTCTCCCTCATGTTGCAAACCTTTATAAGATGTCCGGGTTCACAACAATAGTATCATAGTCTTGTGTCAATTCTATTTTTCTTTAATGCAGAACTCCTTTTCACGTTTCTTCTTGTACTTGTTCATATACTGAATTGTTGATCTGGAGTATGAAATACCCAATGATTGTGACATGGTTGGTTTTCGGTAGTGCAGTGAAAGAGAATGATCACGAAATGAACAAGAAATTGGTGCTAATCTGGCTTTGATACCAGTTTGTTGGAATAGAATTCAATATAGTAGTGGAAAACAATACTATATGCACTTATTTGTATTGAACAAGAGTGATCAAATAAAAAACAAATGATCAATCAATCCCATACCCAGTGAAATCCCACAAATAGAGAACTATTGGTAGGGTCTGGAAGGGTGAGATGTAGACAGACCTTACCTCTATCTCTGAGAATAGAGAGGCTGCTTCCAAAAAGACCCTCGACTCAAAAATAATAATAATAATAATAATAATAATAATAATAATAATAATAGTAACAATAATAATAATAATAACAATAAAAAATAAAAATAATTAAATAATTAAATAATTAAATAAATAATAATAGTGATAATAATATTTTAAACTACCAATATCACCAAGATGTTAAAAAGAATACATGGTAAAAATGGAAAAGTTATACCACTATAAAGAACTTATAAAGCACACAGCAACAATCACATGTAAAGACCAACAAAAAAAGTGTGTGAGCAAATTTTATTTCCTATGACACATCTATCAACTCTTATGAACTTATCCTAGCTGTCTTTAACCTTAATCCTATGTCTCCACAAGCTCCTATCCTGAACCATGTCCTTAGAGAGATGTAACTCTTGTAAATCTTTCCAAATCCTTTCATCCCACGTTAACCTGGGCCTACCCCTACCCCTCCTTCCCTCCACAGTGA
Organism: Ambrosia trifida; assembly: GCA_028751855.1. Classification (NCBI taxonomy): domain Eukaryota; kingdom Viridiplantae; phylum Streptophyta; class Magnoliopsida; order Asterales; family Asteraceae; genus Ambrosia; species Ambrosia trifida. Next base: position 7,345,534 of record CM054129.1, read on the forward strand.
GGTTTTCCACAACCCTAACTGGCTCCGTCGTCTGTCTCCTCTTCACATGGCCAAACCACCTCAATCTCCCCTCCTTTATCTTATTGGATATCCTAGCAATTCCTAACCTTTCTCTAAGAACCTCATTTCTTATCTTGTCTAACCTTGTGTGCCCACACATCCACCTCAACATCCTCATCTCCGCTACGTCCATCTTACGAGCATGTGTTTTCTTGATGGCCCAACAATCCGTCCCATATAACATAGCAGGTCTAATTTCTACCCTATAAAATTTCCCCTTTAAATTTACATGAAACCTCCTATCACACAATACCCCAGTGGCTGCTCTCCACTTACACCATCCAGCCTGGATGCGGTGTACTGATGTGTTGGTGAAAACACTATGTTAATATGCTAGTCTTGTATATATTTTAGTATTTAATCGGTGTATTGTAAGTACACTTTACTCGATATTAATTATATTATAATTACACTAATACTAGTATAAAATAAATTTGATCAAATTATTTATGTTTTTATTGGTTTGAAGTAATAGCTCTAAATAACATAAGTGGTTTTTTGTCGTGACAGTCAAAAAATAGATTCACAAGAATTGGCTATAAGCTTAAGATGAAATGTGGAGTTATGGGCTAGTAGACTAAATTAAATGCAAGATGGGCTCAAATTATTCCTAGATTGTTACCACCAAAGTTGGTATTGGACTAAATTGAATGTGGACTTTATTGTATTTGGGAGGCCATGAGCCCATTAATGGAAAAAAAGGTCGGTGCAATTTTGTGGCGGATGTAAAACGATTCGACGGCACTTTTTTAGAGGGGGATTATTATTTTGGTTTGAGAATTTGAAGGATACATCGCACGAACAAAAGAAAAGAAGAGAGGAAGAGGCGATGAGCAAGATGCTATGCTAAATCTTTTGTGACATCCTCTAGACGAATGGTTCAATTAGGTTTTGCATTTTTTCTATTTATTTTCAGTATTGGATTATGTTTTGTTTGTGATGACAAACAATTAAAACATTATTGATGCATTAGTTAAGCAAACAATTGATTTGTGTTTTGAGTCCCTTCTTTACAACTTGTTCGGTTGATGACAAAACTTAGTAGCGGGTTGGGTTACACTGCTTGCATAGTCAACGGTGTTAGGTTTATGGTACTTTCCCGTGATGCCCAAAAAACAACGCAAAACTCTGGGGTTCTAGTGGAGGGAGAGAACGGCGAGAAGTATTATGGCGTATTAGAAGAGATTATCGAGATGCGTTATATCAATGGGTATTCAACTGTCCTATTTCGGTGCAAGTGGTTTGATACTCGAAGGGATGTTAGATATGAAAATAATATCACAAGTATCAGCACAGAACGCGAATGGGACAAAGAAGATCAACTCATATTCGCTTCGCAAGCCAAACAAGTGTTCTACATCAAAGAACCTTCCCGAGTAAACCAAAGCAATAACCATAGGTGGGTCGTCGAGAATGTTAATCATCGTAATATTTGGGATCGACCGTTGAATGATGGTCGCGTCGAGAATGTTCAAAATGCTGACAAAGACCTGGCCGAAGATCTTGACGTCGTTCACAACAACTCTTCAACAAATAGTCCACTTGTCATTGACTTCAGCCAATATTTTCAAAACATTCATTCTCATGTTACTGTTGGTGCAACTGCAATTCAAGTCGACCCGCCAACGGTTAGTGACAATGAAGAGTCTGATTGGGAGACTGATTATGATGAGAACGATCCTGATTATGATACGGACCCGTCCGAGAGGCAAACTGGAGTATCTGACGGGGAGTCTGATTAAAAGAAAAAGTATTGTAATATTTATTAATCTGTATTTGAGAGACATTGTTTGTTCTAATTATTATTTGTATTTGTAACTTTACAGGACATGTTTTCTTTATGGGTTGTGCTTGTTTATCAATGAGATACATGTGTTGTTTATATTAATTTGTAACTTTTCAGGACATGTTTTGTTTATGGTTTGTAGTTGTTTATGTTATGGCCGACGTGATGGGCATGGGACATGGAGGGGATGGGGCTGGCGATGAACCACCTGGTGGGGGTGGTTTCGACTGGAATGGGAACCATCGGCAAGATCGTAAGTTTTATTAAAATCAGATTTTTACTATTATGTTTTCATTTATTATAAAATATTGTGACTAACAGTTTTTAAATATAATTGCAGTTGTTCCTCGAAAGAAGACTAGGGGAAAGGCTAAAAACTATCAACTCGATAGAGAGTTGAAGAGAAGAAAGGGGAAGCCTTTGACCATTGACTTTGACAAAGAGGTTACATTTCATCCAGTTGGAAAAAAATGCGACTTATTTACCCGTGAGGCGGGTATTTATATGTGGCGAAACATACCTTTAGATAGAGAAGGCTGGAGAAATGTTGAAAAGGCTTATAAGAATGGTTTGGAGGAAAACTTGAAGGTAAATTATATATTTATAAGTATATTTTATATGTTTTTTTCTTGATTCACCTTTTGTTAACTACAATTGTATTATTTATTTATGTATATATGTAGGATAAGTTCGATTTTGCACAAGTTGAAAAGGATGCTCACGCTGAGGATATTAAGGGTGGAATACAACAGCTGCTACAAAGGCGTTTCAGCGATCGTAAGAACAAAGCTAAGACCATGTTTAAAAAAGCGGGAGGATACGAAGATGTTGATAGAGCAAGGGCCACCGTCCCTGCTGACATGCCTGATGAGAACTGGCAGAAAACTGTAAGCCATTTCTTGAGTCCGGGACATATCAAACGATCCTTAACCAACGCAAAATGTCGCGAGAAACTGAAATACAATTACCGAGGTGGAACGAGCTCCTACGCTAGCCGAGCTTTCAAAGAGGTTATGTTTTATATATCGATATATATATATAGTGGTGTTCATTTAGTGTCTAATTTAAGTTTTAATGTTTTCAGGATATGACCCGACTAGAAACTTTTTATAAAACCCACACCGATAAAGCTGGAAATTTTGATAGCCCGCAAGCCGAAAAAGAATATGTAAGTATTTGTTTAATGTGTAGTTACCAAATATATATATATATATATATAAATCTAATAAATAATCTTTATAAATACAGAATGCATTGGTGGCAGAGTATGCGGCTTCAATTGAAGACTTTGATGAAGAAGGTTTTGGTGAAGAAGGTAGTAGTAGTTCCTCACGGCCGAATGATGTTGCGATCTTCGAGAATGTGATGGGAAAACGACGCGGACACATTAAGGGTCTTGGGCCAAAACCTTCTTCTAGTAAAGCGCCATGTGTCTTTGGTGAGGAGTCGCAAACTCAACAATATCCGAAGGTAAAGTAGCTTATTTTAGTTTAAGAACTTATATAAGAATCAACGAATGCACGTTAGGTTGGTAGTTTGGTAAATTTAGATTTATAATGTTAGTACTTTGTGAATAGGTTAATGTTTGATAGTTTGGTAAATGTTGGTTGTATATGTTTGCAATATAAATGTGGTAAGTTTAGTTTTATTATGTTGATAGTTTGCCGTTGGGTTAATGTTAGTATTATGTTAATTTGGTTTATTTTGATATTTTAATAGGGTTATTTTAAAAGTTTCTTTGAAAATGCGGAGTTTCGCGAGGAACTTGCTAGGTATTTGGCTTCGAACCCAAGTTTAGACTCCACCAAGGTTCCAAATGAAGATGCCGATGATGAAAGCGGCGATGATGCGGAATTGATGTAAAACAACAATTTGTGGTTGAAACGATATGGATTGTGACTTATTAGGATGTTAACTATTTATGTTTATGTTCGTTTGGATTGTGACGTAAAATATTTAAGTTTATGTTTGTTTCGTTGTGTCGTGAAACTAGAAATGAGCAGGTTTAAAACAGGAATGCACAGGTGCGAAGCTGCAAAAAACTGGGTTGAAAAAAGCTGAAAAAAACTGGAAAAATAAATCAAGGCTTTAGCGACGACATGTCGTCGCTAAAAGTGACTTACACACATACGAAAAGGTGGTCAATAGCGACAAAAAACATCGTCGCTAATAGTATTAGCGACGACAAGGCTTTAGCGACGACAAAAGCATTAGCGACGACAAAATGGGCAATAGCGACTAACTAGTAGCGACGACAGATTAGCGACGACATGTCGTCGCTAATACTATTAGCGACGATTTTTGACATTATTAGCGACGACAAATGTCGTCGCTAATGCTTCGAATTCTTGTAGTGTTAATAGGGTTTGATGACAAGAACTTGTGCTACCAGTTAATTAACTAATTTCCAGAACTATGTCTATGTGGTTTCCAATCTATAAATTGAAAACTGTGTGAAACCTAGAACCTGAAGTTTAGAGGGAGTTACTTCTTTATTATTATTGTTTTCTTTTCAAATCAATTTAATTCAACTCTTCAAACACAACAACATTCTACTTTATAAAATATTATTTTTAATTTATTAGTTTAATTAATAAAATTGCTATTAACACTAACCACATACTCCTCGTGGTTCGACAACCCTACTCCCTATACTACAGTCCTTGTAGCTAAGGAGTTGTTTTTAAAATAGTTTTTGATTAGCACTCGACACGCGATCAAAATGGCGCCGTTGCCGGGGAGTTCGTGCGCTTAGTGTTTAGTTTTGTTTGTTTATTTATTTTCTAAAAAAAAAAAATTGTCTTTTTAGTTATTTGTTTCCGTATTTTATTTCTCTTCTTCATTCAGTACTACTCTATTTGTTTTTTTTTTTTTTTGTTTGCAGGTGACTTCTGTGTTGCATGCATACTAGGTTTTCCAAGAAATCATCTCCATTGTTATTCGATCCAGAGATTGAGAAGACAGCACGTCAAAACCGTGTTGTTTTTCGTTCAGCAGTAAAGAATCAATCAAGTTCTTCAACAGTCGCTCAGAGGATTGAAGAAGCAGCTATTGAGATGGCTGACCAGGATAACGAAAATGAACAAATACCCAACCAACCAAATGATCTTATTCCACCTGCTCTACCAAACCAACCCAACCAACCCATTCCAAACCCACCACCACCACAACAACAATTCCAACCTGGTGGGTATTTTCAAGCTGCTAACCCACGTCCACAACAAAACCAACAAAATCCAAGAAACCAACCTCGTCCACAACTAGCAGTTATCCCACCCAACCAACAACAGAACCAACAGAGATATGATGAGGGAAGTGTGCATACTTGGGACTCTGAATGGGATCAAGAGGACGAACAGGAACCATATGATGGGAGATATGGTAATTATGGCCATGACATGGAGTATGAGCAGCAGCCACCCCAGCGGGTTAATCAGGGGAACCGTGTTCAGGGACACAGAAATAATCAAGCGCCACAAGGGGTTCCTCAATTTAATGTTGGAAATATGGGGTTAGGAGATGAGTTACAGTTAGTAGATGGTGTCCCACAGATACGTCAGAGGGCACCGGTTCAGGGGGTTGATAGTCATTTTAGGCCGGTCATTGTACCCAATTCTTCATCTGTAGTGACACCGGTGGGCAAGAACGGGAGAGCATTTGAGGTGAGACCCCAATATTTGGGTCATCTACCTGAGTTTTATGGTAAGAGATCAGAGGAGCCCTACTTACATATTGCAGCTTTTGAGTCTATTTGTAACACTGTAGGAGGGGCTGGGTTTACTAAGAATCAGGTTATGCTTACGTTGTTTCAATTCACTTTGAAGGATAGGGCTAGGCAATGGTTTGCAACCCTGACCCCATGTAGCATTTTTACTTGGCAAGAAATGCAGCAGGTGTTTTTAGAAGAGTATTACACTATGAGTAAGACTTCTGAGGCTAGAGAAGCAATTAGAGCCTTTGAGCAGAATTCAGGTGAGACATTTCATGAGGCCTTTACTAGATTTAAGGAGTTGCTTAGGAAGTGCCCACATCATGGCATTGAGACTTGGGAGCTTATTAAAGCATTTTATGATGGATTATTCCCTGATGAGGTTAGGGATCTAACAGCTATTAGCAGTGGTACTTTTTTCACTAACACAGTAGCTATAGATTGGGGGTACTTAGAGAGGATGAGTGCAACTTCTAAGAGACAGACACAGTCTATTAGGAAATCTAGATCATCTTATGTTAGGGTTGTTGATTATGAAGCTGAAGAGAGGATAGAAAAACTTAAGCATCAGAATTTGATCTTAGAAAAACAGGTATCCCAGTTGAGAGTAAGAAAAAGTGATGAGGTCAAGGTAGGTAGTGCTTTTAATATTTGCACTGAATATAATGAATTGGGTCATATTGCAGCCGAATGTGCAGGTGGACAGGAAAAACCAGGTGAACAGGTAAATCAAGTCTATGGAGAAAGAAAACAGTATGACATGAATTCAAATACAAATCATCCTGGACTGCGCAATCATCCCAATTTCAGGTATGGTAACCCGAATAACCAATTAAATCCTAATTTTTCTAATTCTCATGTGCAGGGGGAAAATCAGCAGCAGCACTGGAACCGAGAGCAGGGCACTTCAGGTGAAAGCAGTAATCAGTTACATATGATTCTGGAAGCTATCAAGGCAGTCCAGGAGGATGTTAAGGGAATTAGGCAGTATAATGAAAAGCGGGACAAGACTGTGGAAGCCTTGTCAAAACAGGTAGGCCAGCTAGCTGCTCAGATGTCGGGGAGAGACCCAGGTAAACTCCCTAGTGATACTGCACTAAATCTTGCTCACCAGTCTTCCTCCAGAAGTTTGCACATCAACGCGGTAAGTATTTCCCCCACCTCTGAAATAGGTAGTGTAGACAATACTCCACCAAAGTTGGTTGAGGGAGTGGTGGAGGAGTGTAACACTGAATCTGAAGTTGAACCTGAACAAGAAAAAAATTTCAAATTAAATCTTGAGAGTAAAAACGTGAAGAGTGGGTCTAATGAGGCTAAGTGTGGGGGTGAGAAGGTGAACAAGGTACCATTTCCTATGGCTTTATTAGATCCTGCTAAGAGAAAAGATTTAATTAAACGGGACCCACCAAAGGATGAGAAGTGGGAAAAATTTAAAACTGTCAAAATCAATTTACCGTTAATTAATAAAATTGAAGAATGTCCTGATCAGGTTCAGTGTCTGAAAGAATTGAGTACCCAAAAACGACGGCATAAACTTCCTAAACAGTTAGATTTAAGTGCCAGTGTGAATGCCGTTTTGTTGGGTACCCTTCCCCCAAAACTCCAAGACCCAGGAGCACCTATTATTGTTATACAAGTAGGTGATTTTCAAGTGGATAGAGCGCTTCTGGATTTGGGAGCTAGTGTGAGTATTCTACCAGGGAGTTTTTATGATCAGTATGATTTTGGTCCATTACAGAAAACCAACACAACTGTGGTGTTGGCCGATCAAACTCCTTCGTGTCCTAGGGGGATTGTAAGGGATGTGATTGTTAAGGTTGGAGAGTTTTATTACCCAGTAGATTTTTTAGTGCTTGATTGTGTTAAAAACACACAACCAACTGTCATTCTGGGTAGACCGTTCCTGGCTACCACTAAAGCCATTATTAATTGTGTTGAGGGGACGGTAAAAATGAGGTTTGGGGATAGGAAGATGAGTCTTAAGGTGTTCTCAAATACCGCTAATCATAAAACTAACAAAAGTGGATCTCCTGTGAAGGAGAATGGAAAAGAAAAGAAAGAATGTTTTGTGATTGACAGGATGGAACTAGTGAGCAAGAATAACACTAAGAGAAAACGAAAGAGAAGGAATAAGAAGGTCAAAAAGCCACCTGAACCAGATAGTGAGAATGAGAAGTTGGCATTGTTGGGGCTAATAGGGAGAACTATGGATGAGTTACCTGGGTGTAGGAGGAGCACACACTTGGAGGTGTGGGGACGCAAACATCCCACTAGACCACCATCAGTAGATGTGCCAGGTATGTTTACTTGTAGAGTTTGTATAGTTATGTAGAGTATTACAGGTACGTTTTTTATTTTATTTTTAGATTTTGAGGTTGTTTTTGTTTTTCTGGGAATGCTTGGAGTTTAACTTGCAATCAGATAACTTCGCCTGTACTCAATCTCCATTCAGGCGAGGTAAAGTTGTACATCATCGGTGTATCAGGCATCCCAAAATTTTATGTTTTTATTTTTCTTTTGAGTCTTAGTTTCAGGTTTGTTTATCGGCCGCGAATGAAATGTTATACGGCCGACATTGGAAGGAATTGAACGGACTCATACACGTATTGCTTATCCAGGGGAGTCTGTTCCTTTTACTGTTGTATATTATTTTTATTTCTATTTTATTTTATTCCCTAGTTCACATTGAGGACAATGTGTCGTTCAAGTGTGGAGGTGGGGAAACTTCGTTTTTATTTAGTCTTGAGTCTAAAAAAAAAATTTAATAAATTGAAAATGTCTTGAAAATTGTTCTTAAAAAGCATTCTAATCAGACATAAAAGCAGCTCTTTCAGTACATACCGGTTGTTTCTTGATTGTTTTGGCAGTAGGTCCTTAGTCATGGTCTAATTTGTGGAAAAGTAATATGAACCGTTTTCAGCAGGTGTTTTTAAGGAAAAAAGTTTAGAATTGCCTGACTAGATTTAACAAGCTATTGGTAATAAATGCATGCATACATCGGTAACCCATTTCCCCACTTTTGTGAGATCTTGAGCCTACTAGATGATAGGTTGAATTATATATATTTTCGTTTGTTGAGAGTAGGCCAGATGTTTCTCTGTTGCAGAACTTGTTTGATTTGATACATGCTAAGGTTGTAGACTAAATATGCACGTAAATGATAAAGGCAATTTAGGATTTCCCTTTTTCTTTTGATACCCACTTATTTGTTTTGTGTTAACCGGTTTACCCAAAAATATTACCATTAGTAGCCAACTTTGAGCCTTATACCCTTTCGTTTGCTAAACCACATAATCACTCAAATAAACTAGTACCTTTACCAAGTGTTGATGACATCCAAAGTGTTAAGTGATTGTATTTATGTTAGAAAAAAATATATATGTGTGTAAAAAAAAAAAAATAGAAGTATGTGTTATGGGTCAAATATGCCCAAAGTTGTGTGATTATTGTATTATGGTTCTTAGTGAATAAGGATGGTCATTCAAGCGTGTTGAAACCTTTGTTTTTAAACCAATTGTTAGCCAAAGCTATCCTACCTTTACCCGAAGCCCAAAACCCGTAAGTCCTTTAGATATGTGCATTGTCTATAGTTAAGGTGTGATTGTTATACAAGCCTATGATAACAGAGTTGCATACTTGGTTTTTGAGTGAATTATACTAGCTCATTACATGCTAGTCCAGATATAAACCGAGTGGAGTGAAAAATTGTGAGGGGTGTGTTGCATGAAAATAAAAACCGGAAGCATGTTAGGTTTAGTCGGGTTAATTCTGTTTTTAACTGGAAATCAATTTGACTTGCTGAATTAACACATCTAATGCTGATCTGTAAATGGGGTATGACTTTGGACCTTAGCTAAAGTATGATGGGCGACTGGGGTGCTAGTCTGTGATAATGTCTTGAGCAGAGTATATATATAATTTTTTCGAGACGAAAAAAAGATAAGTGTGGGGGTGTGATGTGTTGGTGAAAACACTATGTTAATATGCTAGTCTTGTATATATTTTAGTATTTAATCGGTGTATTGTAAGTACACTTTACTCGATATTAATTATATTATAATTACACTAATACTAGTATAAAATAAATTTGATCAAATTATTTATGTTTTTATTGGTTTGAAGTAATAGCTCTAAATAACATAAGTGGTTTTTTGTCGTGACAGTCAAAAAATAGATTCACAAGAATTGGCTATAAGCTTAAGATGAAATGTGGAGTTATGGGCTAGTAGACTAAATTAAATGCAAGATGGGCTCAAATTATTCCTAGATTGTTACCACCAAAGTTGGTATTGGACTAAATTGAATGTGGACTTTATTGTATTTGGGAGGCCATGAGCCCATTAATGGAAAAAATGGTCGGTGCAATTTTGTGGCGGATGTAAAACGATTCGACGGCACTTTTTTTAGAGGGGGGATTATTATTTTGGTTTGAGAATTTGAAGGATACATCGCACGAACAAAAGAAAAGAAGAGAGGAAGAGGCGATGAGCAAGATGCTAGGCTAAATCTTTTGTGACATCCTCTAGACGAATGGTTCAATTAGGTTTTGCATTTTTTCTATTTATTTTCAGTATTGGATTATGTTTTGTTTGTGATGACAAACAATTAAAACATTATTGAGTCATTAGTTAAGCAAACAATTGATTTGTGTTTTGAGTCCCTTCTTTACAACTTGTTCGGTTGATGACAAAACTTAGTAGCGGGTTGGGTGACATAAAAAGGGTTGACTTGACGCTTACAATTGGGTAGTTAATAGGGTTTGATGACAAGAACTTGTGCTACCAGTTAATTAACTAATTTCCAGAACTATGTCTATGTGGTTTCCAATCTATAAATTGAAAACTGTGTGAAACCTAGAACCTGAAGTTTAGAGGGAGTTACTTCTTTATTATTATTGTTTTCTTTTCAAATCAATTTAATTCAACTCTTCAAACACAACAACATTCTACTTTATAAAATATTATTTTTAATTAATTAGTTTAATTAATAAAATTGCTATTAACACTAACCACATACTCCTCGTGGTTCGACAACCCTACTCCCTATACTACAGTCCTTGTAGCTAAGGAGTTGTTTTTAAAATAGTTTTTGATTAGCACTCGACACGCGATCATGTACTACATTATTATCGATCTCCAAATCCCTTTGTACAAACGATCCTAAATACTTGAACTTAGTCACCTGCGGAACCACTTGACTTTCAATGGTTATTTGGGTGTCATCATGATTCTCTACGCCACTGAAGTCACAGTATAAATACTCGGTCTTAGATCGACTAATCTTAAAACCTTTACCCTCTAGAGCTACTCGCCAGTCCTCTAACTTCTCATTTAAGCTTTGTTTACTCTCTACAACTAACACAATATCATCCGCAAAAAGTAAACACCACGGAAGTGTCTCTTGAATCATATTTGACAACTCATCTAGGACAACAGCAAAAAGGAAAGGGCTCAAAGCAGACCCTTGGTGGAGTCCTACCTCCACAGGAAAAAAAATCAGTATCCCCTACCGGCGACCGAACGCAAGTCTCAGTCCTAACATACATATCCCTTATTAAGTCTAAGGGGCCGTTTGGCAACTTCTGAATGGGTAAGTCCTGGCCCAGTAAGAGGTCTGAATGGTTAAGAGGTTCTGAATTATTAAGTGCTGAATTATTAAGTGATGTTTGATTGGACATCTGAATTGTGAATAATAAATAAAAATCTTTATATCATTTTTATAAAAAAAAAATACACCGCACAATAATAAATAAACACCCATTGCTTTCCTTTCCTTTTGACCCAGACAAACACGCATAAACCTCTCATCTCTCTCACTGCTCTTATTTCTTACCTTTCTTGTTCTTTTTTATTTTTATTTTTTTATCAGCTAAACCCACAGTCCCACACCACACAAAAACACAAACAACACACTTTTCTTTCCTTTTCTTTCTTGATTTTAAAAGAGACATACCAGAGACAAGAGGAGACGAGGTGGGTTCAGATCAGGATGAGACGGGGATAAGAGGAGACGAGAGCAAAGGCGAGGGAGGAAGGAAGGTTACTGGTCAGGTGGAGACGAGAGCACACACGTTTAGCTCTGATTCAGTCAGATACACTTCCAGATCTGACCAGTTAAGAGGTCTGGTCAGATGTTTTTTCCGTTCAGACGTGCCCAGCCAAACGGCCCTTGTCTGACCGAGTCAGACGTGCTAGCCATTCAGAGCCATTCAGATGCAACCAAACAGGACCTAAATACTTCCTAGGAACCCCTCTACCCTCTAGACTTTCCCAAATCAGCCTACGAGGTACACTATCGTATGCCTTTTCTAAGTCAATGAAAACCATATGTAAATCCCTCTTTTTCGCTCTATATTTTTCCATCAGTCTCCATAGAATGTGAATCGCTTCCTGGCATAAAACCAAATTGGTTTATCGTAACCTGAGTTGGCTTTCCAAGTCTAATCTCAATTACCCTCTCCCATAATTTCATAGTATGCCCTAACAACTTAATTCCTCTATAGTTCCCACAACTTTGGGCGTTGCCTTTGTTCTTATATAAAGGCACTACAATACTTCTCCTCCACTGGTCTAGCATTTTTCCAGATTCATAAATACGATTGAACAAGTTTGTTAGCCAATGGACTCCTTCATCTCCTAAAAACAAATGATGAACAAACTAAATAATCGGAAAATATGAACAAATTATTCTTAATATTGGATTGATATCGGAACAATCTTGGTGATTACAAATGAAGATGATATGTTCTATATATACATAATGAAGAGACATGTCGGTTAATATTGTTGGTTGATTCCCACTGCTTCATTTGGCGCCAAAAATAACCGATTTTAACCGTTTTCTGTCATAGGGACAGAACTGTCTTTTCCAGCCTTTTGGCCCATGAAGCGTGCCTTCTGTATCTTCATTCGTAATGTTGTTGTTCTTTTGTTCTTGCTTGATGATCTTCAGCAGTTTCTTCAAACTTGTATCCAAGTTAATATCCTATTTAACTATTACAAATACATTCCTATAATCTATATCTACATATGTTCTACACATTCACATATATTACATACGATTATAAGTTTACAATCTAAACATTTACATACATACATACATACATACATATACAAGTTTGCATTTATAATCAACATATAAAACACTACCTAAGATTGCTTCTAATTGCTGCATACACATCTTCCAATTCTTTAACCACGTCTCTCATTGGCGGTCTTCTGCTTGATTCCGTTTGTGTACACCTCAACGCAAGCTCAAGCAGTCGGGTCACCTCTTCGCTTACAAAAGAGTTGTCATAAAGACCTGCTGCATCCACAACCGCCTCTATATCTCTCTTTCCATTCCAAATAGACTGCACCCACTTCACAATGTCCAATCCATCTACATCTACGAATGAAGGATCAACTGCCTTCTTTCTGGTTATCAGTTCTAGTAACACAACACCGTAACTATACACATCAGACTCCTTGCTTGTTGTTGAAGTAAACGCGCCTTCTGTCAAATACACATACACATTAACTAATACATTATATATTCAAAACCTCAAAACAAACTTAACTAACTCACCTGGAGCAATGTAGCCAATTGTGCCCCTAAGTGTGCCACTCATTAGTGTTGGAGATGACTGATCTAGAAGCGTTGCAATGCCAAAATCTGAGATGTGTGGCTCCATCTCATCATCCAAAAGAATCTTCATGGGTTTTATATCTCTGTGAATTATAGGCGGATCACAGTCAAAATGGAGATATGCTAAACTGTGTGCGGTGCCAAGAGCTATTTTACAACGAACGCTCCAATCTAACAACGGAGGTGGATGTATCTCATGCAGAATATCATGAAGACTACCATTATACATATACTTGTATAGTATCAAACCATAATCTTCTATCATCCAAATATCCTCCAATTTCATAAGATTTCTATGTCTAACCTTGCCGATTGTCTCAACCTCTCGAACCATACTTGTGAGTCCTTCCTTACTGCTTCCAAACATTAGTTTCTTTACAGCATACACTACATCTGGACCCAATGAAGCCTTATACACAGTTCCATGGGCACCTCGCCCGATAATGTACCTGTCATTTAGATCCTCTGTAGCTTCCATTATTTTTTCATACGAAGAACGATCTTCAATATCATGTTTCTCTGATCTTTGCCGATAGTGGAACATTAAACCAAGTCCAACTACTACAAACAAAAATGTTGATGCCCCAAGAGCTACCATGGCAGTTCGGAACCTGGTAAGAAATTTTTGTCTGCCAGAATGACTACTGCAACATCTGAAATTTCTGCTGACAAGATCACAGTTATACAGTCTACATTCGACACAAAGACCTGGATTTTCCAAGAATGAAGAGTTTATAAAGTTCATTAATTTTACTGGTATGGGACCAGTGAAGAGATTGTATGAGAGATTGAGGCTGGTTAACACATGAAGCTCTGAAAGAAATGCTAAATTGTCGCTTAGTTGGTTATGAGAAATATCCAAGTATTGTAGCATAACCAGATTACTGAAATTTGAAGGAATACCACCCGTCAGACCGTTGTTGCTGATATTCAATGTGACAAGTGCCTTGAGCTTTATTATTGACGAAGGTATCGTTCCACGTAATTTGTTTCCACCAAGTTGAAGATCTACCAGAGCTTGGAGTTCGGAGATGAAAGTTGGAATGCTTCCTGATAAATGATTTTGACTTAAATCAAGGGTCAATAACCTTGACATAGTCCTCAAAGCGGTTGGAATCGATCCATTGAACAAGTTATGACTTGCTTCAAAGTTCAGCAGCTTGCTGCAACTGGCTAATTCAGGTGGCAAAGGACCTTCCAGCGCATTGTGCGATAGGTCCAAAGCCTGAAGTTGCAGGAGGTTTCCTAGCTCCAGTAAATTTATTGCCACTAAGGTCCATGTATGACATGTTTGGATTGTTGACAAAGTCTGGAAGAGCCCCTGTGAGATTATTGTTGTTTAAAATAAACCGTTCAAGACTCGTGCAGTTGTCAAACTGGGAAGGAATACTCCCTTGAAAAGAATTGAACCCCAAAATCAGAATCTTTAGTTGGTTCCCAGAGCAAAGATTTGGCGGGATTGGTCCTGTGAAGGAGTTATTGTAGAAATCAAGTAAGGTGAGACTGCTGTGGATTCCTAATTTTTGAGGTATGTTGCCAAAAAAATGATTATCAAATAGACCAAACCATTTTAAGTGCTTCAGCTGCACGATCTCAATGGGCAGTTCACCAGAAAGACGATTCCTAAATATATGAAGGTCCTCCAGCGTTTTGATTTTCCAAATACTCATTGGAACCTCACCTGTTAAATGGTTTTCAGCCAAATAAAGGGATGTTAGCTTAAGCCTACCAAGCTCACTTGGAATACTACCCTCGAGTTGATTACGGTCTAGTGCGAGATCAGTCAAAGAGGTGCAATTGGCAAGCTGAGGTGGTATGTTTCCTGAAAGCTGGTTTTTGGAAAGATAAAGGAGTGTCAACTTGGTGAGTTGACCGAATGAAGAGGGGATTGGACCGGTTAACCCACTGCCTGCAACAGAAACTTTTTCCAGGTTACTACAATTTCCCAACTCAGGTGGAAGACTAATAAATTTGTTATAAGCCAAATCCAAGTAGATCAGTTTTTTGCAACCACCACCATAACCGAAAGGAATTCTACCCTCTACGCCAATGCTATTAACAAGGTTGGCAAGATTGTTTAGGCTTTTAGGCAAAGATCCAGTAAACCCATTGTTGTCTAAAGACAACTGTCTGAGTCTGCTCGCATTTCCCAAGTTTGATGGAATCGAACCGGTCAGGTAGTTGAAGCTGAGGTTAAAAACCTCCAAACTAGGAATGTGAAAGATGTGCTCTGGTAAGGAACCATTGAGTGAATTATTAAAAAGGCTCAAGAATCTTAAATTTAACAAGTTTCCAACGCTGTCGGGTATCTTACCAGAAAGGATGTTGTGAGACAAGTCCAATCGTCGAAGAAGGCTGCAATTGCCTATCTGTGAAGGAATTGTACCATAGATACGATTGGAACTTAAGTTCAACGATTTCAGTTGTGTTAACATGGAGATTTCTGGTCCTATCTCACCAGTAATATGAGAACTTGATAAGTTAAGAGAGGCTACTAGCTTGTTAGTGTCACACTGAACACCAACCCACAAACAAGGATCAGCATCAGAAGCATTCCATGATGACACGAGGGACCGGGGTATGGTAATCCAGTGTCTCGCGAGTGATAATAATGTTAGACCGTCAGAGTTTAAACTAGATATAAAGTAGAATGGAGGGGGGAGGAAACAAGCTACCATGGATAAGTAGATTAAACCAACCTTGATCCTCATTGCTTAGATG
This sequence comes from Ambrosia trifida, assembly GCA_028751855.1. Lineage (NCBI taxonomy): Eukaryota > Viridiplantae > Streptophyta > Magnoliopsida > Asterales > Asteraceae > Ambrosia > Ambrosia trifida. The sequence goes on from CM054129.1 coordinate 7,361,436, forward strand.
CAGGATGATGAAAAGTTGTTTAAAGATGAAGTGGTTAAGTACATGTTCATATTGTATATTTAAGTCTTCCTACAATTTTTTTTTGTTGTTTCATCGAATCCCAATCAAATCATCCAAAATCATCTTTATAATAGTCTTTATATAGCAAAGTCAAAAACCCAATCACAATGCATTAATACTTTACTTTTATACAAGTATATATTAATGTAATACCAACTTTTATGGTTAAAGTATTAAGATAAAGTTTTGTAGGGTAAAATAGTTGAAAAGAACCCAATGAAGCTTCTTGGCAAAGGAATTGGTACAACTGCTGGACAATTTTTTTTTTTTTTTTTTTTAGATTTATCAACCAGGGACTCAGATGGTTAAAAATTTTGGTTTTGGATTCAACTAGTTAAAATCACCAAAACACAAGGATGCAAATAGTAATTCACTCTTTATATTTTTTTGTAAATTTTAATATATAAGGTGTTATAAAAAACAATTATGATATTATGATGCATGTGTTTATTTTTTTATCTACGGTTATAAATAAATTTTTTAAACTACACAGCCGTATCGAACATAAGTTTTACAATTCGTTATTCTTTGTACTAAGTTTATATAATCTGTGGTTAAAACCCCATTATACTCGAATGAAGGGATAGGGTACCAAATCCCTGCGCGGATAAGGGTAACCCATATCCCACAAAGCCTAAAATGACGAAGAAAATGTTGGGTGCATGCAGATAAGACAATACTCGCCGAGACAAATGTTTTGACGCAAGCCATAACATCCGCATAACAGCCCATCAGGCTTGGACGACATGCACAACCTTAGTGCGCATAGTCCGGAGACAAATAGTATGTGCAAGGACGATTGTGTATGGACCAATCAGTGGTAAGGGTTATGTGCCAAGAATATTAAATGCGTCTAGCCAATTAAAGCGTGATAGCTTGGGCATCCTTAACGACATGATTCTCTTCAGCCAATCGTATAACGCCTAAGCTAGGCAGTTGTTGCTTCACGATCGCGCTGAGCATAGAGGGGACAACAAGTACACCGTCAACGCAGCTCAGCCAATCAGAATTCAAGAAGCCACATCACCAAGAATACCCACTAACGGTCAGTGCCATGCAGTCAATTAGAGCCCTTGGACTTGTGGCCACTACCGTAGTGACACATGACCGCTGCAGAACATCTACCAATGATACCAAGCCACGTGGCACAGGTTAAGACGGTACACGTCCCTCTTTCCTATTAGTCAATATGTATTTTTGTTAGAAAGTAAATATAACTTATGATTTCTGTTTATTATGTATACTTGAACATGTTATTTGTATATTTGTATGTATGTTATTAAGTATAAACGTTAGATATTAGTATATCAATATAGATAGAATATGTATCAAAACAAGAACCGGCTTCTACAACAAGATGGATTCAACAATATTACATCAGATTTGAGGCTGCACATGATCAGAAACGAAGTAACTTAATATCTGAAACAAGACAGCATGGTTCGAACAAACACATCAGAAGAAACATGAAACAAAACAGAGGGAAACTAAGGTGAAATGACTAAAAAGCCCCTAACAGTTAACAGTTATTTGGCGGCAAAAATTCAGTTCAAACGGTGGCAAATTATATGTGAAACATCATGTCTGTTCGAAACAAATAACTACCAACAAGACACACCTTTTAGTTTCATATAAATAGAATAGGATAGTATCATTTGTTCTCTATCAAGATTGTACACAACACAATCCTAGAATCCTTGTAAACATTCATATTCTTTTCTGTTTTATAACATTCTGTCCGAAAATATCCTTATTAATACATTACAATTCGGTTATCATTTGTCTGTTCTATTGTTTCATTCTGTTCCTTGTGTGTATTTCGATTAACAAAATCCGCTGCAATACTGTTCTGGGCCAACAAAACTGGTATCAGAGCTAGATTGTTAATCAAAACAATTTCTTTTCAAAAAACTTTCTGTTCTTATTGTTAGAAGGATTTAATCAAGAAATCATAGGAAATATAAAAGTCAAACCAAAAGTCAAACTGAGAAGAAAAGGCGCCAAAATATCTTAACAGTTGTGTCGGTTTGTTTAGTTATGTTTGTTAGTTTTTGGCGGTTAATTAACTGTCACCAATGGGTATAAATAGCCCCTCATGTGTATCATTTGTTGTGTGTGTGGATAATATTATCAAGTTTGTATTTCACAAACTTTCCTCCACCCCTCTGTTCCATTCGAGTCACTGCACAAATGTGCATACTCAATTATCATATTATTATTCATCCTTTAACCAAGTATTATGAAGGCAAAACAGGAAAGTAACACTTATTTCGAATTCTGCAATTCTGTATTGATTCATATTGCCGAATACTGTTTCTTGTAAAACATTTTTTCCTGCACAGATTACACATCAGAATCACAAATCAGTCTTGTTCATTCTATAAGTCAGTTTGTTTATCATGTCTGAAGCATCAGTTAATTCATACTTAAATTCAGAAATTCATCATAGAAATGTTCACAGAAACCGTAAAGAAAGGAGGGCAGAAATGCGAAGAAGAGGAGTGGAAACAAGATCATCTTTTTATTGCCACACACCGGGTCATCTCATAAGTTCATGCCACATAAGGGAGAAGGATGAAAGTGCACAATTAATTAAAGATGCCATAGACACTGACATAAGTTACTATCCACAAGAAAGATTGCACAATGAGGAAGAATACATCCTTAAGGGATCCGGATTTGGTACTTGGAGAGATGTTTGGTATGTAAGTCCCAAAATTCAGAATCATATAAGTGGAAACCTTGATTACTTTCTTAAACTAAAGAAATCTTTTGGTGTAGAAAGTAGATTAAGGAATGAATTTGTTTTTATAAGGGGTGTTGGCATGGTTAGTGTAGAGGCCGAAAACAATACACAAATCATACCAAATGTGTTTTAATCAAATGACTTGGATGACAACATTCTAAGTCTACCCCAATTAAAACTTCAAGGTTTCATAGTTAAGGTTGATGGGAATACATGTAGTGTCCACAATATGTTTAAGAATGAAAGTATGCAATTCAAGATGATGAAAGAAAATAGATATGATATGGAATCTATGTTGAGGGAATTAGGAGATGATCATGAACATGAAAAAAGAAAGAATGAGTATTTAAATGAATACTTTGAAGAATTATCCCTCAATTCGGAACAAAACATAAAGAAGATGGAAGAATCGGTTCATGATCTTGAAATAGATTCCATGGAAAAATACATTAAATTCTTAAACATAATAGATCACTTAGAATATCCATGGGCACATAGGGATTTATTGAAGGATCATTTCCTTCGAATGGTTGATTGGTTTTTGAACTTTTATCTAAAAGTTCCAAACCGTCCAATCCCACCCGTGGTTGAAAAAGGAAAGAAAGTGAATCTATTTGATCTTTACATATTAGTTAAAAGAGAAGGTGGACATGAAAGAGTATCAAAGTATAATATTTGGGTGGTAATAGCAAAAGAATTAGGAATGGATTATGAAGACAAGGATATATTAAGAATTCTTTATGCTAAGTATTTGGATGTCTTAGAGTGGCAATACCAACTGTATAAGGCTGCCCTAGACATTGCAAATCAAGATGAAAAAGATGGTGTTGGATGTAGTGAAGTAAGGAAAACCGGTTTAATATCACAACTTATGAATCGCCTTCACAAAAATTCAACCAATATGCATGAAGATTATGCTCTCTACATGGAGGTGATTGGAATTCAGCAAATCGTTCCATCAAGAAAAGAAAATTTGATTTCACTCAAGTTGAAGAAGCATTACAAGAAGCAATGGACACCCTACCAAGATCATCAATGAAGCCTAGTTATATTTAAGGGAGGGTGTTAGAAAGTAAATATAACTTATGATTTCTGTTTATTATGTATACTTGAACATGTTATTTGTATATTTGTATGTATGTTATTAAGTATAAACCTTAGATATTAGTATATCAATATAGATAGAATATGTATCAAAACAAGAACCGGCTTCTACAACAAGATGGATCAATATTAGAGGATTCCGCACTCTGAATATAACTCTCGTGATTCTCGGTTGACCGTTCGTCGATCCTACACATTATTCCTTTCAAAAAACCAACCTTTTCCCCCTAAACCAAATATTGAACAATGGCTTATTGCTTCCAGAAGAAGTCTTAGAACACGTGTTCTCCTTCCTAACCTCACACACAGAGCGTAAGTTTTTCTTTTAAGTTTTTCTTCACTTCGACTTTTTCTACTTCAATCATCATCGAGGAAGAAGAGGCTTCGATTTCATCAAGACCACCTGACACCCCACACCACCTACCACTGCCGCCACCAACTGAAACGGTTTTTAGATCTGAATAACGGTGGTGTACACCAATGAGGAGTTCTTTACCGGTGGCCCAGGATTGCAACGGAGATGAACAACCTAGGGCTTTAATTTTGGGAAAAATGATGACGAGGGTTGGGTTCAGTTGTGGAGTCAGAAGAAGCAGAGATAGATAGATAGATAGATAGATAGATAGATAGATAGATAGATAGACAGACAGAGCGCGCGCGAGAGAGAGAGAGAGAGAGAGAGAGAGAGAGTGTGTGTGTGGTGGTGCTTATAGTGGAGGTGGTTACAGTAGAGGGCGTGGTGGAGGTGGTGGTTATGGTGATGGACGTGGTGGAGGTGGTGGGTATTCTAGAGAGAGAAACGGAGGGAGAGAGAGAGAGAGAGTGTGTGTGGTGACATTGTTAGGGTTTTAATCTTTAAAGGGGGAAGAAGATGACTGAATGTTTTTTTCTATTAAAATAATTATAGGATGAACTCTAAATTGTCCCTCATTAAGTAGGAAAAATGACAAGCCTACCCCTAACCTTAGCGTTCGTTTTTAATTGAGTTAGTGAAAAGGACGAAAATAGTAAGAAAATCCAAACCTCAGGTGTTGAATTGTAAAGAAAAAACTTTTTTGTAGTGAAGTGGCAAACTGGACCAAACCTTAGGGATGAAATTGCCATTTAACTCTTACAAAATTAATAAAAATTTTGACGAAAATTTTATTAAGTGGAAATTCTAAAAAGAAACAATAAATAAACCAATTAAAAATATACTAAACTTCGGATATCTTTATCTTTATTATTATATAAAGGATATTGGAGAGATAAGTTGAATTTAAGAGTTTTACAAGACACTAAGGTGCTGTTTGTTTTTTCTGAGATAAAATGTCTGCAGTCTGTGGACCACATCTGCAGACATTTGCTGGAGAAGAGGTAGAACAAAGGTCTGCAGTCTGCAAGAGGAAGACTGTTTGTTTTTTAACATCTGCGGCGTAACCCGAAACCAATATATTTGTTCTTTAACATCACTTTTTTACATCATTTTTTTTTATTAACAATTATGTTCCAAAATAGAAGAAAACAAAAAAAAAAAAAATGTTGTCAAAAATCGTTGATATCAAAGCATATTCTTCATTTCTTCCTAAATTATATTCTTCCTCTATCTCTCTCTCTCTAAACACACACACCAAAGTCCAAACCATACCCTATGTTCTTCCCCTTCTCTCTCTAAAATAAATAAAACAAACACAGTAGACACCTAATTGGCTGCGTGGTGGAGGGGAGGAGGGGAAGCGGCGGCGGTGGTGGAGGGGAAGAGGGGGAAGTGACGGTGGGCAGGGGGAAGAATGAGGGAGGGTGGTGGGCAAAGGGGAAGGAGGAAGGCGGTGGCAGCAGAGAGAGGAGGGAGGGTGAAGGGCCGACGAGCTTGGGGAAAGAAGGAGGATGTCTGACGGGGGAGAAGGGCGACGACGAGGGGAAGGAGGAGGGAGGAGAAGGAACTGGGTTTGGTTGAGAGGATATGATGAGACTCAGAAGAGGTTGGAGAGGCCAAGAAGATGTTGAACCATGTCTGCCCCAAGAAGAGGGCGGGCAGACATTTTTATGGGGGATGTCTTCCAAAAAACATACAGTCTGCTACACCTAAATGTTTGCCCGCGTCTGCGCGGCGCAGACAAAAGAGGCCAGAAGTGCTTCTGGAGAAAAAGCAAACACCCCTAAGCATATTGTACAACCCATATATGCACATCCCTTAGAAACCCCAAAGAAGTATTTTCTGCATTCCCTAAATCAAAAGGTGTTCTTTAGTTTGAATCTCTAAAATGATAAACGATGCAGGGAATACAATTGGCTCCAACCTCTCACTTTTGAATTTTGAAATGAGATTTTGAGATATCTGCTCTCTTCCTCACTGCCCCACTCTTTCTTCATCTTTACTCTTTAGACCTTCTGCTTACTTCCAGGTATATGAGCAACGGTGGTTATGGTTCAAGTGGTGGCCGCTTGTGTTGCATGGATTTCGACAAAACCTGGTATTCCAGCGACCACCAGCGAAAACAATGACAAAAATAAACTCTAACGTTGTGTTCCTGAGTTAACTTAAGAGAGGAAAAGAAAAGAAAGGAAGGAAATCCTTTCTTTTCCTTTCCTTTCAAAAAAGGACTCTGGAGCACACATTTCATCCTTTCCCTCCATTTCCCTCTTGAAAAAAAAAAAAAAAAAACTTAGGAACACACGCACATTTTTGCTTTCCTTCCATTTCCTTTCTTTTCTTTTCTTAAGTTAACTCGGGTACACAGCGTAACCATCACTATTGAGAATTCTAGTAACGGTTCCAATTCTCAGTCGTCGGTAATCATCATTTTAAACTTTCTCAGATCTCATTCAGTTTTATTACTTTGATTAGTTATTTGATATACCTTTGTTTCGATTTATGGTGATTTAAAATCAGTGATTTCATATATTTGTTTAGATTTAAGGTGGTATATTGTTTGTATATCTGAATCTAGATTTTTGTTAATCAAAACTGGACGGACTGATTATAACCCTAATTTTTGTTTAGTTTAGGTTAACTCATGAGTACTTTTTACCTTACTTTTGTAACTAACTTGGTGAAATCCCGTATGAAACACGCGTAGTATATGATTTTTTAAGACAATTAATCCTCAATTATAGAGAAATAAAAATACTTTACTAAGTTCTGTTTACTATACACCAAATCAAGAAGTCAATCATCTTTGCAAGCAAAGACTGTTTACTAAGGTCTGTTCGTTCAACTTGAAACCACGAACGGATAATTAAACAGATGGCCACTGTTTATAACAACAAAGCGATATGTTACTAAGTAATACATTTACAATATCCGAGTAAACAAATTACATATAAAACACTGACAAACATAAAGAAGATATGATGATTTCTTCTAACAAAGCAAAAGCCAGATGACGATTGTTGATGGTGAAAATCCTCATGATGGATTTACCTTGAATACTTTATGTGACATCCTCAGGATGGTGAAGGACTAAGCAGGCTTCACGATGTAACAGCATTTTAACAAATGTGCATCCTGAGGATAGACTAACGAATTACCTTGTCTTAGTGTTTTTGCAGGTACAATCAATGAATGAGTAAGACTTGTAACTCCTCTCCAACGGCTATAAAGTCTTACCAAGTCAATGAGTTTAAGGATACATGAAGAATACACGTATAGTATTAAAGAACGAGTCAAAGTGTAATCGCCAAGGCAATGAATGAAAGGCGAGAAAGAAGGAAACTGATGTCCAACGTCTACTTCTGTTGTAACATCCTGAACAACCAACTGAAAAAGCCCAGAAGATCATTGAAGACAACGGATATTATGGGATCTTCTAATTATTATGATGTAAACTATAAATAGGGGTATGATGAACAAAATTAGGACACTTCTTACTTGCCTAATGTAACATTACACATTTAAACTTGTACGTTACACGTACGTTATTAATAAAAAACGTCAAATTTATCTTTTACGTTCGCATTTATTATTTTTGTCGCATTATTGGAACCCTAATACCTTATATATATTATATTATATATGTGTTATGTGATAATTATATCAAAAAAAATAATATGCTCGAGCCGGGGTTCGAACCCGCACCTAAGCCCAAACCACATCAACCACTAACCAGCTGGGCTAAGCCATCAACCTGAATAAACCCAGACGCGAATTTATTTTATACTTGATTTTAAAAACCTGCACAATTGACTTAAGAAAGTCAACTGTGGACGCGTTGCATAATCAATCAAGATCAATGCATGATTGATCTAATTTTGGCATCCCTACTCGATTACCGGCCTCATCCAGCTTCGATTACACGCTAATTACCAATTATCATTAACCAATTTGATTCAATACGCGTATAGACTTTAATAATTAGTCAAACTTTCCAATTAACCCATCCATCGATCCCCAGTATAAATTAACCTTCTACGAAGCATTGCAACTCGCTCATACTCTCTTCTCAATCTTCAATTCTTTTCCAATCACTCTGATAATTAGCATTCTGATCGTTGTTTGACTTTTGGCTTTGACCGGGCAATCGAACACAAATCAACACTGTGAGTTTAATTTTTTGTGTGGGTTATGTTCATCGGCTATCACACATCAATAGCCCTATGGTTAATTAGGCTATTGATGTGTGAATTGATCAATTGCAGAATCTAGGGTTCGTGCATTTGATTTGGGGATAAACTCTGTTTGACATAACGTATATAATTATTTTTAATCAGGGATCATCACAACCACTGGCCTAGGCCAAGTGGTTGTGACCATGGCTCATAACCAAAGGCACCCGGGTTCGAGTCCCGGCTGTGGCCTTCTTTTCCTTTCCTTTTTATTTTTAAACAACAAACTAAGTTATAATTATATATTATACATATAAATATTATAAATTCGTTTTTAAATATCAAAACTATTTTATAAATTCAAAAAAATTATATTTATTAAATCTGAGTCAAAAGTTTTATTTACAATTTTTATTTTTCTAAAATTCATTTATTTAATATTTATAATAATTAAATCAATTTTATACTATTATATTTATAAAAATCCATTAAAATATCAAAACAATTTTATTAAATTCTACAAAAATTATCCTGAGTTTGTATAAAGTTAAACTTTACTGAAATGATTTTTAATTCTGAAAAATCATTTATTTTATATTTTTAATCAATTTTTGTTAGATTTAATCATAATTAAATCATAATAAATTCAATTTTCATTATTTTTGCACCAAAATTTTATACAATTTATTTTTAAATTTTAGAACAGAAATATGATTTTTAAAATAGAAATTCTTTAATTTAATATTTTTGAATATTAAAGTTAAATATTGGCAATTTGTAATAAATAGATTTAAAAATCTATATTAAAAGAAATAATTTTATAAAAATTATTTTTATACTTAAAACACAGTATTGTAAACATCCTACATTCAAATTTTATAAAAAGACTTTCTTTTATTTAATTATCAAATTTCCCTTTATTTAATTAACATTTTATTTTAAATTCAACAATTGGATATCCCCAAATCGAAACCCTAGGATACACTTATAAATTAATTAGACTTAGACTTATTATTTATTACCTTATTATAGGGTGATATTTGGCACTATTTGGGCAACACTATTATTTTATCTTTTCAAGAAGTATAACATTTGCTAAGGTGAGTTTTACATAGCCCCTTTTATTTATCACCATTTTTGGGGTGAAACATGTTATAACATCATTATTGCAATTCAATCATCAATGTGTCTATGTGTTTTCTATGTTGCATTATGTCTTGAGCATGATTAGAGTAAGCACCATTCTAGCATAATCATTAACTCCGTACAAGCCGACGGTATACATTGATAGATCTATTGGACTGACAATCCCACCCGGATACGTGCCTCCTACAAAGGTAGCGTGGGTGTTTGTTATCGCATAACATATTCAAGTGAACCATGAGCGTATGGTATGTATCATATTATAACAGTCATCAGGGTTGATTATGCACTCGATTTATTTCTAGTATGTTCTCACATATGGGCTAGATTGACATGACACATGAATTGCACAACATTTTTATTCATTTATCAAAAACCTATGTAATTCTCACCAACTTTTGTTGACCCAAAAATATTTTCAAAATTTACATGTTTCAGGTAACAATGAAGCTGAGGCTTGAGTTAGCATGAGGATTTAACATGAAGTTTATTTGAAGCTATTGAAGTTTTTGTTATTTGAAATTATGTATTGAATTCCTAGACATCATTTTATATTTGGATATTATGTTTTGAATGAATTATTTAAAATTCAATTTATACCATGTGCTACTGAAACAATCATCAATACGTGGCACCCCGATGTTTCCGCCATCGGTTGGGGTGTTACAGATTGGTATCAGAGCCTTGGTTATAGGGAATTGGGTTATTAGAAAATAATGTAGACTATAACCTTAGGGACTTAAACAGTACTTGCTTCTCTTACTTGTAACCCTAATTGCTTCCCTAATCTTATCCTTATCCTATGCCTTATATAACCCTAAACCTACATGTGACTACTCTTATTCGTCTGCTGCAATCCTGATCCACCATTAGATTAATAGGACAAAATCCTCAGGTTTAACCTGAACCCCCTTGAGATCTCGTCGAAGTTATAGATTTTAATAACGAACACGTGCAATCTGGAAGGGTGAACGCCTGTATTCTGAGTCTTCTGTCTAGGCTGGCATTGCGCATATATCCCAATCAGACGAGGGACCCGGATGCCTACCTGGGAATTCTCGGGATGAGTGTTCACTTATAGGCTAAAGCATGTCTTCATATGTTATTAAAATTTAGAATCTTTGATAAGTCCACGTTTTCGTTTATTCGTTTTAATTAATGAATAAATTATTACAATCCTTATATAAACTCTCATTCATTTCATTGTGTCTATTACAGATCATGCCTCCTCGTCGCAGCACTCGCAACAGCAATGGTGAGAACCACGAAGAAGGTGGTGATAACCATAACCATGACCAAGTTCCTAACCACAACAACAATGGTGTCGATGCTCAACTGGCTGCGATCATTTCTCAACAAATGGCGCAGCAAATCGCAACTCTGGTTCCCAATTTACTCGCTCAGGTCATCCAAATGAACGGCAACGGGAATGGTCACGGCAACGGGAACGGGAACGGCAATGGCAATGGTAACGGACCCCCAGCCTGCACCCTTAAGCATTTCAACTCTTGTAACCCTCCAAAGTTTAGTGGTGAAGAAGGAGCTACAGGACTCCTCCAATGGTTTGAGGGTATTGAGAATACCTTCATCAACAGTGAGTGCCCCAACAACTTCAAGGTTCGTTACGCCATGAGTGTTCTCCATAAACGAGCACTCACTTGGTGGAATGAAGAAAAGCGTACTCGTGGGGCCGAAGTTGCTCTTGCTATGACATGGGACCAAGTCAAAGAGATCATGAAGGAAGAGTTTTGTCCTCGCAATGAAGTTAAGAAGCTTGAGGATGAGTTCCACACCTTAGCTCAAGATAGTGGGGAAAATCTTGCCTACAACACCCGCTTTCATGAGCTTAGCTTATTGTTGCCTCACAAAGTTACTCCTCTGCCGGTAGCCATCGAGAAGTACATCGGTGGTCTGCCCATGCAAATCCAGGACACCGTTTGGGGTAGGAATCCTGCAACTTTGGAAGAGGCCAAACGTCTAGCAGCCACTCTTACTGATAATCACGTGAAGAACGGTACTCTCTTCCGCAAGGGCACTAAGAAGACGGTTGCCAAAGACACTCCACAGCCTGCAATTGAAGTCAAGCCTGAGACCTCAAGCAACAAAAAGCGCAAGGCTAGAAACTATATGGTTGCTGCTACTCCACCTGCTGCCCAGAACCCAGCCAAGAAACCATACACCGGACCTCACCCTTTGTGCAACACTTGCAAGTACCATCATCCAGCACAGGTGCCATGTCGTTTTTGTACTAAGTGTCAAAGATATGGTCACCTGGTGAACGTCTGTCGAGCCCCTCCTACTACCCAAGACAACAACAACCCAGCTCCCAACCAACAAAACAACAGGCCTGCTCGTGGTCAATGTTACGAGTGTGGCAACCCTAATCACTACATCAACAACTGCCCTAATCGTAACCAAAACCAAAACCGAAACCAAAACCAAAACCAGAACCGCAACCAGAATCAAGGTGCTCGAGGTCGCGCCTACAATCTCAACGCTAACCAGGCTCGTGACAACAACGAGGTGGTGAATGGTACGTTTCTCATTAATAACCACTATGCATCCATATTATTTGATTCGGGAGCTGATAAGTCATTTGTGTCACTGAAGTTTGAACCTTTACTTAACTTACCCCACACTAATCTAGAAGAACCTTTAGTGGTAGAGGTAGCTAACGGGAAGTCTATTTCGATCAACTCTATTATCCGTAACTGCTTGTTGAACCTCGACGATCATACCTTCTCTATCGATCTCATCCCCATGCATCTTGGAAGTTTTGATGTTATAGTAGGCATGGACTGGTTGTCAACACATCGTGCCGAAAATCTGTGCTTCGAGAAAGTCATACGCATTCCTCTCGAATCTGGTGAGATTTTGAAGATCTATGGTGAGAAACCCTGTGGCGAGCTTAAGCTTATGTCTTGTACTACTGCCCAAAAGTACTTACGAAAGGGGTATACAGCCTTCTTAGCTAACGTGATAGAAAAGAAGGACAAAGGCAAGAGTATCCAAGACATTCCTATTATTCGAGATTATCCTGAAGTCTTCCCAGAGGATTTACCTGGTTTGCCTCCTGCTCGACAAGTGGAATTTCGTATTGATCTTGTTCCTGGTGCTAATCCTGTCGCTAAAGCTCCTTATCGTCTCGCACCCTCTGAGATGCAAGAACTTGCCAGTCAATTACAGGAACTTTCTGATAAAGGGTTCATTCGCCCTAGTTCTTCTCCATGGGGAGCCCCTGTCTTGTTCGTTAAAAAGAAGGATGGTTCTCTTAGAATGTGTATTGACTACCGTGAACTCAACAAACTCACCATCAAGAATCGTTATCCACTTCCTAGGATTGACGATCTCTTCGATCAACTTCAAGGAGCAACCCACTTCTCGAAGATTGATCTCCGTTCTGGTTATCATCAGCTTAGAGTCCACGATGAAGATATTCCCAAGACAGCTTTTCGCACACGCTATGGTCACTATGAATTCATGGTTATGCCTTTTGGGTTGACCAATGCTCCCGCGGTATTTATGGATTTGATGAATCGGGTTTGTAGACCCTATCTCGACAAATTCGTGATCGTTTTCATCGATGATATTTTGATTTACTCTAAATCAAAATCCGATCACGAGCAACATCTTCACTCCATCTTGAGTCTCCTAAAGAAAGAACAACTGTACGCCAAGTTCTCAAAATGTGAATTTTGGCTTAAGGAAGTTCAATTTTTGGGACATGTCATTGATATGAACGAAATTCATGTTGATCCCGCAATGATCGAAGCTGTGAAGAATTGGAGTGTTCCTACCACTCCAACGGAAGTCCGTTCTTTCCTTGGTTTGGCTGGTTATTATCGTCGATTCATCGCCAATTTCTCCAAGATCGCTGTTCCTCTCACTACCTTAACTCACAAGGGTAAACCCTATGAGTGGGGACCTAAGCAAGAGGAAGCATTTGAAACTCTTAAGCTGAAACTTTGTGAAGCTCCGATCTTGTCTCTGCCTGATGGTAATGATGATTTCGTGGTCTACTGTGATGCATCGAACCAGGGTCTTGGTTGTGTTCTTATGCAACGAGGAAAGGTTATTGCTTATGCGTCTCGACAACTCAAGACTCACGAAAAGAATTATACCACCCATGATCTTGAATTGGGCGCTGTTGTCTTTGCACTCAAGATTTGGAGACATTATCTTTATGGGACCAAATGTGTGGTGTTCACGGACCACAAAAGTCTCCAACATGTCTTCGATCAAAAGAATCTTAACATGAGGCAACGACGTTGGGTTGAATTACTTAACGACTATGATTGCGAAATTCGCTACCATCCTGGCAAGGCGAATGTTGTGGCTGACGCACTTAGTCGTAAAGAGCGTGTCAAACTCCAATGTGCGAGAGTTCGTACTGACCTTCAAGATCGCATTCTCCAGGCTCAACACACATCAGTCACCCAAGGTAACATGTACGATGAAATGTCTTGTGGTGCTGAAACTCAACTTGAAACCAAACCCGATGGTCTCCTTTATTTCCTTAATCGACTGTGGATTCCCGACCGTGATGATCTTCGTACTTTTCTCATGAACGAGGCTCATAAGTCTCGTTATTCTATTCATCCTGGATCTGACAAGATGTACCAAGATCTTCGTTATTCTTATTGGTGGCCTGGTATGAAGAAAGACATTGCTCTATTCGTTGCAAAATGTCTCACTTGTTCCAAGGTCAAGGCTGAACATCAACGACCATCTGGTATGCTTGAACAACCAGAGATTCCTGTCTGGAAATGGGAGAGCATAGCTATGGATTTCATCACCAAACTCCCTCGTACACCCAAAGGTTTTGACAGTATTTGGGTAATCGTCGATCGTTTGACCAAATCAGCTCACTTCCTACCTATTCGTGAGAAGTATTCTATGGAAAGGTTGGCAAGGATGTACGTAAGTGAAATCGTATATCGTCACGGTATACCTTTGGACATTATTTCTGATCGCGATGGTCGTTTCACCTCTCACTTTTGGGAATCTCTACAAGATGCTTTGGGTACCAAGTTGAACCTGAGCACTGCTTATCACCCTCAAACTGATGGTCAGACTGAACGAACCATCCAGACACTTGAGGATATGCTCAGGGCATGTGTCATCGATTTTGGTGGCGCATGGGATTCTCATCTTCCTTTGGTTGAGTTTTCATACAACAACAGTTATCACGCCAGCATTAACATGGCTCCTTTTGAGGCACTCTATGGTCGGAAATGTCGTTCACCTGTCTGTTGGACTGAGGTTGGTGAAGCTCGTATTACGGGACCCGAACTAATCCAGGAAACCACAGAAAAAATTCAACTCATTCAGGATAATCTTCTCAAGGCTAGAAGTCGCCAAAAGAGTTATGCTGATAAACGTCGTAAACCCTTGGAATTTCAAGTTGGGGACCTTGTACTACTTAAGGTATCCCCTTGGAAAGGAGTAATTCGTTTCGGTAGAAAGGGAAAGCTAGCTCCTCGATACGTAGGCCCCTTCAAAATTCTTGACAGAGTTGGAAAAGTGGCTTACAAACTTGATCTTCCACCTGAGCTAAGCAATGTTCATCCGACCTTCCATGTTTCGAATCTCAAGAAATGCTTAGCAGATGAGAACCTTCATGTTCCTCTTGAGGATGTGCAAATCGATGAAAGCATGCACATTATCGAGAAACCCGTCGAGATTGTTGATACTGGAGTCAAGAAACTCAAGCGCAGTCGTATTCCGATCGTTAAGGTTCGTTGGGAATCTAAACGAGGCCCAGAGTTCACTTGGGAACGTAAAGACCAGATGAAGTCAAAGTATCCACATCTTTTTCCACCAGACTCTCCAACTCCAACTTCGGGACGAAGTTCCTAAAAGTAGGGGAGACTGTAACATTACGCATTTAAACTTGTACGTTACACGTACGTTATTAATAAAAAACGTCAAGTTTTATCTTTTACGTTCGCATTTATTATTTTTGTCGCATTATTGGAACCCTAATACCTTATATATATTATATTATATATGTGTTATGTGATAATTATATCAAAAAAAATAATATGCTCGAGCCGGGGTTCGAACCCGCACCCAAGCCCAAACCACATCAACCACTAACCAGCTGGGCTAAGCCATCAATCTGAATAAACCCAGACGCGAATTTATTTTATACTTGATTTTAAAAACCTGCACAATTGACTTAAGAAAGTCAACTGTGGACGCGTTGCATAATCAATCAAGATCAATGCATGATTGATCTAATTTTGGCATCCCTACTCGATTACCGGCCTCATCCAGCTTCGATTACACGCAAATTACCAATTATCATTAACCAATTTGATTCAATACGCGTATAGACTTTAATAATTAGTCAAACTTTCCAATTAACCCATCCATCGATCCCCAGTATAAATTGACCTTCTACGAAGCATTGCAACTCGCTCATACTCTCTTCTCAATCTTCAATTCTTTTCCAATCACTCTGATAATTAGCATTCTGATCGTTGTTTGACTTTTGGCTTTGACCGGGCAATCGAACACAAATCAACACTGTGAGTTTAATTTTTTGTGTGGGTTATGTTCATCGGCTATCACACATCAATAGCCCTATGGTTAATTAGGCTATTGATGTGTGAATTGATCAATTGCAGAATCTAGGGTTCGTGCATTTGATTTGGGGATAAACTCTGTTTGACATAACGTATATAATTATTTTTAATCAGGGATCATCACAACCACTGGCCTAGGCCAAGTGGTTGTGACCATGGCTCATAACCAAAGGCACCCGGGTTCGAGTCCCGGCTGTGGCCTTCTTTTCCTTTCCTTTTTATTTTTAAACAACAAACTAAGTTATAATTATATATTATACATATAAATATTATAAATTCGTTTTTAAATATTAAAACTATTTTATAAATTCAAAAAAAATTATATTTATTAAATCTGAGTCAAAAGTTTTATTTACAATTTTTATTTTTCTAAAATTCATTTATTTAATATTTATAATAATTAAATCAATTTTATACTATTATATTTATAAAAATCCATTAAAATATCAAAACAATTTTATTAAATTCTACAAAAATTATCCTGAGTTTGTATAGAGTTAAACTTTACTGAAATGATTTTTAATTCTGAAAAATCATTTATTTTATATTTTTAATCAATTTTTGTTATATTTAATCATAATTAAATCATAATAAATTCAATTTTCATTATTTTTGCACCAAAATTTTATACAATTTATTTTTAAATATTTAGAACAGAAATATGATTTTTAAAATAGAAATTCTTTAATTTTAGTATTTTTGAATATTAAAGTTAAATATTGGCAATTTGTAATAAATAGATTTAAAAATCTATTTTAAAAGAAATAATTTTATAAAAATTATTTTTATACTTCAAACACATTATTGTAAACATCCTACATTCAAATTTTATAAAAAGACTTTCTTTTATTTAATTATCAAATTTCCCTTTATTTAATTAACATTTTATTTTAAATTCAACAATTGGATATCCCCAAATCGAAACCCTAGGATACACTTATAAATTAATTAGACTTAGACTTATTATTTATTACCTTATTATAGGGTGATATTTGGCACTATTTGGGCAACACTATTATTTTATCTTTTCAAGAAGTATAACATTTGCTAAGGTGAGTTTTACATAGCCCCTTTTATTTATCACCATTTTTGGGGTGAAACATGTTATAACATCATTATTGCAATTCAATCATCAATGTGTCTATGTGTTTTCTATGTTGCATTATGTCTTGAGCATGATTAGAGTAAGCACCATTCTAGCATAATCATTAACTCCGTACAAGCCGACGGTATACATTGATAGATCTATTGGACTGACAATCCCACCCGGATACGTGCCTCCTACAAAGGTAGCGTGGGTGTTTGTTATCGCATAACATATCAAGTGAACCATGAGCGTATGGTATGTATCATATTATAACAGTCATCAGGGTTGATTATGCACTCGATTTATTTCTAGTATGTTCTCACATATGGGCTAGATTGACATGACACATGAATTGCACAACATTTTTATTCATTTATCAAAAACCTATGTAATTCTCACCAACTTTTGTTGACCCAAAAATATTTTCAAAATTTACATGTTTCAGGTAACAATGAAGCTGAGGCTTGAGTTAGCATGAGGATTTAACATGAAGTTTATTTGAAGCTATTGAAGTTTTTGTTATTTGAAATTATGTATTGAATTCCTAGACATCATTTTATATTTGGATATTATGTTTTGAATAAATTATTTAAAATCCAATTTATACCATGTGCTACTGAAACAATCATCAATACGTGGCACCCCGATGTTTCCGCCATCGGTTGGGGTGTTACACCTAATACTTAGAATCAGACCTGAAACACTCTCTCTACACACACATCACTAGATAATCACTGTAATTATAGATTGTTCATCATACTTCCAAAGTTTTAACACCTTATTACCACTTTAATATTAACAAACAAAGGCAGGAGCCTAGACTCCTCACGAGGTTTTATGCCGGAGATCATCAATTGATCAAGGGTTTTCCTCGTACATCGCGTGTCGTCCCCTCATTGTTTCATTTACATATTCATCTATTCTCACTTATTTCACGATTCTGATATACAGTTACATCCTCAGGCTATAATTGCCCATCCTAAACGATACCCTTGCCATCCTCAGCATAGTTGTCACTTTATCATTGATTTGTCTTTATAAACCCCTATCTTAAAAATATAACTAAGCTTTTGATATATTTCACACGTTTTAGCACTCTACCTCACTTTTACTAATTTGGAATACAGAATTATTTCTAGAAGTTAATTTTTTACCAAAACAATTTGGCGCCCACCGTGGGGCAAGTGGTGCTATTTTTAACAAAAACTTGTTAAAACTCTTTACCAATCAATTCATTTCGAAAACCTTGACAACTATGGCCTCAAACCCAAAATCTGTGTCTTCTTCCACACCATCCACAATCTCTGCCAGAAACATGACTCTACCACCTCCTCCTACCTTTCCCAAGAGTTCTGCACAAATTACAAGGAGTGTTGCTCCTAATACTGCTAGATCTGGGATGACAACATCTGTATCCACTCCTCCTGTTTTCATGTCAAATAATGAGCTCCTTTCCATGTTTGTAATGGTGAAGGATCAAATAAAGCAACAGCAGGATACCAACAAAATGCTAATGAGAGATATTCAATCCCTCAAAACATCCTCAAAGAGACCGGCTGAAGACATGGGGACACCATTGCAACCTAGGGTGTTGGATTTCAATTCTAGCATCTCTGGGGGCATTCATCAAGGAGATTTCATCCCCATGAGCACTGGATTCTCTGCACCAGAAACTGTTTCAGCACCCAGGATGGCAACAACTAGAGATGCAGGATACACTGCCGAGCCATCTCGAGGATATGCTGTAGAGCCATCTCGAGGATATGCCACCGAACCATCCCAAGGATACAACAACGGTAGCAATTTAAGTTCAAGTACTTATGCTACTAACGATATTGCTTCTTTGCAGGATACAGGTATAAGTCCACAGTTGGCGAGAGAGCTTCAGAAAATCAAGGATATGGTATCTAGTGTGCCGGGGATAATACAGCCCATCCCTGAAGTATCCTCAGCATGTCATAGGGTGTCTCGTTTTGCACCTCCAATATGTGATGCTGAAATTCTAAAGAGATTCCAGACACCAAGCATCAAGCTTTATGATGGATCCACTAATCCTGAGGAGCATGTAGCACAATACAGGGAAAGGATGGAAATAAACCCCATTCCAACAAACTTAAAAGAAGCATGCTTATGCAAAGGATTTGGTTCTAACCTCATTGGTCTAGCCTTAAAATGGCTACTAAGTGTTTCTTCCTATTCTATTACTTCTTTTGCTCATTTAGTTAATATGTTTAACAATCAGTTTTTTTGCAGTCGAACATTTGAACGTTTGACAAGTGCTTTATACAGGGTAACACAACCATAGGGAGAATCATTAAGGGAGTATATCACGAGGTTTGGGAAAGAAGCACTTGATATCCCAAACTTGGATGTCATAACGGCAGTACAAGCCTTCAAGATGGGACTATAGAAGGATTCACCTTTCTTTAAAGAATTGGTGATGAACCCTTGTAGGAATCTCGATGAAGTTCAGAATAGAGCTTTAAGATTCATCCGTCTTGAAGACGACAAGAAGATACAGGAGAGGATAGAGACATCCTCAAGACCCAACAATCCCAATCAGAAGTCCACCTCCACATACGAACCATACAAGCATAAACCATATGCTAGGCCAGATAAGGTCAATGTGGTCGAGGATGACGATGAAGAGGATTGTCCTAAACTTTCGGACTATTGTTTTTCTGTGGATGTAACAGGTTTAATGTATGCTGTGGAGGATCTTGGAGACAAAGCAAGATGGCTAAGGAAAGATAACAAGTCAGGATGGAAAGATAAATCCAAATGGTTTGCTTTCCACGAAGATTTTGGACATATCACTGAAGATTGCATTACTTTGAGAAAAGAAATAGCATATCTCCTAAGCAAGGGCCATCTTAAGGATCTGCTGGGCAGAAAGAAGTCAAAGATTCAGGATAGCACTGGTGTCCCAGAAAGGGCAGCATCTCCACCCAAGGATGTTGGCATCATTAATTTTATTTCAGGAGGATCAGACATTTGTGGAACATCCTACTCAACAGCCAAAAGGCATGCAAGAGAAATGAAATCAAAAAAGGGAGAAAGACCCACAAAGACTACCATCCGGACGAATGCAAAAGTGATTAAATTTAAAGAGGAGGATCGAGAAAACATTCTAGAGCCTCACCATGAGGACTTGGTCATTACTTTGTACATTTCTAATCATTTTGTTCGCATGATATTAATAGATGGAGGGAGCTCAGTCAACATAACACAACTGGAAGCCCTCAAAAGGATGAACATCTCTGAAACCGAGATAGTGGCTAGGTCGTCTGTCATGGTTGGATTCAGTGGAGAGACCAAGAGCACAGTCGGTGATATTAAACTGCCTGTGTATGTTAAAGGAATGAACTCTATCCAAAGATTATGTGTGATAGATTCATTGTCCAGTTACAACGTTATCCTAGGGAGACCTTGGATACATGACATGAAGGCAGTTCCATCAACATACCACCAATGTGTAAAACTACCAACTCCATGGGGAGTTGTCAAAGTCAACAGTGATCAACAGGAAGCCAAGGATTGCTACACGAC
This sequence comes from Ambrosia trifida, assembly GCA_028751855.1. Lineage (NCBI taxonomy): Eukaryota > Viridiplantae > Streptophyta > Magnoliopsida > Asterales > Asteraceae > Ambrosia > Ambrosia trifida. Next base: position 7,382,239 of record CM054129.1, read on the forward strand.
GTCGATGAAGGCTTCAGCAAGACAAGCATAGCAATTACAGCAGAATGCACAGTGTTATCCTCAGGATGTTAAGGCACATCCTGACCAGGATGTAAAGACAGTGTGCCTTGACGAAAATGATAAGGATATCACTGTGCAAATCGGTAAGAATATCCCTAATGACATTGAACAATCTCTAATCTCATTTTTAAAATGCAGGATGTCGACATTTGCTTGGAAACACGAAGATATGACCGGTATCTCCAAAGATATCATCACTCACAAGCTTGGATTTGATAAAAGCTTCAAGCACATCCAACAAAAACGAAGGAAGTTTGCACCCGAAAGAAACACCATCATACAAGAAGAAGTGGATAGATTGCTGAAATCCAAGATGATTAGGGAAGTAAATTCCTAAGGTGGCTGGCCAATGTAGTCGTAGTGCAAAAGAAGAATGGAAAATGGAGAGTATGTGTAGATTACACAAACCTCAATAAGGCTTGCCCTAAGGATCCATTTCCACTTCCACACATCGACTTAATGGTGGATGCCACAGCTGGCCATGAAATGTTGACATTCATGGACACATCTTTTCAGGATTTCAACAAATCCAGATGGAACCGGACGATCAAGAGGACACTGCATTCATGAACCCTTCAGGTATTTATTGTTATATTGCTATGCCTTTTGGACTAAGGAATGCAGGTGCAACATACCAAATGCTAGTCAACATGATGTTCAAAGAAAAGATTGGGGACACAATGGAAGTATACATCGACGATATGGTAGTAAAGTCCAAGAAAGCAGAAGACCATCTTCAGGATCTCAAAGGAGCCTTTGACATCCTAGATGCTTATAATATGAAGTTGAATCCTGCTAAATGCAACTTTGGGGTTGGTGATGGCAAGTTTCTAGGATACTTAGTAACTAAAAGAGGAATTGAAGCCAGCCCAGAACAAATTAAAGCCATCCTTGACCTCAAATCCCCAACAAATGTTAAGGATGTACAAAGGTTGACTGGCAGGATAGCAGCTCTAAACAGATTCATCTCAAAGTCCTCAGAAAAATGCAAGGAGTTCTATGACATCCTGAAAAAGAATAACAAGTTCGACTCGGAAAAAAGCATGAGGATGCATTGAAAAAATTGAAGGAATACCTCGCAGCAGCTCCACTCCTAATGAAACCTGAGGATGGCGAACCTCTCAAGTTATACCTTGCAGTTTCTGGGAATGCAATAAGTGAAGTTTTGGTGAAAGACTTCGAAGGTCAACAACATCCTATCTATTACGTAAGTAAAACTTTATTTGATGCTGAAACCAGGTACTCACATCTCGAAAAACTTATTTTAGCCTTGATTATGGCATCTACCAAGTTAAGGCATTATTTTGAAACACATAGGATACATGTTCAAACTAATTACCCTATTAAAAATGAGCTTAGAAAACCAGAAATGCCAGGAAGGATGGCAAAATGGTGAGTAAAATTAAGTGCTTTTGACTTGGTATAGGAACCTAGAAATGCAATCAAATCACAGGCTCTAGCTGATTTTGTGGCTGATTTCAGTAGTGACATCCTAAGTGAGGTCGAAAAAGAAATACAAGTGCTTCAAATATGAGAGCTACAGGGTTAGGATTACTACTAAAATCGCCACAAGGGGACAAAATACCCCATGTGTGTAGATGTGCATTTCAAACAACCAATAATGAAGCTGAATATGAAGCTCTCATTGCTGGTTTACAACTTGCTAAGGATATGCATATTTCAAATTTAGACGTATTTGTTGTTTCCTTGTTAATTACTAACCATTTCAACGGATCTTATGCAGTAAAAGGTAAAAACTTAGCTGAATATCTTGAAATAGTCAAGAAATTAGCAACTTGTTTTGCAAAATTTACACTAACACAGGTACCTAGGGAAGAAAATGCTGAAGCTGATGCCTTAGCAAACTTGGAATCTTCTCTAAATTTACCAGAAGGATCCAAAATCCCTATCGTCCACATCTTGAAGCCAGCAACTGAAAAGGTGCATCCTAAGGATAACACTGCGCATCCAGAAGATGACACTGTCCTTGCTATTCGAGATCAAGATGATATATCCTGGATGACTCCTATCATAGACTATATTGAGGATGGCAACATCCCTGATGGAGAAAATGCTTGAGCTTTCAGGATGAAGGTATCTAAATTTGTTATTATAAACAATGTATTGTATAGAAAATCTCTTGCACGTCCATACTTAAAATGTCTCAACAAGGAAGAAGCAAAGGAAGTTCTCAAAGATATCCATGAAGGAGATTGTGGAAATCACACAGGAGGAAGAGCTCTACGTTCAAAGATTCTAAGGACAGGATACTACTGACCAACCCTGAAGAAGGATGCCATACAGTATTCTCAAAAGTGTGATGCATGCCAAAGACACAGAAACATCCTGCACCAACCTGCTGAACCGTTGCATCCCATCATCTCACCAAGGTCCTTCATGAAATGGGGAATGGACATAGTGGGAAAATTGCCCAAAGCTCCTGATGGAAAGGTGTTCATGCTAGTTATGACTGATTACTTTTCAAAATGGTTCGAGGCCGAAGCATTTGTACAAGTTAGAGACAAAGAAGTAGTATCCTTCATCAAGAGAAACATCCTTACAAGATTTGGAGTACGAGCCGAGATCATATGTGACAATGGATCTCAATTCATCAGCAACAGAGCAACTAGCTTTTGTGAAAGTTGGGAAATCAAGATGATAACCTCAACACCGGTCCATCCTCAAGCTAATTGACAGGCAGAGTCGTCTAACAAGATCATCGTTAACAACTTGAAGAAAAAGCATGGAGAAAAGAAAGGAAAATGGGCAGAAGAGCTTCCATTTGTACTTTGGGCAGATATGACCACATCCAATAATGCAACCGGACAGACACCTTTTTCCTTGGTATTTGGAACAGAAGCAATGCTTCCAACAGAAATAATAATGCCTACAGCAGGATGACATCTTCAGGATGCAACAACCAATTCAGAAGTATTGCTTCAGGATCTTGAAATAGTGGATGAGCTTACGAATGCAGCTAAGTTGAGGATGACAGCTTATCAACAAAGGATAGCTAAAGCTTACAACAAGAATATAAGGACAAGAAGATTCCAAGTGGGAGATATGGTTCTAAGAAAAGCATTCCAAAACACTACCAAGCCAAGTGATGGTAAAATAGCTCCCAAGTAGGAAGGACCCTACTTTCAAAACAGTTACATCAAATTGAAACTACACCAAGAAACCCAATCACAATGATTATATTTATGTCTATGCTTATACCACAAGAAACCATAAGCTTTTATCTCCGCAATGATATCCACCACTATAGGATCTCTGCCTCTAAACAACAAGTCATTTGGATCCCTCCATATACTCCAACAGGTTATGATAACAATACCTTGAATCGCTTGTATATAAATCGATGTGCGTCCACAGTTGTTGAAAATTTCCGTCAAATCTTTTGTGTCGAAAGCAAAAATATCGGGAATACCACACCATCTAGAGATCACTTGCCAAATACCACATGCCAAAGCACATCCTGTGAATAAATGTGCAGCCGAATCCATTCCTTCATGACATATCAGCCATCTTGCATCTTCAACAAGAATGTTTCTTCTCGCCAAAGATGCCTTCGTAGGGAGTCTTTCAATCGTTGCTGTTAGGACAAAGAGGATTGGTGAAACCACTTTTGGAATCCTTAGTCTAATTCACTTCTGTCATTTTTGGCTAAGTATAGAAGTACTGAAGAGAAGACAAGAAACTGCTGAAGAGAAGATATGAGAAGTGCTGAAGAAGAAACTTCATCAGAAGTTCTGAAGTCCAAACCAGACAAGTTCACTTCAGAAGTACTGAAGACAAACTACTCATCAGTAGTTTGTCATTCATCAGCACTTAGCATCAGATATTTTCCACCGCCTTTTGTATCAGTAGTTTATTGTTTATTATTACTTTTTAGCTGTATTTGTTAGTTTCAATGTTGCAACTTGTGCAACTTGTTTCTGATGTTTCTGTACTTGCTTTATGGGCAAGATACATGTATGTAAACGTCTATAAATAGGAGGCTTCAACCTTTTATTTTAGACATTGATTTTAATAGAAAAATCCTTCAAACACTTTCACTGTTCTATTCCATTTCAGTATTTATTGTGAATCTGTCTAAGTATCTAATTCTCATTTACTGCTTAGATTGATAATAAATACTTGTCATTACTAGTTTCAATCATCAAGGGGGAGTAATAACTCCTCTTAAGTATAAAAAGTGTTGCTTTAACTTATACATTCCGCTGTGCTTATAATCTGATATACAAGAGCTTGCTAAACACTTAAGTGTCAAAGATAGCAAGTTCTTACTTAAACAAAAGAGAAAACTGATCCAACAATTGGTATCAGAGCATTGGTTTATCTGATCACATATCAATCTAACAAATTGAGAATCAGACACAAAGCTCTTATTGATACTCAATAAAAGATCAAAAGTTCACTTTTTATCAACATCCATCACTTAAAAGAGTCATCTGACAAATCAATACTCTTTAAAATGGATCCACATAATACTGGTTCTGCCACTAAACCTGCCATGCTTGTAAGAAATGAATACAACATATGGCAAAAGAGAATGGCACATACCTTGTCACAAACCAACACAGGTTGTTGGAGATCTGTGATATATGGTCCTCACAAACCAGTAAACATAAATCTTGAAACTAAAGTTGAGGTTCCTAAAGAACCAAAAGACTATACAGATGATGATTTCCTAAAACTTGAGCTAGATGCAAAAGCATTCTCTATGTTGGCAATGGCTCTCCCAAATGAGATATACTCTGGCCTTTTACATTGTGAAAGTGCCAAAGAACTCTAGGATTGTCTTAAAAAACAGTTTGGAGGAACTGAAGAGGTGATTGCCAACACCAGAGAGATCTTAGCTCAACAATATGAGACATTTGCTCACATTAATGGGGAAACTTTAACTCAACAATTTGAAAGATTCTCCTCATTAATATCTGAGCTAAAGTTAAATGGTCAGACCTATACAACAATATCTATGCTACATAGATTTTTAAGGTCTTTACCAGACAAATGGGAAACATACTCCATTGTTTTAAGATCCTCACCAGATTTTAGCTCCCTCACTCTTACAAAACTCCATGGGAGATTACTTACTTTTGAGAGAGAAATTGATCAAAAGAAGAAATTACAATCATCTGGTAAAACTGCTGATGACTACCTACCAGGTAGTACAGCACTTTTGGGACAAGACTCACCAACTTGTTCCTATGGATCTTATGACAACATTGACATAACAACTGGGATCTCATCAGAAAGATCTTTCCCAGGTTATGACAATGATGACCAAAGTCAAACTGCTGATAATCTATGTTTTATCATGGATGATTTGAAAAACTTTAGCAGTGATGACTTAGAAGAAATGGACATTTTACACCAACTGGCCATGCTAAGCATTAAAACTAACAAGTTTTATAAAAGGTCAGGAAGGAAATTTCCAGGATTGACCAGTAATACAAAAATTGGTTTTGACAAATCTAAACTGAGATGTCACAAGTGTCAAAAGTTGGGACACTTTGCTAGAGAGTGTAGAAACTCTAGCTTTAACCAATCACAATCTGGAAATACCTTTAACCCCAATTATAATAGGAATAATGGAACTCAAGGGAGTGCTCATTTTGTACAGGCACAAGCTCCTCAACAGCAATACATGCCACAAGTACAATATGTTCAAATGCCTGCTCAACAGATGCAGAGCCAACAATCAATCCCTCCCTTTCCAGCTGCTCAACATCCTCCACAGCCTCAACAACCCTCTCAACAAAGTCTTTTCACCTCAGGGTATGTTGACTGGAGCAGTCTCCCTTTTGACACCACAGAGTGCAATCCTGATGCAGACAACAAGGTGTTTGACATCAACTGGGGAGAACCAGACAATAGCAGAAAGAACTTTGCCTTAATGGCATTTGAAGGCTGTACTTCAAAATCTGCATTGTCACAGGTATCAAAAGAATCTTTGACAAAACTTTGCTCAAATTCTTGCAAAGAAACTTTTGCTCTCATAAGAGAGACAAATGTGCACTTACAAGGAAAAGCCAATGATTTAGAAAGAAAATACACTCAGATGAAGTGTGATTTAGAGAGAAAACTTACTGCTAAAACAAAAGAAGCCTCTAAATTAACTAACTCAGCTATTGAAAGCCAAGCACAAATTAAAATGATGATAGAAGATCTTGGGAATGTCAGAAAAGAGCTTGCTGACACCAAGATCAGTTGTGAAAAATGGGTGGATTCTTGTAAGGGGTACCAACTATTGCTAAACAAACAGAGTGCTTCAAATGTTAAGTTTGGCATAGGGTACCATCATGTTGAAACACCAACAGATTTCTCTCCCAAAACTACTGAAGATGGGAGAAAAATTGTTTCAAATGAAACTTCTGAAGGGAAAGACTGCACATCTTTCCATGAAAACTTTCTAAACAAAAATCCTGGTATTTTCAAAGAAAGTACTTCAGAAGTATTAACAAAATCTGACAACAAGCCATCAGTAGTTTCATCTACATCAGGTGTTGAGACCCTGAAAACTACTGATGAGCAAAATCTCTACACTAATGTCAGAAATTTGCCTTTAGATCAAAAACAAAAGGCAAAAGAGTGTGAAATTTGTGGTCTGTTCAACCACAAAACAGAGTTTTGTAGATACAGAAAAGGAATTCAGTTCCATCATAAAATTAAACAACAGGTTGTGGGAAATCAAATCAGAAATGATTATGAAAGAACCTTTAAACCCAAGAAACAACAACCTGAAAACACCTTTTCTCAGAAAAAGATAAAATCTCAACTAAAATCTTTTTCTCAAAACTCTTTATCAGTAGTTAGACCTGATTCATCAGCAGTTTCACAAACTGCTGAGATTCAAAAACTAATGAACTTGGTACAACTACTGATGACCAAGGTTGATGGTGGTCCGGAAAAGGATACCACCATGGTTCTTAATGAAAAATCCATTGCCAAAAAGACATGGATTTCTCAACCTGGTCAAGAACAAACTGTAACTGTTCTCAAGAGCAAACCCAAAGCCAAACAGGCTTGGGTTCCTAAATCTAACTAATTTGCTATTGTGTGCAGAGAGTTTCCAGGGGCTTAAACAGCATATGGTATGTTGATAGTGGAGGCTCTATGCACATGACTGGATGCAGATACCTGATAAACAATTTTATCAGCCAAAGAGAAGGATCTGTATCCTTTGGGAACAATGCTAAGGGATATGTGCTAGGACATGGCAATGTCTCCTCTGGCAAAATACAGTTTGACAAGGTCAATCTGGTTGAAAACCTTGAATACAACTTGCTGAGTGTGTCACAAATGTGTGATAAAGGATATTCTTCCTTTTTCACAAAGACAGCATGCAAGATCATCTCACCAGAAGGCCAGAAGTTGATAGAGAAGATCATTGAAGATCATACTTTGCTGATTGCCAAAAGATATGGCAATGTCTATGTAGTGGACATTGAGAAAGACAAAGTATTGAACAACACTGCCTGTTTCTTCTCAAGGGCATCAACTTCAGAAACTGATCTCTGGCACAGGAGACTTGGCCATGTGAACTTTAAAACCATAAATAAAGTCACAAAAATGGGCTTGGTCAGAGGTCTACCTTTGAAAGTATACCAGTGTCAAGAACACTGTGTATCCTGTTTAAAGGGAAAACCGCATAAGTCCTCCTATAAGTCTATTGAAGAATCAAAAACAACTGCATGTCTTCAACTACTCCATATGGACTTATTTGGACCTGTCAAGATTATGAGCCTTGGTAAGAAGAAGTACTGCTTAGTCATCATTGATGACTACTCAAGATTCACATGGGTATTCTTCTTATTCTCCAAGGATGAGGCTGCTGAAATCATCAAGTTCTTCATTCTACAAGTGGAGAAACAATATTCTCTACCTGTCAAAACCATTAGAAGTGATAATGGGACAGAGTTCAGGAAAAAAACTCTGGATGATTTCTGTTTGTCTAAAGGGATTATTAGACAATACAGTGTTCCCAGAACTCCTGAACAAAATGGTGTAGTAGAAAGGAAGAACATAACCTTAATAGAAGGAGCAAGAACAATGTTAGCTGATTCTGGACTGCCCCTGTACTTTTGGGCAGAAGCAGTTAACACATCATGTTATGTTCAGTATAGAGTTCTTGTGGTCAAGAGACATTCCAAGACTGCCTATGAAGTTCTTCATGGCATGAAGCCCCTTATCTCCTTTTTCAGGGCTTTTGGGTGTCAATGTTTCATCTTGAACATCAAGGAATCTATTTCAAAGTTTGCTGCCAAAGTTGACTCAGGTTACTTTCTTGGTTACTCTTCAACTAGAAAAGCCTACAAGGTTTTTAATTCTCACACCAGGATAGTAGAAGAAACATTGAATGTCAAGTTCAATGAGTCAAAACACACTCTTATTCCAGCACATCCTGCTGAACTTTTTGACCTTGACAACTTCCATTTTGGACCTGAGAAGGCTGTTACTTCATCAAATCCTACTTATTATGGTGACAAAAGGTTTGATGATGAGGATCCCACACCATGGATTCCTCAAACAGTTATCAAGTCAACTTCAAAATCATCAGAAGTTCCCCAAACTTCTGATCAAACAAGTACTGAGGAACAAACTCAAACTACTGGTTCAGTAGACCCAACTACTGAAGATCAAGGAACATCTGAACCAGATATTATAGACCTCAGTAGTTTGTTTTAAGAACATGAGCCACCTACACCTGTCAGTGGTTTACAACAACTGATTGAACACAGAGATCATCCACTTGATCAAATCATGGGTGATATAGCTTCAGGTGTTCTTACCAGAAACCAGCTTTCCAACTTTTGCCTATTTTTAGCCTTTATCTCACAGTTGGAACCAAAGAAGTACCAGGAAGCCCTCAAAGACAATAATTGGGTGCAAGCTATGCAAGATGAACTGCTTCAGTTCAACAAGCAACAGGTCTGGGAAATCTGTCCCTTACCTCCAAACAAGCAACCAATTGGCACAAGATGGGTTTTCAGGAACAAACAAGATGAAGCTGGTATGATAATCAAGAACAAGGCAAGACTGGTAGTTCAAGGGTACTCTCAAGAAGAGGGAATTGACTATGATGAAACCTTTGCTCCAGTTGCAAGGCTTGAGGCCATCAGGTTATTTCTGGCCTATGCCATTTCCAACAAAATTAAAGTTTATCAAATGGATGTAAAGAGTGCATTTTTGTATGGAAAAATAAAAGAGGAGGTGTATGTCTGTCAGCCACCTGGGTTTGAGGATCCTTCTCATCCTGAGTGGGTGTACAGACTAGACAAAGCTCTTTATGGGCTCAAACAGGCTTCAAGAGCCTGGTATGATACACTCTCCACCTTTTTACTCAAAAATAACTTTACAAGAGGTGCCATTGATAAAACTCTTTTCATTAAACATGTTGGAAATCATGTCTTACTTGTTCAAATTTATGTTGATGATATCATTTTTGGTTCAACAAACACAAAACTGTGTGATGATTTTAAGAAACTCATGCAATCAAAATTTGAGATGAGTACCATGGGAGAACTGCAGTACTTTCTGGGACTGCAGATCAAGCAACAAACAAATGGAACTTTTATACATCAGTCAAAATATGTTAAAGAATTATTAAACAAATTTTCTTTAAAAGACTGTAAATCATGTTCCACTCCCATGACACCAATCACACAAGTTGAACCTGATGATCAAGAAAAACAGGTTGATCAAACCATGTACAGATGCATGATAGGTTCCCTTTTATATCTAACTGCTTCTAGACCAGATATTATGTTTTCAACATGTGTCTGTGCTAGATATCAATCAGCACCAAGGGAATCACACCTTAGAGCAGTCAAAAGAATTTTCAGATATCTGAAAGGAACTCCAACACTTGGAATTTGGTATCCTGCTTCAAGCAATACCAAGTTATCAGCTTTTTCAGATAGTGACTATGCAGGGTGTAAGATGACAAGAAAGTCAACATCTGGTGGTTGTCAATTCTTGGGTAACTGTCTAGTGTCATGGCAATCAAAGAAGCAAACATCTGTTGCAACTTCAACTGCTGAAGCTGAATACATTGCAGCTGCAAGTTGTACATCACAGATACAATGGCTCCAATATCAACTTCTTGATTATGGAATCAAAGAAACCAAGACACCTTTGTTTGTAGACAGCAAATCTGCCATTAGCATCATTCAAAATCCGGTACAGTTCTCAAAAACCAAACATATTGAGATCAGGTACCATTTCATAAGAGATTGCTATGAAAAAGGCAAGATTGAGGTGAAGCATGTAGCAACAGCTAATCAAATAGCTGACATCTTCATAAAACCCCTTGACACATCAACATTTCAGAAGTTAGTATCCATGCTTGGGATGCTAAATTTGTAAGTGTTTATTTTATTATTTTGCACATATTTTTCATTTTTCACTTACAAAAAGGACAAAAAGTCTGAAACAAAACTTCTGAAAAGAGAGAAACTACTGATGAACAAAACATCAGTATGGGAAAATTTCTGAAAAGTGTAAAACTTCTGATAAAATAACTTTCAGAAGTTATGAATAAAAGTATTTATAAAATATTTCTCATCAGCTTTTAAAACTACTGAAGAGGAAATGGGAACTACTGATGAAGTAATCCTTCATCAGCAGTTTAGTCAAAAGGGCAAATCTGACTTTTCCCATCATCTGAGGTTTGACCTAGTCGGTTTAAAACTTCTGATAAAAAGATTTTTAACCGAGGCGGCTTAAAAACTTCTAATAAAGAAGATTCAAGCGGTTAAAACTTCTGATAAATATCTTTTTTCAACACTTATCCTTTCAAACTCAAAAATTTCCCTCTTTCTCTCTCAAAAACTCTCTCAATAACCTAAACCTGCAAATCAACTGTTCGATCAAAACCCAAACCACATGGCTCTCGTTCTAAAACAGGGACACAATCAAAGGGCCTTTCTTGAAAAACAAGAAGGCTGGTCCCAATACGATGAGATCATTGATCTTGTCGTAAAATCCCAATATTTTACTGCTCTCACAATCAACCCACCAATTCATACTGAAACTCTGAATGAGTTCTGGGCTAATGCTGAGACGGTGACGGCTGATGATGAAATCATTTCCCTCAACTCAAGAATACAAGGGAAACCACTGACCATCACACCGGCCACACTGGCAACAAGACTGGGCCTGAATGATGTAACTGCTCCAGATCATGTTGCTAACTCTGATATTCACCTAACCATGACAGAGTGTGGTTATCAAGGTACTCTCTCCCATGCTACTATTTTCAAAAAATATTTTGAACCAAAATACAAGCTTTTGTTTCATTATATTATTATGTGTTTGAGTCCAAAAACAGGGTCTTATGACCAGATGCCCTCTACTTTTCAACCAATATTTCATTCTATTGTGAATGAAACCAAATTCAGGGCATCAAAATTATTTTTCAATGAGTTGGTGTTACATCATAATAATACCAAGAAAAAGTTTTTGTTATACCCAAGGTTCATTATGCAATGCATAATAGGGGAACTGGGTAATGAGGTGCTTGTGGGAAAAGTTTCAACTTTAAATCCATTAACCTCACAAGCATACTCTAGGCATAACAAACCGGATACCTGGCCAGAAGATGATCAGGGAGAACAACAACAAGTCCCCCTGAAGCCCACATCTTCCAAACTCACACCACCAAAAGCCAAACAGCCCAAGCCAACAAAGACAAAAACCCACCAACCCAAAAGAAAAGCTGTTCAGGAAGTTGAGATGCCTGAACATGCTCATGAGCAATCTGCTCTTCAAATAGGTGAGACTGAAACACCCTCTCAGTCTCATCCATCTCAAACCCCACCAAGAGCACCCATAACTATCTTATTCAAAAGAAAAAGACTTAGAAAAACTATTGAAACTCACTCTTCTTTTGAAACTGCTGACCAACCTATTTCACCTATTGCCCAAACTACTGAACCAACCCCTCAAATTTCTGAACCAGAGGCAATAGAGATTGCCAAACTTCTCTCTGGGCTAAAAGAGAAAGTCCCATCTGATTATGTCAGTCCCCTACAACCACAACAAACAGGGGACATAACCACAACATCAGACATGGATGTGGACATCCCTAGCCCTAACCCAAGAGATGAGGGTGGACCAGAGTCCTTAAGCCCAATCTTAGAGACTCTTGGGGCATCTGAGGCTGCTACTACTCAGTTACCACCCAGTGGTGGATCTGAGGACAGAAGTAAAACAGCTAAGACCTCAGATGTGGCAACTACTGATGAAGGCTTAATGCCTGAAGTAGGAAATCCTCAGAACCAAGAACAAGAGGTTCATGAGAGAACTGAGTTAGGCTCAGCTCATGATTTAACTGAGACAGTCCTCAATGAGGACAACATCAGGGATTCAGATGATTCCATTAATTTGGATGATGTTTCAAAAACCAAAACTACTGAATTGACGGCACTTTATGAAGGTCCTGTTTCAGGGGTATCCAAGCTCAAGAAGCTAGTCACCCCTGCACAGGTTAAAGTCCACTCAATCCCTAAAACCCCTAGAGTGGCATCCTCTGTACAACATGAGGATCTCCCAAAAACACACCCTTCACAACAAATGCCTACCCAATTCCCTGGGCAAACAAGCATAGACTTGAACCAGCTATGCAGCCGAGAGGGTCCCCTGTACCACATGATGAATACTCTCATCAAGAATCACTTCCAAACATACACAGCTAACTTGGAGCCGTCAATCAAGAACCAATTTGGAGTGATCAAGACAAAGATGAATGATCTGTCCAACAAGATTGAATTCAACAGCAAACAGATTGCTCATCTTCAAGGTCAATTCTCCCAACCCTCAACCTCTAAACTTGATGAATCCAAAAAGGGGGAGAAAATTAGGGAACCTAAGGAGTCATTCCAAGCCAGGATAAGGGCAAGAGTGGCCATCCTTGAAAGAGATCAGAAGAATCAAGCCAGAAAAGAAAAACTGGCCAAACAGTTTGGTGTCTCAGTAGAAGAAATTGAAGCCACAGAAAAAGAATATGAGACCCAAACCTCTGAAGAATCCCTAAAGCATAATGAAGAAACTTCTGATGGCAAAATTTCTGATGAAGAATCAGAAAGTACTGAAGACAATCCTTCAGTAGTTGACAAACCATCAGCAGTTGTCAACCCATCAGAAGTTAACACTTCCAAACCTCAAACTGCTGACCCTTCCAGAACAACTGCTTCCATTCAACCAACATCTGATCCTATCAGGCCTACTACAACAGTTACAACAATGACTGTACTAAACCCTTCTCCAATCTCTCAATCAGCTGAATTACTAGAGAAGAGCTTAGTTGCAGCCAACAAGAAGGCCAGAGAAGATCTGATCTGGAAAACTCTGGAAGAAAGGGATGATTTAGACCTAAGCCATGAAGAAAAACTTCAGGCCTATGAAGCTGAACTACAAAGGCAGGCTAGCCTTGATGAGATTGCTGAACAAGACAAAAGACAACAACTGATGTCTTACATCACAAAGAACAGCAAGACTAAAGCCTACACACTCAAGGGACTCTCTATGCAAGAGCTAACAAGAAGAGTACAAATCATTGCAGACAAACTGGCCACAAGCAAAGAAGGAAAGGCCAAGAGAGCCCAGATGATAGATGAATTAGTAGCAGAGGGCTATGGTTCAAAAGCCTCAGTATCCAGATGGAAAGAAGAAAGACTGATGGATACTTATAGAAAATACAAGGCTGCCAAGGCTGCAAATCCAGAGAAGTTTCAAACTGCTGATCCTTCAAGATCAGTAGTTAGAACTTCTGGTATATCAACAAGAAGGCCTGCTACTCAAAGAAAGAAAGCAGAGGACAATGTCAAAACTGATTTCAAAATGGTACTACTTGAAGGAAGTTCAATAGTTCATTCAGATTTTGACATTGAAGAGAAACCTCTGTTAACACAATTCAGGGATCCTTCCACTTTTGCCTACCAAATCCAAAAGACTATCAAAGACAAGATGCATACCAAGGTAGTGACTGAACACCATCTCCCAACTATTCAGATGCCTGATATGCAACAACAACAACAAGGAAGAGACTCCCACCTGAGGTTAACTGAAACAGAAAGCATCCAACACTCAGGATCATCAACCCAAGGGACAAGTCTGGTTCCCTATTCCTCTGACTTTAACAAGTCAAAGGTACCTATCATCAGATGGTCACTTACTGATAACAACTCAGTATTGTTGACAAGAAGAGACCTTTCAAGCAGGGCTTAATGAAGATCAGTGATCTAAAGAAACTGTCAACACAAGACCTGCTCACAATTCAACATCTGGAACCACAGAGAGGATCTCTATCTGATGGACAGTTAAACCAGCTCAAGAACACCATGTACAAAGAGATATGGAAGATTGTTCAAGACAGAAGAAAATCATAAGGAATTAGTAAGGTTTTGGGTTCATCAATCCAGGGGGAGATTGTTAGGACAAAGAGGATTGGTGAAACCACTTTTGGAATCCTTAGTCTAATTCACTTCTGTCATTTTTGGCTAAGTATAGAAGTACTGAAGAGAAGACAAGAAACTGCTGAAGAGAAGATATGAGAAGTGCTGAAGAAGAAACTTCATCAGAAGTTCTGAAGTCCAAACCAGACAAGTTCACTCCAGAAGTACTGAAGACAAACTACTCATCAGTAGTTTGTCATTCATCAGCACTTAGCATCAGATATTTTCCACCGCCTTTTGTATCAGTAGTTTATTGTTTATTATTACTTTTTAGCTGTATTTGTTAGTTTCAATGTTGCAACTTGTGCAACTTGTTTCGGATGTTTCTGTACTTGCTTTATGGGCAAGATACATGTATGTAAACGTCTATAAATAGGAGGCTTCAACCTTCTATTTTAGACATTGATTTTAATAGAAAAATCCTTCAAACACTTTTACTGTTCTATTCCATTTCAGTATTTATTGTGAATCTGTCTAAGTATCTAATTCTCATTTACTGCTTAGATTCATAATAAATACTTGTCATTACTAGTTTCAATCATCAAGGGGGAGTAATAACTCCTCTTAAGTATAAAAAGTGTTGCTTTAACTTATACATTCCGCTGTGCTTATAATCTGATATACAAGAGCTTGCTAAACACTTAAGTGTCAAAGATAGCAAGTTCTTACTTAAACAAAAGAGCAAACTGATCCAACAGTTGCCTTCCACATAAATATATTACACTTTATCGGCAACCACTTACATCATTGCAGAACATCGTCCAAGGTTGTGATGCGACTGCTGGTCAGCCACTTTGCTGCATCCACCGAAAATCCGTCCGTCGACCGCTGCCACTCCCACCGATCGTCTGCATCAGACAACATCACACTTGCAAGTAACGTATTTAATTCCGTCAATTATGTTTTTACCATCTGTGATAGGGGGAAGGCATCGGATACTTGGCCTTCAAAGATAATTCGCTTAACCATGGGTCTATCCAGAAACGGGTCAGATTCCCTGACCCAATTCTGCTGTGCATTAGAGTGCAGAATTTCTCACCATTCACTGTAACTTCGGCAGCAAACTTCAAAATATTCGCCCACATGCTCCCAAGACATCCCAACCCCGGTAATATTTCCCACTTTTTAGGCTTCGAGTGAATTGAATCTATCACTTTTCTCTAATACGAGCAATTCTCCACTCTATACCTCCACAACCACTTTAAAAGAAACGCATTGTTACAGTCTTCAAGCTTGCTCAAACCCAAACCGCCTTCATTCTTCGGAGAAGCAACCAGTTCCCATTTAACCCAGTGCATTTTTCGAACATCACTAGTCCCTCCCCATAAGAATTTTTTATCAAACCTTCCAGCTTTTATATTATTTTCTTCGGTGCCTTGCACTACTAGAAAAATGACATTTCTTGACGCGCATTTTATGACACGCGCTCATTTATGACACTCAAAAGCGTGTGTCATAAAAAAATTGTCATGATTTGAAAATCTGGTTAATTAATGACACACTTTTTTGTGTGTCAAGGATGTAGTGTCAAGAAATAAAAAACATGACAGGCACAAAATATCGCGTGTCATCTTTTCGTGTCATAACAAATTTTCGTAATTTTTATTTTCCCTCCCATAAGTCCCGCCCTAACCCTTCACCTCTCTAAAATATTTTATCAAAACCCTCGTTCCCAAATCAAATCCTCAGACCTCTCTCATCGTCACCCTCATAGGGCTTAAGGTAACCGTCAGCAATATAGCTTCCGTCATCAAAATTAGGGTTCGATATTCTGCCAACGTGGATGGACAGGCGTAAGGAAGATGGTAGGGGTCTTCCTCCCTTTTTGTTAGGGAGTTTGAATCTCGATAAAGATGCTGGAGTAGATCAGATTGCATCCTAAACCATCGCTAAGAGGAAATAATTGGGTGATCGATGCCTCTCATTGTCAAGGATGTTCTTCTCAGTTCACCTTCATCAATCGCGAGGTTTTATTTTATTTACTATACCTAATTTTTACAACTTCTGTTTTATTTAACGATTTTCTAAACCTCTATTTTAATTTGGCTTGAATCCATCACTATTGATATTGATTGTTGATGTTTTCTTCAACTTGATCAACTCTTGAAATCAATGCATCGTAAACCCTGATGCCACTTTGTTGTAATAGTTTAATATAAGTAGAAACACTATTATAAAATCAGTTAACTAACTACGATCCTAATTTAACCTCCACATACTTGAAGTATAATTATAACTGCATTAGATTAAGTAGAAAAGCTAATTGGTTTAAACTTGTTCAAGGATCTGACGCATTGCTCTGTTTAGGTCTAAAAATCTAATACGTCCAATTGGCTCTATAAGTTTAACTATTATTGATGATCATTAGTATTACCTGAGACTCAGATTATAAGTGGGCTTACAACTTATTAGATCATTCTAATACATTAAATCCAAAAAAGGTGAAGGTTAATATTTACATTGATTCTGTTTGGCATTCGTAATACATTATAATATTCATAACTGATGTGATCTCGTAAAAGGGATTAGGAAGAAAAATGTATATTGCTAATAATCTCTACACTTTCATGCATACATGTTGTTCGATGAAATGCTTCCATTAATTGTTATGTTTACTAGAAGGATTCGATGTGTCAAAACTAAACACTATTAATGAGAAGCCTAAACCATGAGTTGAAGCATAATAAACATGTAGATTTAACGTTGTAAGATTAATGTATGAATTCGCATTACAATATTTTTTCTTGATAAATGAATAAAGATTTTGGTGATTAAATTGGATTGGTAACCTGGTATGTTGGTTGTAGGAAATCATCGCGTTGGAACCATCAAGCAAGAGAACATGACTCCACAAGACAAAGTTGAGTACATGATGTACTCTAATTATATTGCTATGCTTTGCATTTTAATATCATGTTTTTTTTAAATACTGATGAGATCAAGTATAAGCCTTTAAAGATATTGGATTTCACTTACTGAATACTCATGTGAGTTAAGATTTTAAAGGAGGTTCATGTCTGAATGCAACAAAGGATTTTTATAAAAAAAAAAAAAAAGATTATCATCATTTTCTATGGATTTTTAGTGGATTGGATATTAATGTTTCTGGTGAAAGAATGCATGTCCCAAACTAATGATCTATCGTTGGTTGAAAACGGAAACAAAGAATTAGATTTTTTTATTGTTGCATACTTGAATACTTAAGATTTAGCATCAATTGCACTTTTCTCTATGCGTTTTCTTTTCCCGCCCGCCTCTCGCATCACGCGTGCCTTTTTAAAGCAGCCTTATAATTAAAATGGAATTTTGTTTATGGTTAGTGAATATGATGGGGCCGTAAAGTTCCTCCTGTTTTTAGTAACAAATTTATAAGCCAATATGTTATAGGGGAAAGATTACAATATGTTTCAGGGGAAAGATTATTGACGCAAGAAGAAAAATCCGAAGCTCCACACAAAATGGACGAGAACATGTGGAAGAACCAGGAGCAGATTGAAGAAATTAGCTCTTGCTTGAAAGCTCCCACTGGCCAAAAATTGTAAGATAAAAGGTATAAGGAAACAACATGTTGTTTCCTTATAAAAAGGTTTTATCAGTTTGTTACTCTTGTTCTTACACTTCTTAGACAACTAAGAATTAAGTTTGAAGGCGCATTAACGGTGGTGGAATCCTTCCAAGCCAAAAATTCTAATAATATGTTCAACACGGATAAACATTAAGAGGGCAGTTTCCCGACTTTATGTCTTTATATGCTGTTTTGCATTTCCAGATATAGTTCTGATACGATTTACTATGGGTATGTTTTTATCTTACCAAACAGGCCCTTACTTCATGATCCAACAGACAAGCTTCAAGATGAGTTAAGTAATATAATATACAAAAATCTGTTATCTGCATATAAAATTGAATACTAATTTCAACTTTTGGTGATGATATTGTTTAGTATTTAATTATTCTATAATGTTATTATCCACCTCATCATGCAACCTCTCATTAAAACTGATTTTTTGCAGGCATCTGAGAATCTTGGAATGGCCATGATTTACTCTCTAGTTACCTCATCTAAGGAGTGGGTTGCTGAAAGATTTGCTCAAGACACCAGCAATTACAATATCAAAGAGGACACAACAGATAAAGATGGAGTATGGTTTTGCATTACTTAAAAGTAATTTTGACTTTTATTTTTATATGATTGTTAACTTTGGTTAGGTGCACTTATCTTGGTATTAGATAATTGTTCCACATGAAGAACCCGTCACTGTTGATACTTTCTTGGCATGGAGAGAAAGGTTTGAAGCAGAATTAGCCCTTGAGAGAGCCAAGTAAGCTTTGTACGTAGCATATTCTATTGTTTTCCATCGTCTTAAATAATATATTATTTTTGCGTTGTGTTGAAACCATGTTGTTGCTAGAATCATCACTTGGTTTGCTCATTTTGGTTATAACAACTCTATAAGAATTGAATTTGATCCGGTTACAACTCAAATGCAAAGAATGAAATATCAAATTCAACACTTGCAGGCTGAGCTTCTTTACGTGAAAGGGAATTCTTCCACACCATTTGAAGAGCTTCAAGTGAGACAAGTGAACTATGTTTACACAGATGCGGATACGGATAGCATTCGCGAAGAACTGTCAAGCTACGTGACAACTTTTATTTTCAAGTAAAATTGTATTTGTATTTGTATTTTAAGTCTCGACGAATGTATCGACACCAGATTTTTTTGAAATCATATTTTGTCTTATTAATGTATATGTATTTTATTTTGAAATAGTTTTATTTAAGTGTGTATATATATGTGTGTATCCAGGGTAAATTAGTAATTTATAAATGTTTTGGTCAAAAAAGATGACACGCATAGCGTGACATAAATGTGTGTCATTAAAGCGTGTCATAAATGTGTGTCTAGAAAGAGTGTCATTAATGCGTGTCATTAAAAGATGACACACGTGTGCATGTCATAATAATTTTATGACCATGCCTATAATGACTTTCTTTTGTGTGTCATAAACACCCTTTCATGACACGCAATACGCGTCAAGAAAGGTGTTTTTTCTAGTAGTGTTGTAAAGGGAAAAATAATAATTCGGTAAACTTTGAAGGACTTTGAAGACCCTGAATTTTGTGCCTCAAACCAAAAATTGGAAAATTATTTAAAATGGTAGATTAAAGTATATAAAATAAAGTGATATCACATGGATAAATATCTGAGACAACTTTTGTGTTGTTTTCTTCCAACAACTCTCTAATTTTTTATATTAAATTGCTCTCTGAATCATCATCATTCACAAAGGACGTCCCTTGACGCGTGGCCGACTTACGTTTCTTCTTATGGCAATTCTACTCGGGCATATCATAACCCGACTAATCATAACCAAAATGCCAATCACCTTTGTGCTTTTACTTCTGTTTAACATCATTAACTCCATAGATATCACCTGCAGGATTGTGCTGGTAATTCTGTGTAACATCATTAACACAGATATCACCTGTAGGATTTTGCACTGCGTCCGGAACCAAACTTACCTTGTCGGCATCTAAATACTTACAACTTGAAACGTACCACTCACAAAGCATCTCCGCCACAGTCGGTAACAATATTACTATGTAAGAGTTTTATATTTTTTTAGCATTTAATGTATGTGTTAATATTAAAGTTACATTGGAGTTATACATTATTTTAGGTTAGTTATTAGCATTGGAGTTGTATACTGTTTTAGGTTATGTATTAATATTAGAGCTATACATTGTTTTAGGTTAGATGTTAACATTAGAATTATACAATGTTTAAGGTTAAGTGTTAACAATGGAGTTATACACTATTTTAGGTTAGGTGTTTACAATGGAGTTATACATTGTTAATTGTTTTAGGTTAGGTGATGCCCGAAACTTTCCTGCATGTAAATGTGAAGTGCATCAGTTTATTTTATATGTAAAGTTGATGTGTCATAGTAGATTTGTCAACCCCGGGATGCCCCCTAGGTATAATCTAGTCATATTATAAAACTTAAATAATGAGAACGTCATGAATCATGCTTAATTAGTTAATGATTCTGGCCGGTGTTGATGTGTATTAAAATCCAATCCTAATAAAATATTTTCCATTCCTACACCCAACTTCAACTTTTCTCCATCAAATCAAATCAAATCATCAGTTTCTTTCCCTGTAGTTATGGATTACAACTCCACAATAGTAAAGTATCGTAGTTTTGGGGATAACCTCATCTATAACTATGAGTCAGCAAGTGATTATCTTACTTTTGTGTATCGACTCGACGTTGACTACAAATTGCCTACGAATATTACATATCCATTGTTGGGGTACCTAAATACTATATACCGATCAGATTTGGCAGGCAAATTCAGTGCACCTATGTTTTGGATAGGGATGTATATCGCTGTAGCATCTCTGGTTTGCCTCCTTTCCATGGTGGCTGATTTGTTACATGCTTCACGTAGCCAAAAGCTATGGTTTCCGTGCAAGTATTTTAAACTTAATGCTTTTTTCCTCACTATGATAAGCATCGCAATGAAGTTACCTGTGGATTTAACCGGTTCCATGCCAGGTTATGTGGACAAAGCGGCAAAGCTAGGAAGCATGGCCTTTATGTGCACCATGATGGCTAATTTATTGCCTTGTTTAGCAACCATGGGCAGCAATGAGCTTTTGTCAAACATCACAGCTTTGGGCGTTCTTGTCATCACCTTGGTTGTCAATGTTTGCATTCAAATACAAACCGGAGTTCTATCCTTGTATTCCTTTTATTTCGCCCCCCTTGGTCTCCCAGTTGTAGTTAAAGATAGAGGCATAAATACAGTAGCCCTCATTTATGTAATTTTCTTACTTGTGCTGTTAATGGTACATGTATGTTCATCTATTGCGACTCTAAAATCCAAATTGATTATAGAATCGAAATACCAACAAGTTCATGAAACAGCTTCAAAAGAGATTCACTCGTCACCAGTTCCTGAAGCAGCTTCAGAAGAGATTCACTTTTCACCAAGAAAATTACTAACAGTTGAGAAGCTAAAAGAGCATGTGATAAGCCACTGGATCATGGCAGGAAGTGGCAGTCCCCAGTTCATAATAGCTTGCTTTCAAACGACATCAGCTTCTGGGGTAATATGTCTTTTAGTAACTGCGTTACACACTTATACCATCTACATTGTAGGAAATATAATCTTGATTTATTCAGAAACACGTGTTAATACACGTCTGTACATATGTTAGGATATAGTATTTATGTTAATTATCCTAAGTCTAGACAATATTTAGTTGACCGGTGTGTTAGATAGTTTGACCAGCGGTTATAAGTTGTTAAAGGGTCACGTTGGTTTAAGTCACACCCATTCGGATGTATATAAGGACCGATGTATGTTTATTATTTGATATATGAAAGTAAGTGTTTGTAATAACCAACTTTCAAACTCTCTCCCTCCAAAAACCTTTCCCTCCAAACCGTTTACTATCTCTCAAAACAATCGCATACTTATCAAATTCTAACATACATGCTTATTTATTTTGTGCTGGGTCCATGATGGTAATTCTCATAGTACAATCTATTGGAGTCGCGATTGGTACATTTGCACCAGTTTATAGATGTTTTGCAACCCTAAGCTTTAGAGCGTCCACCAAAATCATTTCAAGCCACTTTAGGGTCTTTAAAGTAGAATCTTACTGGACTAGCAAGTTATACGAATGGAAACACGCTAGTATAAGACTCCCATTTCGTAGCCGCAACCTTGAGGTGGTCATTGAGAATTTGAAAAGGCTAATTCTCAACTTGTGTATAGGATTTCAAAATAGAGTTGTGGTGGTATGCAAGGTCATAGCCGTGTTCCCATTTTTGTTTATGATATGTTTCTTGTATTGTTTCCGTTGTATGAAGTGGTTATTGGGAAAGAAGTCTAACAAGTTGGAAGAAAAGAAAGATCTTAGCCATTATGTTTTGCATCTTGAAAAAGAGATGGAGCTTGGTGAGAGATATTTAAAACGCCTTTCAAAATCTGTGAACCAGTTGATCGAAAAGGGTGCAAAAAGCCAACCTAACAATCTCAAAAATCTAATTCTGGAAAAGTCAACTACTGGTTTTGATGGAGTTGAAAAGTTTGACAACATTGATGACCATGATGTTCCATGTGTGGATTGTTGGAGGTTACCGGTGGTAACCCTGACAACCATCATCCTTTCCCTTCCTAAAATTGGAGAGGATAAAGTTGATAGTTTATTGGAAAGTGTTAGTGAAGGTCTAGAATATGTCATGGTGGTTGAAAAATGCCTCAATGCTAAGAGAGATTATTTGGGTTTTCAAAAGGTGGCTGCTGATTTATGGCAAGAAATTAGATTCGACAAAAAATGGCTAGGTAACCAGTTGCAAAACCCTTCTTTTCAAGCATATACAGCTGAACAGATTGTTGATTGGTTCAGGGACAGGCTAACAACATAATTAGCTCGGAGGACAAAAGTAACGATGATACTGGAGTTGAAAATGATGATTCGAGACATAAGTCTATTTGTGCCAACTCAATGTATCGTATAACCAAAACCATCCTACGTAACTCCCACACCAACATTGATGTCACGGTTAGCCAGAAAGAACTATTCGATAGCTTATCAGCAATGATAGCTGGCATAATGGCCGCTTGTCTCACCAACTTACCAGAAGCCATAATAATGAAATGTGACGCGGATGTGATAGAGGAAAGGGAAGCTAGTGTCTATGATGCAGCTCAACTTCTAGGTGAGACCACACAAATAATCGAAACACTTCAAGGTCACCATATTCCAAACATGGATCCAAGTGACCTGCCATTTGTCGAAAAATGGCGTGCTTATTTAGGGAGTCCCTGATTCCTTGAACATCGTTCTTGTTCTTCAGGTAATGAAGTAAGTTCATCTTTATTTGTTTTCTTCTTTTGTATCTGGTTAGTTATATTAACACTTAAATATGAACCAATGTTCAGCTAGTAAGATTTTCATTGGCAACACATTTACTACTCAAAGTAATCCCGGATGGTGGAATATGATCCTTCTCGTAAATTGTACTCTTTCCTGGTTACTAGCTAGCTTGTAAATTGTTGTATCAGTATTTAGTTTTTGGTGTGGTTTGATTATTGTTTGGATGCATGTTCATTACGAATTTGTTGTCTTGATCGTACTCTATATATATTGGTGTTTATTTTTATGAAGTATATATAATCTAGACTTGTTAATAAGGTGACTGTTATTATTAATATATGCCACAATAGATTATATGGCATAGTCTAAAATAATAAATAACTCTAGTTAAAGTTAGTTACTTTGGATCAAATAGTTAGTATGGGTCAAAGTTAGCAAACAGGTCATTGGTTATAACCACCGTGTCTTACTAAAGGTTACGATGGTTGGTCATAACTGTAGTATATATATGAATAACAGATTATATATAGAAAGGTTGAGTAACATAAATACAATTAGATCTCTATTGTTCTTGCATGTTCTATGTCAATAACACAACATTTGATCGAGCCTTTTATATTCAAGACTTGTAATCTATCAATGAAAGGCTTCTTGGTCCCAATATTTATCTCATTCGGTTAATAATTTCGTTAAGTTATTGTTGGTGGGGAAAAGGAGACCTATTTATACAGTGGATCATTCAGACATTTCAATTAATTCATAGATATAGATATTGGACCTATGACTCATTATGCCCAAATCTTCTATGCCATAACTAGGCTTCATGTTATGCTATCCCATGAAAAAGCATTGTGGTACCACTTTGAGTCACCTTATCCACGTAATACAACCCTTGTCTTTCAGTGCCACGCCCAATGACCGCTCCTAACATGATATCATGTAAAATACAAAATGTAGGTTGCATGAAGACCAAGCAATTTAACCCCTTTGTTACATGACTTGTTGATAAGAGTTTATGTGGAAAAATCAGATAATTCGTAACTCATGGTGTCAGTGGCTCCGCAATCAAATATCCATGATTGTCCTTGTAAACTCCTATGAACCCTAGGTCTAGATTGTTGACGGATTAACATATTTAACGGGCTTGTAAATGAAATTGTTGTTTAGGGCTGCTTAATCAGCTCCTAGAGGATCTGTTGGTAACATATTTTTGAACAAAATCATTCTAAAGTCAAAAACCCCAAAATTCTAAACCTCAAGAACCCTAACTTTTTATCCGGTTAATAAACCGGATAATGTGATCTGAAAACGTAAATTATCAAAGGCCTTTTCTTAATCGGTTGTTATAGGATATAATGTGACAAAAATCCGGACCCAAAACAACCCATGACTAGATTGGATGATGCATGAACAGTGGTGCGATTGGGCTGCTTTTTCCTTCTAATCGTGTATAACATCTAGCATTTAGTCCATTCGTGCCTGATTATAGGCGATTACAATGTTGTAATTGCCTGTAGCACCCTGTTGACCAAAATTCGTCAAATTTTGGTCCGTTTTGTCCGTTTTATGCGTTTTTGATCTGTTTGTGATGCTTATGTCTTGTCTTTGTGCCTTAGAATCATGCAGTGGGAAACATCTACTCGTCACAACTGCTGTGCGTTCCTCGGTCCGGTTACGAAAGACAAATGCAAAGTCTTCGAGGGCGTTATTGATTTTCTCAAGCGTTTAAGGATTAACTATACTATTTCTGAACCACATGCAGCCTATAAAGATATCATACGAGAGTTCTACAAGAATGCCAAAATGGATTGCAAGGTTACACAATTTGTTATCACGAGTGTGATCCAACGGAAGGATGTGATGATAACTGAAGACATTGTACGTGAAGCTCTTCAATTCAAGGATGCAAAGGATGATCTCATTGTTTTCGACTCCATTTTGATTCGAGGCGATTTCTTAAGAATGAAGTATCTGGGTGATGTCAGAAAGCAGAAGATGCTACAGAAAGGGTTCTTACCGCCTGAACTTAAGTATCTCACACACGTGGTCTTGAAATGCATTGGTCCAAGAAAAGGGACGTTTGATGCCATAAGGGACACGTTGGCTTCAGCGATAGTTGCATTGACGCTGAATAAGCCATTTAATTTTTCCGGAATGATCATGCATCACCTGAAGGAAGTGTTATTGCAGAAGACGACGAAGACTCCATTTTTTTATCTATCCTCGCTTCCTACAAATGATAATTGATCGCCAAGTTCCATATCTAGTAAAGAATCCATCAGAGCTTATTACGATTGATGACATAGACGAGGCAGAAATGGGCAGAATGACGTATTACAAAAGCAGGCAAAAGGCTGACTATCCACCTAGCAGACGTCTTTACGGGCATTTGTGCAGAGATGATTATGATTCACCACCGGGCAATAGGTGGAGACATAATGAGAGTGATTTAGAAGACGACATATTGATTCACAGGCGGGTATTCAAAGAAGGAGATGACATAGGGAGAGTGATAGCTGAATTGGGTGAAAACGCTTCGGGCAGCACTACTGAGGCTGTTATTTCTCATGATGATCTTCTTGAAACGGATGTTTTGGATGTCAGTGAACCTTCTAGTGCAGCTAAAGGTCAAGAATCCTCCAAATCTAGCAAAGGAAATAGGCTAGCTAATGAAGATGCCCCTGTTGATATCACAGATGCAGATGAAGAAGATGACTCAGATGATGAAAATGTTGACTCCCCTGGTGCTTTTGCCAGAAAAGAGGCAGAGATAAAGAGAAAGCTAGTTGAGGAGAAAGCTCGTGCAGCTGAGGAGAAAGCTCTTGCTGAGGATCCTACCTTTACTGTGGATCCAGATGATGACATTGCTGAAATAGACGTAGAGCTAAACACTCCTCCTCCTCCTAAGAGACAAAAGACAAAGCCAAAGAAAGATGCTCGGGGAAAGAAAAGAATGTCCCAGAGACAGCCTGAGAAGATAGTAAAGAAGACAAGACGTGTAAATCTTCCAGAGATGTTTCTTGCTCATGAGACTCAATCATTCTCGACTGCTGCAACAACTACAACTACAACTACAACTACAGCAACAACTACAGTAACAACTTCAATGTCCATAGCAGCAGGTGCAACATCAAAGGAGATTCAACCATCATCAGGAGAATTACTAACAGTTGAGAAGCTACATAAGCATGTGAGCAACCACTGGACCATGGCAGGAAGTGGCAATCCCCAGTTCATAACAGCTTGCTTTCACATACCATCTGCTTATGGGGTAATATGTCTTTTTGTCATTCTCTTACACACTTATACTATGTTACACGTTATTGGCCCTTATTTATTTGAGACCATTGATTCGGATTATGGTTGGTCCATGATTGTAATTCTCATAGTACAATATATTGGAGTCCTTATTGGTACAATTGCTCCAGTTTCTAGATGTTTTGCAACCTTAAGCTTTAAAGTGTCCTACAAAATCATTTCAAAACATTTTAAAGTCTATAAGGTAGAACGCTACTGGACTCAGAAGTTCTATGATTGGAAACACGCTAGTATAAGACTCCCATTTCGTGGCCGCAACCTCGAGGTAGTCATCCAGACTTTACAAAGGCTAATTTTCAACATTTGCATTGGATTGCAGTATGGAGTTGTGGTGGTAGGCAAGGTAATAGCCGTGATCCCATTTTTGTTTATGATATGTTTCTTGTACTGTTTCCGTTGAATCAAGGGGTTGTTAAAGGCCGTGTTTAGTTCATTGGGAAAGAAGTTTGAGAATCTGGAAGGAAACAATGATCTTCGCCCTTACGTTCTACAACTTGATGATGAGATAGAGCTTGGTGAGAAAACATTGAAGCGCCTTTCAAAATCTGTGAACCAGTTGATCCAAAACGGTGCAAAAAGCCAACCCAAGAATCTCATGAAGCTAATTCTTGGAAAATCTACTAGTAGTTTTGAAGGAGTTAAAAAGTTTGACTCCATTGATGATCATGATGTTCCATGTGCAGATTGTTGGAGGTTACTGGTGGTAACCCTAACAACCATCGCCATTTCCCTTCCTAAAATCGAGAAGGAGGAAGTTGATAGCTTGTTGGAAAGTGTTAAGGAAGGTCTAAATTATGTCACATTGGTGGAAAAAAGCCTCAGTATTAAGGATGGTTATGTAAGTTTTCAAAAGGCGGCTAACACTCAGTGGCAAGAAATTAGAATTGACAAAAAATGGTTAGGAAACCAGTTGCAGTACCCTGATTTTCAAGTAAATACAGCGATACAGCTTGTTGAATGGTTTAGGGATATGGCTAAAAACATAGTTTGCTTGAAGGACAGAAGTAACAATAATACTGGAGGCGATAATGATGATTCCATAAGTAGGTTTATTTGTGCCAATTCGATGTATCGTGTAACGGAAACAATTCTACTTACCTGCCGCACCAACAATGATGCCATGGTTAGCCAGAAGGAACTGTTTGATAGTTTATCATCAATGATTGCTGATATAACCGCCGCTTGTCTCACCAACTTACCACAAGCCATAACAACTAAATTCCACACCAATGTTATAGAGCAAAGGGAGGACAGTGTCAAAGATGCAGCCCAACTTCTAGGTGAAACTACAGAAATAATCAAAATCCTTCAAGGTCACGATATTCGAAACATTGATCCCAAAGACCTGCAATTTATCGAAAAATGGCGTGCTTATTTAGGGAATCCCTGATTCCTTAAAATTCATTCTTGTTCTTCAGGTAATGAAATAAGTTCATGTTTATTTGTTTTCTTCGATCATTTGTATCTGGTTAGTTATGTTAACACTAGAGTATGATAC
Source organism: Ambrosia trifida (assembly GCA_028751855.1). Taxonomy (NCBI): domain Eukaryota; kingdom Viridiplantae; phylum Streptophyta; class Magnoliopsida; order Asterales; family Asteraceae; genus Ambrosia; species Ambrosia trifida. Next base: position 7,410,477 of record CM054129.1, read on the forward strand.
ATTGTGAAGCTAATAAGAATTTCATGGGTGAAGACTTCTACTACTCAAAGTAATGCACAATGGTCGAATATGCGGCTTCAAGAAGTTAATTTGCACAATTAGCATCCAGAATGTATGTTCAATAAATTGTACTATTTCCTAGTTTACTAGCTTTTAAATTGTTGTATCAATATTTTGTATTTTGGTGTGGTTTGAGCCTTGAGGATTGTTTGGATGCATTTTCTTTAAAGTAAACTGCTCGGATGGTCTCTATGGTTTGTCTAAATTTAAAGTATGCTCCCTAACTTTTCAAAATTACCCCAATGGGATCTGTAGTTTGGATTTTGTGTCCATGACTTGGAAGGAGATTAAGTTTTTTTTGTTAAGTCCATGTGAAATTACTAAATTACCTTTCTTTAAAAAAAACAAATATTATAAGCTCTTTCTTTGTCTATGTCACTCTCAAACACCACCATCAACCATCTATCACAACCAAAGCACCGCCACTACCACCATCAACCATCTACCACCACCACCATCGAAATCTGCCATGGCCACTATCTCGCACCCCATCTCCGTCACTGCTTTTGTTGATTTTAATCCTCCATATCCACCAAACCTCCATCTCCGTCACTGCTTTTTTTTGGGAGATTCATCAAAGAAGGCAATCATCTACAATGCAGGTGCTATTATTATTAGGTTTCATAACAAATTCACCAAGCAAAATTAACAACTATTCATTTACAGATTCTGATAATTTAAGCAAATTTCAAATAAAAATTCCAAAAACACTTATAAATCAGAATTAAAAAAAAAAAAAACTCATACACACAACACACAAACATAACCCACTGATAAAGAAGGAAAATTGGAACTAATCCTCATTTGCTAAAAGTACAAACCAGCCCACCCAAATTGGAATTTCAAGCAAAATAGCGAGATCGTAAAAATTCCCTCACTGGTCGAAACTCCAAATAATGAAGAACGTGGATGTAACGGGTTTATTGAGGTGGGTATTAAAACTAAGAAAGGTTCAGGGAAAGGCCAAAGCATTGAAGGACATTCCCTAAGGGCATCAAAAAACGGGTTATCCAATTCTGATACATAAGGTTCAAGTTCGTTCAAAACGGCAGTAGGCCACCTCCAAATGAGTTTAAATGGAACAATAGGCACGGAAACCCAAAAGAACCTATTTTTCCATGACCCCAAGGTTGTTACATAATAAGAAATAAAACTAACATCAATCTATGAAGTCTCGGACGTATACAGTCACTGTTCTTCGCCTAGCGAAAGAACCAACGAAACATCAATAAAGTAGGGTCATAACCCAACGCACGACAAAGGACCTCGAAATGAGGAACCCTAGACAGTCTGTGCGGATGTATCTACGCAAAAGAAATTCGATATATAGTACTCAAGGAAGCTTAAAACAAAGATAGAAAATGGATGTGGAAGATTAGAAAACTCAAAGTGACGACAGTACAGAGAAATCGAACCCAATGGACATTGATCGATCGATTTATCCAACGGATTAAAGGATAAATCAAATCCCCATTCGAAACAAAACGACTCAACCTCTTCTTGAATGAGTCGGGAATAACTGACAGCAAAATTCTTCTTTGCACCCATTGGCTTCAAGGGATGATCAGAAGAAAAACAAGGAAATCAGACTGACATGATTGAAGAAGTTGAAAAACCAAAGGAAATGAACTTGAGAGAAGGCAAATATTCTGTGAAAATGAGAATAAAAAAGTTTAAGTAAATGAAAGGGTTATTAATATAATAACCAAAAGATATAATGATGGCTAGGAAAGTAAATAACCGCCACCTTACAACCTGCCACTTGTCAAATCAAACGTCTAATTCAAAATTCAAATCCAGAGGCTTCACTGCCTTAACCAAATAAAGCCTCCAGCCCTTGAAGCCTTTTTGCAATAAAAAGTTGTGTAATAAGTCAGAAACATTTGAGCTATACCACAAATTCCTCTGACTTAGGGGGCTGATGACGTTGGTAGCTTAAGGCTAAAAAGTTGATTATAGCACACAAACTGCTCGAATTGTTAAAGGCTTAGAAGGCTCAAAACTTGACAACTGCCATCAGCAAAAGGAAAAAGTCAATGACATGTCTTGTCACTACTTTCTCGTTTGACTATCCAAACCTGGTCGCAGACACCACATGTGGAGAGTACATGCTTTTACCCGCAGAATACAAGCATTCCATAGGCTAAAGTGGAAAGTTCCTTGTTGCAACCTAGGATCGAGAGTGCTGCCATTCCTCTTATAGAAGATACCTCGTCTATAAGATCTGGCCCTGATCACTATCAAGATCACTCCTTTACCTCCTTCTATTCTCTCTAGAAGAATATTCTTTATGCGTAATCTTTTCTTCACACATTACATCTTCAAAGTGATAATATTCTAAACAACATTCTGATTTTGAGTTCATCTCAAATCTGATTTTGAGTTCATCTCAAATCAGAATCATAACAACAAAACTAAAATAACTAAATCTCCCACCTACGTTTTGCAACGTGGGGGACTCCACGACCTGCGTTTGGCTAAGTTAAACCCTTTAACCCTTTTTACCCATGTGAGACTCGTTATTTATGTTAGTCATATGTTTGTTGTAGCAACAAGTTGGCGCCCACCGTGGGGCTACGCCATTGAGTCTATTTTACAAGTTAGTTGTGCAGCTCCAACTACTAGAAATGTCCAACCAAGTGTCTCTGGAGGAAGTGAATCAAGTGCCTCACAACACCGGTGAGACACTAAACACTGATCAGACTTCCTTGAACAGATCCACTCCATTCTCCACTCCTGGAAGTACTCCCACAGGACCACATCTCTGGAGTTCTCCCTTTTCTAGACTCCAACCCCTTCTCGTTCTGGGGTTGCATCTCCTCAACTCCGCCTCATGCGTACACCAAAACGCATAGACTTGACGCCTGTAAGTGCATGATGTCCCTAGGCTAGTATATATGTTGATTGGACGTGTCACGGGGTGTTTGGAGACGTTTATGCGTGTTTTGGGGTGTTTGGGAACCAACAGGCGAGTAGGAGAAGCCTTATTGGCGAGTACAGTGCTACTCGCCATTACTACTAGCGAATAGACTGCTACTCGTGTGTATGTATAGGCGATTAGGCCCAATCGTCTATACTGCATGTGGTTCAGCTGTTCTACTCGCCTATACTGTCCTGTACGTGTACGGGAGGTATAAATAGGCCCAATCATTGCCCTAATCATTAGTTCTTGCCTCACACACTCTCCAAACACCCTCCCATGGTCTGTAAGGTCTGATTTGATCTCTGTAAACACTCGTGCTCTGTTTTTAGTGATTAATCGATAATCTTTTGACCCGTGTGTGTGTTGTGATTACTCGTTTGTCTTAGTTTCATTATCGTATCTGTTGTTAAAGCATATTAGAGGGATTCCGCACCTCTAGTATAAACCCCGTGATTGTTGGATTAAGCGTTATTCGATCCTACAAGTGGTATCAGAGCCGAGGCTCTTATCACGGGTGTTTTAATAACAAAAACGAGCAAAAACAGGTTGTTTTTGGTGTAAAAGTTCAGATTTTTAAGCAAAAACCTGTTCTTGTTTTTGAAACTTTGAGTTTTTGTCAAAAACCCATCTTTTTTCAACATCTTGGTGTGTGTTTATGGATTAAAACGTGTGTTTTTGATTAGGTTTTGTTCTAAAAGTGTTTTGGAAACTTTTCCAATCATTTGGGGTATAAACACATTGTTTTAGATAAGATTTTGAGGCAAAAACGGCTGTTTTTGAGCAAAAGTGGGGTTACAGATCAGATCTAGCGATTACGCAGACATACTAGCAATTAGAGAACCCTAATCGCCTATACTTAGGCGATTACAAGTGAGTTTTAAGCGAGTAGGCTTGTACTCGCCTTTAATACACGCGATTACAACCTACTCACATCAACATACCCCTAATCGCCTATACATTAGGCGATTACAGGATCCTTTGACACAATTAGCCTCTAATCGCCCTTACATATAGCGAGTAGAGGCCTACTCGCCTTAAATAGGTGTGTTTTAGATCCTACTCGCGTGTAAGGTCCCCAAACTCAAGCAATTACACCCTAATCGCCTCCCATACTCTTGTCTGTTTAAAACCCTAATCGCGTATAAGAACTAGCGATTAGGTCCAATCGCCACACTATTCACACGATCTGCCTCTAATCGCGTATAAAACTCCAAATTATAAACCAAATCGCCTATAAAGGTCTGGAACATAAAATTTGACTAAGTATCGGACTATTATCATACCTTAACATATGGCGAACCCGTGGGGACATCTGAGTCAACCGAGACCTCAGTATAATCAACAAATGAACAATCAATCTAACGTACCCATGAACCCTTGGCAGTATTCAGCAGAACGTAACGCGCAACGGATGCAGCAATCGCAAATGCAAGCGAATGTTGCCGGAATCAATCCGTGGGCGCTAGCTGCTCAACAGCAAATGGTGAACACGAATCCATGGGCACTCGCGGCTGCTGCAAACTCTCAGACAAATCATCTGTCTTCCGTACTCATGAGTGACTTAGAGACGGGTAGTTCTAACAGGGCACCGAAGCTGCAATACATGTCCGACTACCACGGTTGGAAGGGCAGATTTCAGACATATGTCGAGGGCATCGACGGTCTTGTATGGTCAGCTATCGAGACAGGATACAGTCGGCCTTTAGTTGAGAACTCCACTACTCCGATCTCTATTGAAGACATGAATGAAGATCAGAGAAAGAAATACAACTATGAGAAGAAGGCGATGGCAGCATTGAAGCAAGCTCTTCCAAAGGACATCCTTCATCAATTCGCTCAGTGCACAACATCACAGATGCTTTGGTTAGCATTGGCTGAGCGAAATGAGGGTAATATGAAGACAAGAAAGGTCAAAATGGATCAGCTGAAGAAGGAGTTCGAGAACTTCAATGCTATAGGGAACGAATCTCTGAGGGATTTGACGGCTAGATACTACCATCTGATGTCAGAAATGTATCAGTACGGGGTCTTATATTCATCTGCGGACCTTGTAGAAAGATTTGCTGAGGCACTACCTCCTCACTGGCATCAATGGTTGGATATTCTGAAGTCAAACAATGCATATCAGACACTCTCCATCAACGAGTTCATTACCGAGCTGGAGAACAAGGAGATAGAGGAGATCAGGAGAGCAAACAAGGCGCTCATTCCACAGAATCCCAGCATCTATTATGGGAATCCTCTTCAGGACACCAGTGTGGGTGGGACCAAACCACAAACTGCTTTTGTGGTTAACCCGGACCCAGTCTATGCGTTCGACAATTATGGTCCCCCAACTGATGTTCCCCCTCCTACATATCCTTTTGGACCAAACCCGTATCCTTTGAATTACAATGCTAACCAGTTTGGTGTTAACCCGTTTTCTCATCTTGCAGCACCAGCGCAGGCAACTGCAAACTTTAGTGGACCCTCTTCTGCAGGTGTTGGCGGAGCTCCAACTACAAGTTATGGTGGATATGGAGGTGCTTCGAGTTCTAATCAAGGTGGCTATCAGACCAACACAGTCCCAGAGCAGCTGAACACTGCGGGTTTAGGAAAGGTGACTATAGAGCTAGCTCAAGAACACATGGCTCTATTGTCGACTTTGGTGAACTCCTATAGTGGACTGGTTGCTGGACAGATCGGGAATCCTCATCTTACACAGGAGGATTACTCGCAGATTGATAAGGACGACATGGATCTGATCGACATACAATGGCACTTCGCAAGCGTGGTGAGAAGGGCAAAGGATTACATGGAAAGGACGGGAAGGAGAGATGTCTTGATCAACAATAACACCAAGTTTGGGTTTGACAAAACAAAGGTCACATGCTACAACTGTGGCACAAAAGGGCATTTTGCAAGGGAATGTGACCGACCTAAGCAGCAAGGAAATCAGAATCCCTTCAACAACAACAGAGGTAATCAGAATCAGAGGCAACAAGCTCAGGGTCAACCTAATACTGAGCGTGCCATTGTCCCAGTCAACAACCAGAATCAGAACCAGAGGCCGCCTGCAAACAACAATCAAGGTCAAGCCATGGTTATTCAAGCTGATGAAGGCTATAACTGGAACCATCTGATCATCGGAGACGAAGCTCCTCAAGGTGGTGCAGCTTGTTTTGCTCAATAAGCGTCTGAAGCACCAGCCGAAGTTGAAGAAACCTCGAGTCAATCTGACATCATCACTTCTGAAACCGAGATGTCTGACTGTGACTCGGAGTGCGATTCTGATAGTGGAGAAGATTTGGAGGAGTTGTTAGCTGAAGCAGATGCATTGATCAGTAAAAGGTCATTTCTTGTGGATGCTAACTGCACAGAGAAGAACTACGGCGAATTCTTTGGAGCTCAGAAGACAGCAGCTCACTATGCATTGATGGCCATCACTGAATCGTCGAACAAGGTAAGTTCTTCTTCTGATTCAAAGTTAGATTGTGTAGAGTGTAATCAGCTGAAATTCAGAATTAAAGAATTAACTGAAGAAAATCTGAATTTAAAAGCTGATGTTGGTCCGTTGCAAAGGTCAATTGATTCCTTGAGACAAAAGGAGAAAAATTTTCTAAGTACAATTGAAAATTATAAAAAGGATGTTTCTGAACTGTCCAAAACCTTAGCTAACAAACAGATTGCTATAAATAATTACATCAATGAGGTCGAAGACACTAAGAAACAATTGGCCATTGTTAACTGTGACTATGAAAAGATCAGGAAAAAGCTTGAGAGTTATTTAAACTGCAAGTATGTCCTTGATCACATAGTTGAACACTCTGACAAGGAAGGTTTCTCCACCAGTCCCAAATACTCTCAGTGTCCACCTCCGGTGAGATTCGAAAATCACAATTTTGATGTCTTGCCGAAGGAGGAACTTGTAGACGTGGCAGCCGAGGCAGCAAAAGCTGCAGAGGCGGCCAAGGTTACTGAAGCAGCTAAACATGCTGAAGTCACTAAGGTTGCTACTCCTGCTAAAGCTGTCAATTTGTGTGAGAAACCTGATGATATCAGTGTATATGACACTGACACTTCGGATGATGAGCTCGATGAACCTCCTAGGTATGCACCGGTTAAAACTATAGATGTTCCTCTTGAGAATCATATCATTACAACTGAAACCTTGAGTGAACTGCAACCGAAAGTGCAAACCGAGGATGGGAGGAGGATTAAGGTGTTCTATAAGTTAAAAGGGTCTGAAAGGGTGTATGCTGATGAGGAAGTCCCTCTTAGATGTATCACCCCTGGTCTTGTTGCCAAAATTTGGCAAGAATCTGTCATTACCATAGAAAAAGAAACCTGGAGTAAAAACAAGGGTAAGGGTAAGGGTAGAAAGGATCAGGGAAATCAGGCCAACGAAAATAACAAGAAAAATCAAAAGTCGAACACCGTTAATCCTCAAAATCAAGCTCAAAGGAACGGTCCGAAAAAGCATGTGACTGAGTTTATTAGATCGAGCGGCACTGAAAGAAATGATGATCCTCAAGTCGATCAGCAAAGAAGATGTCTTGAGGATCTAAAGCATAAAAACTCATTTGCCGTTCCATCTAACAAAAGGAACAAAAAGGAGACCAAACCTGGATCTCCTAAGTTTGAAGAATATAGATCCTGTCACAAGTGCGGGGAACGTGGGCATTTAGTTGCTGCGTGCCCTGAATTGAGACGAGAAAGGATCAAAGTAGATGATCCTCCGAGTTCTAGCAAATCCAAGCAACCTGTCTCCCCTAAACTCTCAGAGAAACAAAAGGGAAAACAGGTCGTTTATGATAACCGCAACAAGATTGCTATGAACCAAAAGCCAGTTGATGGCAGGGGTCCACAGCTGAGGGGGAGCACTGTTCCTCCAAAGGTTGAAGCAGCGCCTAAGCCACCAGCAAAGGCTGCAGCTAAACCGCAGGGCAACCCCAAAGCCGTTCCACGTACAGTTAATTCTGAAGTGGATCCAAAATCTGTTCCTCCAAAGGAATCCAAGGCTGGACCTTCTAGCCCACAGGCAAAGAAGAAGCCCAAGCCAAAGAAACCTGAACAGATTTGGAGACCCAAGTCACCAACCAAAGAAGGAGAGTCATCTGCTGGAAAAGGCAGTGCGGTACCATCGGAAACAACTCCAACACCAAATGGGAAATGGGTTGACTTTCCGATGTTAGATGAAGTTGGTAGACCGAAGACCGTGAAGGCTTGGGTCCCCCTTAACCACTGAACTTTGAATGTTTGTGCAGGGAGTTCCACAGGGCCTTATCAGCAGCCTATGGATTGTTGATAGTGGAGCTTCAGGGCACATGACGGGCGACTTATCCCTGCTTTTTGACATAAAGAATATCAATGGGGGTTATGTTGCCTTTGCTGGTAATAAAGGGGTTTATATAACAAAGGAAGGAAGTATGAGCAACGGTATAGTAAGCTTTGAAAAGATAAGCTTTGTTAAACAGATAGACCACAACTTGCTGAGTGTTTCGCAGATATGTGACAAGAAGTTCACTGTATTCTTTGATGACAACGCATGTTTCATTCTGAAGCCTGGATTCAAAATACCGAAAGAGTGGGTCATGATCTCAGCTCCCAGGGTCAACAACTTATACGTCCTGGATATGAGCCGAGCTATGACAGCGAAGGGTCAAGTCACTTGTTTTCTGTCAAAGGCGACAGAGAAGGAATCGATAATGTGGCACAGACGAATGGGGCACATCCACTTGAGGAAAATGAACCATCTGGTCCAGAACCAACTAGTGGAAGGTGTTTCTGTTAAGAATTTTCATTTAAACGATGTCTGTGTCTCATGCAAGAAAGGGAAGCAGAAAAGAAAGTCTCACAAGCCTAAGAAGACAAACTCAGTTAGTCTACCACTCGAACGACTGCACATGGACCTGTTTGGCCCAGTCAATCGAAAGAGCAAGAACGGTGACTCATACTGCTTAGTGGTTACGGATGATTATTCTAGGTTTTCTTGGGTTGTGTGCATGAAGCACAAGAGTGAAACTTTTGATTACTTGAAGAATCTGTTTACTAAATTGGAAAATATATATCAGCTAAAGATCCGTAGGATCAGAAGCGATAACGGAACAGAGTTCAAGAATCACGCTATGGAGGCGTTATGTGCTGAAAAGGGTATTCATCATGAATTCACAGCGCCATACACTCCTCAGCAAAACGGGGTTGCAGAAAGAAAGAATCGGACTCTTATTGAGGCAGCCAGAACTATGCTCGCAGACTCAAACTTGCCTGTGATCTTCTGGAACGAGGCAGTTCACTGCGCGTGTTATACTCTGAATAGGGTTCTAACGGTAAAGAAGCTTGGAAAAACCTCTTACGAGCTTCTGAACCGAAGGAAACCGAACTTAGAGTTTCTGGAACCTTTCGGAGCTCCATGCACCATGATACATCCCGATGGGAAGTTTGGTGCAAAGGCAGAAGAAGGTTTCTTTGTTGGTTACAGCACTCCCAATAAAAGAGTGTACAACAAAAGAACCAACAACGTTGAAGATTGGCTTAATGTCGATGTTCAGCGTTATACTGCCAATGCACCTGGTGTTGGACCTGATTGGTTGTTCGACTATAAGGGTCTATTTGATTCCTTCAACGTGGAGAATTTGGTGGATGATGTTGTAGCGCAAATGTATTACGAATGTGAAAACGCAGCTAGCTCTCCGCTAATGCGTCCGATCGTGGTTAATGCACCTGCGCCTGCTCCATCTGATGCCTCTGCATCCACGGGTCCCCCGATAAAACCGCAGCAGCAGAAGTTGAGGAAGTTTTTCAGGAAGCGTCAGCAGAGGTTCTCGAATCTTCATCTTCCGACGACGATTTTGCAGAGTCTCATGAAACTCTCACTGAGGAACAAGCTGGAAATGGTGAATCTACCACTACAGCTCCAGTTAATCCGACAGGAAACAATCAAGCTGGTCCTTCTTCTTCAGCAGCTCCAGGGATAGGTCTTCGGATTGATCTCTCCGGTTTTAATATGCAACCCGCTGCTCCCTCTAGTTCAAGCGCAGCTGAGACAAATATATCTCAAGGTTTGGAGAACCTAAATCTGCATTCGGATGATCCAGTGCCGGCACATCCGGAATCTCGGATTCACGACACTCATCCGATGCAAAATGTGATTGGTAATCCGACTAGCAGAGTCATGACGCGCAGTCAGCTCAGAAATGCTAGTTCAAGTGACAATACAGGTACTCTGGCGCTCTATTCGGAAATCAGAAAAGCAGGTCATCAGAACGATTGGTCCTTCGCCTTATATGTTTCTCAAACTGAACCAAGAACTGTGCAAGAGGCACTAAGGGAAGAACCATGGATTGAAGCTATGCAAGCCGAACTTCAGCAGTTCCAAAAGCTAGGAGTGTGGGACTTAGTTGACTTACCTCCAGGCTCGAAAAAGATTGGAACAAAGTGGGTCTACAAGTGTAAACGGGATGACCGCGGGGTGATTATAAGAAACAAGGCTCGATTAGTTGTCCTCGGCTTCCGTCAAATCGAAGGAATAGATTACAACGAAGTATACGCTCCAGTTGCGCGCCTTGAAGCTATCCGGATGTTCTTAGCTTACGCTTCGTACAAACGGTTTAAGGTGTATCAAATGGACGTGAAAAGTGCTTTTCTGTATGGTGTCGTGAAGGAAGAGGTGTATGTTGCTCAGCCACCGGGGTTTGAGGATCCGCTGCATCGCGAAAAAGTCTACAAATTGAACAAAGCGTTGTACGGACTCCATCAGGCACCGCGTGAATGGTATCAAATGCTTAGCAACTATCTGATATCCAACGGGTTCAAACGCGGACTCGTGGACTGCACCTTATTCACCAAGGAAAAGGGTGGTGATCGTCTTCTGGTACAGGTTTATGTTGATGATATTATTTTTGGGTCTACTAATGATGTCATGTGCAGGGAATTCGAAAAGCTTATGCAGGACAAATTTGAGATGAGCTCGATGGGGGAGATGCAATTCTTCCTCGGTCTACAAGTAGAACAACAAGAGTCGGGGATCTTCATCCACCAGACAAAATACGTTGCTGACATCTTGAGCCGGTTCCAGATGGAAGACTCTACTCCAGTAGGCACACCGATTCAGACCAATCACGGGATTGGGCCTGACGAGAAAGGACAAACCGTTGATCCTTTTCTCTATCGAGCTATGATAGGCTCACTCATGTACCTCACTGCATCAAGACCTGACATAATGTTCGCGACATGCTTACTATCAAGATACCAGTCAAGGCCGAAACAGTCCCACCTGGTTGCTGTGAAGAGGATCTTACGTTATCTAAAGGGTTGTCCGACCAAAGGTCTTTGGTACCCTAATGACGATAAGTTTGACCTCATCGCATTTAGTGATGCTGACTATGGCGGATGCAAGACAGACTTAAAATCCACATCGGCTGGATGCCAGTTTTTGGGACCAAGACTAGTCTCGTGGCAGTGCAAGAAGCAAGCCTCAGTCGCCTTATCCACCTGCGAGTCGGAATATGTAGCAGCATCGAGCTGCTGCTCCCAGGTTCTTTGGATACAGCAACAAATGAGAGACTACGGTTTGAAATTTCTTAATACTCCCATTCACTGTGATAATGAGTCCGCTATAGCTCTTGCTAAAGACTCAGTTAACCATTCCAAGGCGAAACATATCTTGGTTAAGTATCATTTCATACGCGATTGCTATGAAAAGAAACTTATCGATATGGTAAAAATCCACACAGACTACCAATGTGCCGATTTATTCACCAAAGCTTTTGACGGTCCTCGTTTTGAGTACTTGTTAATCTTAAACGGCATTAAAGTTAAGCAGGATTAGATCCTCATCGGTAATCGTTTTTGTAAATATTTTTCTTTCAAAAATCAGAAAAATCCAAAAATATTGTCTTTTCGCAAATTTTTAGATTTTTAGGGGGAGAAAATTTCAGAAAAATACAAAAACATTCAGAAAATGCAAAAATTCAAAAAAAAATGAGAAAATTCCAAAATCAAAAAAAAAAAAAATTTTGAAAAATGCTAAAATGAGTTTCTTTGGTGAAAATGGGAAGATGATATTAACCAATCAGTCGGACTGTCTGGACCCTTATCATCTTAAAAATATTGGAACTGATAGGTAGCCTCTACAATGATGTGTCGGTAGGCTCAAAATCATTTCCAAGTTCGGCACGGTGATATAAACCTAAATCATCTGAATCATGTGTGGATCAACGTGCGTTGGCATATGGTCTTGGTACCGAAATCTCGTTTGATAGCATGCCAAAATCCGAGGTTTCATGGTCTTTAAGAGGTTGGTTCATCCGGGGTGAACTGGACGTCTCTCAGAATAAATAGGAGTGGCACACGTGTCGTACGTTGGGGTCGCAGCCTACGACTGAGACACCCCTATGTCATTTCCTGAAAAAAATAAAATAAAAAAAAAATAGAATAAATTCTGATCAGGAGACGTCCGGGAATCCTAAAAGAGCAAAAAGATTCATATATGCCAAAACCCTATTCTCAATGAGAATTCGCTCTAAGGTATCAAATCATATACCTAAAGCATCGTACCGTGAAAAATCAAATATACGGTATTTGACTTGAACCCTGGTTTGGATCTCACTGGTCTCTCTGTTGCAGCGTTTCTGCAGACCTGATCACCACTGAGTCCACTCCTTGTAAAATACGGATGACAACAGCTTACTCACCGGTTACGAGGAAGCTTTGTGCATGACTTGATACGGGAATGTGTCGCGTGGCAGGGAACACCTTGTATCTCAGCCTTAATATTACCTTAAACGTATCTAAAGTGCCTAGCGATAAAACTTGATTTTGAGTTTAGGTGGACAACAATATCGACAGTTGTTGTAGGATGCTTATTGGTAATTTAAGCGAAAACTGAAAATATAAGGGTTCTAGTAATGTCCGTACACTGATATGATTCCCTAACCGTTGAAACTCGCAAAAATATGTTAGTGTATAGTTAGTTGATCTCCCGTTTTATTTTATTTATGCTTAGTTTAGCTTAGTTAATCATTCTTGATTGCCGATGTTGGAATCCTAATCCATTGTAATCTTACTTCTTCAAAAATAAAACGCCGAAAAATAAAAAGGACAACTAATTGGAAACTTGTGTTTTTGCCGGGTCAAAACCGTATGTTTTATCAAGTAAATGGGTCAAAAATGAAAGTTTCTTAAACTCATGAGTCGTCATCTGTGTCGTGTGTTAAAACGAGGTGAAAAACGCATGTTTTGAACCTTAACGGGTCAAAAATGCGAGAATTGGTGCTGCAGGGGCAAAATGGTAATTTGTGTGAAAACTAAATGCTCTTAGTATTCTAATCGCCAGAAGTTTTGGGCGATTACGCTGATATTCGCGTGACTTATGTTCTATTCGTGTGGTAATTGAGGAGATTAGATGCAATCGTGTGTTATTTTAAGCGAGTAGAACCTACTCGCTTCTATATCACGCGAATAGAAGGTCAGATATAAAGAACACTGAGTCATTCGTTCTTCATATTTTCAAACACTACTCACTGTTTCTCTTTATCCCTCCATACCCGATTATTGCTGAAACCTCCTGCCCGTTTTTTATTATTACTGATTCTTGTTCCACACTATCAAGGTAACATCTATACACATTTCAAGATCATAACAACTCATGTTTAGGGTTTTAAATCTGCGTTCTATGTTCTGAAACCCTAGGACATTCACTCTTAATCGTTTGTGTTTATAACATGCCGTTTAATACCAAATGATGATGAGGGTTTGTTTATCGGCATCTTTAGGATCTTTTGGCACCAAAACATTATCCAAATCATCTCAGTTATGAAAAGCCCCAATTTTAAAACATAAGAACCCTAATTTTTAAACTTCCCAATTAAACCCGTTGCTGTTCTGAATGTTATAATTATTGATAGGGGTTTTAGTGTTGGGTTGTTATAGGCTTCATTGTGACAATTCCGGACTCGAAACAAGACGCCACGAGAATTCGACGATTTTGGTGTTCAAGATCACTGTTCATGCGAGTATAACCCTACTCGCATGAATAGGTAGCGAATAGGATGGGTTCTGCTTGTAATCGCGTCAAATATACACGAGTAGACATGTACTCGCGTATAAGTTTGTGTATTCGCGTAACATGGTCAACTCTTGGCTTACTCGCGTGTAACCAGTGTACTCGCGTACAAAGGCCATGTACTCGCGTACAAAGGCCATGTACTCGCGTATAAAAGACCTGTAATCGCGTATAAAGATCTGTACTCGCGTATTAGGTTCTGTTCTCGCGTATTAAGACCTGTACTCGCGTATTAGGTTCTGTTCTCGCGTATTAAGATCTGTACTCGAGTATAATGGTCTATCTCATGTCTAATCGCGCATAAACAGTCCTATTCGCATGTCTTGTATGCAATTACAACCTGTAGTCACTTGATACAAGCTGAACACCAAAATTTGTTAAAGTCTTGTCCGTTTTTGCCCGTTTATGCTTGCTTATGAGTATATTATCATTGTATGATTCTTATTACGCGCTTTTGGTGTACAGGATGGAGAATTGGAAGACATCGCCAAAACACAACGTTTGTGCTTTTCTCGGACCGATTACAGCGGATAAAAGCAGAATTTTTCAAGGCGTCATCGACTTCCTAAAGCGATCAAGAATACATTATGCGATATCCAAGCAGCACGCTGCTTTCAAGGATATCCTGCTAGAGTTCTATCGAAACGCCAAGGTTGATCCCAAGGCTGATCCGATCGTGATTACCAGTTCGGTTCAAGGAAAAGAAGTTATTATCACCGAACAGATCATTCGAGAAGTGCTACAGTTTGGAGACTCTGAAGCTGATCCTATAGTGTTTGATGCTATTCTAATACGTGGCGGCTTTCTTAGGATGAAGTATTTGGGAAGAGTTGACAAACAGACGATGCTGATGAAAGGATTACTTCCGCCAGAGTTTAAGTATCTTACTCACGTGGTTTTGAAGTGCCTTGGTCCGAGAAAAGGCACTTTTGATGCGATAAGGGATACACTGGCCTCTGCAATCGTCGCTCTGACGCTCAACAAGCCTTTTAATTTCTCCAAGATGATCCTGCACCACTTAAAGGAGATTGTGTTATTACCGCCAACAAAGAAGACCTTCATTGTCTATCACCGGTTCCTACAGTTGATCATCGATAGTCAAGTACCTGATTTGATGAAGCATCCGGCTGAATATATAGGGACTGATGATATTACTGAGGTAGAAATGAACAGGATGAAAATCTACAAGGGGCGACCGAAATCTGAATATCCTCCGAATAGACGTCTATATGGGCACATGAAGAGAGTAGACTACGCGTCTCCACCAGGCAACAGGTGGAGACACGAAGACAGTGATTCGGAGGATGACTTACGTGTTCACAGGTTGGTGTTTAAAGAAGGGGACAACATAGGGCGTAGCACAGATGAGTTGGGAGAAAACGCCCCAGGCAGGATTTCTGACACTGCAGAAGGTGATGATGAAGAGTTTGATCCGAATGTTATTGGATTCTCTGAACATTCGGGAGCAGCACAAGAACCCGATACCTCTCAGTCTCATAGAGGTAAGGCACATATTGATGATGACGCACCAGTTGACATAACTGATGCAGATGATGACTCTGAAGCCACAGAAGATGAGTCAGCTGATGTACTTACTTTAGAAGAAGATAGAGCTCTCACAGCTGAGGCGAGAGACCTTGCAAGAGATCCCACTTTCTCTCCAGGTAGTGGTGATCTTGTTGCAGATATTGATGCAGAACTTGCCTCCTCGCCTCCTGCAAAGAGACAGAAGACAACCGCCAAGAAGGACAGGGTACGAGGTAAGAAGACGATGTCTGTTAAACCTCAAGCTGAGAAAACCTCAAGAAGAAGACGGTTTACCCTTCCTGAAGCTTTTGGGGATCCAGTGACTCAATCCTCTCAAGCGGCGACAACAGCAACTACAACAACAGCAACAACAACAGCAGCAACTGATACAACAACGTCTGTCCCACTCTCCTTCAGTGCAGCTATGCCTGCGAGTGTGACTATGTCAATGCCTTCCTCGGTAATCTTCACTGAGCCGGTCTCAGTTACCGTTGAAGCGACAAGTTCACAGCTAGCCACTAATCCGATAGGTGATAGAATCAGAATGTTGAAAGAAGCGGCAAGATCAACAGCTGCTAGACCTTCGAGCCAATCCTCATCTTCGACTCCAACAACCAATGAACAACTCCAGCGCCAAATCAATGAGCTTACAGCAATAGTGGCCGCCCAAGCACGGGAAATGGCCGAAATGAAGAGCAAAAACGCCAACATAGAAGAAAATGAGACGGCGATGCTGGAACTGATTGGAGACACTATCACAGCTAACACTGAGCTGAGAACCACTGTCGACGCACTTACTTTATCTAATCAGCAAATCTTGGAGTCGAACAGGCAGATCACGGAATCACATCAGCAGCTCATGGAAACACAACAGCAGCTCATGGAATCACATCAGCAGCTAATTCAGTCTAATCGTGATCTCCAGCTCGCAAATGTGAACAACGAGCGTCGAATCACCAAGTATAGGAAGCAAAACACAAGGCTAAGGACTAGGTTGAATGCGCTGACTGGAACTCAACCTAGACTTACTGGTGGTTCGGAAGCTGGAGCTAGTGCTGCTGCTGGTGATGATGATGAGGATAGTGAAGAAGATGATGATGATGAAGAGGAGGATGATGAGTCTGATGACGATGATGACAACGATGGTAAGGGTGATGGTGGTGATCCCGGAGCCACAGGCGGTGGTGGATCAACAGGTGGGTCTGCATCGGGACGAACGAAGAAAAGTCACGATCGCAGAGGCGATGATCCCAAGGCAGGTTCTTCTGCTCAGGGGGAGCCAGCTCCTATGATGAGCAAGATTCAAGAACTTCGCGATAAAGTAAAGAAGAAAGCGATAGTTCTTGTTGAAGACGTGGAGCCCCTAAACAGTTACTTTGCATATGATGATGATGGCAACCTGTGTGTTCCTCATGTGTCTTCTGATTATGATCTGGAAGAGGGGGAAATACCTCCTGAGGTTACTTCTGAGGATTTGGAAAAGATCTTTGGCTTAGCACCTGGAGAATCTTCCAGTGCTAGCCACTTCGCTCCAGAACTGCATCCAGATAATCATGAAGTGAAGATGGAAGATGGAACCAATATCACTACACCTGAGTATGTAGTAGATGAGTCGAGTAGCGGGATACCTAAGATCTCTGAGGAGATGCTTAACCAGTCTGAAGAAAAGCTAAAGTCTGATCCTACACCTGTCCCAGACAAGGTGAAAGAACGACATGACAAGATCAGAAAAAAGTATCCTGAGTGGTTTCCATCTGGAGGTGAGTCTGAGAAGAAAAAGGAACCTGTACAGGCTTCTATGTTCAAGAAACAGTTGGTGAAGATGTCAGGAAGCGTGATCAGCTGGGCTTACATTAAACATGCTAAGATGTTGGGAGTAAAGTGGCAGGATGGTCTTCTCTACTTTCAACCATACACGAAAATCCTCAGTCTTCCCTTCTGGCATATACGCGATTTGGTTAGACTGCACCTTCCATTGTATCATGAGTCACGCTATGAGTTTGAAGGGTTCTACAACATTATGAAAAGAGAAAGTGTTGAAGGATGGGACCAGTTCCAACCACAGTACCCAAAATCTGTTGTGACAAACAAGATACATCCCATCACAAAGAAACCCATTTGGAAGCACATCATCAAACCACCCGAAACCGCGTCGAAGATTCCATTAGCTCCGATTGAGCAAGACTTCGCTTCTAAGTTGTATTACTGGCACTATGACGCAGAGACCACCGAAGCCGTAATAGTCTTGAGCAACTCGCCAAAACCGTGCAGGAAGATTAGAGTATGGGATCCAATGTGGCTGATTAACTGCTCGGAGAAAGACGTGGAGACATTGTTCTTATATCCAATACAACATCTGAAGGCCGAAGCCGATCAAGCATTGAAGTTTCAACGGGTGATTCGTTTCTGTCACGCCAACAAAGTTCATGCGGGATGCGACTGGTCAAGACTTTCCAGGATCGAGACAATGTCAATTTGATGAAGACTGAAGATGCTGCATGTTTGTTTATGTTATGTTTGCTTTGTATGTTTTCAATTTTGAGTCTGTAAAGTTGCTAGTTGTTGCTATAAACGTTGTCTTAAGTAAATTTTTGTACGTATACTAGCCTGGTCCAAGGGGGAGTCTGTAAGTGCATGATGTCCCTAGGCTAGTATATATGTTGATTGGACGTGTCACGGGGTGTTTGGAGACGTTTATGCGTGTTTTGGGGTGTTTGGGAACCAACAGGCGAGTAGGAGAAGCCTTATTGGCGAGTACAGTGCTACTCGCCATTACTACTAGCGAATAGACTGCTACTCGTGTGTATGTATAGGCGATTAGGCCCAATCGTCTATACTGCATGTGGTTCAGCTGTTCTACTCGCCTATACTGTCCTGTACGTGTACGGGAGGTATAAATAGGCCCAATCATTGCCCTAATCATTAGTTCTTGCCTCACACACTCTCCAAACACCCTCCCATGGTCTGTAAGGTCTGATTTGATCTCTGTAAACACTCGTGCTCTGTTTTTAGTGATTAATCGATAATCTTTTGACCCGTGTGTGTGTTGTGATTACTCGTTTGTCTTAGTTTCATTATCGTATCTGTTGTTAAAGCATATTAGAGGGATTCCGCACCTCTAGTATAAACCCCGTGATTGTTGGATTAAGCGTTATTCGATCCTACAACGCCCGAGGGAGTAGCTAAGAACTTCTTACGGTTGAGATCTCTTCTCAACCAACACGTGAACAAAGAAAGAGAAAAAGGGATAAGGATAAGGCTGGACTATGATGAGTCTGAACCATCATTTTCACCCGGACCACCTCTTCCTCCTCACATTCCTCTATTAGCTCACGATCTACTACCTCTCACCTCGAAGCTGGTCCGAGCTCAACCTTCTCTCCTTTTAACCCCAGTCCTTACCAACCTGGGAGGCCGAGTGTGACAACAGTCAAAGATCCAGATCAACATCCATACACATTTCACTTATTATTGTCATATTACTAGGGCTGTTCAAATCGCTCGCCGCTCGTGGATCGCTCGCTGCTCGTTCGGAAAATGCTCGAAAAATGCTCGCTCGATCGCCCACTCGGTTGTAAATGAGCCGATCGGCTCGGTTCGGTTTGTAAACGAGCCAAGCACGAGCAAAGGTCCGTTTGGCTCGGTTCGGCTCGAATAAATTATTACTTATTTATTATATATATAATTATATATATACCTACAAATCATAGTAATATTTACATATTTATACATGACATTTGGTCCAATATATGCAAATAAAATATGACTAGCCCGATTTATCAAATAAAAATTTAATACTAAGTTTAATAGTAAAACCCTAAGTTGTAGCATGACAACCTTGACTTCTTTATGGTTTTAGTCGTCCATCACTAGTCATCGCTTGATATCAACTTATGTTACAAAGCGACAATTGTTCTCTGTATTATGCTCATTGCCTCAACTTAAGCCTCATTCTTAGACACTCATACCTCAATATTAGTGTCCTCATCGGACAGTTCCTCCTTAGTTGTCACTCGACAACGAAAACATTGAAGATAACATCCCAATTTTAAGGTTGTCCAAATTAATCTTCGCTCGTTTCTCGCTCGACGCTCGCTCGAAAAAATTTGCGCTCGAACAATGCTCGCTCGCTTTTCAGCTCGGTTGTAAACGAGCCGCTCAGCTCGGTTCGGTTTGTAAATGAGCCAAGCATGAGCAAAGGTCCGTTCGGTTCGGCTCGGCTCGTGAACAGCCCTACATATTACGTGCATATTTGGACATTTTACACACACTATACCCCCCAGTCTAGTGAAGCATGCGTTATTCAGACAACTCAAACAAAGTTCACCAGTTTATGCAAATAATACCCACACGGCCCGTGAAATAAACATATGTTGTCCTTTTTAGACTAAAGGCTTCTTAACACATGATAAGCCTCCCTCTAACATATGTATACCCACAAGAACGATTTAAAAATCATGAACATGAAATGTGGGAAGAATGATACATGTTGATCTCGTCATCAGGTGTCATGAAACCTAACTAACACCCGACAATATGATCCTCGAGTAGATATTCCTATATCAAGGGTGACTAGAGGCTAACCAACAAACTAACTAGACATTGTGTAGGTATATGTTATGAACCACAAATATGTGCATATGTTGACTAACCCACGAGATCTCACCACCATTTCTAACACACATTTGATAAGTAATGAAATCTATAACTAAGTAAACTTATCATGGATTTCACAAAACAATAACCACACACATGTATATACCCACGGGATTATATATACAAACATATACACCCACTCGACTACATATACATACACATACATGACTAGTCTCTTTCTTGACACCTTCCTTATAGTCAGCCGATGCATCACAAGCAAATAAGAGGTTCCTTTCAAACATGATACTTATACCAAATTGGTAAACCTTGCATATTCCCATGTATGATCATGAGCCTAAACATCTAGAAGCACACTAGCCGATTCCAAGGCCATGACAAGTCCCTATCATCCTAAACTTACACCCATTTGGTTAAGTATGATCTCACACCAATCACCTAAGACTACTACCCTCCCCCTAACTAGAAAGAAACAAACATTCCTATTCTACTTGTGTTTTGCGGCCGATAGTGACACATCAAGGAGCACATGGAGACAAGCACTGATCATAGAAGAGTCACCATCTATCCTAATACCTAGGAATAACATTTCATTCGTGGCCGATAAACAAAGCTGAAACTAAGACTCAAAAGAAAAATAAAAACATAAAATTCTGGGATGCCTTATACACCGATGGTGTACAGATTTAGGTGCTGTTTGTTTTTTCAAAGGCAAAAGGTCTGCAGTCTACGGACCACATCTGTAGATATATGCAGAAGAAGAGATGGACCAAACATCTGCAGTTTGCAAGAAGAAGACTGTTTGTTTTTTTTAACTTCCACATGCTGCTGAAGTAATATTAATCAACAAACAAACAACTAATATTAATCATCAAATTCACATATTAATCAACGAACAAACAAACATGAATTCGCTCATGAACAAGTAATATTAATCAACAAACAAACAAGTAAATATTAATCACCAAATTCACACATTAATAAAATAAACAAACAAACAAACATGAATTCTCTCATGAACAAGTAATATTGTCACTCTTCGCTCATTAGATTCATCAGCCAAAAAGTTGTCACTACAACTCAAAAGATCAAATGAAACTTAAAAAAATAAAAAAGCTATTTTGTAAATCCGGAAGAAGAAACTTTTGCGGCCATACTCAGTAGTCAGTAACCAAATCGCTGATATTCCTAGGCTTATTTATAGCTTCCATCACAACCTGAGAATAAAAATGAAGAAAATATACGCAAATATTATTGAGAAAAAATCACTAAAAACAAAAACCAAACAGGTTATACAATGAACTTCTACTTGATAATTGGGCTAGCAATATTAATCAACAAAAAACAAACTCGTAATAATCAAAACAGATCTAAAACAAAAAAAATGCAAAAAAAGCAGACCTGATCTAAACCCTAAACATAAACATCAAAACAGATCTAGTACAAAAAAAAAATAATAATGTAAAAAAACAAAGTCCATACCTTTGGAGGAGTGGAGGAGCGACGGGAAGATGGAGGATTGGATGAGCGACGGGGAGGAGGGAGGAGCAACAGAGAGGAAGGGGAAGAGGAACGACGGAGGGCAGGGGATGAGGGACGGACGCGGCGGCAGAGGAGAGGGAGGAGGGAGGCGGTGGAGGGGAGAGGAGGAGGGGAGGAGGAAGAAGAAGAAAGGAGAAGAAGAGAAATGGAGAACATGAAGGTCTGAGAAAAGAGAAGAAAGAAAAGAGAGGAGAAGAGGTGGGAAGACTTTGGTCCATGTCTTCACCAAAAAGAGGACGTGTAGACGTTTTTTAATGAAAGGTCTTCTAAAAAACAAACAATCTGCAGATTCAAAATGTCTATGCGTATCTGCGCGGCGCAGACAAAAGAGGCCAGAAGCACTTTTGGAAAAAAAAAACAAACACCCCCTTACCCTACCTGAATGGAGATTGAGTACAGGCGAAGTCATCTGATTACAAGTTAAACTCCAAGCATTCCCAGAAATCAAAAGAGACTCAAAATACAAACTAAAAATAAAAGAAAAATAAAACAAAATAAATAAATATACAAAATATACAAGAATCATGCGTGACTATCAAGGTGATCTAATCTAGCATTTGCCTACCGAGTTTCCAATGTATGCTTGGTAGTTTACATGCCAAATAAACAGATGTTTAAAGATTGGCATGTGAATTGGGCGCTTTTTGTTGCCGTGGAAGAGCCATCTCACTCGCCTTTGCCCAATGTCTTGTAATCTCACATTCTTAATATTTTTCTTTGGATCTTCATCATGAACCTTGTTTATGAAGGTAATCAGTGCGGGATGAGAGTTGTGAGAATCTTGAGAAACACTTGTGACAACTGCATCAATAACAACAACAACCTTTTCTACTTGTAACTCTTCAACAAGTGAAGGATTTGGTATGGTATTAGTCTCCACAACCTCATCCTTAACTTGAGAATAGTTTTTGATATCTTCAGGTAAGCGAGACATAGACTCTGCTATATCTATCCTTGCCGATAAGACCTCGCATTTCAAACTTAAGTACTCAATTATTTGTTGAATTGAAAGGTTGGGTGTTGATAAAAATTCCTCGAGCTTGGATAAATCGTTTCTGCTCAAGCAAGGTTATTTTCCTCCTCGCTTTGATATGTCATCTCTACACATTTGTCATCATCGGGAGGAATTTGATATTGATCTTAATAGTAACCTGCAGAAAAACATGATTGTGAGTTTTGATCAACCCAATTCATGGTGTATTAAGTGCTTGTAACCTAGATCTGCACAAACAACTTAACAACCCCGGTGAAATCTAAAAATAACAAATATAAGAATACAATTATTTTTAGATTGTCTGTTTTTTTTATTTTTTATTTCAAAACAATAAATAAAAATACAAACAAAAAAGCAATGTAATACTAAGCGCACTAACTCCCTAGCAACGACGCCATTTGATGACCATCTGTCGTCAAGGGTCATACAAAACCTAATTAACCTATGAAGCCAGGGTAAGTAGAGAATATCGAATCCACGAGGAGCATGTGGTTAACGTCACAATGGTTGTTTATTTGTCTAAGCTAGTTACCAAAACAAATATACAAAATACAATAATGAAGTTTGCTAGTTTTATCTTTTTGTTTGTTTTATAGAAATGTTGGAATGATAACAAAATAATCTAAATAAATAATAAAGATAAATATAACTTCCACCCAGGATCTTATTCGTATAATCTTGCAACCTATTCGATTTAACCATAATAACACCACATAGACATAGCCTTCGGACTATTGGTTTGTAACTTTAACTAAAGACGATTTTCAAAAGTAACCAAACAACCTATTAACTAGGGATGATTTTCAAGAGTAACTGAACAACCTAATTATCCTGTCATCATAACTAAGGACGAGCGTAACCGAACAATGTAGTTAGGCTATTACAACCCAATAATCTGGTTATCCTATCTTGTCACCATAACTATTTAGATTGAAATAATAACTAGGGACATGTTTTCAACTTAACCGTACGCCTAGCTATGTTTATACAAATACCAATCACCCTCCTAGTGATACTAGTCACGTCAACAGAACAAGTGATATCAAATATGAGCACACGTTTATTCAATCCAACACAAGTAGTAAAAATACTAGTTCATACATAATCAAAACGAGTTCAGAATACAAAATCAATACAAAGATTCACCCGGGGAAGCTACAATGAAGGATTTAGATACTCATCTTAAAGATCCAAGCTTCAATCCTTAGTGTTCTTCTGTCTTCTATTGTGCGAACCCCCAAAGGGTTGCCGTCCTTTATCGAGTTCTTTTCTTGTCGAGAGCCTCTCTCAATAAATATCGACCATAGGGTTATAATATTTACCAAATGTATCTATATATAATAAATAGATATGAGATATTGTCTTGCAAAGGTGAACTACAATCGTTATGGTGGCCTCGCGTGACCTATTAGTTGCTCACATAAAATGATGGTCCAAAAGTGTGCATTTTTTCACGTATCATGAATTAGGTTGTACAACACAAAGTCTAAAAAGTATTACATATATATAAGTTCAAATTGTTAACGTGCAAGGATTTTGATATGAAAATTGACGGGTGTCACAAATTGCCAAAAATTTTACCAAATCATTTGAAAATTTTAAATTTGACTATCTTTAAAAGGTAAAAGGCATTTTGGGAAAATCTGAGTAAACCACGTTGGAAAATCAGTTTTTGTACATATTTTTTCTTCAAGAACTTGAAAAAAAAATTGTCTTTTCGTAAATTTTTAGATTTTTAGCGGGAGAAAAACCAGAAAAATACAAAAACATCAGAAAAATTCGAAAATCAAAAAAAGAGAAAAGCCAACAATCGAGTTTTCATTTGGTGAAAAAGAGAAAATCATATGCACTCATCAGTGGACTATCTGAATCCTTTAAAATTGTTAAAGAATTGGAACTGATAAGTAGCCTCTACAATGATGTGTCAGTAGGCTCAAAATCATTTCCAATTTCGGCACGATGATATAAACCTAAATCAGCTTAAACATGTGTGGATTAACGTGCGTTGGCATATGGTCTTGGTGCCGAAATCTAGTTTGATAGAATGTCAAAATCCGAGTTTCATAGTCTTTAAGAGGTTGGTACATCCGGGGTGAACTGGACGTTTTCTCAGAACAAAAGGAGTGGCACATGTGTCGTAATTTGGGTTCGGAGCCTACAACCGAGGCACCTCTATGTCATTTCCTAGAAAAAGAAACGAGAAACAAAAAATAGAATAAATTCTGATTAGGAGACGTCTGGGAATCCTAAACGAGCAAAAAGATTCGAAATGCCAAAATCCTAATTCTCATTGAGAATTCGCTCTAAGGTATCAAATCATATACCTAAAGCATCGTACCGATAAATCAATCAATGGTATTTGACTTGAACCCTGGTCTGGATCTCACTGGTCTCTTTGCTGCAGCGTTCATGCAGACCTGATCACCATTGAGTCCATTCCTTGTAAATACGGATGACAACATCTTATTCACCGGTTACGAGGAAGCTTTGTGCATACCTTGATACGGGAATGTGTCGCGTGGCAGGGAACACCATGTACATAAGTTTTAATATTACCTTAACGTATCTAAAGTGCCTAACGATAAAACTTGATTTTGAGTTAAGGTGGACAACAATATTGGCAATTGTTGTAGGATGCTTATTGGTAAAAAGAGTAATGTTGTACTGAGAAAAACAAGGGTTCCAGTTTAGTCTGTGCATGATATGTTTCCCTAACAGATGAAACTCACAAAAATATGCTTATGAATAGTTATTACATTTCCTGCATTTTTAAATTTCTATTTGACTATCTTGAAAAACCCAAACAGATTTTTCTTGTGTCTTTATTATTTTTTTTGATTAACCGATGTTGGAGTACAAGTATTCTTTAATTGGAATCTCAGATCCGAAGCCGAAACACAAATAAAATCTAAATTTAAAAAAAAATTCTAGGGTAAAATATCACTTTCATGGTCACAAATTGTCAATCGTGGGAGTTCAAGGTGAAATATGAAAAGATCTAACGGTTCAGGGGGAGAATGATTTGTTTCTCGAATAGGTGGTCACAATGGACAAATCTTGAAAGTTCATCAAATGATAAACTTCAAGAATTTGATGGAGTTCGGATTATTTATCGTATCTAATACAAGTTGTAGTTTGTGTGCGGTTTTTATTAATTTTTCCTGCGGGATCAAACACAACGAGTGTGCATATCATGATTCAAATGACACAAGTTGTAGTTTGTGTTCGGTTTTTATTAACTTTTCCTGCAGGATCAAACACAACGAGTGTGCATATCATGATTCAAACGACAAGGCTTGAATCTGAACAAGGCCCGAACCTGAACAACAAAATCATCCTGAACAGCAAGAACCCGATATTTCATCTTTAGAGAAACCTGATCATGATAGAGCTCCGGCAATTGAAGCTAGAAGATGAGAATCAAGAAATGAAAGTGAAGATGATGTTGATCTTCGTCCAAGTCACAGAATCGTCAATCATAATAGCCGAGATTATTTGATTCCTCCAAAATTATCGAAGCTAATCAACGACCAAGATGAGATCTTATGAAGCCACGACTAAAGCTCAAATCAGTAGATATATTCAAGTCTTCAGAGGCCATACACTGCGGTGTTACCCTAAGTTAAAGAATGTTGGATATGAAGACTTGAAGACTCGAAGATTATATTTCACTAGCTAGGTCCAAGGGGGAGTCAGTAAGTGCACCATTTGTATGTCCCCAGCTAGTGATAGGTCCCTATAGGTCATTGGCTAGGTTAATCCGAAGTTTTTCTTTGTAATCATACTAGCTAGGTCCAAGGGGGAGTCTGTTAGTACACGATGTCCCTAGCCTAGTATAGGTGATGTTTGGTATGTATTACGGGTGCTTGGGTGTGTCGGGAAGTTATTTTGGGTTGATTGGCTGATACAGGCGAGTAGCTAGCTACTCGCCCCAGCTACTCGTGTCTATTGTTGCTACTCGTGTCTAAGGCCCTGGACGAGTAAAACAGGTATAAAAGCCATCAATTATTGCCCTAATCATGAAGTTGTCACATCACACATCCCCCAAGCACCCTACCTAGGTCTAAAGGTCAGAGATTGTTCTGTAAACACCCGTGCTCTGTTTTATCAATCGATTCAACCTTTTAACCGTATTTTGTGTGTGTTTGATGCTTCGTTTATCATAGTTTCATTGTCGTTTTGTTGTTCGAACCTGCTTAGAGGATTCCGCACTCTAAATAAGTAAAGCTCGTGATTGTCGGGTGACCAAAAGTCGATCCTACAAAAAAAACAAAAAAACTCACCAAAGAGAGAGAGAGAGAGAGAGAGAGAGAGAGAGAGACAGAGAGAATGGGTCGGTGGTGGTTCGGTAGTGGTGATTGGTCGGTGGCGGTTCTTCGGTGGTGGTGGAGTACCGGCAGGGAGTGGTGGTTTCCAGTGGTGGTGAAGTAAGGAGATAAAGAGAGAAGGAGATGAGAAGGAGAGAGAGATGGAGATGAGGAGAGAGAGATATAGAGAGGGAGATGAGAGCGAGAGAGAGATGCAGAGCGAGAGAGAAGAAGAGAAATAGAGGGAAATGTGAGCAGGGAGGGAAAAGAGGGAAGGAAGGCGGGTTATATTATTTTTCGACCTTTAGCGGCGACGGTCGCCGCTAAAGAGTTTAAGTACGATAAAATGAGGATCGTTGATCTCCTGGACAATGGACGCTTGGGATTGAGTTACATTGTGGTTGGTGGGGATTAGGGTATTAGCGGCCACACCAAGGCAGGTCGTCGCTATTGGTGTCGCCGCTAAAAGTCAAGTTTCTTGTAGTGTGGTATGACGTTGAAATTTTTATTCAAAAAAATATCAATGCATTTAGACTCTTGGTCAAGTGACGCGGGTATGTTTTTTTTTTTTTTTTTAGAATTTGACAGAAGCTAGTGTGTCATTCATGTTCAGGGATCAAATGTGCTACGTTCGTCAAATATAGGTCTAAATGTCAACTTTCTGAAAGTTAGGAACCAAACAGCATTATGATCAAAAGAGAGGGACTATCCCTGTAAGTAGTTGTAATTTTTATTAAAACCAAAGAAAATGTCAACGTCTCCGTAGTAGCTGGAGATAATTTGATTTCATTATTCATTTTTGTATCTATCCATTCCTGACCTCCAACTGCCCCCATTTTTTCCACCATCCATCTTCCAAGACTCAACTTCAGTTATCTCCATCATCAATTTCTTTTCCTGGAGTTATGAGTTTCAACTCAACAAAAGAGTATCTTACTATTGTGAATCGACTCATCCTTGACTACAAAATTCCTGAGAATATTGCATCCTTATTGGAAAACTATGTAAACCCTATATCCCGATCCGAACTCGAAAACCATTTCAGCACACCTATGTTTTGGATTGGGTTGTACATCGCCTTAGCATCTGTGGTTTGCATCCTTGCCATGGTGGCTGATTTATTACATGGTTTACATAGCAGAAAGCTATGGTTTCCTTGTAGATATTTTAGAATTAATGCTGCTTTTCTCACCGTAATATCGGTAGCGATGAAGTTACCTGTGGATCTAACTGGTTCGATGATGGGTCGAGTGGACAAACTGGCAAAACTCGGAAGCATAGTCTTTATGTGCACCATGATGGCTAATTTATTGCCATGTTTAGCAACCATGGGAAGCAATGAGCTTTTGTCAAACGTCATAGCTTTGTGTGTTCTTGTCATCACCTTGGTTGTCAATGTTTGCATACAAATACAAACTGGAGTTATATCCACATATATCTCCGCTAATTCCAGTTATTCACCGGATGACGTTGAGATATTCAAATATACTGAAATTGATGCAATAGCGTCCATTTATGTGATTTGCTTAGTTGTGTTGTTAATAGTACATGTAAGTTCATCTGTAGCGATTCTAAAATCCAAAAAGATTATAGAATCCAAATACCAGCTAGGCCATGACATAGCTTCAAAAGAGATTCAACCATCACCAGGAGCATTGCTAACAGTTGAGAAGCTACATAAGCATGTGGGCAACCACTGGATCATGGCAGGAACGGGCAGCCCTCAATTTATAACAACTTGCTTTCACACCACATCTGCTTCTGGGGTAATATGTCTTTTAGTCACTATGTTACACACTTATACTATGGTCAACATTATTAGATATGCGTTGTTTAAGGACTATGATTCGGATTATGGGTGGTCCATGATGGTGATTCTTTTCGTACAGTTTATCGGAGCCGTGATTGGCACAATTGCTCCACTTTCTAGATGTGTTGTGACCTTAAGATTTAAAGTGTCCTTCAAAATAATTTCTAACCACATTAAGGTCTTCCAAGTAGAACGCTACTGGACTCAGAAATTATATGACTGGAAACACGATAGTATAAGACTCCCATTTCGTAGCCGCACCCTCGAGGTGGTCATCGAGACTTTGAAAAGGCTAATTTTCAACTTATGTATAGGATTTCAGAAGGGATTTGTGGTAATATGCAAGATAATAGCCTTGTTCCCATTTTTGTTTATGATATGTTTCTTGTATTGTTTCCGTTGTATCAAGTGGACATTAAAGAAAGTTTTTCCATTATTGGGAAACAAGTTTGAGAGGTTGGAAGGAAATAATGATCTTCACCCTTATGTTTTGCAACTTGAAGATGAGACAGAGCTTGGTGAGAGAACATTGAAGGGCCTTTCAAAATCTGCGAACCGATCGATCCAAAAGGGTGCAAAAAGCCAACCCAACAATCTTATGAAGCTAATTATTCGAAAGTCTACTAGTAGTTTTGAAGGAGTTAAATTGTTCGACAACATTGTTGATCATGATGTTCCATGTGTAGATTGTTGGAGGTTACCAATGGTAAACCTCACAACCATTGCTGTTTCTCTTCCTAAAATCGAAAAGGAGGAAGTTGATAGCTTGTTCGAAAGTGTTGACGAAGGTCTGAATTATGTCACATTGGTGGAGAAAAGCCTTAATGCTAAGGATGGTTACATAAGTTTCCAAAAGGCGGCTAACACTCAGTGGCAACAAATTAGATTTGACAAAAAATGGTTAGGAAACAAGTTGCAAAACCCAGATTTTCAACTGAATACAGCGGGACAGATTATTGAATGGTTCAGGGATAAGGCGAAAAACATAGTTTGCTCGGAGTACAGAAGTAACAATAATACTGGAGGCGATAATGATGATTCGATACGCAGGTCTATTTGTGCCAACTCGATGTATCGTATAACCGAAACGATTCTACTTACCTGCCACACCAACAATGATGCCATAGTTAGCCAGAAGGAACTGTTTGACAGCCTATCATCAATGATAGCCGACATAATCGCGGCTTGTCTCACCAACTTACCACAAGTCATAACAATGAAATGTCACACCAGTGTTATAGAGCAAAGGGAGGACAGTGTCAAAGATGCAGCCCAACTTCTAGGCGAAACTACAGAAATAATCAGAACACTTCAAGGTCACAATATTCCAAACATGGATCCAAAAGACCTACCATTTATCGAAAAATGGCGTGCTTATTTAGGGAATCCCTGATTCCTTAAAATTCATTCTTGTTCATCAGGTACGTGTAGTCAAGAATTTAATAAATCAGCCATTGATAACAAAAAAAAAAAAAAAGTATCTGGTTAGTTATATTAACACTGGAGAATGAAACAGTGTGAAGCTATTACTATTTTCATGGGTGAAGACTTTTACTACTCAAGGTAACCAGGATGGTCGAATATGCGGCTTCAAAAAGTTAATTTGCAAGATTAGCATCCAGAAAGTATGTTGTCCAATTCCTTGCTTCTCGTAAATTGTACTATTTCCTAGTTTACTAGCTTTTAAATTGTTGTATCAGTATTTTGGATTAATTTGGTGTGCGTGGTTTGAGGATTGTTTGGATGCATTTTCTTTATGAATTTGTTGTTGTATCATCGTTTAAAAATTTGCTCCATTGGTGTTAATCTAAATGTATAATTAACAAGTTGCTTAATCTATCATGAAAAGTGGTTGAAACAGAGCTTAGTAACAAGTGTTTTAAGCAACATCTGTTTGAAGCAAACTGTTAAAGGAACAACTGTTTGTAGTAACAGCTATTTTAAAAAGATATCTTTAACAGATCCACTGGTCTTGAACAGACCTTACCAAACAAACTTTTTTTGCAACAAGTCATTGACTTCTTAATTTGGTGTTTAGTAAACAGACCATAGCAGTGTGTCTTTTTATGTTTTCTATATCTTGGGGAGTAATTTTCTTAAAAAAAAGATATAGACTTCCCGTGTTTTCACACATGATTTCACCTAGTATAGTAATTATATATGGGGATGGGTGGTGGGTGGGTTAGAGGGAGAAGATGAAATGGGTGAGGTAGCGGGTGGGACCCACTTAAATTTTTAAATGTTAATTATATTTCTTTTAGTTTTTTAATTTTATCTTTTTAATAATTGGGGAAGGGATGATTACAACAACTAAAGTTTAAATCATGAGTTGAGAAAATTTATCTTATTTAAATAACACTAACTGGATAGAGTTAATGAGTGATAAATAATTGAAACCATAGGATGTAATAGCGTAATATAAATTAAGGAGTGATTTATTCTGTATTAATTGTGTATTATTACTTTCCTAGTATAGGCCCTTATTATACTCTATATATTGCATATTGTTTACTCAATAATACTTGGTGATCAGAGTCCTTACTTGGTATCAGCTAATTAAGCGATCCCTTCCTTCCTACTCTTTCTTCTCCTTTGTTCGGCCCCCCTCCAACCCTAAAATCTTCCTGCTGCTGCCTACCACACATGGCTGCCGCTGCTTCTTCAAGCGCCACTCTCACCCCATCCCTCTTCATTCTCTCCTACACTTCATCCCTTTAAAGCTTTCTTCCACAAACTATATGTAGGATGACTAACGAGTCACCCGACAATCACGAGCTTGATATTCAGAGTGCGGAATCCTCTAAATATGTTCTAATAGCAGAAACGAATATGAAACAATGATATACGAGTAATTAACACACACAAATGGGTCAAAAGATTAAAGATTTATCACTAAAACAGAGCTCGAGTGTTTACAATGATCAAATCAGACCTTACAGACCAGGGGAGGGTGTTTGGAGAGTGTGTGTGGCAAGAACTCATGATTAGGGCAATGATTGGGACTATTTATACCTCCCGTACTCGTACAGACCAGTTCATGCGAGTACGAGGTCAGTTCATCCGAGTACGAGACTATCCAGCATGATAAACTAGCGAGTAGGACCGTACTCGCTAGTTGGTACATGCGAGTAGGGGCTATTCGCATGAATAGTGTTATGGTATAGGCTTTAAATGCCTGATGCTATCCCCTACTCGCATGATGAGTCCCAAACACCCCGAAACGCGTATAAACATCCCCAAACACCCCGAAACACGTCCAAACAACATATATACTAGCCTAGGGACATCATGCAGTGCAGGTTACTCTTGCTCTCCCCATGCAAAATCTTCAAGGCTATATTGACGGTTTGTTGTCTGCCCCACCCGAAACCATCACTGAAAACGATAAACTTGTTTCCAATCCTGCCTTTACGGCTTGGTTATCCAATGACCGATCCGTTTGCCTTCTCCTTCAATCCTCTCTTTCTGAAGAAGCCATGTCTGAAATCATTGGTCTTTCCAATGCTCGTCAGATTTGGCTTGCTTTGGAGACTACTTACAGTCAACGCTCCACTGAGCGGATGCACATGCTTCGTGACACCCTACGCATGCTGAAAAAGGATCCTCCTCTGTTGCAGATTTTGGTCGAAAATTTAAGAATATATGTGACCAACTTGTGGTCATCGGTCACGCTGTCCTTGAAACCGATAAATGCCATTGGTTCTTGTCTGGCCTTGGCACTTCTTTCGAACAATTCTCCACCACTCATCGTGCCTTAGGCACGGCCTCCTTTCGGGATCTTCTTGGTAAAGCAGAAAATATACGATTGTGAGTTAAATGTTTATCATCCTTTATGGCTACCACGTGTCCATATCTCATCCATTTAAATTATAATTTTAAGTTTAATCTTTAAGATTTTAATTGTAAAAATTATTTTTGTGGTTTTTTTTTAACTTCCGATTTATAACCCTGATTACTTTGTTGGGTACTTAGTTTTTGTGTATTTTTTATGTTTGTCGGCGGATTGATGAACTATTACTGCAATTAGGTGTCTTGTTATGCACTAAAATTGAGTTTAATTACTTAAGTAAGTAATGTTTACATATTTAGAATTGGGGGTTTTCTTGAAGCCTAAGGGACATATTTTTTAACGGTTTGAATAGGACACGTAAATTCTCAAAGACACCTCTGGTAGTGAATCATGATTCGAGGGGACTATAGTACTCAAGAGTTGCATCCATGACCTAAGTGTGGCCCCGGCTTAACCTATTTGACTTTTGGTGTTAGATTGCCTCAGCATTAGCTATAGTATTAACAACTTTCAACTATTTTTTAAGTGTATATATGTATCTCATCTCATCATATTATAAAACTTAAATAAGGAGAACGTCATGAATCATACGTACGTAATTAGTTAATGATTATGGCCGGATTATTACAATCAATAAAAAAAAACTACCACCATGCAATGGTCAAATAAAAAAGGAAAGTGTCATTGACAATGAAGTCGGTGGAACGATTGAAATATATATGATGATTGATGAAGAGTCAATCTTCAACTCAAATTGCAAGTCACGCCCCCTATAAACCTTCGATCTGAATGCGTCTTAATAATATTTATATAGTTACTGTCGGTAAATAAATCCATCCTTGTTTTTATCTAGCTAGCTATCTTATATATACATGCAGTAATGCAATTGGTTTCATATACAACTAAAACATTAAGGGGCTGTTTGGTAACCTCTTAATGAGGCTCTTAATTATTCAGTGCTGAATGATTAAGCATTTAACGCGTTTGTTTCAGCCTCTGAATGGAATGGTTAAGGCTGAATCATTAAGACTTGAGATGTTGCTGAACCATTAAGCACTGAAACATTAAGCACTGAACTAGGTTGAAGCTTAATGAAACTCTCATACCAATGTGGGACAAGAAAACTAACCATTAAGAGGTCCAACTTAATGATTCAGCACTTAACCATTCAGACCTCTTAACTATTCAGAGCTCTTAATGATTCAGCACTTAATAAACCAAAATCCAATCCTAATCAAATATTTTCCATTCCTACACCCAACTTCAACTTTTCTCCATCAAATCAAATCATCAGTTTCTTTCCCTGGAGTTATGGATTACAATTCCACAATAGTAGATCGAGTATCGTAGTATTGGGGATAACCTCATCTATAACTATGAGTCAGCGCGCAAGTGATTATCTTACTTTTGTGTATCGACTCGACGTTGACTAAAAATTGCCTATGAATATTACATATCCATTGTTGGGGTACCTAAATACTATAAACCGATCAGATTTGGCAGACAAATTCAGTGCACTTATGTTTTGGATAGGGATGTATATCGCTGTAGCATCTCTGGTTTGCATCCTTTCCATGGTGGCTGATTTGTTACATGGTTCACGTAGCCAAAAGCTATGGTTTCGTACAAGTATTTTAAACTTAATGCTTTTTTTCTCACTATGATAAGCATCACAATGAAGTTACCTGTGGATTTAACCGGTTCCATGCCAGGTTATGTGGACAAAGCGTCATAGCTAGGAAGCATGGCCTTTATGTGCACCATAATGGCTAATTTATTGCCTTGTTTAGCAACCATGGACAACAATGAGCTTTTGTCAAACATCACAGCTTTGGGTGTTCTTGTCATCCACCTTGGTTGTCAATGTTTGCATTCAAATACAAACCGGAGTTCTATCCACATATTCCTATTATTTCGTCCCCCAGTTGTAGTTAAAGATAGAGACATAAATTCAGTAGCCCTCATTTATGTAATTTTCTTACTTGTGCTGTTAATGGTACATGTATGTTGCAAAAGTATGTGAGCAACCACTGGATCATGGCAGGAAGTGGCAGCCCCCAATTCTTAACAGTTTGCTTTCAAACGACATCTGCTTCTGGGGTAATATCTTTTTTTGTCACTGTGTTCCACACTTATACCATCTACAAGCTTATTTATTATGTGGTGAATAACGACTATGAGTCAGATTATGGGGGATCCATGATGGTAATTCTAATAGTACAGTTTGTCGGAGTCATTGTTGGCACAATTGCACCAGTTTCTAGATGTTTTGCAACCCTAGGCTTTAAAGTGTCCACCAAAATCATTTCAAGACCGTTTAAGGTCTTTAAAGTTGAATCTTACTGGACTAGCAAGTTATACGAATGGAAACACGCTAGTATAAGACTCCCATTTCGTAGCCGCAACCTTGAGGTGGTCATTGAGAATTTGAAAAGGCTAATTCTCAACTTGTGTATAGGATTTCAAAATGGAGTTGTGGTGGTATGCAAGGTCATAGCCGTGTTCCCATTTTTGTTTATGATATGTTTCTTGTATTGTTTCCGTTGTATGAAATGGTTATTGGGAAAGAAGTCTAACAAGTTGGAAGAAAAGAAAGATCTTAGCCGTTATGTTTTGCATCTTGAAAAAGAGATGAAGCTTGGTGAGAAATATTTAAAACGCCTTTCAAAATCTGTGAAGCTATTAATCAAAAAGGGTGCAAAAAGCCAACCCAACAATCTCAAGAATCTCATTCTGGAAAAGTCAACTACTGGTTTTGATG